>OX454529.1:11847938-12447938 GCA_949715645.1 Portevinia maculata | reverse complement strand
CGGCTTGCTCATTTCCCTCTATACCGCTGTGTCCCGGTACCCAGCACAGTCTTACTCGATTCCGTCTGCATACTGCTTTGAGCATTGTGCGACAGTTTCTGGCTGTCTCAGAATTGATGTTAACAGATTCTAGTGCCTTAAGTGTCGCCTGAATGTCAATGTATATGGCAATATCCCCTCCCGACATTGATCCCGTCTGCACCATCTCTGCCGCCCTTAGAACAGCCAGAACTTCCGATTTTAAGACACTGCTTGTGTCCGGGAGTTGTATAGACTCTCTCAGGTCTGGATCAACAGAAAAAATGCCAGAACCCGTTCCCTCTCACGTCTTAGAGCCATCAGTGTAGATAGCAACCTCATTTGCTACTGTAACTGCATCTCTTTGCCACTCTTTCCTTCCCGGATATGACACCTAATAGGGGATGTCAAAGTCGACCAAGCGGCAAATTTCATCTGTCCGTATAGGATTTCCGGGTAGCACATCAGTTAAGATCGTGCGGTGCCGAGGCCTATAAGTAAGCTTTGCCTAAACCGATTGAACAATATTATTTATAGTAAACTATGTTTTCAACTGAAAGGTCATATATCCGCGGATCAACATGGTTTCATTTCCGGGTAATCTACATCGACCAATCTGTCTATAATGACTAATTGCATCATTAATAATATTGCAAACCGATTTACTAACAGATATTAGCCGCGTTTCTTTGAGAAATGTATCCATGGTTGCTCATAAGAACGATTACAAGATTTATGGCCAGCAGCCACATATTTTTGTTTGAAATACACATTATTGTATGTATTTGCAGCAGCCCTGCTGTGGATGTTATCCACAGCTATCCGCAGTGTTACTGACAATACAATGTTGTTGTTGTTTATCGTGTAAATTCGAGCACCCCTGTGGATACATTCCTCAAAGAAATGCACCTGTTATCTTCACAGATTTTGCGAATGCGTTCGATAAGGTAAATCACAGGGCGGCTCTACTTAACTTGTCCTCCATTGGTTTGCAATTCGATCTTCTAAATTGGTAAGAGTTTTGTCTGACAAATGGGGCTCAAGTTGTCAAAATTGATAACTGTAATTCCGATAAGATGAAAATCCCATCCGGTGTCCCTCAAGGCAGCCACTTGGGACCTTTACTATTCCTCATATTTAGTAATGATATTCCACCGTTGTTTTTATCCCCGTTATGCCCTTTATTTGGGGATGACCTCAAACTCTACCGCATGATAAAAGGTGTATCCGATTGTTATCTACTTCAAGAAGATCTAATGAGATTGACTGACTGGCGCCGTGGTAACTGTCTTAATTTAAATGTCTCCAAATGTCAAATTTAGATACGATTCTCCATTTTGTTTGATTATGAAATAGCTAATATTTATCGCAAGTAAAAAAGATCTTGGAGTTATCCTAGGTACTAAACTTTCAATCCCTCCACATATCGATTAAGTAGTCTTTATTTGTACAAAGACAAAGGCGATACACGGGACTGTGATAATTATTGTCATTCAGTCAAGCTGATGTCACACACCATGAACATCGTTGAGCGGGTATTAGATAGCCGCATGCTCAAACAAAATAGCTAGTTGCATTAGTCCCCTTGAACATTTCAACCGCAAAACCCACCATGCAAGGAATGCTCATCAGTTCACCCTCAAGCCTGTGTTCGGATGTACAGTGAAGTTCAAAGAATCTTTCCTCAGCCGTACAACACGAATGTGGAATATTCTTCCACGCTTTGTTTTTCTTTGACATCATAACCTACAAACATTCAAAACCAACGTGCATCGGCATCTCTCCTTTTCTTCTCACCCGAATTTCCTTAACGCCCGCTCTGTGTAGCTATTACATTAGAAGGGTCCCAACAAATCCCTTTAGTGCGTGTACAAATACGGCTATCAGAAGACCAGTGCGGATATGTCGCAGGCAAATCAACCACAAATGCAATCCAAAGGATCATGATGGACAAACATCGTGATTCTTTAAAGGATTTGTATATGGTGTTGGTTGATTTTGAAAAGGCCTCTGATAAACAACCAAGGGATCTCTTATGGGTGGCGCCGCGACAACGAGGAGTTCCAGAAACCTTCGTACAGATGATCATTGGAATATATGAGGGAGTTAAGACGATGCCCGCTGGCATCACCAAGGAGTTCGCAATCAAAGTCGGTGTATACCAGGGAAGCGCATTTGGTCCCTTGATTTGTTTGTAGTCCTTGATTATCTGCTTGTAGGAAAAGTGACGGACCCCAGAGTGCATCAGTTATTCTTTTCTGACGATGGAGCCATCATTAGTGAGGTTCAAACGTCCCTGCAACGAGCACTAAATATATGGCTGGAAGTTTTGCAGAGGAATGGGCATCGTATTAGTCCGAAAAAAATCAAAATATTTGTGCTGCCCGTTCTCTGATCCAACCTGTTGTATTCAAGACGTTTATATGAATGGAAGAGTGATTCCCACCTGTGATCTATCTGGGATCGATGATCAATAGCTACGCCAGCTGTAAGCGTTGTGGTGGTGGGAAAACTCAGTCATGAATAATGTCCCTAAGCTGACAGTTGTGCGCCCGGCGCTCACATACGGTTCCCAATGTTGGACAGCGTACTAAAATTACGAGCAAATTGATGGCAGCTGTGATGAAGAAGCTTCACATGACAGCAGCAGTAACAAGGATTGATCAAATAAGAAGTTCCAAGATCCGAGGAAACCTTCACGTCAAAGAACCTATCTCGAAGAAAATGTAGAGGGACCGGCTCGGTTGGTACTGCCATCTTCAAAGAGTGATCTTATGAACCCTGACAAAAAGGCAATATCAACCAACGTTTCAACACAATCACGAAATAGAGGCAGCCCTAAAAACTCATGGATCACACAAATGGAGCAACAGTGATGAAGTGAGTCTAAATCAGGAAGCCTGCCACTATTTTCTGATGTCGAACCGGCGAACCCCACAGGCTGACCAGTAGAGAGTCAGACCTTAAAACTCCTGGATCACACAAATGCAACAAGATTTGATAAGCCCGAGTGATGAAGTGATTCTAAATCGGAAGAGCTGCCGCTATTTTATGATGTCGAACCGGTGAACCCCACAGGCTGACCAGTAGAAAGGCAGACCTTAAAACTCCTGGATCACACAAATGCAACAAGATTTGATAAGCCCGAGTGATGAAGTGATTCTTAATCGGGAGAGTTGCCGCTATTTTCTGATGTCGAACTGGCGAACCCCACAGGCGGACCAGTAGAGAGGAAGATCTTAAAACTCCTGGATCACGCAAATGCAGCAAGATTTGATAAGACCGAGTGATGAAGTGATTGTAAATCGGGAGAGCTGCCGCTAATTTCTGATGTCAAACCGGCGAACCCCACAGGCTGACCAGTGGGTTATGGAGTGGCAGGGTTATGATCTCTTTAATCCGGATCATAGCCTTACTGTCATTAAGGAATTATCCTATCTCTCTTTTCTAACTAATAGTAAGTAGCACCTAAAAGCAAGCAATGAAATACGTCATTGCCGGGTGGTGGGTGCTGTTAAATACAAATGCTTGCGCTGTGTTCATGGCGCAATAAGGCTTCCGTAACTTTACAGAAAAATTCCTTGTGCCTAAGCAATTTATAGAAAAAGGACTATAATGAAGACAGGACATGCTGATAATCGCTCAGACTGTCGATACAAACAATTTCACTACTATTGCCCTTTTTTATCTTGACAATTATTTGGTCGACATCTCTACTCTTACCCTGTTTAAAATACGGGATTAAATGTTTCTTAAATTGAAGTAGCTTTGGGCTGCTATTTTAATTTGTTTGTTTATAATCTATTTGCAATATCGATAATTATTTATTTTTGGATGCTGCTTGCTCATCTAATCGATTGACCATCGGGAATTACATATATTAAAAGGGACGCACCACCCAAATAGTATCTTTTAATATAGAATTTATAAATATAAATGAAGGCAGCAACAACTGCAGTAGATGAGTCTTTAAGGAAAATATCTCTGACAAATCCGTTCGATCAACTGCATAATTTAAGGCAAGTTAATCCAAGGACGTAATCTGGTTTTGCTATCAATAAATTTCGATTTCGTCTATGATTCAACGTTTTGTAAAAACTAATTTATGCCCAACAATTTTAAGACAGTAGGTAACCATTTTTGTAGAAATATTTTTAGGTGGGTGATTCACTTTTTTGTTTGTGGCATTGGCATTGGCAAGTCAATTCATGTAAACAAAAATTTGTATCTAAGAGTATGTATGTTTCCTCATTTAACTGTTGACACAAAATATTTAATCAAACAAATGTGGAAACACGGGATTCTAGAAATATTAGTCCCGCATCCTGGACAAAGTTTTTAAAGAAAGTGCAACTCTTTTAACCGCATTCAAGGGCATTTGGAAAGCAATTTATCGGCGAATGAAAGTCACATTTTTACGCACAATTTGACTCTTTATATGTTCCGTTTTGCGTTGTAGTAAATAGTACCTATTAATAATAAGTTTTTTTTTACAATCTATTCCAAGAGTTTGATTGTTTGACAGATAAGTTAGGAATCTGAAATCTAAAAAAAACCCCTTAAAGAGTATTGCATAGCTCGTGGTGATCAACCAGGTATTTCCGGTTTGGAAATCTTTCTGCTTTTTAATTCAATATTTTTATTGATAAATAAAACAATTAAAAACAGCTATAGTTCACGCATGAAACATTTCAGACAAGTTAGCCAACGTGACAGCGGTATTTGAAGGTATTTTAAATTTGACCCTATTTATACGATTTCTTGAATGCTAATAAGTTTGAAACATGCTTTGCCGGATGGCACTTGGCAACGATTATAATTTATACAGTTAGGTTGGGCCGTTGGTTGGTTTCTTTATGAATGAATTCGTGTCAGGCTTTAACAGCCCGGAGCCCGTAGGTGGTAAGTGCTCTGTCTCTGTCGCCTTCACAGTGCATTTATCACGTGCTAATATTGCAGTGTCATCTGCAAAAGCAGCCATCATGAAATTGTTGTCCACAGGAATATCCCTGATATACAACAGATATAGGGTAGGTCCTAAGACACTTCCCTGTGGAACACCTGCTTCAATTTTCTTTAGTTCCGAATATTCTTGTTCGTATGGTACTCGGAAGAGTCATAGGATTTCAGAATTTCGTAATACTGACTAGGTAAATCCCTATGCGGTTTATACTCAAGTCCCTTATGCCAAACCTTGTCAAAGGCTTGAGCAACATCTAAAAATAGTGTCGAACAGACTTGTCTTTCTTCCAGTGCTTTTTCCACTATATCCGTAATTCGGTGTACTTGGTCTATCGTGGAATGTTTAATTCTAAACCCAAACTGATGATTCGGGGTTAAATTTCTTTCTTCGATGATTTTGCTAAGCCTTTTCAAGAGTAATTTTTCGAAAACCTTAGCCGTAATTGGTATAAGAGATATCGGTCTATAAGAAGTTACTTCTGTTGGTGGTTTTTTTCTTGCTTTGGTATTACAATTACTTCAGCAATTTTCCAATGATGTGGGACATATCGGGTCATTAGACATGCGTTTATTATAAATTGTATTTTTTTTTAAGGCTCTAAATGGCATTTCTTTCAAGACCTGGACAGTTATTAAGTCGTAACCTGGTGCTTTTTTATTTGACAACTGGTGTTGGCACATGCTTCTTACTTCTTTGATCGTGACAAGGTGGATTTCAGCTTCATCCCTTTTATCAACAAACTCAAGATTTTCGGTAGCTGTACTTGTCGAGAATGGTTTGAAAACGTTCGATAGATGTCCTGTGAACAGATCAGCTTTTTGTTTCGGGTTTCCAAACCATTTACCGTCTGGAGCTTTCAAGGGCGGGTTTTGAAACTGAGATCTTTTTAGACGCTTAGCTGCTTTCCACAAGGAGTAGTCGGTGGACGCATCCGTCGTTAAGCTTTGTAGAAATCTACTAAGTGACTCATTTTTAAATTCATAGATTGGTTTTTTAAGATCATTGTTAAGGCGGTTGAACATAGCCTTATCGCCTGGGAACCTCGTGATTTGCCATTTTCTACGAGCCCTTCTTTTTTCTAATATCAGCTCCCTTATCACGGCGGGGTATTTTATTTCAGGTTGCCTCCTGTTCAAATTAGCTGGAGTGCTTTCCTCTGCCGCCTGATGTACATCAGCAATGAATTGTTCCACTTCATGATCAATTTGCTCTCTTGTTTCCATAGGAGATCTTAGGTTTATAAAACTTTCTAACTTTTCTCTGAATTCAATCCAGTTCGTTCTTTTGTTTACAAGCTTAGGATAACTTTTTCCTTGCACTTCCGTTTCATTTAGTGACAAGATCACCGGAGTATGATCTGACGATAGGTCCTAATATCCTTCAACACTTATATAGCTTCATTTAATACCTTTTGCTACAAAAAAGTCAACTAGGTCTGGTATTTTATTAGGATCAGATGGCCAGTATGTTGGCGATCCAGAGGAAAAGAATTCGCAGTTGTATTTGCGACCTGCTTGATAAAGCCTTCTGCCTTTTGTTGTTGTTAACCTAGATCCCCAGTGGGTATGTTTAGCATGGAAGTCACCACCAACTAGAAAGTGGTGTCCGAGCAACTTTAGAAGTTCTGCATAGTCTTCTTCAGCTGGGGAGCGCTTGGGAGGGCAGTAAATTGCTGCTACCTTGAACTCTTTCCTTTTTAAACAAATACTTATTGTTGTAACTTGCATATTCTCATTAATGTACGAGTACTTGGCTTCTTCATAATGTTTCAAGTTCTTTCTTATAAGTATAGCCGATCCTCCTCTAGCTTTATCAGCTGGTGCAATGGCCTTTAGGTGCTACTTAGGTTAGGTAGTCATTAGTGTCACACTGAGGTCAATACTGACCCATTGTGATTCCCATCGGGGGAGGAGGGTTGTCCCTTACTCATTTTTTATACCTGTTTTCAAAACTTAGGATAGTAAGGATTCCCAAAAAAGAACTACCAAGTTGATACTGATTTTGCTAAAGCGTTTGATAGGGTCAATCACAATATCTTATGATTAAAAAAACTAGAAAAATTAGGACTCAAGATTCAAGCGTGCGAAAGAGAAACAGTGTTAAAAACTCCTGGATCTCAAAAATGCAACAACACCTGCACTTGATTTGCATCAGCGGTGAAGTTATCCTAAGAAATCAAGAGGCTTGCCGATACTATTTGAGGTCAAGACGGTGCAGCGAACTCCGCGGGCGGAGTAGGGATTAACTAAAGTGGAGGGTAATGATCCCTTTAGTCCAGATCATAACCTCGCAAAGCAAAAAGAAAGAATGTGCCAATATTTTGCCACTTGAATTCACTTAAAATATTGGCAGGTTTTTTAATGCCCGCGGTACGAACTAAATTATTGCCGAAACGCTTTAGCCACGAGTGCTGCTATATTTCGACAGAACTAAGAAAAAAACAAATCGTTTATGTTGGTCGTGTTGCCATGACCCACCCTCTACTTTAATCCATTTTTAGCGCACTGCTGTTACTGTAAAAATATTTCGTACTTGCTAATGGACTTGGCTTTCGTGATCTTGACCCATGTCTGAAATGTACCCCTTTTCGCTCGCAGATTGCAAATTAAAATATATCCCCAACCTGTACAAACACCACTGCCGACACCAGTCCGAATAATTTATGGCAAATTTTTATTCATATCGTGTTGCTGCTGGCCCATTTGAAGTTGCAATATTGTTCCACTCGCACCCGCATAAACATCGCGGTTTATTCAACATTATGTAGTTCTGCTCATACCAATTTAAGTTTATTTACATGTTTACAATCATTACACATAACAGTTTATCAGAGTGGACGTATTTACGACTTTGATACAAGTACGTTGTACATTGGTACACTGCGGCTCACCAGATTAGATACAGATGATTTTAAAAGTATTTTTTTCCAATATCCCGTTACGCTGATTCTGATACATTCAGCAAAATTGTGACAGAGGTATCGTTAGCTTGTACGGCGTGACATTTTTTTTGATGGTTTATACCACACCACTCTGTCACAGAGAACTTCGCGACAAGGTCACTGTCAAATTAAAACAAAAACCATCAGCTGAATTAATTGAAGGAACAAATTGATGAATTGATTGATGATTGATGCCGCGAATTTTTCGTAAACCGTTTATAGTAAAGCGAATTATACAAAAAAAAATATTCCAGACTTAAGGAGTGTTAATATCTGTTGGATGAAAAAGGATTAAGACCACGACACAGCTTTATCGAATTGTGAATCCATTTATTATAAGAAGAGAAGAAAACAATCAAAAAAGAGACAGCCATATATAGTTTCAATTTGTGTGTATGTTCGCCTGATGCTCTGGTCAGGCGAATGCTACATCTATCACTAATCCTCATTCGCCCGCACTGTTTCCTCAACGACAGGATACGTCCTGAACCTAAGGGTTTGGTTAACATGTCCGCTAACATGTCGTTCAATGAGCAATACTTGCAGGTGACGATATTTTTATCTACGTAGTCTTTGACGAAATGAAATGAAAGCTTTTCTTCCTGAATTAGTTTCAAGCACCTTTTGTTGTCCTCTAGGTTAATCGTTGGTTCAGGTTGAGTGCAATCTAGGTCGCTCAAAATGTTCCTCAGCCATGTCGCCTCCTTACACGCTTCTGAGAGAGCAATAAACTCTGCTTCCGTTGTTGAAAGTGACACGCAGCTCTGCTTTCTACACGACCAGCTTACGGCTCCTTGATTCATGAAGAAGATTATATCCAGAGTTTGATTTTCGATCGTTTTTATCTGCTGCCCAATTCGCATCGGCGTACCCTATGAGTGTATTTCTTTTCTTGTTGTTATAACTAAGGTATAGGTGAAGGCTTGAGGTACGCTTTAGGTATTTGAGAACGCGCTTTAGTTCTATCCAATCAAATTGACTTGGCTTAGATACTTTGGTGGCTACGATGGATATGCTTGCTGCAATGTCAGGTCTTGTATTAACTGCAATATAGAGCAAGCATCCAACCAAGCATTGATAGTTCTTATTATCCAGTAAAAGGCTTGACTCGCTGATTGAGTTGTCGTATCCATGGTCGATGGGGATTGTGGAGGGCTTTGCGTCCTGAAGACCGAAATCCTGAATAATTCTTTCGATGTACTGCGTGCGTCTGTCGAATCATGTAATTTGAAGAAGTATCTTTTGTGTCTTCGATTCCCAAATAATGACGAACCTTTCCTAAATTATTTATTTCAAAGTGTTTCTTCAATAAGTCCTCGACGTGGCGGATAGCTTTTTCGTCCACGCTGGCAACTAGAATGTCATCCACGTATATTAAAAGGTAACAAGAAATCTGTTTGTCCGATTGGCTATATAGGCATTTGTCCGCCTTGCTTTGGATGAAACCACTGTCCGTGAGCACTTTATGGATTGTTTTGTTCCAAACGTGTGCAGCCTGCTTAAGTCCATATATACTTTTCTGAAGTATGCACACTAGTCTTTTTCCATCAGCTTCGAAACCAGGTGGTTGCTTCATATATATAACTTCCTTCCCGCTCCCCGTTTAGAAATGCTGACTTCGCGTCAAGGTGTTGAACTTTCATTGGACGATAACCCGCTACTGACAGAGCGTTCTAAAAGTTGACTGACTTACAACTGGTGCAAAGATTTCGTCGTAGTCGTGTCCGTATTTTCTGCTATACCCTTGCGCCACCAATCTTGCCTTGAATCTTGTAGCCTCTCCGTTTGTGACACGTTTTATCCATCTGCATCCGACGATGTTGGCATCCTCTGGCGGCGTAACCAATTTCCATATGTTATTATTTTGTAGGCTTTGTATCTCCTCCTGCATTACTGTTATCCATTGCTTGCTATTGCTGCAGTTGATAGATTCTGTATAGCTTCTTGGCTCTTGAAAGATTTGCGTTTTTACAACGTTTACTTCACCGATTAAACGTGCTGGTGCTGTTCCCTTATTCTCTCTGCTAGATTTCTTCTATGTTACCACTTCACTGTCTTCGCATGCGCCTGCTGAGATGTTCTGCGAGTCTGTCTGTACTTTTATCGAGATATGCGTCTGCCTTTGTGCTGTCATTGCTCTTTATGGGTGCTCGGTTTACCTGTTTTATTGTTTTTTTTTGTCTTTTGCCTTAGCATTCTTTCTCGGATTTTCTGTTTATGATTGCTTATGACTTCTTTTAAATATATACTTTATTAAAAGTCGCAATGACTTTTCCATACGATTTCTGCAATTTACTAAAATTGAATCCTTAATTTTTTCTTTTCTTTTGACGTTTAAGTAAGAGACTCTGAACTTCAGAAAGCGATGGCTTCGCAAAGTGCTCTTTTAACAAATACTTTTTTTTTGCTCCTTGCCATAACGGGAGAAAACTCAAATTGACTTTTTAAAATCACATGCGTCTAATCTAGTGAACCGCAGTGTATTTCGTTTCTGCATAAGTGTATAACTGACTGAGTCAATTTGTCAACAATTTACCACAACTAGGAATTGGAATATAGTTGTCTCGCATCTTGCAATTGGTCTTTTGTTTTTTGCATTTTAATTTCATCTTTTTAAAATGTCAATAATACACTTCTCCGCCTACAACTGCCATGTAATAGAGGTTAGGGGTTGATTGGTTGTACAACTTGTTTATAACCGCAAATGTAGAATTGCACGACGGCGCGGCTGACAGCAGGTGCCAACTTATTTCACAACTATATTGGTGACGATCTCGTTCAGAACGATTTCTTCACAAATAAAAATATCTGTTTATAAAGATTTCTAGACAAATCAGGACATAAGCGGTTCAGGTAAACCTGTTGCTTGTTTGCTACAAAATAAAAGCCTTATGTTCCAGTAAATCTATTCAAAATCTTCTTTAAACATATTCGTGCTCAATTCCGTTTTTTGGTTAACTCCGGGGGGAAGGCACAGCACAGAAACGAATCCATGCGACGGAGTGACCACCACGCTAGGACTGTCAAATTTCCATTGTGAATTCAGAAAAAAAATCCCCATCTACTTTTAGAGCGTTTGAACCTGAATTGAGGCGTACAATTAGAAGCTCCAAACCCTTATGTCTGTATAAGTCAAGTCAGTATAGACGAATGCTTATGGATGCAGTGCATGTTTAGAAAATGTGTTTATGTTTTTCTTTGTGCAATTTGGAAACAAATAATGTTGACCCTGTCATCATTGTGAACCCAACTCCAAGTAAGTAATTTTGCGATGGGTTCTTTGAAGTTGAAGCTTCCGCGGATCTTCGAACTTATTTATTTGATTTGTGGCTTTGTTGACTCTTCCTTGTATGTTAGATCAAATAAAAAAAATCAAGGTTCAGTGTTAAGCTTTTTTGGATCACATGCCAATCGTGGTTGAAGTTGATGTTGAATTAGCCTATCATCACAAAAACCTGCCCCTGCTGCCTAGACTTAAATCCGAAGAAACAAATACCTATCTATCATCGTTTATTAGACAGCTTGCTCTTAGCAAATGCTCCAATACCTGAAGATACAAAAACACTTGCAAACCAAATAACTTGTTGTATAAGAAGTTCAGCATCGAACAACATTTCAAACATAAGGTCATCATTTAAACAAAAATGGTTTGATAGAGAATGCTTTAATGCAAGGAAGAAATCATTATAGTCCTTTTGCGTGTCTGGAGAACTTGTAAAAACCCTGATGTTAAAAAGTGGTATATCCAATTGAATACCACTACAAAAATCTATGTCTAGCAAAGAAAGCTGATTTCGATAATCAGCAAGCTATCTTACTCAGCCAAACCAAGTCTTCGAAGGACTTCTGGAGAATAGCAAGGGAGATTAATGGTACAGTTTATCAAATAGGTACAGGAGTATCTGCTGATGATCTATCCATATATTTTAAACATCTTCTACTGGATAGCTCAAACCTTCTTTTTTCGTATGCGGACCCCCTCATTTTCGACGATTCCCTAGATGGTGAGGTAGCAACTGACGAAATTAATGCTGTTATCATAAAATTCAAAAACGGAAAGGCGCCAGGTTTAGATGATACTAGTCCAACCTTAATCAGCTATTTGAAAGATTTAGAGTGCTGACATCCCTTCATCGTTTAAGAAGTCCGTAATATTCCCCATCCACAAAAAGGGTGCGCTGGAAAACGTAGAAAACTACATGGGAATCTCATTCATGAATGTGTCACGCAAGATATTCTGCGGCATATTTGTAGGACGATTAGAAAAATGGGTTCTGACAGAACGTCAAGCTGGGTTCAGAAAAAAACTTTCCAACCGCTGACCAAATATTAACATTAACTTCGATTATAAGAGCGTTTCAAGCCATAAACAAGAAAATGTATAGCTTTTTTTAGGATTTCAAGGCAGCCTTTCACCTTGTTAACCGAAGCGCACTCTTCTATAAACTGTCACAGTTGGGTATCTCTACAAAATTTCTTAACGTCATTCAAAAAATGTATGCTGAAACAAGTGCAGCAGTCTAGGATGGAAAGGATTTCGCTGAATGGTTTGAAACACAGACTGGCGTAAAGCAAGGATGTCTTCTTATCGCCTTATTATTCTCTCGTTTATAAATAGACGACATAGACAAAGTTTTGCCTGGTGAAATACGAATTGCTTATACCGTGCTCAATGTCCTGTTTTATGCCGATGATCTTGTTCTACTCTCTGAATCTCATGAAAATCTCCAATTGATGATAAATCGTCTAGCCAGCTACTGCAAAAAATGTGGACTAACCATCAACACTGAAAAATCTAAAATTATGGTCTTTACCCGTTCACCTCTAGTACAAAGTGGTAATAGTTGGTTTTACAATGGAACCCGATTAGAGATTGTGAAGGAACTCAACTATTTAGGAGTAAAATTGAACGCAACCTTAGAATTTGGTAAACATCTAACGGATAAAGGCAAGTCTTGCCAAAGCTTAGTGAATCTATCATTGAAAAATGTTTTTGCAAACGAACGAATTCTTCTTTCAACAAAATACAGAATATTTGATTCAGTAGTTAAGTCAACTCTTTGTTACGCCTCTCAAGTTTGGGGATCAGACGAGTGCGAAGTAGCGTAACAAATACAATTATTGGCACCCCAAATTTTTGGTCCAACTATTGTCACCCCATCATTCAACAATGATTTTCTCAGTAACCCTAGGTCTGAGTAGTCAATTTATTATTTTGTTTTGAATTTGCACATTTTTCTCACATTTCTGCGTCTTTAGTTTGGAGATATTCCTTTTTAGTTCTGTTTTATAATTGAAAGTGAGAACACGTGCGACAAAAAAAAACCTTCGAAATTTCCTTGATTTTCGTTAAGGAGAGGACCTATAATTTTGTAAGTTTCTTATCACTATTTCCTTTTATATTTTTTAATGAAAACTTTTTTTATTTACCATAATAATAGATTTAAGAAGTCACTCTTAAATATATTTTGTAAACATAATTATTATTTCGTTAATAAAAGGGGTGCCAGTAATTGGCTCCAGAAAAAATAGCGTTCAATTATTGGCAGGGGGGTGCCAATAATAAAATCCTAGGTATCTACAATTCTTGGCACTGCCAATAGTTGTACTTTTGTGAGTGCCAATAGTTGTATCTTTCAACCGTTATTAATTTATTGAACAAAATGTCGAAAAAAAACTTGAATGAGAAACTGATTTTTGTTCGTTTCCTTTAAAAATAATATAAAAAGTATTTATTTAATTATTTTAACTAATTAATTTTGGAATGAATTAAAAACTAATTTTTGTTCCTTTATTTAAAAATGTGATATAAGTATCTATTTAATTCAACTATTTTAAATAATTAATTTTGTAATGAATTAAATAATATATATTTTTTTATTTTCCTATACAAAATATGTGTATTTAGCTATGTAGCTGTTTGTTTACAAAACTATACAGCTATTTACTTTTAATTAAATAAATAGCTATGTTCCTTTAAACAGTGAAGTAAACGACAGTTCCCTAAAAATAAATATATTTATTTATTCATTTATAGATACTGTATTTATCTATTATTTTATAATTTAAAATAAAACGTTTTTAACACATAAATAAAATAATAACCTTTAATGTTGTTTCTGTTTTAAATGTGCCAATAATTGTAGTTTTTAAATTGGCATTTTAAATATATTTTCAATTATTAAATCTTTATTTATAATACTCAATCAATGCGAAATTTAATATTGTATACTCTGGTAAACAACAGATCCAAACAACTTTAGAAATAAAAATGTTATAGTTGATCAAAGTTGAAATTTCCTTAGGGGTGCCAATAATTGTAGTCGTTACGCTAATCGAGAAATTCCATAGGAACTTTTGGAAAAAATTATTCAACTTACCAATGAAAACCCGAACTACACAGTCTATTTGGAAACGGGAATTCCAATGCTTCTTACAAGCACTCTCAAATCACAAGCGGATTACATTATTAAAATAGGTTCGTATCCAGACTCCCGAATAACAAAAAAAAATGCTATCGCATGAATTAAGAAACAAGGACTGGTGAGCCACAAGATGGTTAAGTATGGGAAACATGTGTGAAGAAACTATTTCCTTCGATCTAAACAACCTGGTCAACTTAAAGAACCAACTTTATCGAATAATAAAAAAAAATGAAGATTCTATTCGTGTGGCATTTATAGTGAAAGCTCGCGAATCAGTTAGCAGAGTATTGTATTTTCACTCGAACTTCAATCTAAACGATAACAACTATTTCAATGACTTACTCAGCTATAGGGAAATATCTCTTATTTTCAAAGCAAGATGTGAGTTGCTTGGGTTAAATGGCAGCCTATATATAATGGAAGCTTCAACCAGTTTTGTAATATTTGGAACTTAAAAGCGAAAGAAGACAGCTTTCACATTATTAGTGTTTGCCCAATCAACAAACCACAAAGACTAGCTTACTTCGGAAAAAATGCCTTACCATGCAGGAGACAATACAAGTTCTGAACGAGTGTGATTGGATAAAGTTAATAAACGAATTTCTTACTTCTTTCTTACTGCTGTTAGAACTCCAACTCCAAATGAGGGCCAAGTATTTTTACTTCGATACAAAATTGCACCTTTGGACAATTGAAAGCGAGAGGGCCATTGTATGGAACTTTGAATTTCAACATCCCAAACAATCTGCTCATCTCTTTAAGGGCGTTAAGGCATTTTGTTTACTTTCTTGAGATGTTATCCGCATACGCAATCATCTTGCAGCCCTTTCTTAGGGCCTGTCAGCAGTTGATTCACGGCTCCGGGAAATAACCCCCCAATGGGAGTTATTTCATTTTTCATTTGGTGGGTTATTTCATTGGGGGGTTATTTTCCGGAGCCCCTCTTTTCTGGTATCCTTTTTTTTTGATTAAACCACTTTCACTTTTTATTTAGCAATACCAGTAACATAATTTTTAGGGTTCCGTAGCCAAATGGCGAAAAACGAAACCCTTATAGATTCGTCATGTCTGTCTGTCCGGGAATGTCATAGTCACTTTTCGCCGAAACTATAAGAGCTATATTGTTGAAACTTGGTAAGTAGATATATTCTGTGAACCGCATTAAGATTTTCACACAAAAATAGAAAAAAAAACATAGGGGCGGGCTACAGTCCGCTTGGGCGAATTGTTGGATACCCTATTCTTATTCCTATCCCTCATAAGTGGGCGTGACAAAAGTCTAAGTATGGTTGAATTGTTAAGAACGCTGTACATATTCTGTTATATAACATTTAAAAGATTTTATCAAACAAAAACGAAGCTTTTGTAAAAAAAACGTTCCCTAGCTCAAACTTTGGTTTTTCAATAAAATTATTTTATTTAATTGTGGGCGTGTCAGTGGGCTGATTTTGAAAATTTTATATTTTATATATATAAAAACAGTTTTAGGAGTCATAGATCATATATAAAAAATTTCAGCTTTCTATTTTTTCCAAAATTTTGTTTTTTTGAGTTTGTGGGCGTGTCTGTGGGCGGATTTCAAAAATTCGTAAACTTGATTATTTCGGGACCCTAGGGAGTATATGGTTAAAATTTCAGCTCTCTAGGCCCAGTTTAACGGCCTAATTTTTGCCGACGAACGGACATGGCTAGATCGACATTACTATCGATGCTGATCATAAATATAGTAACTTTTAGGGGTCTACGGGCAATATTAAGGTATGTTACAAACTATGCGTCAAGGTATAAAAACAATAAATTTTGGGGGTTCCCCATACTTAGAACTGAATCTCAATTTTTATACCCTATTCTAGGGGTATATTAATTTTGACGCATAGTTTGTAACATACCTTAATATTGCCCGTAGACCCCTAAAAGTTACTATATTTATGATCAGCATCGATAGTAATGTCGATCTAGCCATGTCCGTCCGTCCGTCCGTCCGTCGGCAAAAATTAGGCCTTTAAACTGGACCTAGAGAGCTGAAATTTTAACCATATACTCTCTAGGGTCCCGAAATAATCAAGTTTAAGAATTTTTGAAATCCGCCCACAGACACGCCCACAAACTCAAAAAACCAAAATTTTGGAAAAAATCGAATTTTGAGCTAGAGAGCTGAAATTTTTTATATATGATCTATGGCCCATAAAACTGATTGGGACATAAAATTTTCAAAATCCGCCCACTGACACGCCCACAATTAAATAAAACAAATTTTGTAAAAAATTGAATTTTGAGCTAGAAAGCTGAAATTTTTTATATATGATCTTTGGCCTATAAAACTGCTTGGGACATAAAATTTTCAAAATCCGCCCACTGACACGCCCACAATTAAATAAAATATTTTTTTTGAAAAACCAAAATTTGAGCTAGGGAGCTGAAATTTTTAATATATACTCTCTAGGGGCCCTTTATGCTCATGTGTAAATATTTTCAAAATCCGCCTACTGACACGCCCACAATTATTTTTTTTTTATTTTTGAAAGTCCAAATTTGAGCTAGGGAGCTGAAAATTATAGTATATACTCTCTAGGTGCCCTTTATGCTCATACTTAAATTTTTTTTAAATCCGCCTACTGACACGCCCACAATTAAATAAAACAATTTTATTGAAAAACCAAAGTTTGAGCTAGGGAGCGTTTTTATTTACAAAAGCTTAGTTTTTTCGATAAAATCCTTTAAATTTTTGTCACGCCCACTTATGAGATATAGGAATAAGAATAGGGTATCCAACAGTTCGCCCAAGCGGACTGTAGCCCGCCCCTATGTTTTTTTTATCAAACTCATACGTGTGGGGATAGGTCTTCAAAAATGATATTGAGGTTTTTAACATCATTTTTTTCTAAACTGAATAGTTTACGCGGGAGAGACTAACAAAGTGGTAAAATGTGTGCCCCCCCCATCTAACTTCTAAAATAAGGGAATGATAAAACTAAAAAAAAAATATATATATTTATGTTGTACAATAAGTTGTGTAAGTTTCACAATGTAAATGTAAATTGTTCATTTTATTGTCATAATACTTTTTCTTGACAGTCCCTGAAGATGACTTTCGAAGAAAGTCGAAATATTGGACAAAATATATAATTTAAAATACAAAAAAAGAGTATTTTTAAATTAAGACCTACAGCCCGTTAAACAAACATTATTTAAAAAAAATATATGATATACATTACCATGCAAACTTCCACCGAAAATTGGTTTGAACGAGATCTAGTAAGTAGTTTTTTTTTTTTAATACGTCATAAATCGTAAACCGCAATTTATGCGTAAACCGTGAAGCATTATTTTTTAATAATAAATCTGTAATAGGTGCCTAAGTAAATAATAATTATAATTCGCGCGGAACCCTTCATGGGCGAGTCCGACTCGCACTTGCCCACTTTTTAAATTTGTGACAATTGTATATTGGTTTTTGAGATATGCAAAAGGTTCCAAGCCAAAAGGGCTTACAAACTTGCAGCCTATTATTTTCACATAAATCGATATGAAAAATTTTGACGCGACTGCTGTGATTTACTTTTTTTTCGAATAGTTTCAATTCTTGTTGTGGATTTAAGAATAAAATTAGTTTTACCTTCTTGATCCGAAGTGTAGAAACCCCTAACCATATCCTCGCGTTCTACTTTCTTAGCATTAAGGTTCTAACTCCACTTAAAAATGCACCAAAGTTCTATCTTCATTTTTTGTTTTTTTTAAATTTGGTAAACAAGCTTCTAAGTGACAGTTAGAACCTTTATATCTAAATCTTAACCCTTTCGATCCGGATGGGACATCCAAGGTATAAAAACACATTTGTTCTATGTCCCATCCGGATCGAAAGGGTTAAATGGATTAATGCGTAGCCCTGGATATCTCAAAAGCGGAAAGAGATAGGACAAAATAAAAGCCGTGAATCGAAAGAGTATAACCAATTTACCCAGATTTGATTATAATTGTTTGTTTTTTCAAAATTGTCACTTAGAACCATTTTGTTCTAAGATCGCGATCTGTATTATGTCATTCTGAATATTCCGATGGGCCCTATGGCTGGCTGCGGCTTGCTACGGCCGGCCCTGTATTTTAGTTATTTTCCTAGAAAACCAACGAAACTACATATTACGAAATGAGAAAAGATCCAAATCAATACCAGGCTCTGTTTGGCGGATGGGAATATGAAGGGGGCTGTAGCCTTTTTACTTGTTTCAGATTTGCTTTGATCTCATCTATGGGGGTTTCCGGGTTAAAAAAAACATATCACCTCAGCACACTCAAATCGCAAACTTGTTCGCTTTTAAAGACTACTTACAATTTCCCCCGTTTCACTGACGAACTTCAGAATTACTTAACAACATTAAAATCAACAAATCTAACGCAGATTATAGCAAACAATTAGATACATTTTTTTTTTCATTAACGTTCGCATTTACCGGATAAATTATATTTAAATTGTAACTACATAATTGTGAATTGCACTCCGGTTTGGGCGGTGTAAAAACCCACTCATCATGGGCAAACTCTACATCTTTTTCCTGTTTTATTTTTTCTGGTAATTTATTCGGCAATTAAGAGTAATAAAGTGAGTTTACGTTGGAGTTTCGTTTCGATTCACTAATAGGTAAATAGGTTTTTTTTTGTTAGGAAATTCCAAGAAACCATACACCCATTACATGGTATTCATTTTCACTACCAATTGCGTAATTCTCCGATTTGCTGAGGCGTGATTCATTATTTCGGGGTGACACTCCTTCCCACTGTTCCCTTTTTTTTCCTCACAAAAGGATTTGAATGCAACATTATGTTGTTTTCTTTGCCTGAACTCGGTGTCGAATTTCGTCGGAGTTTTTACCAATTCTTATACCTACATTAGTTTTTTTTTCTCTGCAAGACTTACAAAAAGGAGGCGCGATAAGCCGTAGGTAGAATTTCTATTTTTTTTTTTGAAGCGTGGAAAGTGGGTAAGCAATACGTTTTCCTGTTTTGGTAAAAAAATTATTTTTCCAACTCTGGGAAAAATCTAAATTTTCCTGAAATTGGAGGAAGAAAATGTGGTAAATTGGAGTTTTTTTTAAGCATAAATCAGTGGTCCTATTCCTTAAAAAAAAAACAACATCAGAAAGTCCAAAAAAAGCCAAAAAGCCTTAAACAGCGGACCGGAAAAAAGTGATTCCCTCTAATTGGAGGAAAAACCCCAGACAAAAGAAGAAACACAAATTGGCTTTGAGTTATTGATGCTTGACTTTAGTTCTTTCTTTCTTTTTATCAAATCTCATTCTCAATCGATCGATTCGGTTGCTTCTTGCCAGGGCCAAGTTGACAGTTTAGTAGGTAACGGTAACAACAAACGAAATGATATTTAATAATAATATTTGGGAGTGTGTCGGCCCCAAAAAAAAAGGTAACGGTTTCTTGAATATAATGCGTCATCTTATCGAATAGTTAAATGAAGTTGTAACAGTGCTGTTTCACCAGGGCCATATCTTGAGTTGAATTAAAGGTGGAGCAGCCGTGGTGACAGGTAGGCGTTTTGCTTGATCTGATCTGGTAAAGGTTAGGTTGGGTTATTGTTTTTAAACTTCTGGCTCGCCAAGGCGATAAGGGGGGCACTTCGACCTAAAAGATCTTTTGTACCATATGGGCCAGAAAAAGTTTTAACTAGTAGAACCTCCACTTTCCGTGTAAAGCGGATCATTTTACCAGTAGAAGATTTCTTTATGTCTTCGGGGCTCATATGTTCTCTGAAAAAGATCTTCTTTCTAATTCCATTAAGCTCGGGACATTCACATAAAATGTGTTCCGCTGACTCGTCCTCTTCAAGACAGAGTCGGCACTCAGGAGAGTCTGCTATCTTCATTTTGTTTAGGTGATATCTTAAACCATGGTCACCAGAGTAAGGTAACCTACTAGGTTTTTGATATCCCGCCTGCTTAGGTTTAGGCATTTGCTGGCATTTTGATTGAAGGCCGGATGGCTCGTTTGGCCTGTCTTAGACCTGGGATGCTTTCCCAAAGATAGATACATTTTCTATGTTCCCAGCTTTTTATGCAGCAGAAGGGTTCGGGACCTATGAAAGGTATCTGGCCACTTCGTCGGCCTTTTCGTTACCTTCTACCCCGACATGACCCGGAACCCACCATAATTTGGTCGTTGGGTTAGGAGAATGGATGCACTTGTGACGGATATCACGGCGCACTTAGACAAACAGTTTGAGGTCATTGTGTCCATTTTGCGATCTTTAAAATTTGGAGAACTGCAAAGAGGAACAAAAGAAACCGCTATTTAACACGTCAATAATTCGCTATACTAGAACCTCTTCTTCTTGTGTAATTCCAAGGAGTTTCTTCAGCTCTACAGCAACCAGATCCTTCAGCTGATCAAAGAAGTAGCTGACAAGAATCTTCAATCTTTGAGTTCTAAGGGCAGGGCACTCGCATAGCTGGTGACGTATAGAATACATTTCTTCAACTTAACTGCCGCTCCGGGCGTAGGCCCACTACACAGTGTCCTGTGAGGACTCCAGGCAGTGTTCGAATATCTTTTCGCTTCAGCCCGATTATGGTCTTGGATCTCATTTTGTTTACCGCTGGCCAGAGCTCCCTTGTGTGCCTGCATCTATACCGAGCTCGGTCCGACGTAGGTTCGTTCTACTCATGGGTTCAGTGTGGATATTTCGTGATAGTGTGCTCAGCGGAGTTTGTATGGAGTTTAGGGCCAGAGATTCATTCATCTCCGATCGGTAGCGTGCTAGTTCATCCGCTTTCTCATTGCCCGAGATGTTAATGCCCCAGCACAGTATTGACGTTAGATATCTTGTCTAGGTGCTTTTTGCATTGTAACACCGCCCTTGACTTGACTACTGCCAATTCCATGACCTATATAGCCGCATGGCTGTCCGAGTATATGATAATGTGTTGGTCGACTATTTTGCGCCACTTCACCACCTCCTTCGCAGCCTGAGTGATCGCAGCTGTCTCTGCCTGAAAGACGCTGCATTCATTGCTGAGTCTAAACGATTCACCCAGGTCCAGAGTCTCACAGAAGATGCCTACACCTGCAACCCTATGTCCATCTTGGATCCGTCGGTTTAGATAGCTATCCTCTTCTTCCGTAACCGTTTTGTTGCTCTATTTGCTTCTTTCGGCGGTTCTGTAGCGGGGATTCTCTAGTTGAGTCTGTAGCTGTTTTATTTTCTGAAGCACTGCATCGTGTCCCCACGGATGCGTTTCCATATGGTTTGAAAAACCACTGTCCTGACTCTCTAAGTCTGATGATCGTTTTAACCACCTTGCTTAAATGTCCAGGGGTATGAGATTTAGTAGTACCTTCATAGCTGCAGTGGGTGAAGTCCTTAAGGACCCCGATATCTCGATATAAGCTGTCCTCTGGATTTCGGTGAAGCTTGGGTTTACCCCTAGTATCTGCCCACGGAGTGTTGACGAGTAGGAGTGCGTAGCTGAGTCGCTCGCTGAGGGCTGGGATGAATTTACCTAGCTACAACGCTCACAATGAAGCCGTCCCTCTCCAGTATCTTTAATAACTCGTCCAGCAGCCATATGAGCGGTGAAAGGACGCTGCCTTACGGAGTTCCCCTACTAACTATCCGTTCAATGCACACGTCTCCTAGGTAAGTCTTAATTCGTCGTGTACCTAACATAAGACTAATCCAGTCGCACCGACGGTCATTGAGATGAACCCTTCTTAGGCTGCGCAGACTCGCGTTAGCTTCGGTGTTGTTGAATGCCCCTCTATGTCTAGAAACGAGCTCCTTGTGTTCTAAGGATTTTTTCCGGAAATACATTAGCTCGATATTCGGAGCTATTACTGGCGACTGCCTTCTGGGCAGATAAGCCATAAGAATTGGAGTAACCTTTAACGAAGCTGCAGAGACGTTAAGGAGGAGGAAATCATCACACATATCCTGTGTAACTGCCCCGCAGAAATCAATATAGGGAAACAAATTCTTGGCGAATATTTCTTAGAAGTTCTAAGAGATATCAGCGAGATAGATATTTGCTTGAAAAGCAAATTCGCCACAAAATCCGAACGTGACCCTTTCGACTGTGGTACCCTCTCTGCTCAATTTTCGTGGATCAGATCACCCTCAGCTATACTCACCCCACGATGTGCGTAATATTCAGGGGTCGCGTGGTTCAGTCAGTCTCCTTAACAACCGTTCGGTATTGCCTGCCAGAGAATAGAGAGTAGGTTTGTGGTTCCAAGAACTCTCCTGTCCGCGGATTGCTAAAGATATTTGAATTGAAGCAGTCACCCCATGAAGCTGTGTTTCAGTCTGGAGTTAGATTTTTTCCTAACCCATGGTTCTGGAGTCGGGCTGAGCTCGACTGAACAAGTCACTCCTTACATTGCAGCTATAGGAGCTGCAATCCAAACCCTAGAGCACTCAGAGTCGGTAACGGTCCATTGTACTACCTCTTTTTGGTGTTGAGGCAAACAAGGTGTCATTTGTTTCTATCCCTTAACGGGTGGCGTATGTCGTTGTTCCGCATGGGGGTTGAACCTGCCCCGCACGGGTTATAAGACATTATGGGAAGTATACGGGCTTGGACGAGCTTTCTTCGAGTTTCAAAGGGTGTGAAGTTTGCAGCCAACCACAGTCTACGCAAGCAACCATAAATACGACCAATGACGTAGTTGATGTGGTTGTTGCAGGACAGATTGTGGTTTTTTACGAACCCACTGGCTAGTAGCCGACTCCACTGTCGCCAAATTCGATTCCGATAGGCAGATACAAGGTGGCGCAAAAGTTGTCATCTGTTTACTTCACAAATGTCAAAGTAAAATTGACATTTGCCGCTATTTGCAAAAATTATAGCATCTTCCGATAGGGTTTTCAGCCCTTGGGTGTGCCTTATGTATCCTATGTAGTTTTCAGTCGGATTGGTAAACGCCACTGGGTGATGACTTTTGCGCCACCTTGTATTTGGCACCAGACTCATTTCGAAATTGCTTTTTGATATGGGTAGAACCTGAAACTTGGAAGGATTTAGCAGCAGCCCGTTGTTGTTTGCCCAGTCATTAATCGCTGACAAATCCCTGTTCAAACAACAAACTAATTCGTCAAGTCGATCCATAGCCATAGACATGTACAATTGAACGTCATCTGCGTACATATGCATACGAGTGTGCACACATATCAATAGCAAACCGTTGACAAACATGGAAAATAAAATCGGTCCAAGGATAGTACCTTGAGGAACACCTTGTAATAAGGGCAAAACAGACGAAATCCTTCCACCAACAACGACCCTTTGAAATCGGTTCGACAAGTAGCTTTGCAAAAGTTTAACAGCTCTTTCGCCAAACCCGAAAAAGTGTTTACGCTTCCATAAAATAATTTTGTGATTCACTTTGTCAAAAGCTTCCGAAAAATCGAGAAAGCATGGTAATGTCACGAGCCCTTTGTCATATTCATGCCTTACATCATCCAAAATCGTCACTCACCATTGCCGACTGAACCTTCTCGAAAGCCTAACTGAGAAGATGTCAATAGAGAGTTGAAGGATAAGTGGCTTTTGATGTGGCGGGATAAGACTCTCTCAAATACTTTTGATAGGCATGGGAGAATGCTTATTGGCCTAAAATCTCTAAGAGAACTTGCGTTCGATTTTTCGGCAATACGAATAAACCGTGCATGTTTCCAAGCCTGGGGAAAGGTAGATGTCATAATACACAAATTGATTATGTGGGTTATATGGCTTACAATACTGAGTAAAATTATTTTTAGAAATTTGACTGATATAGGGGAAGGTAGTGTACCTTGGTCCGATTGTACCTTGGTCCGACTGCCAATTTTCAGAAAAATACAAAGCACGAAAAAACCGGTCCTTCTGTGAAATGTTGATCTTCTGTTCATTTGTCTTCTCAGTTTCTTTTTGAAGGCACAGCTGCACGAGCCGGCAGGAAAAAAAATAAACATAGTTTTCAATGAAAAAAGTATTTTTTTTATCTCTTTTCTGAAGTTATGTAGTGCTTAGTTTTCTGGCTCTTTTCCGCTACTTTAATCGATTTCGGAAAGTGTATTAATAATCTTTTGGTGTAAGTGTACCTTGGACCTATCATAGCGCGTTTACCTTGGACCATTGGTTTGTCCTTTAAAGAACATTTTTAAATAATATTGAAGTGATAAATTTGTTTTTCTTTTATGTTGTCTTTAAAGTAAATTTTTAAATAATATTGAAGTCCTTTGTTAAGTTTTTTTTAGTAAAAGAGTTTTTTTTATTTAATATGTACTTTTATTTGAAATAATTTTTTTTTTTAATCAAGCACAAAAACTTTAAGCTAATGGTATGTTTTTTGCTGTTTTTTTTTAAATAAATAAAGAATGGTACCATTTTTACTTTTTATTGAAATAAATTAAAGTTTTCACCTTTAAGCTATAGGAAAACTTTCAATAATATTTTCAGTCCAAGGTACAATACTCCGTGGACCAAGGTACAATCCCGTCTTGTACCTTGGACCGTTTGAGGTTAGCATATAAAAGTAAAGTTTTCTAAGGCATGGTTAGCAATATCCTTTTGGTAGTTTCGCCATATCATAGAAAAGACTTCAGGTAGTAACAAAAAAAAGAAGAAAAACTAATGAAAAAACGACACATAAAATATTGGCAAAAAACTGAAATCCGGACCAAGGTACACTAACTTCCCCTACCATCTTCAGCGATTTTTTTTTTTATATAATGGACTCGCACTAAATGGATTTTTTGATACCCTTATAATGTATTAGCTACACAGCGCGGGCGTTAAGGAAATTAGGGTTAGAAGATAGGGAGAGATGCCGATGCACGTTGGTTTTAAATGTTTGTAAATCATAATGTGTAGGAAAAATGGAGCGGGAAAGAGCATTCCACATTCGTGTTGTACGGCTAAGGAAAGATTCCTTGTATTTCAATGTACGTCCGAATACAGGCTTAAGGGTAAACTGATGCGCATTCCTGGCATGGCGGGTATTGCGTTTGAAATGTTCTAGGGGTGGAATGCAACTGGCTATTTCGTCTGAGCACTTATGGTGGAAATAACGATAAAATAACGAACGGCAGGAGACATTACGACGATGACTAAGAGAGTCAATCGATCTCGCAATGTCTCGGTCACCAATGAGTTTTATCGCGCGTTTTTGGATCCTGTCAAGTAGCTCCAAATAAGTTATTGGTGCACCGGATTGCATTCGACTTAATGGAGGCAATGATTGAAAAGACATCAGTCTCAGTTGTGGTGGTGGAAAAGTATTCGGTGCAAAAGTGTTCGGTGGAAAAGTGTTCGGTGGAAAATCAAACATACCACCAGCCATTGCATTGTCAACAAAATGTGCATTTAGCTCGTTTGGATTTAACGAACAGTTATCATTTTTTCTTCTGCTAACAGCAATTTGCCGAAGGTTCTTCCACAGTTCCTTTGTGGGCAAGGACGAACTGAGTTTAGAGGAATAGTAGTTTTGTTTCACGCACAATGCTAGTGGCTGTATCGTGGCGAGTATCTTCACTTTCCAGGTATATGAATTTAAGTCTATGTAGAAAAAATATTTTCATCTGAAAAATTAAAACGTTTATCTATATATTGTTGGCAATTTGTGTAAAAAATGTTGAAGTCTTTGATGGCTTTGGTCCGTTCAGATTCAACCAATTTATTTAAAATCTGTTTCGTCTGGTAGCCGAAAAACCCATCCTTTAGCCTTTGAGTCAACCTTGAGCGGAAGATGCACAATGACTCATGCATTTCTGTTATGGCAATATCATTTCCCTGAGATACTTTTATTAATGTACCAAAAGCACTCATCACATTCCGTGTGTTTCTTTATTCATTCGGAATATTCAATGGAATATTCCCGATAATCCATTTCGGTGTTTCTTTATTCATTCTGGAATAAATGGAATGCATTCTTTTTATTCCTAGAGAAAGGTGAAATAAAAGGAAACAATCAAATGGGTGACCATTTATTGCAAATTTGTTGTCTTTTTTTATATTTTTATGTGTGTTGTTTTAAGTTAATTATTTTATTATTATATATTTTTAATTTCCTTCCAGAATCAAATACATTTTTAAAATTTTCTTTTGTGGGCATGAAATGCCGCATAGATGTTTGTGATTGTGACAAGACGATTTCATGAGCAGTGTTGCCATTTATGCAACATAAAAAGGTGCACGTTTTTTGAACTTGTACTAAATCCTTACTCGAAAGGACAACATATTTAATGTTTTACTTTTTTCCTTCGATTCAACATATTTAACATATTAGCAACACGAGAATATAATGTTTTTCATAAAAATAATAACAATATCTTAGTAATAAATAATATATTATGCTTTATCTGAGCGAAAGTTGTATATTACTGTATTGGGTACCTACTTCGTTAAGAAACGCAGCTGTGGAGACTTCCGCTGTGTATTGTTTTGGTTTTCGAAAATATTGATACTCGTAGCTTTAAAATGTTCAGTTAATCACAAATTCGTCACTGACAAATAAATTTAGAGAATTCATTTGCTGTTTTTGTTTGTAAAACAGCATTTTTAAAACGAAATGTGAGTAGAATTGCTATTTTGAAAAATAAAATAATATGTATTGAATAGCACTGGAACTTCACTTCCATAAATCTTAAGCATGAGCTTAAACAAAACAACTAACAACAAAATAAAATAAAATTGTAATACGTTTTCCCAATAGTAGTACTCAGCTGATTAATTGAATAATCAAATTATTAATTGAATAATCAAATTATTTGCGGTATAAAATTAAAAAGGAGTATCTAAACACTATTTTTGAACAGTAAAACGTAAAAAATATTGTAGAATTGTGTACGAGAAATAAAAATGAACTTTTGGCAAAAATGTATTTTTTTTGGAAACAAATTAGGTTGAACAAATTTGCTATATACATATTCTTAATACTACTATGTACAAACGAACAAAAACAATTAATTAATAACAAAATTGTACAAAAAAAATAAAAATGCCTTTAAATTGCTTCATCAGGAGCTGCACAAGTCATTTTGGTCAACATGTTCACTGTTTTATTTTATATATTTTTTTTTGCCCTGACATACTTTCTTAGGTTTTTCCTCAATAAAGGAGACAATTTCCCTTTGATTTCACCTAAATATACTCTTTATTAACAATCGCAATAATTTTTCATATAATTTCTGCAAATTACTGAAATTGTATGCTTCAATTTTTTCTTGACGTTTAAGAAAGAAATGCGGCACTTCAGAAAGAGATAGCTTTACGCACGTGCTCTATCGCATTTTGCTTGTCAGTGTTCACAATGGATGAATAATTTGTTCATTGATATTCATAGTACCAAAATATCGATCAATAAATAAATTTTGTCGTTTATTAATAATTGATTTTTGACAACGATAATAACGGTGTTTAATTAATTTAATGTAATTTGTATTACTGAGATATCGTTATTATTATTGTTTTTGTGAACTTAAATTGTATTTTCTTAAGGTTTCTCTTCTCATATTTTTATTTATTTATTACCTCACATGTGAGTTCAGTAATAGAAAAAAATATATTAATTGTAAGTAGTAAATGTTGTACTTGTTCTTGAACTAAGTGGCAGCGCTGGTCAATAGACAAATGGCTGTCATTCTATTCGGTCCATTTTTGTTTCTTTATTCATTCCATTCGGGATATTCCGGATAAAAAAATCGAATATTCTGTCTTTTCTATTCCTTATCCGGAAAAAATAAAGAAACACACGGATTATGAACAAAATGCAAGTAGGCTAGAGTTTTTGTTTCCTCTGCTTCAGAGTAAAAAATCTTTTCAATGGCTTTCGCACATGATTCTTGCTTATCAAAGTAGCTTTTCAAAGCAGGCCAAACCTTAATTACTCTCTCAGCGTCTGGCATCCCTACTCTCTCTCCCGAGCTCATATCTTCATTACCGTCCGGGCGGGTGGCCAGTAAACACTTGTCTGTGCCAAATACACACGCTTCCTCAGCACGCTTCGCGCACGGTCGAGTTATCCCCAAAAAGCGGGACTGAGGCTGTCCCGCGCGGGACATTTAATTTTGTTTTAAAAATCGGGACGTCCCGCCAAAATCGGGACGTCTGGCAATGCTGTCCAGTGGCAGGAATTAACGAATTTTTACCTGATCACTTCAATACTCGCCTTAAGTACGGCGAACCCCATAGGCGGGCCAGTAAGGGTGCAGCGAAGTGCTAGGGTTATGATCGCTTGAGTCCAGAGCATAACCTCGTCGTTAAAGAAAAACAACAACATTTCCCAAAAAAAAAAAAAAACAAACAACAAAGTATTTTGTGAGCCACAGTTAGCATTCCAAGTGCATTCCAAGTCAGAGTATATCCATTAATGAGTAGGGACACTCTCTCTACATATGCATTTCCTACTACCACAAAGCAAAATGCAGAAAAAATCATACAATAAGTGGAAGCAGGTCGAAAGAATACTTTTTACCTGAATACTACGACTGCTTGAGAAGAAAAGGGTACACAACACATTTTACCTGAACCACTACATGGGGCTTGCTGCGTACGACGAACGATTGTGGGTTTTTTCATAATGCATTTTTAAAGGCGTGCCGGAATGACTGTCAGTATATTAGTATTCTCTCTCAAACATGCAGGTATGAATTAATATGATCAGGTAACCAGCTTTGCTTTAGTAGAATTGGTAATATTTGTATTTTTTGCCATTGGTTATTGATTTGATAGTCTTTGTTATGGACATGAAAAAGAAATGTTTCATTCTATATCACGAAATTCAACCCTTTTGCTTTGCTACGACTTCGGTAATAACCATTTTTTACGGTTTGAAGTTTTATTACCAGCACTTTTTAGGTAATATATTTCATAGCAGATGGTCATACTAATTGTAATTACTTAGGTTGCTTGCAGAGGGTGGTAGAGGGTATTGTTTACATTTTTTTTCACACGTATTTCTAAAGGCGGGCCGGAATTGGATTGTTATCAGTCGTTCATTAACATCAATTGACGAAGGAAAGGGTGTTCCGTGTCAGTGCGTGTGGCAAACAATTAAAAGTAGTGAAATAGTGAAGTTGAAGTGCAAGTTTGCATAGTTTAAAAACTCTAAATAAAATAATGGGAAAACATTATTTTAAATGTTTTTCATGTGGGCGAGAGGAGAAAGAAAATGTTGGAGTTAAATATTTCAAAATACCGGATAATAGTGAGAGGTAAGCAATATAAATTATAGATCGGGCAAGAACGAATATAAATCTGTGTTGTATTTCTTAATTTTTTTTTTTGAAAAGCGAAGTGGTTGAACTGCATAAACAAACAACACTTAATACCTACATGAAAAATTGTCGAGGGATTCTAGGATCTGCGAAAGACATTTCTCGAAAGACATGTATGCCAAGTCAACGATGCGCTTAAAACGGTCGGCAACATCTAATTTGGAAATTTTGAAAAATATTTCCAATATAACAGAAGGTAATAACGAACACTGAGTGTAAAATAACATAAAATTGATGAATTATATTTTCTTAGGTAATATTGATCACTCAGTCACGTCTAACGAAACAGAGGGGTTTGAACATGCTCATCTTAATGAAAATGTCCAAATGAAAGAGAGTTTAAGCTTTGTGGCAGAAGAAGCGGAAACAGGTGATATTTAAAATAATGAATTGATAATGCATTCTACTATTTCGCAGGTTATATTTTAAAAAAATACCGCTTAAACCACAAGTGTAAGTTAAAATTGAGTCCGCAACTTAACGTTTCCTCCCTTTTTACAGATTTTGAAGAATATGAAGATGCGAAATTGACACGGCCCAATCAAGAATTTTTAGACTCGTTAGAGAATCTTGAGCAAACATTTATGTCTTGTTTTCCAAATATGGGGAATATTTTTAACTTTTTGAAAAATGAATTTCATTACAATTGTTGCAAAAATCAAAATAAGGAATTTCTTATCAAATTTTACGTCGGAGTACGGGTTTACTTTATTCTAAAACTGTTCAATAAAAATAACAAAAAATGTACCAACAAACAAAAATATTTAAGTGTAGCACACATGTGAATATATATAAAATGTTCAATAAGAAATATACAAATTGATTTTGCTTTTTTTTTACGTCACACCCTGTACCACATTTTGAAATAGTTCAACTACTCTTCCATCCCTCTTTTACTAGAGCACTTTTAGTGCCGTCTATTTCTCGTGTATGTGTACTGCAAATTGTAAACTGATAAGAAACACGTGGAGAGTGTCCCTACTCATTAATGGATATACTCTGTTCCAAGTAAACAAAAAAGTGCAATGTCGAAACTAGAAGATCAAACAGAACCTGCCGTTTTCAAGTGCAGCAACACATGACACCCATTTGTAATCCTTTGCATGCAAAATCGTTTCAGGACCCTCTTCAATTTTATCTCAAAGTTCGACAACCTGTTTTCTATTTGTTTTTTTTTTTTTTTACGATAAGGGACTTTTATCAAAATCAGGCTACTTCCGTAAGTCTTTGTTGTAAATATTTGCTGTTTCCTCGCCTTAAAGGGTCCATCACACGACCACACATACTTACATACATACGTAGTCGAAATTAATTACTTGAGAACCAACCCTCATTCAAGTTGTGTAATTTCTTCTTTGCCAGTGGCTAGCTATGCTCATGTTGTAATACTGTGCCACCCACGGTGAGAACGTTAAACCCGGCACAGATGTGCAATGTTGCCATCTTAATCTTTGATGGGAACTAAGAAAGTTCCAATTACTAATTCACACAGAGATGGGGTACTTTCGCGTTGACCATCACCACCACTACCACTCGGTGGAATGAACTATGTGTGTGCATTTTAAATTATTTTCTCCATTTGTATCTTCTTTTTTTTATGATTAAAACCGACTTAGAGAAAGTATGCGGTCGCAGAAATTAAAATTAATGGAGAATTACATAATTTACATCAAAATGCAAAAACAAAAACAAATTAGTCAAAAGGTCTCCTGTCATTGGCAAATTTATTCATAACGATTATGCAAAGACCTTTGAAATCGATGCTTTCAAATGGTCTCTTAACAGATGATGTGTCACCTGCTAAAATAGGTAAACATGCCTAACCAGAAGTGACCGAAAAACAGTTTACAACAAAACTGCTTCCTTCTCGAATATCTTTTACTCTTAATAATCCTAATTATACAGAGAGAGAGAGGAGGTTACAGCACTCATGCAAGTGGGCGATAGCTGGCTTTTACATGATGTACTTCACGCCCATTCATGATCGTTGGTCTGACATTATTGTCTATTAATTTTTTTAAGAGTGTCATTAGAAAAACAAACATAAATCTGAAAATGGCCGTGAGACCCTAAAATTATCATGTAGGTTTTATGTAAATTTGAGATTTGTGATAATAAAATGATGATAAATTGCGTCAACGAAAATGGTTGCCTTAACCTCTTGGCCGTCCAGCTAGTCATGTTTGACGAAAATAGTTACTACTTAAGTTGTCCCACTGGCGGCGCGCGTTTAAGGTCATCGATAAATACCAGGAGAATCAATTAAGAGATATCCGTAATTGGCCGATGAACAAGCGATTTCTTTTGGTTTTTGAATAAATTATTATTTATTAAAATTCTTTGAATAAATCTAAAAATAGTTACGGTGCTTTGCATAGCCGAAGGGGCATGGAATTCGACAGTGGAAGATTTTTTACCAATTACCCTGTCAGCTAAAACCATAGGCAGACTCGTGTCAGGAGAAAATGAAGCAATGACTTTTTTTGAGCGATTTTAATGAAACAGGGAAAATAGATGCAGCGACATTCCTAGATGTAGACGAAGGAGCCTTACCTACAGTCCCTGGCCGAATTATTAGACGCACTGTAAGGCTCTATGTCATTTGTTTGTACTTGTTTACGTTCGCGTATCAATTGGTTGACACTGTAATGCAACACGTTAAAAATAAATACAAAATGGAATCATATACAATATCTCCTAAATAAAACCACATTTTATTTACGTTTAAATATAAAAATATTTCATATAAACTCGTGCAACACATAAAAATATTAAAAAACTACAGTGCGTCTAATAATTTGGAAAGGGACTGTATATAAAAATGGATGTTGGTGCATCTGAAGTTAAGAGACTTCGAAACGACCCAACCGATTGAGTATTGGATTTTTTTTTTTTTATAATATGCACGCACTAAAGCTATTTGTTGGGACCCTTATAATGTATTAGCTACACAGCGCGGGCGTATAGGAAATAAGGAAGAAAAGGAGAGATGCCGATGCACGTTGGTTTTGAATGTTTGTAGGTTATAATGTGAAGGAAAAACAATGCGTGGAACAGTATTCCACATTGGTGTTGTACGGCTGAGGAAAAATTCTTTGAACTTCACTGTACGTCTGAACACATGATTTAGGATGAACTGATGAGCATTCCTTGCATGGCGGGTATTGCGGTTGAAATGTTTAAGGGGAGGAAGGCAAAGGCTATTTCGTTTGAGCACTTATGGTGGAAATAACGATAAAATAACGAACGACAGGAGACATTACGACGATGACTAAGAGAGTCAATCGATCTCGCAATGAGTTTTATCGCGCGTTTTTGGATCCTGTCAAGTAGCTCCAAATAAGTTATTGGTGCACCGGCCAATGGGCAGGAGACAGCATTGTGTTTTGGAGGCATTAAATTCCACTCTATTAGCTACACCCCACCGAGTTATGCGGTTAAGATCGGAATTTAATGAGCTTAACTTACGTTGCCGTTCTAGTTTCACACCCGAAGATGAGGGGCGTGAAACAAGAAACGAATATGAGAAGCTGAGGGTACTGTCATCGGCAAAGGAGTGGATTGGATTAGAAGTAACAGACAGGAGATCATTTATAAAAATGAAAAAGAGTGTCGGAGACAGAACAGAGCCTTGCGGAATACCAGCATTTATTTGTTGAGTTGCAGACTTGAAACCGTCCGAAACAACTTGAATTGAACGGTCCGAAAGGCAGTTTCTAATATATTGCAGAATAGTATTACCGATTCCAAATGCACGCATTTTCGACAAGACAGCTTGATGCCAAACTCTGTCAAATGCCTTTGAAATATCAAGCGCAACGATCTTACTTTCACCACCTTGGTGAAGAGACCGGTTTCATTTTTCGGTTAGATATGTCATCAAATCACCAGTGGACCTGTTGCTGCGAAAACCTTACTGCCGGTCATTAAGGAGTTTTCGCAATTCAAGATATTTCATTAGCTGACGGTTTGTCAGCATCTCCATGACCTTAGAAAGAAGGAACGTACATAAGTGCAGTGGTGCAGCTGTTTGCCCACAACTGCATTTATGTGTCGCTCTATGTAATCTTATATATAAAAATCAATGTTGCATTTTTGTCTTCTATGCGTTCGCGTATCCTTCATCCGATTGAGTTGAAAATTTGTACAAGTCTTATTGGCACTTGCGTTTAAATTTCTGACACAGAACCATTAACGTACAATTGGTTGCACGCTAAGGTTTGTGTGTTTGTCTCCTGTGCCTTCGCGCATGGCAGTCGGCAGAGGCCGACACCGACACACTAAGCCCAATGAAAAGGTCCATTGTGATACCACACGGATATATCATCCTCCTACTCGTTGGACCAGTTGGAGCTTTTGATGAAGCTTGACCGACTTTTGATGTTGATGTTAATGAGATCGTTGAGATCATTGTAAAAGAATTATCCTAAATGGAGCTTTCGTCTTTTAGAGAGAGCAGGACATGTGCAGAGAAGGTGGAGAATAGTCTTCTCCTCCTCCTCGTCCATACAGCGTCTGCAGAAGTCATTTGTATAGACGCCAAGCCTTGTTGCATGCTTGCCTATGAGACAGTGTCCTGTAATTACACCAATTGTAGCACCAATGTGCAGTCTGTTCAGAGATATCAAACATTTAGAGCGTTTCAGATCCAGCTTTGGCCAACTCTGTTTTGTCGCTAGGCAAGTGTTGTCACTTGTTGTTGCCAGTGGCGATCTCGCTAATCGCAGTTGAGAAGGCAATGAAGTAGTAGAGAACTATCCCGAAGAACTAAGGAGATACTGTATAAGACTTTGATCATGCCAATCCTGCTTTGTGGCGCTGAAGCTTGGACGCTATCAAAAGCGCCGGGTGAAGATGTCCTCGGCCGTTTCGAAAGAAAGATTCTTCTTTGGTTCTGGTTGCGTTGATGGGCTTTGAAGGAGAAGTTTCAACGACGAACTCTATAAGATTTACAGCGACATCGACCTAGTCAAAAAATTGCATGTCACTCGTCTAAGATGGCTAGGACATGTAGAGCGGATGTACGCAAATATTCCGGACCGTATAGTCGTCGAGTCTAGCCAGGAGGACCAACGCAGTAGAGGAAAACCTCGCCTAAGGTGACGCGCACAAGTTGAAGGGGACCTTAGGTGACTTGCAGTGCGCAACTGGAGGTAGGGATGTGCGATGTTTGTAATACATCGATATTGACATCGATGTTAACATCGAAGACTGAACATCGATGTTATAGAATGAATTTATAGAATGCTGACTTATGACGTAAAAAAATCACAATGTACTACATACTTGAATACATCTATAAGAGGCGTTTTTCTTTTAAGCTCCAAGACCGGGCTGTCAAAAAAGAACTATGCTTCTTTTTTAGCTCAGAGCGCTCAATTTGTAATATCTTTTTTGGCTCATAGCTTGCTCGGAGCGTGGTCTGTGAGCTCTGAATAAATAAACCGGGTAGCTGAAGTAAGAAGCTGAGTGCTACCAGTGACAGACTGAAAGGAAGGAAAATAAAGCGAAAACATTTTATATGGCTGTCGGAGGTTCTTTTTCCTGCGTCAAATACAATACAATTTAATAAGATGATGCTCAGTGCCCTGCTTGGAGCTTAACAAGAAAAACGCCTAGGTCATCGTATTTATTTACCAATAAGGAACAAGTTCAAAAAAGACGAAAGAACGTAACTAGGTATATATTTGTTTTGGGAAATATACGTCACATTTATATGCATAGTTGAACCCAGATTCAATCGGGTTTGAATTAAAAAAAAAAAAAATCAATATCTTCAACTAAGAGTCGGTTCTTTTTTGCCAACATCGAGGGCCGATGTTTTGATCTTAACTGCGATTATGCGATATTTTACGTATTCAAACATCGATGTTTTGTGAATATCGATGAACATCGAACATCCCTAACTGCCTCCAGTTAGGGATGTTCGATGTTCATTGATATAACTAAAGACCGGGCTAACTGGAGCAGCTTGGCAGTGGAGACCCAGGTTCACCCGAACTGTTTCGCCACTCAAGTAAATAAAAAATAAATATTGGGTATTGACCATACAGGGTTAGCTTCTCCAACCATTAAGCCGAATCCGAACGACAAATTTGAGAAGCTTCTTATGACAACTGATACCACTTGATGTATATCAGAAGTTCGCAAGAGGTGGGGCAGTTGAACATTTTTTTATAAGTTTTACTTGAACCCCCTTGAGCCCAACACACTTACCACAGAGCCCACGACTCAAGTAGGTAAGCAGCAAAACTATTGCTATATGCTACATGATGATGGCCCTGGGTAATGTGCCTTTAACGGATTCACTGAACCATTATGGATAATGTATTGAATCGGTAATTATTTCCTGCATGTATCTCAGCACAATTCATGGCTGCTTAAAGGATATAGAAACAAATGCCATAAGAACAAACGAAGATAATTCTTTTCTGAACTTGAGATGCCTTTCTGGATTTCGCTCTTAATCTCTTTTAAAGTCGGTTCACTGAGTTGCAGGCCATATTGATCAATGTGCAGGTCACTACATAATGAAGGTTCCAATACTCTAAAAATATCTTACGCGCTTCTAGCATATTTTTATAAATAAATATTTTATAATAAAAAAAAAATTGTTAAGCATAGGTTAAATGTTTGTTTTGTGATAGATATTTATGATTTTTTTTTTAACGAAAAAACAGTGTTACCAAGCAGCAATTTATTTAACATCTTACTTAAAATTGAATAAAAAATAAAAAAGTAGCTCACCTTTTTAAAATCAGGCAATCTCTCTAAGCCCAAGCCCTCCATTACGATTTTCAGTAAATTTTGATCGTCCGCAGACTCTACGAAGGTAGTAGATTTATTCTGGGTGTGTGTTGGTCTACTAAGTTTTAAAAAATCAGTCACTGCTAAACTATTTCGATTGTGTGGAGCAGTTTTTTGGTTTTGATTGGTTAGCCATCGCATATCGATGGTATCAACATCATCCATCTCCTCCTTGTACTTAATTACTTTATCATTTATTTTACTTGTACTATCTACTATCAGACTTTTGTTAATTACATTTTGTTTTGTTCGAACATATTGTAGTAAATGTTCACTTAAATTATTATTATTAAAAATTACAATATTATTATCACGTTCAAGTATCGCTTGACAATTGGCAATGTGACTGGCAACGATTGATAGTAATAAAACAACGATTAAATACATTTTAAAACAACTGCTTGATATGATGGACAGTTGTAAAGTGGATGCGATTTGCACTAGTGAAATGTCGGATAAAACCACCGACGACGACGACGACGATGACTTTGCCGATGCCGAGGATGATGGTGTAACTTGGTATATCCGCAAGCAATTAAAATTAGTTGTACAATAATTATACTGGAGGCGATGATGAAAGTGAAGATGCGAACAGTAAGACAGCTGATCGGGTCGGTGTTTGAATTTTTGCGTTTTAAAATTTTTTATCTCTCTCATTTCGATTAGATTTTTTATGTTATTCGGTGGCTTTGGGCGGCACATTTCCTGTTTATGTTTGCGTGGAATATTTTTTTTTAAATCCACCACACTGCCTACCTACTAAGCAATTAAAAAAATTAATAAATAAATATAGTACACTTGAGATTTGATTTTGGCGGCAAGCGGCAAGCTTTTGCAACTATCTCAATTTGAGTTGTCCCGAAATAAATTAATTCAATATTAACATTCGCTTATAGGCGATTGCCATTCAGATACAAAACCATCATAACTCTTGCGATATTAATGAGATATTTTCACATTCACTTATGTTTTGTTGTTTTTCATAATTCCACTTGGGCTTTTAATTATTTAATAATAATTTTTGTGTCGTCGTTTTCGATCTTTTGAATGAATCTTTTGAATGATTTTTTTTTTTATAAATATTCAAACAATTATTTAACACTGTATTCAAAGAGGTTTGTTTATTATTTTCACACGTCTCGTGTATCGGTTACTAGATTTAGCGAGCAGAGTCACCCGTGGCCCACCAGTTCAGTCAAAGTTTGAAAATAAACTAGCATCTGTAAAATTGTGAGCATACTCCTACTGTTGGCTGAGTGCGAGTGCGAGTGCGAGACCGACCGACACCGACACTGACACCGAAACGAATCGAAAAAGTAAAACACACTGAATATGTGCGAGCGAGATTATCTGAGCGAAATTTTATAACGAAATGATGTTTGTATCTGCTTGGTACTGGTGTTACAGTATCTATAGTGCTGTGCTGGTGCCTTGGGCTGTAATTTCTTCATACATATGCAGCTCTATCTAGCGTTAGCAAACTCTTGATGTTTGCTAGTATAAAAGGAACAATCTCTTGAGTCGAGTGGTCTTTAATCGCACTCAGAGTGCAGTCTTTTGAGAGTATTTTCAGGTGTTTTTTACTCATTCTTAACACGAACTGCATGCAGTGCCGGATTTAGGGGAGCCCCGGGCCTCCACAAAACAGGGGCCCCCACAAAACAGCGGACCCAATATTTCAAATTCCGACGAGTAGTGGATTCTTCCCCCGACGAATATCATATCGAACAACTAACTTTAGATATATTGAAGGATCGATGCCAAAAGAAAGATTTCTCACCTTTTTACCAAACTGCGGCCATACCGGCGAGGCTATAGCAAACGCTTTACTAAATTTTTTAGGTGACCATCAGTAGACATTTTGAATCATATGACAATGCTGCAAGCATGAGTGGTAAATACAAAGGAATGAAGGCTTTCATTTTGGAGAAAAATCATTTATCGGCGTTTGTACCATGTTGTGCTCATTCTCTCAATTTAGTTGGAAAGGCAGCTGCCAACTCTTGCCCATCGGCTGTTCAATTCTTCGATTTCGTTCAGAATTTATATACGTTTTTTACAGCAAGTACAGATCGATACCAATTTCTGATTGAAAAATTATCGCAAAAGAAAAGCGGACAATTTTACGTTTTAAGAAAAGCTTAGCGATACTCGTTGGTCTTGTCGAGCTTAAGCTACGAAAGCTATTGTCGATGGTTATTCTGAAATCAAAGGAGCTCTAACCAGCATATCTTCTGATAAGGAGCAAAAACACATCGTGAGGAATAAATCATCGAACCTTTTACGAAAGATGAGTTGTCTCGAAACGGCTCTATTTGCTATCTTTTGGAACGACATCTTAGAGCGATTCGAAGCTACAAACAAGATGTTGCAGGACCCGAAAATGATTATTGAATCTGCAGTGCGTGCATTAGAATCATTGAAATCATTCGTTAAATCCAAAAGAGACTATTTGATCAATACGAGAAGGCAGCTGAAGAAATATGTAGTACTGACCAATATGTACAATCACGCACCAGAACAAGAAGTGTGAGGTTGAATCCACTCGATTATATTAAAGCACAAGGTGCAAATCTGTCACCAAAAGAGAAATTCAAAGTATCCGCTTTTATCCCAGTTATCGATCAGCTATTTGTTTCTCTTACTGAAAGATTGCATGCATACGAAGCTGTTCATTGGCTGATTGATTTCTCAATCACAAAATACAAACACAAATACATAGAGAGGATGGATGCTCCAAAAAATTGCATGCCGCAGCAGAGGCATTGGTGAAAGTATACAAAGATGATTTAGAGCCTAGTCTTGATAATGAGTTGGTTCAATTTCTATCTTTGATCAACTTATACAAAAAGGATTATAGAAAAGGCCAATCTACCGAGCTATTTTACTATCACCTATATACTATAGGTGGCTCAATGGTTAGTGTGTCTGCCTACTAATCGAAAGATCCCCGGTTCAATTCCGGGCCAAATAACATCTTGAGTTTTTTTTTCCACGTCTGGCAAACATCCAAGAGTATCAATTGTCATGAGAAGCTTCTCAAATTTGCCGTTCGGATTCCGCTTAAAATTGTAGGTCCCTTCCACTTCGCAAAGAAAGTGGTTGGAGAAGCTAGGTTTTAGGCCCTCTATGGGCCGTTAATACCTAATATTTATTTATTTATTTTATATAATATATAATTATGTAATAATAATATAATAACCACACAGCCAAAATCGTACAGACCTATTAGCCTTACGTCATTCCTTCTGAAGATGACAGAAAAGGTTGTGGACAACTATTTAAGGGAAGATGTATTGAACATATCCCCTTATCATTGTCAGCATGCATACAGAGCGGGCATATCAACAGATACCGCCCTATATCAGCTGACGGAGATAATTCAAAGTGCCTTGGAAACAAAAGAAATAGTAGGTACTGTGCGCTTTCCTAGACATAGAGGGAGCATTTGACAACACCACGCATGAGGCGATTAAACGATCCCTGGATAGGAAAGGAGTTAACAGTATAGTATCCACCTGGATGTGTGAGATGCTGAACACTAGATCAGCAGAGACTCAAACACCATCTGGAACCATCAGAGTGAACACAACAAGAGGATGTCCACAAGGAGGGCTACTATCACCCTTAATGTGGAGCCTAGTTGTAGGCGAACTGCTGAAAAATTAACCCACCTTGGCATCAACTGTCAGGCGTACGCTGATGACATTGTATTGATTGCCAGGGGCAAGTTTGAAGAAACCCTTGGGGACATCATACGAAGGGGGCTTAAATTAATCAAGGAATGGTGCCATACTGTCGGACTCAACATCAATCCAGCGAAAACAACGATAGTACCATTCACAAGGAAAAGGCAACTTCAACGACTTAAGGACATTAGCCTATCAGGCACGACACTGATACCAGTCAAAGAAGTAAAGTATCTAGGACTTCATCTAGATAGTAAACTCCTCTTTCGTAAACATACAGAGGAGATATCCAAGAAGGCCACCTGCGCTCTCATGACATGTAGGAGCCTAGCGGGGAAGGCATGGGAATGCAGCCCAAACATCCGGCGATGGAATCGATGTACATTGCAATTGTGAGACCAATGATCACATACGGAGCGGTAGCATGGGCGAAACGAACCAGTCTAGCCACAAAAAGAGAGACACTCACCAAAGTGCAAAGACTGACGTGCCTGTGAATTACCGGAACAATGCGTAGCTGCTCAACCGCAGCCATGGAGGTGTTATTGGAATTAACCCCTCTCCACATCATGGTTATGAACGCGGCCTCTTCACGGGGCACTGCAGACTCAAGGAGCACCTGAGGAAAATGGGTATATTAGAGGACGAGCTCTGCAGATTCTGCAGTGAAACCGCCGAAACTCCAGACCACATACTGGAATCCTGTGGGGCACTGGCCCACAAAAGGATGAGATATTTGGGCAGGCACCAAATAACAGACAAGGACATACAAACCATGGACCCACAGCTCATTCTCAGATTCATCAAAGAAACTGAACTGGACGCTGTGCTCTAAGGAGTGTGACCTGCCAAGGATAAATCAGAGCAATACCTCGACACGCCTCACAAAAGAAGTATCTAGAGAGGGCTCTGAAAGAGGGCAGGAAATTCTCCGAGGCACAAGCAGGGGACACAATAGACCAGTAGGTCGCAGTGTAATATACCCTAACTAAATATTATATTTTTACTATCACATTCTTGAAGATCAACGTCTTAGAGCTACATTCCTTAGCATTAAAATTGCACCCAGAATGTATTTGGTTGTGATGGTCTAATAGCACTGGAGAGCGCTCATTTTCAAAAATGAAAACTATAAAAAATAGACTTCGAATTACGATTGGAAAAAAACCGTCTTTCAAAACTATCCCTACTCAGCATTAGCCGTGTTTCGGTGATAAGTGTATACCCAGCTCAGCATAATTTTACATGTAAACAATAACAAAAAGGGGTGCTGAAGATAAAGAGGTCAGCTGTCGAGGACTGAGACGAAGTGAACATAGAGTGTTGATGCTATGAAGCGACTAGATGGCGGTAAAATAAGTTGGGTGCAAAATTGTTCGTCGATTAAAAAAAAATCCTCATTTCAAAGAAAATTATGCGAAGGAAATTAAAAAAAAAAAAAAAAAATGGCAAAATTAAGCATCCGTTCTTTTCCTTGCTGTCAAACACAAAGGATTTTATGATGTTCCAATATTTTTCAAAAAATACGTTTGGATTTGCATCCTTGCTTTAATAATAATCCAAATCGCACTCTTTTGAAGTACAAACACTGCGAACACATCCTTAAAAATGAAAAGTGAATATAGAATACGATCTAGGCACCGAAACACGGCTATTGAAAGCGATCTACTGCGGGAACTGGATTTCAGCGAAATCATCAAGGACTTTTCGTCGAAAAAAGCCCGCAAGGTCAGCGCTTTATAATAATTTCATATAAAGTACGAACTCGGTTAACGCAACCCTCGATTCGCGCAACTCTTCGATTTTCGCAACACTAAAGTCGTCGCACCTCTTCGCTCTATAATTGCAACTTTTCAACACATTTACATACCACGATTAGTGCAACTTCTTTCGTTTACTCAACTATTTTTTATTTGCATGTTCTCCTTTTGGTTCGTTATTTATGCCGTTATTTCACAGTTATATATATTTTTTTTTTGCCCGGACCAAATTCTTTGTAAATACAAGGTTGCGCAAAAGTTGTCACCCGGCTGCATTTTTTTTAAATGAAAATCTTCGATTCTGCTTTTGGATTCTGTTTATTGATGTCATAAATTTTAGATGAGCTAATGACTTTTGCCCCACCTAGTACATCCATAACATTATCTCTGCAGAAACATAGTAAAATGGCTATTTCATCATTCAAAATGTAACCCGGTGAGTGCAACATCCTCGGTTATTGCAACTGCCTCAATTTCTATTGGTTGCGTAAATCAAGTTTGTACTGTACTTCTTGTTTTTGTCTATATTTATATACTCGTACAAGGTGGCGCAAAAATAACCTTCCGATGTTTTTTGGCTGTAATTTAAATTATTGCTCAAATAAATAGTCACCAATATTCCGCGTTCTGGAGCAGTGTAGCGTAACATTGTTTATTAACGTGTATTTCGCATGTGTTTACTACACAAATGTCAAAACAGAACTGACATTAGGGGCCAATCGCAAAATTTATAGCATTTTTCTGATAGGAGGATTACTTTTGCGCCACCTTGTATGTGTGTTTGTTAAGATAATTTACTTGGGTTCGCAATAAATAATTAAACACTTGACTGAAAAAAAAAATTCATATTATTTGAAAAATAAAATAAACCACTCATTTGTTGCCCCAGGGCCTTCAGACCTCTAAATCCGGCCCTGACTGCATGCAGCACAGGCTGAGGCGGAGGTGCGAGCGTGTTTCTTCTTTTAAATTGTCACCCCACTCTCGACACACACAATGTTTACAGTTTTGTTTACTAAATTCTTGAATTCTATTTCTTTGTTGATACTCGTAGCAACCCTTAAAACTCTATGCCGCCACCAAAATGGTATTTTAAATATTTTTTCTGTTTTTTTTTTTTTTGTAAAATTTCAAATGACTCAGGGGCCAACGCATATTGGATTTCCCCAAATTAATCAGAAAGCAATGTTTGATTATTGTATCAAGGTAGGCAAGCCAACAACTAAAGGTTGCAAAATGTCATTCCAGATTGAGGTAAAGTTCACAAGCAAGTTACAAGTATTAGACAAATCGCGTGTTACGTGATTTCAGGGCAATTCATTTCCCACGACCACGACACATCCAGGGCAATAAAGGAGATATGCATTATCCTATTTTGCTTTTATGCAAAGTCACGTTTAGTGCAACTACTCCAGAATGTGAAATTTAGATTACCTAGCCATGGATGATTCATTCATGATTTTACGAGAGCCCTTTTTATTTGTCTTTTTCTTTTCTTGTGTTTCGTAGGAGAGTGCTTCGTCTTCCTCCGCTAAGTTGCATGAAATTCTTCAATAGTTCGATACTGTGGTGCATGCCGGCCACACACATATAGATAGGAATGTATCTTTTATTTGTTTTTATATCCTATCCTTTAGGGGATATCGGGTGTCCAATGCGTTTTAGCCGGATGTTCTTTAGTTCTTCTTCATAATGGACGTTTATATATATGCATATGTATCAGATACCTATTATACTTTGTATCGGTTCCTTCAAGATGTAATTAAAAACTAAAATACATTTAATGCTCGTATCCGTGGGGGTTTTCATATATCTGGGGAGCATTAAGACGATCGGCTCTTGTACAGATAGATAAACGTTTCTTCGAAAAGGGGAATCTTTTAGGTGGGTTTATTGATATTGAGACTTTGTGAGCGAATTCGCGAAAGAGTCACTGAGGGAGCCGAAAGGACCTTCAGTGATATATTCGGTTTATTTTTTACCTGCAGAAATTCTGCTTTTGGTGTAGAGGTTGAAGTAAAGAGGTGCTATCCGTTTCTCTCTAGATATTAATGGGTGCCATGAATATTGTTGTTTCGCGTACTTTACTTTACCTGCCTGAGACACTTTCGCCTTCCATTCTTCGCAAATCCAGACACGCTGCTTTCAGCTATCTATACCAAGCGCTCTGGCATCCCCGATGGCTTGGTCTTTAAAACGGAGGTTCGGTCTTTCTTGTCACCTCGAACCTATGGGCTGATATCCTCATCGCTGGAGCATTATTTTTCATTCGACGCGCAGGGCGCAGGCATTTTCGTTGCTGCAAGCAGCACTCAGCAAATGATTCATTGCCTGTTTTTGGGTGCTGCTTACTACTGAAAGAATATGAGGATAGGAAAGGAGTTTTTGGTGCGATTGGGTTTTTTCTCCACAGGTGGCGCCTTATTGTTTAAGTTAGATTTTAATTGTTGTGTGTAGTCAATTTTACAACACACGACCTGCCGATCACTTTGCGAATACACTACTATCGCACCATTGCCACAGCTCATAGAGAATCTTCTCCTCCATTCGCCCTCCTCGCACAGAGAGACCATCTTTTCGACGAAGTATTTTTGTTTCGAAAGAACGCAATACAAGCTCTCGTTTCCTGCTTATCGTCCAGCCGTCCAAGCAGAACTGGCAGTATAAATGATTTCTAGAGCTACACTTGGTCTTCCGGATTATGAGTTTTGAAGCCTTTTGTTATGCCAAACCGAAGTCGCAACGGATCTGCACTAAGGTGTCAGGCGTACGTGGATGATGTTGCCGTACCTTCTGTTGGATCACGCCTGGCTACTATTTGGAGGCCCTAGACGTGACCGACAGGAATGAGTTTTCAGTCAATCCTCTCAAAACTGAGGTTGCTCTCCTTACGAAAAGGAGGAAGCGGAGGGGTTGACTCAGTCAGTGCTAAAAGGTGTCACAATCCAACTCTCCAATGAGTCATCGTCGATAGAAAACTTCTTTGGTTCTAGCATGTTGAACTGAAGACTGCTATAGCGCTGTCGGTTTTCTGCCAGTGCAAGGGCATTTGCGGCAAGACATGGCGCTTATCACCGAAGAGAGTCCTATGGATTAACGAGGTCATGATAAGACCATTTCTAGGACATGCGTCGGTTGTTTGGTAGAATACCTAACTGCTGCATTCGCCAAACTCCAATGGAAGGTATAACTCGGCTGGACGGGTGCCTTCCCCAGCACGCTTGGCCCCACCCTAGATACATTATTGAACCCTCCCTCCCTGGATGTTTGCATCATGGGTGGCACAATCAAAGCTATCCCAAATCGAACAACAGGTGGCTTTTGGTATAACGCCTTAACCAATGTCGTTTGCTAGATACCTTCTCCATGCTGATGCTCCTAAAAAAGGCAAACATCCGATGGAGCCAGTGTAGCTAGTATAGCACCGCTATATGGCCAAAGCTGGACCAGATGCAATGGGTCGGCATGCTCAGAGGTTGGGCATCCCCTAAAACGATTTCTGCTAAAGTTGTGTTGATTAGGAAGAAGAGGAGACAGTCCTGCACTTATTGGACTTAAGGCCAATACCTCTTCCACGAACTGGATGATCTGAACAATGACTGCACGGCCGACATCAAGAACTTTATAAGGAAAAGTATATGGTTCTGAAAGCGGCCACCTCCCAATGGCATCAGAATGGACCTACTTTGGTCTAAGTGTACCTCATCGAAGGCCATTTCCAACCAACCAACCTTGGTATAACTTGTACTGCAGTTTTTATGACCTTGCGCGAGGGTTATCCACCGACTCATGTCTTATGGATATGCCGTTCGATGGAATGGCACCAGAACTTGGGTTCATGCGTAGTTACGAAGTCGACTTTTCTCGTGATCAGGACTGGCTCTCTTCAGACGTTGAGCCTGAATAAGGATGCAGTTGAAACTTCACGTATGGCTCCAAAACCAATCACGGATCTGGTGCTGGTGTTTTTGTGGAAAGCGACAACATTAGACTTTACTTCTCGTTACGCAAACTTGCGCCAGTCTTCCAAACGGAGACTTCTGCTACCCTCATGACTATGAACTTTGTTGTGAAGAACAGGTGGAGGGGCGGAGTATTTGCGTCTGTAGCAAAAGTCATAAGGCCTCGCCGAACCCTTACACCACTTCCAAGACAGTTGGTTTTTTTTTTTTTTTATAATTTGCTTACGCTAAAGGGATTTTTCCTGTTGTTACAGTACCCTTATAATGCTAAGAACACAGTGTAAGCTACATGTATATGGTATATGCAAGATCGCTCTGAATCCGGTCGGAAGGCTAAATTCACTTAGTCTAGTCTTGGTCCCCGCTTAGAAAAGCCTACAAAGTTTCAATAAAAGTGGGGTATCTGCCTGGCAGAACAATGGACCAGTATTGAGTCTGTCTGAATGTTCAGTGTAGAGAGTCTCGCACACCGAAGACAAGACATAGAATCGGCTTATTTGAAGAAGGGGCATATGGAGCTGATAGTCCAGTCCTCGGGCACGCTCTCCTCCACCCATACTTGGTTGATGATTTGGTGCATGCGCCCTACCAAAACATCACCTCCCTATTACTACTGAAAGAATAGGAGGATAGGAAAGGAGTTTTTGGTGTGATTGGGGTTTTTCTCCACAGGTGGCGCCTTAATTGCAAGGAAGATTTGAATTGTTGTGTGTAGTCAATTTTACAAAGCATGGTTCTGGTCGGGATTCGAACACACGACCTGCCAATCACTTTGTGAATACACTACCATCGCATAATTGCCACAGCTTATAGAGAATCTTTTTCTCCATTTGCCCTCCTCGCACTTCTGGTAAGCCTTATTGATCTTAAGCTTTCTTACAGCTAAGCCAACCTCTTCTACGCTGGGTGGTGGAACCGGTTGTTTGTTGACTAAAATAGGGTTATCTTCTTGTCCTATCACTCTCTCTACGAGATGCCCAACAGCTTCTGTACCTGCTGCTTGGGCACATCTACTATTCCCTGTGCGTTGGTGACTAGGTTAGGTTAGGCAAGGTGGCTGCCAGGGCACGAAGCCCAGGCTCACTTAGACCACAAGTTCGGTCCGGGGGGTGTTTTGCCGGTTGTCGCTCAGCCTACTGGGAGCTCTGTGAATACCTACTGTAAGGTAGACGTTGGGAGGGAGGAACTCATGAAGAGTCTGGGATTGCAGCGCGGCTATAATATGTTGAGAGTGATTAGCGCAGTCACGTTCCCACCCAACTCCCGAACTATGGCTTAGGATCAGGGGGAGTTGATTGATGCAATTGAATCTTGGACTGATCCCATTTCACTGCACAGCGGAGGGAGAGCCACTGCTTCCTGTTCCACGAAAAGAAGAGCCTTCAGAGAAGACTGTTTCAATCGAACCTCAAACTGCTCTTTTCCGAGTCGGGTAACTTATACAATCCCAAAGGGGAGAAATCGCATCTGGGCAATTTTAACATTCAGCTGAGACATTTAACATCTTGAAACTGTCCCGCAAGTGTGCATCCAAATCCGTGGATTGACACGACTGGAGATCACCGGTGTCATAAAAGGAAGATAAAACAACTATCAACCGTGGGAGCAGGCACGTGTCGAAATCGCCAATATTCATTGAGGTCGAACCGGTGAAACACACAGGCGGACCAGTGGATTAAGTGGGAGGGGTTATGGTCCTTGAATCCTGATTATGGTTTCGCCGTTAATAAATAAGAAGATGTGACGTCATCAGAATTATCCGAACATCGTCAAACGGTATTTGAGCACATTTTTTGCACATTTGTTCTATTTCATCAGTTTTTATCTGTCACAACGTAACGTAACAATTATTCAATTCACCGAAAATTTAGCAATTTTACTTTTCTCCCTGCCAGAAAGTGCAACATTGCATAAAAGATGTTTTTTTTTGCACACACTTATCAGTGAAGCGTTATCTTGCCATAGAATCAAATTCTTAATTACACAGGTACCGTTTCGATACGAGTATTAGTCACAGAGTCACTTTGAGTGAGTGATGCAATAATGGAGTCACTTCTAAACTGCTCACCCACTGCCAAATAAAAGTCTCTCTGAGTGAGTTTCGATTGTTATTATTTTTAACACATTTTCAGATTGCGATTTCGTTTAAAAGTAAAAATTGTTAATTGTTTAACTTCGATTAAGTGACCAACCGAAAGCGCCCACATTTTTAAAAACCACTCAAGCAAGGCTTACGCAGATATATATTTTCTTTGCATTGTTGTTAGTTAAAAATTAATTAAAATATCAACAAAAAATGCATGTGACATGGAAGTGTTGTTGCTCGTATTTAAATGTATGTAAAAAACTGCACGTGTGCAATTTATGCATTCAGACAGCCCACTCTAATGGCCAGTGAACGTTACCTACCGGCTTTTGGCGTGTTTTTTTGAATTCCCTGAGCCATGGCCCGTAACCCGTAAGGTGCTTGACTTTGTCAGCATGATGGAGTCCTGTAGACGGCATATTTTGTCATTGTCAACTGGTATGGATTTGTATGAAGGGCATTGGAGCGGGTAACCAACTGCAACTATTTGTTATCCGCGAAATTGCTTTTCCGTGTACATTGAGAGCGATCGATTGATCCCGACTTTGTATCGCAGTTAAGTGGATTGTGATTTGTAGTTGCGCTGTTGCCACTTAACATTAACGTTTCATGTACGTTTTCTTTCTTTTTTTTTGAAGGAAAATATTGAATGAAAAAGGAAAATTACGTAATAGTTTGAGAGAAATCGAATGGAATTTTATTTTCGTTGAAGTTGACATCTGCATGCATTAAAAGCTGGGAAGGGTTTCATAAATTATTTTAGAGTGGTCACCCTTTTGTCGCATCTTATTTTGGTCTTAATAAATTCTTGCCCTGCTCCATTCTCATCGCATTCTTTGGCAGGCCCACCGCTAGTTGGCGCCCGCGTGCAAAACCATCCAAAATGCCCGCGCCGCTGACCTTATTTTCCCTAAATTGGGCCTAGTGGTCCCGTTAACTTTTCTTTGAATTTAAGTTAGGTTAGGTTATAGTGTCAGTCGGCAGAGGCCGACACAGTTAGACCAATGAAAGGTCCATTGTGATACCACACGGATATATCAACCTCCTACTCGTTGAACCAGTTGGAGCTTTTGATGAAGCTTGACAGACTTTTGATGTCGGTGTTAATGAGTTCGCTAAGATCATTGTAAAAGCAAGATCTTAAATGAAATTTACGTCTTTCAGAGAGAGAGAGCAGGGCATGTGGAAAGAAGGTGGCGAATAGTCTCCTCCTCCTCCTCGTCCATGCAGCTTCTGCAGAAGTAATTTGTGTGGACGCCAAGCCTTGTTGCATGCCTGCCTATGAGACAGTGTCCGGTGATTACACCAATTATATCACCAATGTACAGTCTGTTCAGATATATCAAACACTTAGAGCGCCTCAGATCCAGCTTTGGCCAAATCTTTTTTGTCGGTAGACAAGTGTTGCCACTTGTCCACCTAAGGTTAGATTTTTCAATGGTCTCCCTCATAAACATGAGTTTGCATGTAGCAATTGGGATGCCTAAGGGACCTTTATCAGGTAGAAGGGGCAGTGTGGTTCCTTTCCTGGCGATTTCATCCGCCCTACAGTTCCCTGAAATGTCTGTATGTGTCCTAGCACCCAGCATAGGTGAATGTTAAAATGCCCCGCCATCTCCACTAGAGATGATCGACAGTCACGGACTACGATGCGGTTTGTGGAGACCGAATCCAGAGATTTTAGCGCGGCTTGACTATCTGAGAAGATCCAGATGTCCATAGGGGATATCACGTTCCTCTTCAGCCACGACAGGACTTCTTTAATCGCCAATATTTCCGCCTGGAAATCGCTGCAGTGATCAGGGAGGCGAAAGGAGAGGCTGAGGTTCAGCCTGTCGGAGAACACACCACCTCCTACCCCCTCGTCGGTTTTGGATCCATCGGTATAAAAGTGGATGTATTGACGTTGTAACAACAACATTTATTTAGCTCTTGGCCTATTTTTTAAAAGAAAAGGAAATAATTTTTAAAATAAATAAATTAATTATTTAATTAAATAAATATCAAATTATGTACAGAGTGTCCCAGTAAAGCAGTGTAATCCTTTAACCCTCTACTGCATGCATTATGACTCACTCGAAAAAAAAGTTGGATTTACTTTTTATGCAGCTTGCTAAAGATAGCTATGCATTTTTTTTTTAAATGTAGGCTAGTTTTTGAAAAAAAAAAATCGGCGTTTTATGCAGACTGTATTTTTTGAACCTGAAAAATCCTTGCCATTTATGGCGTCTTATGCAGTAACGATTGTTTGTACACCCTGTTTTTACTGATTATATTTACATTTCATAGAAATAGTAAAAAACAAAATGATATCAATTAGAAAAAAACTGTTTCTGTCTTGATTGATATTGATATTTGGTTAGGGTATATTACACTGCGACCTATTGGTCTATTGTGTCCCCTTGCTTGTGCCTCGGAGAGGTACATGCCCTCGTTCAGAGTCCTCTCTAGATACTTCTTTGTGAAGCGTGTCGAGGTATTGCTCTGATTTATCCTTGTCAGGTCACACTCCTTAGAGCAAAGCGTCCAGTCTAGTTTCTTTGATGAATCTGAGAATGAGCTGTGGGTCCATGGTTTGTATGTCCTTGTCTGTTATTTGGTGCCTGCCCAAATGTTTCATCCTTTTGTGGGTCAGTGCCCCAAAGGATTCCAGTATATGGTCTGGAGTTTCGGCGGTTTCACTGCAGAATCTGCAGAGCCCGTCCTCCGATATGCCCATTTTCCTCAGGTGCTCCTTGAGTCTGCAGTGCCCCGTGAGGAGGCCTGTTAGGATTCTTAGGTTATTTTTGTTAAGGCCGATACAAACTTTGAATCTCTTTTGGTTGTAATTTCCTAAGAGTTTCTTTGCTTGCCTCAGACCTTGGAGGTTGAGAAAGGTTTTGGCCTTTGTTTCTTCCTCCAGTCTCCTGAACTCTTCGCGTATAGTGTGTTCTCCTATCCCGCAGAATGGTTCAGGTCCTATGAAGGGTTGCTCTGCCCCTTTTCTTGCCAGAGAGTCCGCTGCCTCATTGCCCGTAATGCCAACATGGCCAGGCACCCAGCAGATGGAGATTCTGTTATTCTTGCCTAGTCTATTCAGTCCTTGTAGGCATTCCCACACGAGTTTTGACTTGATAATGTAGGCGTAAAGAGCCTTTATAGCTGCTTGGCTGTCAGACATTATTGCCATGTTGCAATTTCTATAGTTTTTTTCGAGGTTGATTCGAACGCACCTGTCTATGGCACATATTTCTGCCTGGAAGATGCTGGTACATTTGCCCATGGATTCGTAGTGCTTAGTTCCCGGCCCAAACACTCCTGCACCAGTTCCCTCCTCAGTCCTCGAGCCGTCCGTATACCACTTTGTTGTGTGGTTGCTCAGTCCATAAGTTATGGATTCGTTGCTCCAGTTCTCCTTATTGCTGAGCTTTATCTGGAAATTCTTCTCGAAGTTGAACTTCCTGATGCTGTCGTCCCTAGGTATGCCAAGAAGTGGGAGTTTTTTGAGTAAGTCACCGTGTTCTTTCGAACTGATGCATTTCCCTCTCCCAATTCCCTCCTTTGCCATCCTAAGGATTGTTTTGTCTGCCTCGTTCATCACCATGATGTGTAGAGGAGTCAGTTCCAATAACACCTCCATGGCTGCGGTTGGGCAGCTACGCATTGCTCCGGTAATGCATAGGCACGCCAGTCTTTGCACTTTGCCGAGTGTCTCTCGCATTGTGACTAGACTGGTTCGTTTCGCCCATGCTACCGCTCCGTATGTGATCATTGGTCTCACGATTGCAGTGTACATCCATCGCAGGATGCTTGGGCTGCATCCCCATGCCTTCCCGGCTCCTACATATCATGAGAGCGCGGGTGGCCTTCTTGGATATCTCCTCTGTATGTTTTCGCCAGAGGAGTTTACTATCTAGATGGAGTCCTAGATATTTTACTTCTTTGACTGGTATCAGTGTCGTGCCTGATAGGTTTATGTCCTTAAGTCTTTGAAGTTGTCTTTTCCTTGTGAATGGTACTATCGTTGTTTTCGCTGGATTGATGTTAAGTCCGACATTATGGCACCATTCCTTGGTTACTTTAATCCCCTTTTGTATGATGTCTCCAAGGGTTTCTTCGAACTTGCCCCTGGCAATCAATACAATGTCATCGGCGTACGCCTGACAGTTGATGCCATGGTTGGTTAATTTTTCCAGCAGTTCGTCTACAACTAGGCTCCACATTAAGGGTGATAGTACCCCTCCTTGTGGACATCCTCTCGTTGTGTTTACTCTGATGGTTCCAGATGGTGTTTGAGTCTCTGCTGATCTAGTGCTCAGCAGCTCACACATCCAGTTGGATACTGTACTGTTAACTCCTTTCCTATCCAGGGATCGTTTGATCGCATCATGTGAGGTGTTGTCAAATGCTCCCTCTATGTCTAGGAAAGCGCACAGTACTATTTCTTTTGCCTCCAGGGCACTTCGAATTATCTCCGTCAGCTGATATAGGGCGGTCTCTGTTGATCTGCCCGCTCTGTATGCATGCTGACGATGATGTAAGGGGGATGTGTTCAGAACATCTTCCCTTAAATAATTGTCTACAGCCTTTTCTGTCATCTTCAGAAGAAATGACGTAAGGCTGATGGGTCTGTACGATTTTGGCTGTGTGGGGTCTTTTTTCCCCGCTTTTGGTATAAACACAACCCTTGCTCGTCTCCATTGCATTGGTATGTGGCCCAAGGCAATACTGCTCCTTGTTATCTTTAGCAGGTGTGGTATTAGTACCCTTTGCCCTTCTTGAAGAAGGGCGGGTATAATGCCGTCCACTCCGGCAGATTTGAAAGGCTGAAAGGAATTTATTGGCCATTTCAGCCGTCCCTCAGAACAGATGGTTGATGTTGTTTCCCAGTCTTCCCTCCGAGGTCTGATTGAAGTGGTATTGATTCCTGGCTCAGTACTAGGCGAGCTGCCAGGAAAGTGAGTTTCTAGTAGCAATAGTGCCCTTTGATCCTCATCTTCCGTGAACTCGCCATCTGGTTTCCTCAGAGACATCGGCACCCCTCCTGACTTCGCAAGAGCTTTGTGTAGCCTTGCCGCAGTAGGGGTGCTGGTGATTGTCTCACAGAATTTTCTGAAGCTATTTCTTTTAGCTTTTCTTATTTCCTTATTATATGTAGTAAGGGCCATTTGGTAGCTTTGCCATTCTCCGCTGCGCTTTGCTTTATTAAAAAGCTTCCGCACCTCGGATCTTAATTTTGACAAGTTATTGCTCCACCATGGCGTCTGTTTCCTGTCCCGTTCTCTACTTAGAGGACAGCTTTCTTCGAACGCAATGATGATGGCGTTTGTTATGCCTTCCACTGCGCTCTCTAGCTCTAGGGGGTGTCCCGGAGCCTTCCTTAGACTAAGGCGCCCCAGTTTGCTCTCTAGAGCAGTTCTATAAGTTTCCCAATTGGTTTTCCTTGGGTTTCTTACTGGATTTCTCGTGATACTTGTGCTGTCCAGGTCGAATACTATTATTCGATGGTCAGACAATGACGGCTCACTAGATACTCTCCAGTTACTAATTAATTTACTTACGCTTGCGGTACCAAGCGTGAGGTCGAGTACTTCCTCCCTGACACTAGTTACAAAAGTGGGGGTATTTCCCACGTTTATAATATCAAGTGACGAACTCATAATAAATTCTAGTAGATACTCACCCCTGGTGTTGGTGTCGGTGCTCCCCCATATGATGTTGTCGGCATTTGCATCACACCCTATAAGGAGCGACATGCGGAGCTTGTTGCAATGCTCCACCAGTCGCTGCATTTGGGATGATACAACCGGCTCATCCCCTGCACAGTACGCCGATACGATGACAATGGTGCGGTGACATCCTTCAACATCCAGATGTACCTGAATTGGCACCAGATCTCGTGTCGCGTATTCTGAAAGTAGAATAAATTTATATTTATTGTTTATTAGAATGCAAGCTCTCGGTTTCTCGGCCCGAGTGTCCCATATTACCTTTGCATCCTTGCTCGCCAATCCTTTGACTTGTCCTTTCAGGATCCATGGCTCCTGGATCAGTACTAACCCTAGGCTTTGGCAGGTAAACATCCTAGATATAGTCGCTGAGGTGGCTATAGCATGATGAATGTTCACCTGTGCTAGTTTAATTTTTCTGTTGGCGGGGTTCATCGAGCTATTGCTCGCGCGGGGCAATTGCCCCGTCCTCATTCAGCAACGAATCTTCCTCCTCCTGGGTGATTTCCTGGAAGAGGTCGATGACCGTGTTGTCCATTTCCCCCTCAGAGATCGTGCTCTCCGAGACGGAAAGAGACTCCTCGGTCTCCTCAGGAGCCTGCTCCGCCGATTGGACAACGGATGAAGGTGCTTTAGTCTTCGGAGGAGCAGTATGCTCTACCTCTGACTGCGCGCTCTGCGAGTTCAGATTCGATGCTGGCTGGGCTGTCTGCCCAGAGATCTCGTCCGACCTCTTGAGTCCGCACACCGCAACCCTGTCTTTGTTCAAGCAAAGGTAAACGCCGCATTTAGGACAAAATACGAAAGTTCCAAATTTGCAATCATTATGGCATTGCTGCCTGCCACTTTTTTATTCTGGAAGATGATCCATCCATTCTTAGCTTTTTTCAGCTGAATATAAGTCGGGATCGATTGACGGGTCGATACCGCGCTATGAAACGCAAATAATCTCATCTTTCTTCTTTGGCCCTGTAAGTGAAACTGAGGTAGCGAATGTAGTTTCTAACTTAAAATCTAATCAGTCATGTGGTTATGATGGTACTCGTATAAGCAGCCTGATTATTAAACGAAATATTAGAGCTATGATAAAGCCGCTGACCTATTTAATAAACAGAAGTTTTGTAGACGGAATTTTTCCTGATTGCCTCAAAACATCTATTATTATACCCATCCACAAAAAGGGCGATAGATCTGATCCTAATAATTATAGACCGATCTCTCTCCTCCCAGTTTTCTGAAAAGTCTTTGAAAAAATTATAACTAAAAGAGTTCTGTTTAAAGGATGGATTGTTTTATCACACCCTGGAGTCGTAAGCACATAAACCTAGACTCTGTAGAGTTGAATCTTAGGTGCATGAACCTAGATTCGTGTAGTTTGTAGTAGCGGACAGCTGGCCAAGCAGACTCACTTGGTCAATAATAAAGGTGTCTTTGATACTGTCTCGAATTAAAAACTCGATCGTTTATTGAAGTTGTCGTCTTTTTATACAAAAAAGAAGCTTAGCCTAGCACTTAATGAACTTATTACTAAATATACCAAAATAGCTGAGTCTAGAATTTACGCAATAATTAATGAATTTAGAATTGCTGAGTTATCTTAAATGAATTACACATACAAAAAAATATAGTACATTGATTGCGCAATGAATTATTGCATCAAAGTGCATGCGTTGCAAAATGCCGAGTTTACCTTTCATTGTTGATGTTTTTTTTTCTTTTCTGTTATTTCGTATGGTTGGTTGTATTTAAATAATGAAGCATATTAGGTGAAGCAAGTTCAAGTAATGTGTATCAGGTTGCAAACAAATCAATGACCTGAATATTAAATCCAAACAATGAAAGGTAGACTAAACAAGTTCTAAAGTTCTTCGGAAAATTCAATCTATTAAGTGCTCAACAATTTGGTTTTCGGAAAGGTAAGTCCACTGAGGATGCAATAGTTTCTTTTTTAGATGGTATATATAAAGGAATAGAGGCAAATAAAATGTCAGCTGGTATGTTCCTGGACTTAACCAAAGCTTTTGATTTAGTTAATCATAAAATACTTTTGGCAATATTAATGAGCTTTGGTATCAGAAATAATATCCTTAGTTGGTTCTCTTCCTACCTCACTAACCGGAAACAATATGTTCGTCTCAATGCATCTCTAAGTGAGCCTCTTCCGTGTAGAGAAGTTGGTGTCCCCCAAGGATCAGTACTTGGTCCACTGCTTTTCATCATTTATATTAATTCAATATTTAAGTTGTCTCTAAATGGAAATATAGTCGCTTTTGCTGATGATCTGGCTCTGTCGTGTGCTGCACCAGATGAAAATGATCTGGCTCAGCAAATGAATGCGGATCTTTCAGTAATGAATGATTGGTTTCGGAATCACCAAACGCAACCAATTAAAGTCCTTTTCGTGCAAATTCTTCATGTCAGGGTAAACTGCATCTATTATATTATGGACTATCTGGCCTAGTGACTCATCCAGAAGGATGTCACAATTTTCGCTTAAATTTGGAGTGGGAAAAATTCCTTTCCCAAGTTTTAGCAATTGTTGTGGAAAATCACTATCTGTGATTCCATGAAGATGTGCTCCCATATTTGTTCGTAATTTTAAATTTTCAATCGAAGTCCATAAAGGGGACGATTTCAAGCATGCTTTGATGATATCTGCTCGCGTACAAAAGTAATCCCGCCCATGAGAGCAGAGGAGTTTGTAAGATCTTTTAAGGTTCTGTCCACGGCCGCTCTATGGCTCATGGTGCATTCATCCCACATAATCTATGAGGCGTCTTGTCGTAATTTACAAAGAGGTCCATTTTTGCGGATGAGCATGTAGATTGTTGCTCAAGATTTACAGATAACGGAAGCTTAAATGTAGAATGAGCAGTTTTAGCCATCCTCTAGGAGTGTACCTACGTATGTTGGTTAGAAAATGTCTAGATAGTGAATAATTATTTGTCAAAAGACTTTTTATTGGCTGTGGCGGCTCCTGAATATTGGGCAGACTGACTTTTCCAAAAGCACAGCACAAACCATTAGGTTCATCGGCCCATTTTTTGGCAGAACATTTAGAGCAGATCTTATCCATGGCTCGAAATTTGGACGGAAGACTGTTGAGCATAATCAATCTGTGGATCGTATCTGAAAGTCGATCTGTTCCTGTGAGCTAAGACTCGATTGCGAACTCTAGCCGTTCGGAACGCTCAGAGCTCGATTCAATAGCGCGAGCTTGTACATTTCTAATATTTTGTTCTTCAAGCCGCTGTGAACGCTCGATACTCGACTCTCGCGCGCGGACTTGCGACGCGTATTCTCTCTGACTTGCAAGACGATTTTCAGTTTCTGATGGAGATTCTTCATCATGACGTAGGTATATTTATTGCCCTAGCCTGTGAACTATTTCTAGAAAGTTGAGATCTTGGGTTTTTTGGGCATTTTAAAATGATAAAAAAAACTAAATACTACATCAACTAATACTAAATTATTTGCTTACATGTTGAACAGGAATTAGCATGTATATTAAAGTGGTGAATAAAAAATTATAAAAAATTCTAAATATTTTTAAGAAAAAATATTCGATATCGCACACAACCGCTGCGTAGGGAGCCGCGCGACACTTTATTTTGTGACTTGCTGAATTACAAAGGTAGAAAAATTAAAATATGTCGGATGAATAATGTGGTTAATGTATAGAAAGATAGATTAGGTAGGCTAAATACATTCGTGTCAGTGAAACCATGGAAATACACATACAAAATTGCAACGCAATCGGTAAAGCCGTTTAGTAGTTGACAAACCGACAGCGGCGCCACCTACCAGGTCCAATTGTATTTGTAAAATAATTCAGGAAACCATCGAAATACCCATATAAAATTCAACCCAATCGGTTCAGCCGTTTAGAAGTTATGTGAAAAAGATAAGTACGGAAGGATAACTCATACTACCCGTTGTCTTATTACCCGTTTTTCAATGGAAATGAAGCATTTTCCCGCGGTAAAAAGTAGCCCATGTTCATCAGAGATAATGTCGGCTTCTAATGGTAAATTAACAATTTTTCAAATCGGTCCAATAGTTTCGGAGCCTATTCAATACAATCAAACAATCAAATCTTTCCTCTTTATAATATTAGTATAGATGAAGGATTTGGCGCCCATTCCGCACCCAGGTTAGTCCGCCACTGCGTGTGCATGTACCAATTGAAGAACAAATGCACAAATATTACTTGCAAGAGTATATACTTTGTAAAAAAAAATATATCTGCAAGCAACGTAATTTGTCACTTGCGAAAAAACCACAGTTTTATTCAACAAATTTTGAGACTACGAAGTGACGCGCTGATCAACTACAATTAAATATTCATTGTTTCTAAGAGACAATGATACGAAAAAAACGCACATTCCGCAACTGCAAATAACAGCGAATGCAATAGAAATAAAGTTAGTTTTTGGAACTGTTTATTTCTGTCGTAAATTTTAACGAATAAAAAGCCATATATGGCTTTGTATGCGGTAGAGGGGGGAGAGATTCCTGAAGTTCCGCCGAACAAAAAATTGCGTGGAAGGGGGGGGGGGGGGGGGGGGTCCTTATCACTCCATTTCAAGTTATAGCCCATCAAAGTGGGTGACCTCTAATTTGGAGGTGTGACCACTTTTAAAGCTACAGCTTCCAAACTGCTATAGATACAGTAGGCATTTTGGAAAGACAATTTAGTAGCGCATAAAAGTCTTGACCACTTTGGGTACATCTTGCAGCTACAAAAAAGTTATGGCTCCTTAGCCCTCTAACCGGTCAATTTTGTTCCGGCTAAAAAGCCGAGTTTGAGAAAAATAACCAAGAACTTTTGGTTTAAAATTATTTGGTCTTATTTCCATTAATTTGTTTGTTATTATTTCGCTTTTGAAACCGAGAGAGATAACTCCTATATTCAAAGAAAAAATTTTAAGATTTGTATCTGAACATAACATTTATCCTAATGAACAATTTGGTTTTAGGCGATCTCACAGCACATCGCACCAAGTTCTTAGAATCTGTAAGGACGTAAAGCAAAGTAGAGTTTTAGGGAAATCCACAGGTATCATATTACTTGACATAGAAAAAGCATTTGATTCAGTTTGGCATGATGACCTCACCTACAAAATGTTACGTTTTAATTTCCCAGATTCTCTGTGTAAAATCGTTCAAAGTGTTTTGTCTAATCGTTCTTTTTTGTGTGACTGTTAACAGTAGTGCTTCTGACTTGGTAACATTCCACTCAGATGTTCCTCAAGGATCAGTACTTGGGCCAATCTTGTACAATTTGTTCACAATTGTATCATGTCACTTAGCTATCTACAGATAAATAAGTTGTTCAGGAGGAAAGATCACAATGATATTCCTTGTGTTCGAATCTCCCAGACAGCAGACAACAGACAGACAGTACTGACTGCTGGAATAAGTCCAGAAAGTGTCGCTTCAAACGACGATTTTTTCGTGGTCGAGGACCCACAGGAGAAAGTGGATTTGCTGGGCGCTTGTTTCGAGGCCGTGTATACGGTGAGCAATCCTGTTCGCCGTAACCACGACATTGAGAATAGGGCTCTGGTGAACCACTTCGATCTGCGCACCGAACTTGAGAATTGGCGATCTGAGAATAACGGATTCACCGTGTTCACTGATGAAAACCATGCTAATGCAGTTGTCGCCAATGGCCGAGATGCGTCGCACTTGTTCGTGTCGAAGGATGATCTTCTGTGCATCTTCGAGTCACTAAAGAATAAACATTCAGCGGGGATGGATGGTGTCCCAAACGTCGTATTGAGACACCTGCCTCTGGAGGCTGTAGATATTTTCACCACGCTGTTTAACAATGCGCTGAATAATGCACATTATCCGGCGCATTGGAAGGTAGCTGTGGTACACCCTATCCCGAAAAAAGGTAAAGATAGGACGAACCCAGCCAATCTCCGGTCAATTAGCTTGCTTCCGAATATTAGCAAGGTCTTTGAAAAGGTTGTCAATAGAGCTCTGTTAAAGTGGGTCGAGGACAATAACATAATTCCGGACAACCAGTTTGGTTTCAGGGCGAGGCATGACACTATTCATGCCGCGTCGAAACTGGTTTCCGACATTCAGTGGAATAAATGCAAGAGCCAATGCACGGGTGCTTGTCTGGTTGATTTTGAGAAGGCTTTCGACACCGTATGGTTAGAGGGACTTTTCTACAAGTTGACCAGGCGGGGGATGCACAAACCTTTGCTATATGTAATTTATGATATGCTTATGGGAAAGAAGTTCGTTGTCAAATGTGGCAACGTGACTTCGAGCAGAGTCTTTGAAATTAAAAACGGTTTACAGCAGGGGGCGGTCAATTCTCCGATCCTGTTTAACATTTACACGAGTGATCTGGTGGGTTCACTCAGACATGCTATAGCGTATGCCGACGATTTGGTGGCATACAGATCAGGTCCTAAAATCGAGGTCATTAATATCCTTTTGCAGCGTGACTTTGATCAAATTAAGCGATATTGCGACGACTGGAAGTTGAAAATCAACTTTCAGAAGACGGAAACAATCTTGTTCAGAACTCCATTGGCTGGGGCCTCTAGGGATACCAGAAAAAACTGGAAAAAATTGGCCATTATTGGACAAAATGGGCAGCCATTGGCGGTGAGAAGCGCAGTTAGATATCTAGGTATCTGGCTTGACGAGTATCTATATTTCTATAGACATATAGTTGCTTGTCTTGCTGGGGCCAAGAAGGCTTATGCTCTGACAAGGAGACTGTTTCATAGCAGTCAACTTGACTCCAGAGTGAAGGTCATTTGCTACGTGGCCCTTATAAGGCCGATCATCGCTTATGGTTGTCCATTATGGTTTAATATAGCGCCTAGCTATATGGAAAAGATTCGGGTTTTGGAGAGACAATGTCTTAGGACCTGTCTCCGGTTGTTCCGAACGCCTGAGTCCAACTATATAAAATACTATCCCAACAAGGTCCTATACGATGGGGCTCAGTTGAATAGGATTGACAATTTCCTCATTAAGGTGACTCGAAGGCACGTTGCAAGGGCGATGGCCAGCGACAATAGTCTGATCTTTGGGGCTTACTACCCCAATGAAATGTACATTGAGAGTACACTCCGGTCTGGCTTTATCCCGCCAGAGGCATTTATCCATATTGATGCAAAAGGGCTGGTACAGACGAGGGATGGTATCCCGGTATTATACCACCGCTACCGCAGTGCGAGAGATAAGCGGCTCATCCGCGGCGAGGACGTCGCCAATGCTCATGAGCTCCTCCGTTTTAGTACCGCAATAGCGGAGAGGGATAAATTCGATACAGAAAAGCAATTTGCCGAATTTTGGTGGCTTTTTGAGGGTGGAGGGTTCAACATGCCCTCCCAAGACGGTGCGTTACTCTAGGTAACATCCTCTTAGTTTGTAAGATAGATTAAGTTAGCTAGGGCGTTTCTGGGAGGGGCCGGGCTCGCCAACTTGTGGTGGTGCTTCCGGGAGGTGATTGATTCTGTAAGGCATCAGTCAGCTCACGGCGGCGCGTGTGCACGTTGACGACTGCCAGGCGCTCGGAAAGCAATTGGGAATTTGACCACTTGTTTCGTAATGCAACGAGTGCTCAGAATCCTAATTATAGTTAGAATATGTTAAGTAGTTTAAGTAAGTAGAGTAGGTAGTTTGTAATTTGTTTTTTTATATAAAAATATAAAATTTGATAAAGATGCCGAGTTTTCTTAAAAATTTTCTCGATGAAAACATAATATGTAAGATTAGTTCGTAAAATAGTTTTTAGGCCGATAGAGTTAAGTTTAGGGCGTCCGCATAAGGATTAATAATCTAGAATAAGTATCCTGTTAATTTTAAGTTAGATTTACTCATTTTTGTCTAGTATATAAGTTGATATAAGCTAATAATTAATAAAAATGAATTTAAAAGTCAAAAAAAAGTCACTTAGCTATCTATGCGGATGATACTGCAATTTTTTCTTCGCATAAGTTCGCTCTCTGTATTGAGACAAATTTAAACAATGCGATAGACATCTTATATAGCGTAACGACTACAATTATTGGCACCCCAAATTTTTGACCCAACTATTGGCACCCCATCACTCAACAGTGATTTTCTCAAAAGTCCGAAAAGTCAATTTTTTTTTTGTTTTGAACTTGCATATTTTTCTCACATTTCTGCGTCATTAGTTTTTAGATATTCCTTTTTAGTTTTGTTTTACAAGTGAAAGTAAGAACACGTGCGACGAAAAAAAAAGTCAAAATTTCCGTTGTTTTCGTTAAGAACCTATAATTTTGTAAGTCTCTTATCACTACTTCCTTTTATATTTTTTAATGAAAACTTTTTTTATTTACGATAATAATACATTTAAGAATTCGTTTTTAAATATATTTTGTAAAAAAAGTTATTATTTTGTTAATAAAAGGGGTGGCAATAATTGGTCGCAGAAAAAATTAGGGTTCAATTATTGGCAGGGGGTGCCAATAATTGCATCCTATGTAGCTACAATTATTGGCACTGCCAATAGTTGTACTTTTTGAGTGCCAATAGTTGTATCTTTCAACCATTATTAATTTTAGCTTGAACAAAATGCCGAAAAAAAATCAATACGATGAGCACGATCTTCAAAAAGCATTGCTTGATATAAGAGGCGGAAACATTTCCATAAAAGCTGCTTCAAAAAAATTCAACATCCCTAGATCAACTCTACAGTTTCGCTTAGGCTCTAATTTAAAAAAAAAATCGTCCAGGCCCGTCCACAGTTTTGACAGATAAGGAAGAGTTTGTAATCGTAGAATGGGTGAAAGCGTGTCAACGAAAAGGATTCCCCAAGCGAAAAGAGGACGTCCTGTATGCTTTTCAAGATTTTTTGCAACAAAATGAGAGGGAACATCCATTTGGCATTGACGGGATTCCAGGAAAGGGTTGGTTTAAATCGTTTTTAAATCGACATCGGAGTTTGACGTTTCGGACAGTTGATCCTGTGTCGTCGGCTAGTACTAATGTAGCTGTTACGGATATATTTGGGTGGTTTGATTCCATAGAAAGATATTTGGTTGAAAATAATTCGCGTGCAATACTTAAAGATCCAAGCCGAGTATTCAATGGTGACGAAACAATTTTTTTCTTTTGCCCTAAAAGCTAAATCTGTCCTAGCTGCAAAAGGAGCGAAAAATATATATGAGGTTGAAAGAGGACAGGTTAAGGCAAATTTGACGGTCATGTTTTCGTTTTCTGCTTTAGGGGTGATGTGGCCTGCGATGATCATATACCCATATAAAAGATTGAAGGACGATATTCGTAAGACTATTCCAGATGCATGGGGTTATGGAATAAGTGAAAATGGCTGGATGACAAAACAGACATTTTACGAGTACATTTCCAAATTTTTTTTTATCCATTTTTGATACAAAAACAAATTCAATTGCCAGTTATCTTTTTCGTTGATGGACATAGTACCCATCTCACACTCCAAGTGAGCCAGTTATGTGTTCAACTGGGCATCATTTTGATAGCACTGTATCCCAATTCTTCCCGAATTCTACAACCAGCTGATGTTGCAGCTTTTAAACCATTAAAAAATGCGTGGAACAATGCAGTCACGGATTGGCGGCGAAAGAACCCGGGGTTAAACCTAACAAAAGAAATATTCGCTCCGTTATTGAAGCAAGTTGTAGACAAGAGCATTTCTCCAAAAACTATCGTAAATGGTTTCAAAGCTTGCGGTCTATTCCCATGGGACAAAAATGCCATTAATTTTTCCAAATGCCTTGGTAGATCGAATCGACATACTAACACCGGACATCTAATAGAATCAAATAAAGATGCTTTCGAAGTATTTTGTGACACAGTTGGTTCGCAGAAAATAGAACAACTTGAGAAATATTCCAGTAGTTTAGAAAGCGATTGTAGCGAGGATTTTTTGAAATTGCATGAACTTTACACATTTTTCAAATCAAATGAGTTTAAGCATATCGGTCGAAGAAAAACATTTGCTAACACATCTGCACAGACAGATCAAATTTCACACATGGATTGAGGAAGAAACGAAGAAAAAACAAGAGAAAAAGAAAATTGAAAAAGAAAAGGAAGAAAGAAAAGCTACACGATTGGAGAAAAAACAAGCCAAGGAACTTGACAAAATTAATAAGAAGAAAATGAAAAAACCACCAAAACGTCAAACTCAAAATAATCCCCCAAAAAAAGAATGATTTCAGTCACAATGACAGCTGGTGCTTTAGCTGCAATAGAAAACTCTCCCGGAAAAAAAATGGTTTTTGAAATTTACGATGAGTCCTCCAATAGTCGGAACCCATATCAAAAACTTGTTTTCAGATCAATCTGAAGACATTGGAGAAAACGTTGTTTGCAATGGCCAAATGTGTTTTTCCTGCACTAAATTCATGACCAAATTAGTTGGGTCCGATATGTGTGGTATAAAATGCTCAGGCTTCCGAAGGGAATACCACATTAAATGTTTAAAATTACTCACTTACACGTATCTTCCACTTTTTTCTTGTAAGGTTTGTTCACAAAAAAGGATCGAATATCCTAAATGCTATTATGTAGTTTCTTAAAAAAATATATATGTATTTATTAATTTATAGATACTAGCTATTGAAAACATAAATAAAATAATAAACCATTCATTAAAACATCATGTTTTTTCTGTTTTAAAGAGTGCCAATAATTGTAGTTTTTTGGGTGCCAATATGTAATTATATCAGGGTGCCAATAATTGTAGTTTTTAGTAAGCTTTTTTTAAATTGCCATTTTAAATATATTTTCAATTATTAAATCTTTATTTATAATAGCTACTCAATCAATGCGAAATTTAATATTGTATACTCTGGTATACAACAGATTCCAATAGCTTCAGAAATAAAATTTTTATAGTTGATCTTAGTTGAAATTTCCTTAGGGGTGCCAATAATTGTAGTCGTTACGCTAGATACTACAACAAATGGAAAATCTTAACTCGGATAAGATACAAGCAATTTTTTTCACTAGAAAAAGAAAAGCTTGTTTTCTTCCATCCAATCAGCTAAGGGTGAACGGTGCTGACATAAATTGGCAGCATTGCGTCAGATATTTAGCGGTTTATTTGGATACCAAATTGACATTTAACCCACATATAACAAATACACTTAAAAAAGTTAGTATTGCGATATAGATTTGTATCCGTCTATTAATAGGAAATCGTGTTTGTCTGCAGAAAACAAAATAGTTATTCACAAGGTAATATTTCAAGCTATTTTATTATATGGGTGCCAAGTATGGGGAAAATGTGCAAAGTGCCACATTATAAAATGGCAAAATTCTCAGAATAAAATTGCAAACTTCTCAGAATAAAATCCTAAAAATGATGTTAGACCTGCCATGACACTTTTCAACCATACAGTTACATAGAAGAGGGAATGTTGAACTGATTTCTGATAGAATTTGAAAACTAGAAAATACATTTTTAATGAGGTGTGATTACTTTGATAATCCTATTATGTATAAAACAATTATGAAAATGTTTGTTTCTGATTCGCCTGGTGACATATTTATATTTATTTATTTAATTGTAAGTTATTTTACATATTTAGTTATTTATTTTATACTTAATTTATATATTTATTTACTCATTACTTAACCTATAGGCTATTTATTTATTTATTTATTTATTTATTTACTTTTTTTTTTTGTTTAAATCCCAAGTATTTATTTTATATAAAATGTCTAAAGCGACACTAAGTACATATATTTGAAGGACGTGTTGAGGAATGTGACATATATTTGATTTGTGACCAAGGTCAACAAAATCATTCGAATGACTAGGAAGTTAGTATTATTACAATTTCTAATATAAATACTCGTATATACTTAAATACAATTTGGTGTTTTTATTTTTTATATGGTAAAATCAATAGGTCTTGTTCTTTTCAGCCGTCTCCTGCTTAGCATTTCTTGTGTTGGGAGGGTGTTGACATCGCTATTTGAGTGTGAATTTATTCTTGCTAAGTGCCGTTTACTCGTTTTGGATACTTCTTGCGCTACCGTGAGAATTTGAAGATCTTCGTGAATATCGTTGTTTGTAAAGGTGTGTCCACACCAAAGAAACATATCAGGAAACATTGTTTAAAAAACGTTTCTGAAATGTTTCCCATTTGTTTAAAAAACATTTCAGAAAGATTTCAGAAACATTTAAGAAATGTTTCTTAAATGTTTTTTAGGTGTGGACGCTTCGAGAAACACTTCTGATATGTTTCTGAGATGTTTCTTTGTTTCCCATTTTTCTCTTTTTCTCTGTAAACTCCTGAGAACCAAAGAAAGTTTCCCGTTTGAAATAGGAAACACAGAAACATTTCATAAACATTTCAGAAATGTTTCGCGAATCGTCCAGACCAAAATAATCATTTCCTAAATGTTTCGGAAACGTTTCAGAAATATTTCTTTATTTCTGAAATGTTTTTTAAACATTTCTGAAATGTTTATGAAATGTTTCTGAAATGTTTAAAAAATGTTTCTTTGATGTGGACACACCTTAGTATACCATTCAGCGTCAACTATTGTTCGTAGTATTTTAGATTGTTGTCATTTTATTATGTTTGTGTTCGATTTCTTTGCTGTTCCCCACATTTGAGCTCCATAAGTCCAGATTGGTTTAATGATAGCTTTATATAATAGGATTTTGTTGTTTATGGATAATGGTGAGTCTCGTAGTTTATTTACTTAATATATTTATTTAATTTATTTGTTTATTTGATTTATATAATTTATTTATTTATTTAATTTATTTATTTATTTATTTATTCATTTAATCTATTTACCTATTTATTTGTTATTTAATACATGATGTATAGTTACTTATTTTTTCATTCTCTTGATAGTGATATACGTCTTTATATATATTTATTTTTCTGTTATTTGTTTAATTTTACTCTGTTTTTTACAGTATACACATATTTTTAGAATTAAGAACAATTACTGTTACATATTTATTTATTTCTTATTTTTCCCCCTTTTTTACATTGAAGGTTTTTTTTGTATGTTTCCTTCAAAATATCAATTGTCCTTTTTAAAAATGTATCTTTTGTGATCTAAATAATATTTTTTCAGTAGAAAGGTAATCTCTGTGTTGTAAAATGTACGATAATGAACCTATTGTATAATTTTTCATGCGAAATAAAAATATCTATCTATCCCAATTAGTTACTACAATATTCTAGATAAAGGTAGGTAGGTAAATGGATGCCATTGTGACAGATGTCACGGCTCACTTAGACCGTCAGTTTGGGTCCATTGTTGGGATTTTTCCAAAAATTTTAAAAACCTGCAAAGAAACCAAAAATATACCGCTCTTTCACAGCTCAGTGATTCGCTGTATTAGAACCAACCGGATCTATATGTAAATCTCAGGAGTTTTCTCAGCTCAATATCGGTTAGATCCTCCAGCTCCTCAAAGAAGTAGCTGCCAGGAATATAGATTTAACTCTGGATGAATTTGTAGCTGTCAAAAGTAAAATCTTGTTTCCCGCTTTAAAGTGAACGAAGTAGGGAGAAAGAAGGCCTAACAAATTTGAATTAAGAGCTGTGAAGGAAACAGCATCAAGGCCAAAGAGCGCGATATCGACTAGAAGATTTTGTGCTTACTCCCGCAGAGCTGACTTCGATTGCGATTGCACGATATCTATTTCCCTATCGTCCTTGCTATTTATACCTGTCGCCGAGAAGATATCTTCAAACGATAACAGTCTTACGTGATGAGGGAAAAAAGTAAGTTATCACTCAAAAGTTTGACATATCTGAAAATAAAGTTGGCGTTTTGTTTTATCTATTTTTAACTCTACATTACTTGACGTATAAAATCGCATGATTGAGCATGTTCAACTTGCAAGACAGCTGCGAGTTTCCCCTCCCCACTTGCCAAATGACGGTCGCGTGAGTTATTCAATCCATCACAGGTGGTAAAATAATGCGGACTTCTAGTAACATTCTAAATTGAACGCGCTCATTGTCCCCCTAATGGGACTCCGTACATATATATTTATAACTTTGATGATTCACGGTATAAGAACTTAACTTGACTTGTAAAGGTTAGCCTGTGCAGTGCATGCCTCGGCTGCACTTAGAATGAGTCTGATCTTGTCAATCTGACCACCAAATCTCCATATATAGAGATAGATAGATAGCCCCATCGGTGTTGTTTTTTGTGTTTGTAGCTTTGATAAGAATTTTGTGTATTTTGTTTATCTTATAAATTGAGTCAGCGAAGGCCTTTCCTTATACAAACAATTTAATGTCGTCTCTATCTACATCTATTTGTGTATTTCTCGTGAAACTAAGGTATTTATCTATGATCAACATTTCATCGAATTATTTCACAAATCTAAAATTTTATTTTGGAATTAGTAAAAATATTCGTTTGGAGATTTTGTTGCCATTGTTCTGATTGCCATCTCAGGGGCTAGGTGCCAAAGGCTAGATCCCGAAATATTTATACCTTATTCTAAGGATTAATTTTGACGCATAGTTTGTAACATACCTTAACATTGCCCGTAGACCCCTAAAAGTTACTATATTTATGATCAGCATCGATAGTAATGTCGATCTAGCCATGTCCGTCCGTCGGCAAAAATTAGGCCTTTAAACTGGGCCTAGAGAGCTGAAATTTTAACCATATACTCTCTAGGGTCCCGAAATAATCAAGTTTACGAATTTTTGAAATCCGCCCACAGACACGCCCACAAACTCATAAAAACAAAAGTTTGGAAAAAATCGAATTTTGAGGTAGAAAGCTGATTTTTTTTATATGATCTATGACTCCTAAAACTGCTCGGGATATAAAATTTTCAAAATCCCCCCACTGAGACGCCCACAAATAAATAAAACAATTTTATTGAAAAACCAAAATTTGAGCTAGGGAGCTGAAATTTATAATATATACTCTCTAGGGGCCCTTTAATATCATTTGTAAATATTTTCAAAATCCGCCTACTGACACGCCCACAATTTAAAAAAAACTTTTTTTTGAAAATCCAAAGTTTTAGCTAGGCAGCGGAAATTTATAATATATACTCTCTAGGGGCCCTTTATGCTCATGTGTTATTTTTTTTTAAATCCGCCTACTGACACGCCCACAATTAAATAAAACAATTTTATTGAAACACCCCAGTTTGAGCTAGGGAGCGTTTTTTTCGATAAAATCCTTTAAATGTTATATAACAAAATATGTAGAGCGTTCTTAACAATTCAACCGTACTTAGACTTTTGTCACGCCCACTTATGAGGGATAGAAATAAGAATAGGGTATCCAACAGTTCGCCCAAGCGGACTGTAGCCCGTCCCTATGTTTTTTTTTATAATACGCTTACGCTAAAGGGGCTTTGTTTTGTCTGTATATGTACAGTACCCTTATAGTGTTAAACACAGCGCAGGCATATTTTGTTGAACAGTATTGTATTGCATGATTTTAGGTGCACTTACTATTCCAAAGAATAGGAGACTAGGAAAGTGGTTTTGGTGCTTTATAGTATTTTTTTCTCCATGGGTGGCGCCTAAATTACTTAGGAAGATCTCAATTTATGCGAATTCAATTAAAAATCTGGCTCCGGCCGTGATTCGAACGCACGACCTGGCAATCAGTCAGTGAATACACTACCGTCGCACCAATGCCACCCGCATCTATGATAGAGACTGTTAAAGTCGTTCGTCGCAATCTGGCCTTAATTTGTTCCAGCATTTATCTACATCTCGTTCCACGGCTCCAACACTGAAGGTAAAAAAGAAATACGTCTGCGTTTCCCTTTATCCAGCTCTTCTAATGGATACAGCCGGAAGCAGATGGCGGCAGTACAAAGACGTGGAGCTCTACGCGTGGCTAGCGCTTACCGAACGGTGTCGGGACCAGCCGTCCGTGTAGTCGCAGGAGTAACTCCTATCGATCACCTAGCGGCACATATAAAGTACGTCCAAGGCGGAAATGGGATTGGAAGCGGCAATCGATCAAGCAGAACAGCAAACGATACGGAAGTGGCAAGAGCGCTGCAGCTCGGAAAGCAGAGGAAGGTGAACAGCGAGGCTGATAAGAAATGTGACTGAGTGGAACGACCGGAAACACGGTAAGGTCAACTACTTCGTCACCCAATTCCTCACCAGACACGGAAATTTCAACGCCTTTCTCCATAAGATTCCCAAAACGGATACCCCAGCCTGCCAGTATGACGACTCTCCAACAGATGACGACGATCACACGTTTTTTGCCTGCAGAAGATGGGAAGCCCAACGCACAGCCCTGAATAGCAGTACTGGTACCTTCAACCCAGAAAATATAGTTGACAAAATGCTGGCGAGCGACTTGAATTGGGGAACAATTTGCCAATTTGTAGAAGATATTCTCAGAAGTAAGAAAAGAGAAAAAGGACAATACCAGGAAAGCACGTGAGCCCGAAAGGGTGCATGATTGGATTGGAAGCCAGCTCCCTTGAAGTAATGCGCAGAGCGGTCCCAAGGGGTGTGTCAGAAACCTCAGGGTTGCGAGGAGTTTTAGTCATGCAGTCTTTCTGCTTTCATTTCAGATACTTTTTTTGCTTTAATAATTTGCACGTGCAAAGGGTAAGGACCCTTATAATAAATGTAGTAACACAACATGGGCATTAAGTAATAAGAAGAAGCAAGGGCAAGAAACCGACGCACGATGATTTGAAAAGTTTGTAAATCGTAATGGGTATGAAAAACAGAGCGCGATAGAGCATTCCACATTCGTGTTGTTCGTCTAAGAAACGATTTTTTGTATTCTACTGTATGTCCGAAAGTAGGCTTAAGGGTGAACTGATGGGCATTCCTGACAGCGCTGGTTTTGTGGTTGAAATGTTCGGTGCAGGGAAATAACCTTTACCTCCAGTGGGCAATAATAACAATTTCTTTTATGTGGGCTATGGGTGGGCATTATCCGAAATTTGGTAAAATTATTTCAGACCTATAATTTTATTTTATTTTATTTTAATTTAATTTAGCGACAAACATTACCAGAGAAAGGGGGGAAGGACACCCTCCCGCCCCAGAGAGTTTGTTTCTTTTTAAAAGCTTAATACAAGCAAGAAGTATCTTGAGGCTAACATGGGAATAATTACGTACACTTAAGTCTAATTGGAAATAAGGCAGGTAGTTTAGGAGGTCTAGGAAGTGTGTTAGGGTCTCTGACGGGAGATTTTGGTGGAAGTGGAAGTCGAAACGGTTATGCATACTATTAGTTAAACGTTGCAAACGAGTTGGAGGTTCATTCCTTCCATAACTTGTGCGATGATAGTTGAGGTTAACGAAAGGAATCAATCGAAAATTGGTGTTGTTTTAAAGAAGCCCTGCCCAATCAATATTTTCGGATAGAAGCTGGTGTATAAAGACAATATCAGCTATTAGACGACGTTTTTCAAGGGATTGCATATCGATAAGGTGAAGGCGGTAATCATAGGGAGTGAGGTTATACCTATCAGACGTGATAAGGTGACCACACTTGGCTACCATATTCAAAGATGGGTCTATCAAATGTGGTATAGAGTGATTTAGTGACAATAGGGATCAGAAAATTCCTTCGACTAAGCCAAGTGAAGTGTTAGCCTTGCTGATGCACGCATCTATGTGAGACATTGAATCTACTTGGGAAACAGGTTCGTTGTTGATGAAACACATTCTTGGAGGGTGTTTAAGCCAAAACGCCTTCTAACAAACTGCATTAACAGCAGTGTCAAATTTCTCCACAGATGGCTCCACGCAAAAGTAAAGCTCTTTACGATCACTTCTGATCATCTACGATCTATACCTTTTTCTCCATTTTTCAAACTACTATCTTCCTCTTTTGTAACAAACCCTCCTCGAGGTAAGACTCAGTTCCTGAATTAAAGATATTTATACATTACTAAAAAAACTTTAGTTTTTTTCATTCTGTATATTTTTTCGTTTGCTCATCAAACATTTTGAGGATCGCTCCACATCCCAACAGAAGGAGTTCAAATCTTTTACGCGAAAAGGTTATGGCTTGACACTTATTCGCATTAAGTTCAGTTAAAGTTTCAAAGCACCACGTTGAAAATCTATTAAGATCATTTTGGAGTAGGTAAGAATCGGAGAGAGAGGATATGCAACTGTAGATCTTATTGCCATCGGAGTAGAGCGATATAAAAGAGTATTTTATGTTTATCGTTGATTGTGAGAATAAAAAGCAGTTGGCCTAGGTGACTTACCTGAGGGACACCAGAGGTTGGTTCAGATTCAGAGGCTCTCATTAATGACTCTATATCGGCGATCAGTTAAGTACGATTGAACCCATGCAATCATTGAGGGTTAAAAGCCAAGGGCATTAAGTTTAAAAAGGATCAGAGAGTAAGATATAATCTCAAAGGCTTTGCTGAGGTCGGTTGCAATAACATCAACTTCACAACCAAACTCAAGAGTGCATGGAGTTCCCGAAACAAATTTTAATAAATAAGTAGTGGTTGATCTTCCGTTAAGGACCATGTTGGTAGGGGAGTAGTTTTTTTGCGAGAGCATTGTATCTGGGACAAGCAATTTTTATACCCTGTTCTAAGGGTACCTATATTAATTTTGACTCATAGTTTGTAACATACCTTAACATTGCCCGTAGACCCCTAAAAGTTACTATATTTATGATCAGCATCGATAGTAATGTCGATCTAGCCATGTCCATCCGCCCGTCCGTCTGTCGGCAAAAATCAGGCCTTCAGACTGGACCTAGAGAGTTGAAATTTTAATCACCCTAATTTCCTTAACGCCCGCGCTGTGTAGCTAATACATTATAAGGGTCCCAACAAATCCCTTTAGTGCGCGCTTATTATACAAAAAAAAAAAAATATACTCTCTAGGGGCCCGAAATAATCAATTTTAAGATTTTTGAAATCCGCCCACAACCTCAAAAATCCAAATTTTTGAAATAAATCGAATTTTGAGCTAGAAAGCTGAAATTTTGTATATATAATCTTTGACTCCTAAAACTGATTAGGAAATAAAATTTCTAAAATCCGACTACTGACACGCCCACAATTAAATAAAACAATTTTATTGAAAAGTCAAAGTTAGAGCTAGGGAGCTGAAATTTATAATAACGGGTCCGCCATCTAACGTTTTTTTTCAACTAGTGCTTATTTCGTGAATGGTAAGACTTAGCTCATGTCTGATTTGACAGATAATTAGTTTTATTCTTCCGCTGAACGAATATGGTTGTGTATACGCTTGAACAACGCTGGGAAATATTGCGACATTACTTTGAAAATCATGGTAATATTGCAGAATGTGTGCGAAAATTGCGTACGGATTTTGGAAGAAGAGAAGCACCGTCAGCTCCGTATGTTCGTTATCTTGTGAAAAAAGTGAAAGAAACTGGCATCCTCATCGATAAACCAAAGCGTGAAAAGCCAAAAACAGTGCGTACACCCGAGAATATTGCTGCTGTGGCAGAAAGTGTGCGTGAAGCGCCATCAACATCAATTCACCGTCGTTCTCAACAATTGAACATTTCGGAGACATCATTCAGACGAATTTTGCATAAAGACCTTGGTATGACGCTACTATAGGCTACTGCATGGCCAGCCGAGGCAGTCATTTGAATGAAATTATTTTCCATTATTAACCGGAAGGATTGTACGAGTACTTTCAAATAAAAAAAGAAATTTGAGAAAATATTCAGTAGTTTTTTTGATAGCATTTTCAAAAAAAAAAAGTTTTTTGCCGGACCCTTTATATACTCTCTACGGGCCCTTTATGCTCATGTGTACATATTTTTTAAATCCGCCTTCTGACACTCCCACAATTTAAAAAAAAACTTTTTTTGAAAAACCAAAGTTTGAGCTAGGGAGCTGAAATTTATAACATAGACTCTCTAGGTGTCCTGCATACTTGCATTTAAATATTTTTCAAATCCGCCTACTGACACGGCCACAATTAAGTGAAACTTCTTCATAATCATCCTTGCAGTTAGCTGCTTTTGCTTCCAATTCAGACTTGTCCTTCATTCCCCTTCATAATTCACTTCCCCTCTTGACGATTTCTGTGGCTTCGATGTCGGGACTCCCCCACTTAATTAATTCCCAGCCACTACTGAGCCACGTCATGTATTGTATTGTATTGTATTGTATTTTTATTTATTCATTTATCATAACTTAAACATTACTTAACAATTATTATAAATGGAATAATAGTTATCATTCCTTAACTTAAAAGTTAGTGGTGAATGACACACACATGTATGCGGATAAAGGACGTTTTGGTTTATTTGCCATATTTATTTGATTTTTTTTGATTCAAATTGAATGCAATGTGTTTTCACCGGCTCGTAGTTAATTGAAAAAAATGTCTGCAATGCTTTTTAAGATTTCACAAAACAACACTCATCTTTATTAAGATATTTTTTTTTACTTCAAGCTTGTGAGGAGCAAAATAGAAGACTTCCTTCTCCGTCGGTGAACAAATCTGAACAGGAGGAGAAACAAAAATGTGGTTTCCGTTTCATATGTAGCTAAAACATTTAAAAATGGCCGAAGACAGGTTTCTCTTATTCTCGCACTGTTCTCAGAAATGACTCTCAATTTTGTGGAATTAGGAATACACTGAACTAACAAAAAAGTCGTTATTTCAAAAATAATCTGTCAAATGGAATTGGCTTTAAAAAATGTAGTAGAATCTTCTGTTTTTGGTACTAAAGTGTTTTTAGTTTCCTTACTTATCGAGACACAAACCTCGGTTAGTTGAAATTTTTTGTGGACGAAAATTGTTTATAAAAACTTTAACAAAACTGAACTAAACAGCATCGTAGATATGGGTGAAGGAAATCTCATAAAAACGGCTGGTAAAGGACACGAAAAAGCAAAAATATCACAGAAAAAATTATGCTGTAAATGAATGCAGGAAAATACTAAACAACGTGGAATATAATTATTTTCGTACAACAAAGGCAAACAAACAATAAATTAACAACAAAATTAGAAAAGAAAATGTACAAAAGGAAATAAAAAACGTTGTTCTAAGACAGCAAAAGGAATATACAGTCAACTTCGCTTTTCTGAACTACGCTTTACTAAAAAAAACTTGCTTAACTGAAATATAAAATTTATCACGGAACATTTTATAAACAATTTTTATATAATTTACTCGCCTTAACTGTAATCCACTCGATTGTAAAAAAAATCGTTAACTGAAAGAATTATTTGTACAAAAAGCAGCTCAGAGGAACTGAAATAAAATAACAGACAAGGCCCATCACTTAATTTCACGATGTAGATAATTGTTTTGTTTTGTTGTTGAGATTTGTTCAATAACATATTTAAGATACATCCTGCGATTGGTATTACTCGGATATCCAGGTTGGCGTTTTTCAGATGACTTGCCTAATATTCTTCAAACGACTTTATTGTCATCAGTGGAGAAAGTGAGGTGTAAGGGGTTCCAATTTCAATCATTGAATTGTTGATAAAGATGCAGCTGATGGAGTATTTGGACAGCAAAAATATAAAATCAGAGTATCAATCGGGGGGAGCCGTAAATCATTAGAGCTATCAGCTATGTTTGCACACAAATTGCTCCAGAGATTCTACCATTGTATCATCCCGATTTCACAGAAGCTGTCGTTTTCGAAATTTCGCTAGCAAGTCCGAAAAAAATTAAACCAAAAAAAAAAAAAAAATTAAATAGAGTACAGTGACAAATGAAAACAAAAAACTAGCAGCAGAATGAAATGAAGGAAAACAATGGCGAATTTGAATGTCGGGAGATTAGTTTTGCGCGAATATTTCGTAAAAAGTTTATAGTAAAGCGAATAAAAAAATTTCCAGAAATAAGAAAGAGTATCCAAACCGTATTTTTGTATACTGAAAGTTAATAATATGGGGAAGGATAAAAGTGAAACTGTGACAATCGCGTTGTTGTGGCAAACTAATATTTTTTTGTTTGGAAAAAAATAATTTTCTATACCTACATTTTATACTAATTAATACAAACGAACAACAGAAATTAAAGTATACAAAAATTGTACAAAAAAGTGAAAATGTTTGTAAATGGCTGCATCAAGAGCTGCACAAGCGCTTTCGGTCAACATGTTCGCTGTTTTTATTGTTTCTGTTTGCTTTAATAGCTTTTTTCTCAGCTTTTTTCTCTATAATTTTGTACCTCTTATTCTTCAATAGCTTCTGTTTTTACTTAAATATACACTTTATAAACAATTGCAATGATTTTTCTATACGATTTGTGCAAATTTCTGAAATTTTATCACTCAATTCGGTTCTGACGTTTAAGAAAGGTATTCGGCACTTCCGAAAGAAATTCCTAAAGCTGGTTGTACTAGAATCCATGTCAATCGACTTTTGAATTTTTTTAATTCCGAGTAGGGCCGTATTCAGCTTGCAATAGGAATGTGTCGCAAATAGTAACTTTCATGCGAGTGTTTCCTAAATCTGCTGTCTCAGAAAACTATTGCATACATTTAGACAGTGATAAAATGATATCAAATCACGGTTGTATTACAGATAAATATGAAGGATGCATTTAGGGGCTCCAAGGAAATTAAAAAAAACAACTCCCAGGTAGGGATGGAAGTATCGATACCGAGTATTCTTTGGTATCGAGACAGCGAGTATCGCTACCTTAAAAGCATCCAACTGAAAGTATTGATTCTACTCACGATCGAACACTTTTCTTGAATAAATGAAATACAAAAAAAGCAATTTTCATCTAACCAAAAATCGAATCAATCAGATACAAAATGTTTGAAATTTGAAAGTTAAAACCATTTTTATACATGGCGACCGGTTATGAAAAGTAATTCATTGAACAGTTTTGGCTTTAACAAAACCCGTGCAAGGATGGGCTAAAAGTAAATATCTCTACAGTGCTCCCCAAAAAAAGCGCTTTTCGTAAAAGGCGACTTAGGCTTAGGTTAAGTTAGGTATAGTTGGGCTGGCATAGTGCCGCACTCAGGTCAATGCTGACCCATTGTGATGCCCATCGGGGGAGGAGGGTAGTCCCTTACTCATTTTAACCCTGTCTATAAACAGCTAAGATTAATTACTCGCCGTGCTGTTCGATGCAAACCATCCTGTAGATTTGATAAACTTCATTATTCTGTCTATTGGTGTGCTGGAGAGCTCGTCTAGGTCGTGGAAGAAGTGTCTCCCCAGGAATCTGTGTCTAATGTGTTGGAGACCCTGGCAGTTACACAGGAAGTGGGTAGTGTCTTCCAGAGCTTCCTTAGGCTTAAAATAACATCTAGGCAAATCTTACATACAGGTAAGCCTGCTGACACATTGAAGATCTTTTAGATGTCCCGCAAGTGTGCATGCAAGTCCGTGGGTTGACACGACTGGAGATCACCGCTGTCTTAAAAGGTCGGTCAAACAATCATCAATATTGGCAGCATGTGCGTATAGAAATTGTTTAAATGAGACAGGCCACTACTGGATCGCACAAATGCAATAACACCGGCATTTGAATGGCCTCAGTGATGAAATGATCCGAAACCAGGAATGCGAATTTTTATTGTGGTCAATTCGGTGAACCTCACAGGCGGCCCAGTAGGGATGCCGTAAAATGGGAGGGTTATGATCCCCTTTATCCTGATCATAACCTCATAAAGGAAGAAAAAGAAGAAGTTCCGACTTTAAGCGATTCCTTTCTTGACTAGCTATAGCACCGGCTTTAGAGAATAATCTTTCTGGCACTGAATAGGCAAAAATGATGGCATGATGCCGAAACTGTCGATATAGGCCAGAAAATACCTCCTTTTGCCCTCGTCTTGCTCTCGGCATCATAGTATCAAGGTATCATTGATGGTTATGGTTTCAAATGATTTCCGTGAGTGTTCACTCGATAGCAAAAATTTACTACACAGATAATTTGGTTTATACACAAAAGCGCGTGATACTCGACACCCTACGACGATACTACTCAAAGTATTGGGTTACAGTGTCAGTATCGGTATCGCTTCCCAGAAGTATCGATACCTACTCGGTATCGAAAGTATATCGTGCAAACCATACTCCCAGATGAAAAGATTTGAAGAAATCCGATTTTTTTTTTGGATTTGGCATATTGAAATTTTTTTACTTTTCATAAATCAATAAATAATATAAGGCGCATTTTATTGGTAACCTACTTTAAGCTCAGCAATGGAAATCCCAATAAAACCCTATGTGCACTTTTATGTTCACCTTGAGTTAAAATGTCAAATTTGGAAAACTTAACTATAGGTGGCGTTATTTCTACTCATTTGCGAAACGGCGGATCTTAAGTGAAATTAAATTAAATTTTAGACGTAGTTCACGAAATCAACTCTCAAATTTATTATTAAAGCTAATTTTCACAAATCAATTTTCCTTTCTACTATGAGCGAATGAGTGTTCTACTATATATCCACCGAATGGACGAATGAACGACACCTATCCCACAAAATTAGATTCTTTTATATCTTCCCAAATTCCATAACACTGTTCAATACTTTTTCTTAAAAGACTATCTCGGAATACCTTTAATCTAATTTTTACTTTCCAAATCAATTTTTCTTTCGTGAGCGAATGTCAGAGACCTTATTTTGAATGAAAACTTGAGTTTGATACACGCAAAGCCGAAAAATTGTTCTTTTTAGCAAAGGATCATATATTTTCTTTAATGAAAAAAAAAAACGCCTTAAACTAACAAAATTTCTTATTCAGTATTTCCTCGATTTCCTCGCACGACTAAAATCGTAGAAAGAAAAAAAATATATATTATATTTATATACTGTGCCAACCATAGAAAAAATAGCACTGCAAGAGTTACAGAACGAAATTAAGCACAACTTAAATGCAAACAAATCACCAATTTATGACCTGATAACAGGGCAAATATTAAAAGAATTATCTGAAAAAGCTATGCGAAAACTATTATATAAAATTAATGCAGCTTTCAGACTTAAGTATGTCCCTAGTCAATGGAAGGTAGCAGAAGTGATAATGATTTTGAAACCGGAAAAATCACCAAACGAAAAGAAATCCTTCAGACCGATTTCTTTACTACCAATAATTTCAAAGCTATTTGAAAAATTATTCCTAAAAGACTCAAACCAATAATAGAGGACATGCATTTAGTCACAGTCCACCAATTTGGGTTTAGAGAGAAACACTCGACTATTCAACAACTGCATAGAATTGCGCGTATTATAGAAAAGGCACTGGAAACCAAAAAAGTTTGTTCGGCCATTTTTTTTAGATGTAGCCCAAGCATTTGATAAAGTTTTGCATCAAGGATTAGAATGTAAATTGAAAGCGGATCTTCCGGATGAGTTCTACTGCATTCTTAAATCGTTGCAATATTGCAGACATGCATTTCCGTGTAAGATATGAAAATGAATACTCGGACCTGAAGACGGTAACGGCAGGTGTACCACAGGGCAGTGTCCTGGGGCCAATCTTGTACCTTTTGAATACAAGAGTTTTGCCTGAACAAGAAGAAGCTAGTCTTGCCACTTTTGCTGATGACACAGCAATAATGGCAATTGCCGACAATGCAGAAGACGCAGCACACAAAATACAAAGATCCATAAGGTCTATTAGTGACTGGACGAAAAAATGGAGAATAAAACTCCATGAGAATAAATCCGTTCATATTAACTTCACCAATAGGAAAATAAATACGGTAAGAGTTAATATAGATGGAATAGAAGTACCGTATGCCAAAACGGCCAAATACTTAGGTATGACGCTAGATGCTAAACTTAAGTGGAAAGAGCATGTCAGAAAGAAAAAAGAAGAGCTAGGCATTAAACTGAGAAATATGCATTGCCTATTGGGAAGGAGGTCCCAACTTTCAATTGAGAACAAACACCTTATTTATAAGCAGATCCTAAGACCCGTATTTACTTATGGAATTCAGCTTTGGAGTTGTACAAAAAAATCGAATCTAAAAATGATTCAAACTTTTCAAAACAAAGTACTAAGAGGTAGTGTTAATGCTCCATGGTACGTTCGGAATGACAATCTACACAGAGATCTAGGGGTGGAGTATGTCAACGATATTCTAAGAAAATATGCGGTTAAGCATTATGGCATAATCCATGAACATGTGAATACTGCTATACAGCACATGGTGGAAGAAAACGACAACACATTAAGAACGCTTAAGAGATTGAAGCCAAACGATTTGGTTACGTAATAGTTATAGATAGAATACAAATATAACAACCCCTTTTCCTTTCCTTTTTAACCACCCATCCTCAATCCTAGTAGCTTATTATTAAATAAATTGGGATAGTTTAACGCCAATAGACGCGAAATAAACTAAAGTTAAATATCTTCGGGACTAGCTATTGGGATATATCCCACCAACCGTTCTCAAACAAATTAAAGTAGAATTTGCTGAAAAAAATATACTGTGTATAAATATACTACCTATTTTTTCCCACAAGATTCTTTTTTCCAATTCCCAAATCCGCAAATCCCGGACTACTGTTCAATACTTTTTTCTTAAAAGAGTATCTTGGAGATACCTTTTTTGAACAAAAAAGTTGAGTTTTGATACTTTTTTTTACTTCTTGGTATCATATTTTTTGACAGTTCATGTATTAAAAGTTGCTAAGGATATTCGAACTTTCAAATATTGTTTATAACTCTCACTAGATGGCGTGGACCTTTTTTGGACGAAAAATGTTGATTCAGATACTTAAATAATCTTAAATAATCTTTTTTGGCAGCAAATACAACAATCAAATAACCAATACACTATTCTCGTTTGAGAAAAAAGATGTTATAATCGAGCTATTCAAACTGGCTGTAGGAAATACCCCCCCAATGAAATAACCCCCCAAATGAAAGATGAAATATCTCCCCAAAATTTGTATGGAGGTGGGGATTTATTTCATATGAAATAAGCCCCACAAATTGGGGACTTATTTTATGGCTTTTTGGGGACTTATTTCATACTTCAAATTGGTGGGTTATTTCATAGTGAAATAAGTCCCTAAATTCAACTATGAAATAAGTCCCCAAATTTATAAAATAAAACCTCGCACCTACTCCAAATCAAACAGTGACCCCAAGCAGGGTGGTTGCAGGGGGGCAGCATGCCCCCCATATGCAATGCACTGTTTATGGGATTTCCATATAGGATTTGGGGACTTATTTCATACTTATTTGGGGACTTGGGGACTTATTTCATACCATTTTGGGGACTTATTTCATCTTTGATTTTTGGAATAATTTCACAGTGAAATTATTCCCCAATTTTGGGGAGTTATTTCATTTTTCATTTTTCATTTGGGGAGTTATTTCATTGGGGGGTTATTGCCCGGACCCATTCAAACTGTGTCCCCATATTTTCTCGCTTTTTTGTCCACCAGAGGTTTCAAAACCTTTATCTTTAATTTATATGTTCACTATAGTGCTGGCCAATTTAGCTTCACTTTTTGTTTGTTGTTTTTTAAGATGTAAAATTTTGCTGAGCTACTAACCAATAAAACGCGCCCATAATGCATTGTTTTTTTTTTATAATGAACACGCACTAAAGGAATTTTTGGATACCCTTATAATGTATTCAGTGTTGCCGATGACACTTTCCTAAAGTCCCCAAATTCCAATTGTAAATTACCCGAATTGGGGAAGAACAAAGATACAATTCCCCACAAATTCCCCACACAATTATCTATTAAAAAAAAAAGTTTTAATAGAAAATCGGTAAATTTTATTTATTTATTTTTATTCATCCATTGTTTTTTGCCATATCTTTGCTCCTAACATCTTTGATGGATGAAATTTCAAACTATCCCATATTTTTTAATTCCTTCTCTGGTCATTAAAGATAATAAGAGCCTTATTGCGAAGATCAATCGACAGTTGACAATGTGTGCTATTGTGAACGAACGATTTTAAAGGATTTTGTCAATCGCAGTCAATTAAATAAATTCGATTGACAAAAATACCAAATGAATCGTTCGTTCACAATAGCACACATTGAAAATAGTCAATTATCAATTGTCGATTGATCTTCGCAATAAGGCTGTAAGTATCAGTATATATGCGATTTCTGTTTTCAGTTTTATGTTTTTCACTTCACTGAATTTTCTTTCAAATGGTGCGTTTGAAAAAAGGCAGATGACAATTTTTAAATTTGGAAGAGATCGCCACTCGTCATCCAGTTTTTGAAGTGTCACAAACTTTTCAAGCACTAGAAATCGCTTCAGCACAGGCATCATTGATTTTGATTAACAATAGAATTAAAAGAAAATAATGTATCCTTAAAACCTAATCTCTTTGAAATGTCTGACGTCACTTCAATGTAAAAAATCTTGGCATGTTTTAAATGTTTGTAGAATATAATGTGTAGGAAAAATGGAGCGGGGAAGAGAATTCCACATTCGTGTTGTACGGATAAGGAAAGATTCCTGTACGTCCGAATACAGGCCTAAGGGTAAACTGATGAGCATTCCTTGCATGGCGGGTATAGGGCTTGTCACGACAATGTCAGTGTCAAAAGAGAAAAAAAAAACCGACAATGTCAGTGTCAAAAGAGAGAGAAAAAAAAACAAACAAACAGCTGAATGAAATGAATGAAAACAATGGCGAATTTGCATGGCGGGAAATAAGTTCTTCGCGAATAGTTACTAAAAGTTTATAACAAAGCCAATTTTAACAAAAAAAAATTTACGGAACTAAGAAGTAGTATCCAAACCACGTTTTGGATAATTAAAAAGTTAACATTATAATGTGATTGTGTTCAAAAAATAAAAGTGAAAAAGTGAGAATATCGTAGTTGTGGCAAAAAATGTTTTTGTTGCAAAGATCTCGTAATAATTTTATATTAAAGTGAATTATAACAAAAACAAATTTCCAGAACTAAAAAGGAGTATCCAAGCACTATTTTGGAATACTCAAAAGATAACAATACATTAAGATTCTGTATAAAAAATAAAACTGAAACCGTGACAATCGCCTTGTGGCAAAAAAATATTTCTGTTTCGAAGCAACTTTTTACTTTAACTTACTTTGTCACGTTTTTTCTCTATAAGCTGGTACTTTTTAATCTTCAATTTATTGCTTCTGTTTTCACTAAAATATACACTTTATTAACAATCACAATGATTATTCATTTCATGCAGCTGTTTGTTTGTTTTTTTTTTTGTTTTTTTGACACTGACATTGTTTTCATTCAATTTGCTTTTGACGTTGGACGTTTAAGAAAGGGATGCGGCACTTCAGTAAGAGATAGCTTGGTGAAAAGCCCTATTGGTTGAAATGTTCTAGGGGTGGAATGCAACTGACTATTTCGTTTGAGCACTTTTGGTGAAAATAACGATAAAATAACGAGAGACAAGAGACATTGCGACGATGACTAAGAAAGTCAAGAGATCTCGCAATGTTACAGTCACCAATGAGTTAATTGGTGTTAATTAAAAATGGCATACTAAAACTATCACAGCAGAGTCGCCTCATTGCCAAGCCACAAATTGTTTCCAGGCATAGTTATCATATATTAAGGACCACATACAATTGATAGCACGGCCAAGCAGCCATTATCACAATTAACCCCCCTATTACGGTTAGTTAGCAACATCTAAGAGTAGGCAACACTTTTAACAATAACTTGTGAAAAAGGTTTTCTTATTATCATTTGAAAGATTCATTCAGTTGTGTCAAAATTGAGTTGTATGAGAAACAACTCACTTGAGTTGTCATTTCTTAATGGAGTTTGGATGTTAATTCGATTCGAATCCAACATTCGTTTTACTAAATAGCGGGGTTAATTTTAACTTTTTTTTTTTTATATTTTTATAATTTGCGTGCGCTAAAGGGATTTTTTTTTCTGTAGTACACAGTACCCTTATAGTGGAAACCACAGCGGAGGCATTTTGTTTGTTGCTGTAAGTAGCTGCCAGCAAAGGATTCATTGCATATTTCTGGGTGCTACTTACTGTATGAAAGAATAGAAGGATAGGAAAGAGATTTTTTTTTCTCAACAGGTGGCGCGCCTTAATTGCTTTAGGGAGATCTGTTTTTGTTGTGTGTATTCAATTTATAAAAATCATGGCCCTGGTCGGGATTCGAACGCACGACCTGCCAATCACTTTACTGAATACACTACCATCGCACCATTGCCACTTGCCTGTAACTATGGCTGCTTGGCCGTGCATCAACTGTATGTAGTGTAGTCCTTAATGTTCCATCAACTATGCTTGGGAACATTTAGTCGCTTGGCTACTTTGTCATTTGGCGCGTTCAATTTGCAAGGGAACTGCGAGTTCTCTACTAATTAAACTTCTATCACTTGCCAAACGATATGGTCACGTGAGTTATTTGATCAATGAGGAAAGGTAAAATAGTTGGGCCTTGCAAATTGAACGCCCATTGTCTCGTATACCGCCAAATCTTACCTTTGTTACCCTCTAGTGGTGTTTCTCATGTTTGCACTGGAGTCCTTTCCCTCATTTCTGGGGCCTGAGTTGGCGCGATTATTCGAATTTCAACTATCAGATCGACTGAGCCTAGACAAATGCTGTGCTTGGAATAGCTGTTTTGGTTTTCACCTACAGGTGTTTGCCCTTGTATCTGATATATGTCTCGCCTTATTGTGTCATCTTCGTTATCCTTGGGGAGGTGTGTTGTAGAATTATCAAATCGTTGGGATGTCGCCATTAGTTTTTATTATAGATAATCACAAAACTTTTTTTTTTATTTTTTTAAACACACTAAACGTTGTTTTGAACTTTTAAAAGGGACAAAACACCACCAGCGTATCCTTCACTTCGAAGGAGCGCACGTCTTAAAAGTACATATATGTACCTACAAATATCTGATTTGCTACATAAATTTACTTCCTTATGTTTGTAGTCAAAACAACTGCGCACATCCTTGCATACAAAAATAGGAAAGAAAGGATTCCTTGTTACTCCATCATACCTTGGTAGGTATATTATGGAGAACTCATGCGCATTTATTCTCCCCTAACGACTGACACCTGAAACAGGACAAATCCTCACCACCAGAAAGTTGCATTAGTGCTTTAGTGTAATTGTTTTTTTATTTAACTAATTAAATAGTAAATATTAAAATTTGAATTGTTGCGCAATATGCATCCGAATGCAAGTGAAGTGAAAGTTATTTTAAAAAGGCGCAAAATCTATTTACAAAAATAATCAATAACTGTGTGTATTTTGCTCTCCCTCTCTCTGTCTCTTTTACTTCTCTCCCTGTCTATCACTTGAAGTTTATTTCTTTTGTTTGTTTGTGAATCCTGTAGTCATCGCATTTCTTATGTTAACGCGAACAATTTAACATAAAGAAATTAATCAAGATACATTTGTGATTTATTTGTTCGTGAATATTTATTAGACAAAAAAAAAACACTCACAAAAAAAAAAAACAAATTAAATTAGTTATAAATTCAGCTTAAATATTTAATAGTGCAAAGAGACATGAAGAGAAATTGTGCAGCAGATATAATTGCAACAAAAGTCCTTACAACAGAAATATAAAAGAAAAAAGTATCTATCGTGATGAATGCTCAAATATAGTACGATTTTCCGATGGAACAACATTTATAATTAATGATACTTTTAAGGGTAAGAATTGTTTGAGATAATCCTCGTTAGAATGGCGAACGCATACAATTTCCATAGAGTACACATTTTTCCCATGAAATGTTTGTTTTTTTTTTCCTTTTTTGTTTGACGAGATTATTCACATACATATTATTCATTGTGGAGAATTTTGAATGTGAACGAGTTGAAATAACCCTATGCCTACATATAGAACGTTTAATTCTCGTTGCAGAGCGCTTTCAATTGAAAATATCCATTCGAACAATTGATGATACTTGCACGCTTCAGGGGATAGCTTACAAATATGATTTATCCGAAATTTCCGCGTCGTACTTTGGCATTGATACTGTTCTGTCTATTAATTACACTGGGAGCGATGGGAGTTCTCTTCTTGGTGTATTTCTTCAATGAAAGCAATGCGCTTCTGATGGACTCGACATTGAAGACAGTTTCCGCTGACCATCAGCAACAATACCGAAAGAATTTAATTGGCAATGGCAATGGTGAGTACAATTTGGAACAAAAGCCGCCAACAAATCGATACACCAAAGATATTGAAGGAAGTATAAATCAAGTTCAAATCGGAACAAATAGAAGTTCAATGGTGCAAACATCTTCGTCCGATGAAGATATGGCTGTTCTCGAATCGTCTTCATCACAAGAATTTGAGGCAATGGAAGTCAGCCATGGGAAATTGGCAAAAACAATCAACTCTAAGGCATCCAAGGATGCCAACACCAATCTAGATACAATTTACATTGATGACTTCGACAGACCGCAGACTTACAATAGCAAGAGCAAAAGTGAGTTAAATAATATTGATTACTTCGACACGATTCTGGTGGATCACAAAACCGAAAATAACATTCCGGTGAGAAAGTTGAGCCACCTTCGTCTGGAGGATGCTTCAATGGTATATCAGAGCAACTTTGTGATGTCAGAGGCTACAAGTGCCGGCTTGAAGGCTTACAACTCGAATGAAAATGAAAGCAAGCCCCGAATCAATAGTAAACGTCGCGAGCATGGAAGTAGCAACCGTTGGAATAAATCGAAACTTGTACGATATACAAAAATAAAGTCGAACCGTCGAGATGACGACGATGTGTATGACCTTGAGATTGATTCCACGGGCAGTGGAAGTGGCGACTTTATCGACGACACGGAAATCAATGAGATTTTCGCCAAGCAAAGCAATACAAAAATGTCGAAAAATCGGAACAAATCCCCGAAGAAGAATTCGATCAAGTCCAATCGCACCCGCAAGAAGCATCGTAATTATTTCTTCAACAATGAAAACGAATACAACTCCTCCCCACCGGCGGTAACGACACTGTCACCCAGAATCTTCAAGAAGACATCATCTTTATACCCAACACGAACCACAGAACAGATGCATGCCACGTCCCAGTTGATAAACAAAAAGTGGCCAGCTCCGACTTTTAATCATCAAAAAACCGTCATCAATGAGTCGGAAAATCTACCAACTCCCTCATTCAACAATAACAACAACAATAATGTGCAATCTCAATTGGAGTTGGCCGAACTCGGATCAACAGCAACAGCCAGGGTGATTGAAAGTTTCGTCACCAACCTGCGCGAGATTGGTGGTGCCAGTGAAAACAACGAAGCATGGATAGAAACCCGCACCAGGCGCATCATGGGAAATGTCAAAAAGAGCGAAGAACGATCCAGACAGCTGTTACTATGCGAAGAAGCAGGTGGCGGCGAGCTATGCCGCATGTTATTCAAGGGGCATATTAATGAATAAGCTAAATATTTATTTTAAGCCATAAAAACAGTGCACAAAATATTTAAAAAAAAAAACAAAAAAACACAGAATGATCTTAAAGCGTGTATGTTAGAGAAATGTTAGAAAAGGAAACAAAATATACAAAGCTTTTTTATATACATGCAATAATACCATAACATAACCCAAAGAAAAGTAATAGAATTCTTAAAAAATCGATGTGTAGCAATAAAAAACAAAACCAACACTTTAGATTATTAAAAAAAAAAAACCAATACCATTTAAATATGATCGATTAAATCAAACATGAAAATAGTAAAAAAAACAACAACAACATAATTGTGAATAGCACTTGCTAAAATCTAAAAATAATTAAATAATTATCTTAAGCATACGACTAAATAATATATATAAATTTTGTTTTGTTATAAAAGCTGTGTGTTTTTTTTTTTTTTTTTTTTTGTCTATCCAGTAACAACTCACTTTTCATTTTACCAGCAAAACAAAAACAAATCAGATCTGCTTGCTAGTTAGTCAACGGGTAAAGTAGAAAGTGAGTTATTACTGAGTGGACAAAAAAACACGGCTTAAGTTTTCTATTTGTTATATGATTTTTTTTTTTTTTTATTATTTTAATACATTTTCTATTAAGAGTGTTTTTTGTTCTTAGTTGCCTTGTTTGTTGTTTAAAGGAGTATTTTTTTGTTTTTCCTTAAATGAATATAGAACATTTTAAAGAAACATTTGAAAATGAAAAATTTTGGGCTGTTTGGACTTTTGTTTAACAAAATTTAAAGTTTGTGGAAAAATTTAAATAATCATAATTTGTTTTTACCATCTTTTTGGGCTGAATAATAACAGATGGGAGGTGGTTTTGCTCCCTCTTTTAGAGCACTAGAGAATTTTTGGCTTGACTAGAAAGTCCGCTACGTACAGTCCTCCTTCTTTAATGTATCATGAATGGTGGGCCTTTCCCGCTTAGTTTGTTCTCTTGTGAGTCGATGCCCCACCTGATTCCTAAATGTGATCTGAGGTTTAAAAGTCTCGTTTTGTAATCTACAGACACAGATACCGTTATCTGAGTAATCTATTTTACCCGCAAATGTTCCCTCGATTTGAAGGTCAAGCTTTCTAAGAGACTTTTAGAATCGAACAATGTTTGGATGGTCCTCGTGGGTAAAAAGTATTTAACACTTTTCTCCGCATGGTAAAGCCCGTTCGTTGATCCGCCAAGGGAAGGTTCTCTGGCGTTTGGGTGCTTGTTATTAAATAATTTTACAGGGATATATCTCTTTTCTCCTACATCATCTTGTAGTTCAACATGCAGACGACCACAGCCTAGATGAAGAACAGACAACGCTTTTCCGCCTTTTTTTAATGTTATTGTTTTGTCTTAAGATTCATTACAATACCTGTCTGTTTAAACATGGCTAAGACTTGGTATAGTGCCAATATATTGCGATCGAAGCAATGAATTCCAAAAGGTAATGTTTTTACTTTTTCTTTAAATTGTTTATGACAATACACTTTTTTTGACTGCATCCTTGGAAGCAATTGTCTCTCTTATGACTTTTCTCCTTTTTTACATTTTGTTAATTCCTAACACCTCTCTCAATCGTAAATAAATCTTGCTTTGTTAAGATCAATCCAAACACCTTAAAGAACACACTCACAAAATGTCATCAAAATCCGTCAAACCATTCGTGAGTCTATAAAGGACAAACACAAATAAAGGGTCAGGTGAGAATGATATTCTATTTAGCGAGTGTAAGCCAGTAGACGTTTTAATGAAAAAAGAAAACAGGTGAACAGTCACGCTTACTCAAAAATGCAACTCCCGGCGTTAGCACACTCATGATTTCCGGTGAATAGCGGATCACTGCACAGATCACGAAGCCGATGCGCAACAAGGCTGATGCTGATGCATTGAAAGCAACAATAATTTCCTTCATGCTTTTCCGTTGACATTGGCGCATCAATTTACGCAATTTAAAAATGAACGTAATGCCTTTTCAGTGAGGCAAAATGTTTGCTTTAGTAAATATGCGGCAGGGCTGATTGAGCAGCAGCTGTACAGTGACGCGTTTCCGAATTTACATGCTATCGAAGTAATGCAAGTTTTTTAATTCCGCCATGTCGTGCCAAAATGAGTGGTCACGAATGTCGAGCTTTACTTATACTGATACTGATGCTTCCTTGAAATTTTTCATATTTGACGCGTTTTATTGGTAGCTTATATCATGCTCAGCAAAGCAAGTTCCAATAAAACGATGTGCTCACTCTTGTATCCACTTTTAGTTTAAATATCGAATATGGAAAACATATGGAATCATTTACAAAGCTAAACGATAGGTGGCGTTGTTTCTACTCTTTTGTGAACCAGCTGAGTTTCGGTGAAATTTAAATGTGTTTTTAGACGTTTAAGTCCGAAAGCAAGTCTCGAATTTATTATTCCCGTACAATTTATCTAATTTGTACTTTCCAATCAAATTTTCTTTCTACTTTTTATCCACTGGCGGGTCAATAAAATAATTTAATTTCCGAACCTTTGCTTAGACATTGAAAATCTAAGCTAAGGTTGGGTCACTCACTTGGTCATTTCAAACTGTCCACTCTTGCTTGAGCTGCTTGGTCATTTCATTCCAGACATTCCAAACTGTATGTTCACTCATGAGCTGACCTTTTCGTCTTTACTTTTGGTTTGTTGTTGTTTACCGTGCACAATTTTGCTGAGCTGGCTATACACGTACCAATAAGACGCGCTTATGATAGTTCCCTACATGTTTCTTAGACTATCTCAGCTTTTAGTGGTTTTTTTCTTTCTCTTCTTTCTTTTTTCGTTCATACCATTAAAGCTTCCGTTGGTCCTCGCCTTGCTAGATAAAAGCGTGACCCATTTACCACTTGAGAGTTTAAACGCTGAGACTTTCTCTCTAGCAACTGGCCGAGCAGTTCCAAGCACAAATCCTCCCCAGTAACATCCAAGGTCCGACGAAAGTGAGACTGTCATGAAAATTTTGCCGAATTGAGGAATCGAAACTCTCAGTTCCATTCGAAGTAGTTTTTGTGTGATTGGGGTAAGGCTGCAAAGCTTACCGTCCATTTTCTTTGAATTGTTGAACGAACAACTTTATCTTGTGATTGAACTGGGGGCTGGAGTTACAGGACTGTTTGACGGTTTGCCACAACCGATCATAAGACTCCTTTTTCTGTGGTGCTGGAGTGTTTCCTGTCATTATTCTCGAAAAAAACCTTTCCTCCACTGGAACTTGACCCTACACCAACGTCTTCTGTGACAAGTACACTTCACCATTGAAGCCATAAATTTAAGCTCAGCCTGAATGGGGTTCGACTGTTTATCTTTTTTTTTAATGAACAGGCCAAAATTTTTTGAAGCGCCTACAAGTATACTGCAACTCAATCTGCTTCTTTCTGTTTCGTCGTATATTCTTCATTTATCCACAATTTGTTGGACGGAGTGGGAAAGAGGAGACTGAAAGATTTGACGTGGGTGAGGAAAATAAATAACAATTGAAGTGGTTTTTGTATGATAGGACGAATATAGCTTTGCACAAAAAAATGGGTAGGGAAGCTAGGTTTTAGGCCTTCAGTACCCCCACATTCATATTACAGCTTGTAGAGTTCCTGCTGCATCAAAGCTCGTCATCACAAACGGCCGCGAGAATTCACTCAATGGCCTTCAGAAGGACATAAAATCTCTTTATCTGACCATGCTTTTTCGCCATAGAGCAAGACTGGGATGACCAAGCTTATATACAGAGCCTCCCTAGCATTTTTTGTGAAAAGGCCTTATTGCTCAATTGCATTCTTAGGCTAAAGAAACGTGTAACCTTTTGTTTGATTTCTGATCTGAATAAGATACATCTCATAAGTCATAACCCTCCCACTTCACTACATCCCTACTGCGACTGTTCGCTTAAAATGTAGCGGCAGGCCTCCTGGCTTCAAAATATTTTTCGTCACTGCTTTTTTGATGGGGTGCGTAAACTTCTCCTTTTGATATGACCATGACCATAACACCCCTCATGAGAGGTAATTTTTAGAGTAAACAGCAGAGCCGAAGTACAAAAAGTCCCGATTCGTCGATGTTGTGTGTCACTTCAAAACAAATGTGCTTTGCCAGACTTGTAAACGGAAAGCTACGCTGATGCATTGGCAGACATTTGGAAAAATGTCCCTCTGGCGTTGGTTTGTGAGTTTCGTACGAGTTTCTCAAAGACGATGAAGAAGACACATGACAGTGTTCCACTTTAATGGAGCAACGAGCGTCCCCCATCATCATTCGGGAAAATTTGACGAGTTTGCGAGGGATGCCTAAACTAGACATGTTCAAAGGAGACCTGCTACGAATCCCGTCAAAAAGGCGAAAACAATAAATTTTCCTATACAAACGCAGAAAAGAGAGGCAGGCCTTAAAACTACTGGATCGCGCAAAAACACCAACACCGGCTTTCACTTTGCGAAAGTGAAATAAGGCCAACTTTTAACAACTGGAAGTGAAATAAGGCCAAACGAATTCACTTACCCAAAGTGCAATAAGGCCAAATGCAAAAATAAGGTCTTATTAACGGCGCAGAAACATCAGTGGGATATAAGTTCGGAATTCTTTTCTCGGGACTTTTTAATAATATATCCAGCTCCGCACTTACTCCAAATTAACAAAGGGTCTACATTGACCGAAGTATGACGGTCGCAGGATTCTCTTGCTCCTCAACCTGGTAGCCTACTCCAAATTTAACAGTGACCATAAGTGGGTGGGGGGGGGGGGGGTTGTAGACTTTGCACTGTTTATGGGATCTTATTGTGATTCCGAATGCGCACATTTGGCCTTATTTCGTTTGGCCTTATTTCACTCCACCCACAAATTTCGGCTCCTACACCCGATTCGATTTTAACACCATCCGTATGTTGCTTTTTGGTGGGTTATTACTAACCCATGCTTCTCTATTGGGAATCTGAGGGGAGAACCGTTTTGAAGGCGGTCTGTGACCGCGCAGGTTATGCCAAGTTCCGGAAGTTTAGCTAGCAGGTTCATTATTTCCTGCAGGTCGCTAATATTTATCTCATTTAGCTATACTAGACTTGCTGCACTGCGATGCGCCACTTTGGGTATGTGGAGAGGTACTGTAATTGGCTCTATGACAGCTGTTGGTCAGGTTTGCATGGCTCTGGAGAAACCCAGGCATGCAAGCCGTTGCACCTTTTACAGCTTCTCTATTGCGATCTTTTGTGTAGCTTTAGTCCACCATACTATTGATGCGTATGTAATTATGGGTCTTATCATCATCGTATAGATGGGCGATCTTTGAAGAGATTTCCCAGGTTCTACCATGCGGAGGCAGGCCCATTATTTTGTTGTCTTTGTGAGCGTTGCAGTTAAGCCTTGTGTCTAGGATTACTCGAAGATATTTGACTTTTCGACGACCATGTCGTTAGTTGAGGTTTAAATTTCTTATTTTGGTAAAGGGAATAATGACAGTCTAACTGGGATTGATGGAGAGATTTTCCTAGATTTTCCTTCTAGAACTATCTTATGGGCGCTTTTCATGCGCAATGTGACTTCGTTTGCCTCTTTGTGCCACATTTTTATAAATTGAATACACACAACAAAAACAGATATCCCTAAAGCAATTGAGGCGCCACCTGTGGAGAAAAAATCCCATCACACCAAACTTCTTTCCTATCCTTCTATTCTTTCATACAGTAAGTAGCACCCAAAAATAGGCAATGAATCATTTGCTGGGAGCGACTTACAGCAACAAAGCAAAAATGCCTGCGCTGTGGTTTCCACTATAAGGGTACTGTGTCACTACAGAAATTTGCGCACGCAAATTTAAAAAAAACATAATGGTGGAGTGAAATAACGCCAAACGAAATAAGGCCAAATGTAAGCATTTGTAGCCGCCCTGCTTGAAGTCACTGTTGTATTCGGAGTAGGTGCTAACTAATAAAATAAAACCAAACGTTAAAATTAGGCCTTATTTCACTTTCTCAAATTTTGTGTTTCGCGATATTTATTTGTCATCGGCGTACCCAATAGAGGCATAGCACATTGAACAACATCTCTATTAGTTTGGTCAGAGTCCAATCAAGGTAGTGCTTTTTACCTCATTTTTTTGGCTTTAAAAAAAGCTTTGATTTTATTGAAATTCAAACAATCGAATCGATTTTATTTCTCAGACCTTTTGGATTAATGTTTTGAAAGCTTGTCAGACGGTTTTTCAAATATATTTATCCCAAAACAACAAACGGTTCTAGTAATTCACAAAACCTTCAAACATGACATATCATTGTACTCATTAGAATACAATATTTAGTACTGTTAGATTTAAGCAACTCCGATGAACGATTGCTTTGCAGATAGATGCTCATTTCACTAATCGTTTTTTTGAACAAAAGAACCTTCTTTTCGACTCTACGACTCTAGTTTATTACTTTAAAAAAAAAATACAATCTTTTACAAAACCAGACACTCCTACAACTGATCACATTTAATGTATCGCAATATAACTTGTATGTACAATTTATTTCTACTATAAGAATTACAAAATAAAATAAATATTAAAAATTCTGCATTTCAAATGGTCAATCAATAGGAAAACAATACAATGGAATTTGAAATAAATAAATTAAATAAGTATACAAGTATATTATATATATATATGAAAAAAAAAAATAGAAAAAAACATTGATGTATAAAATAATGGAATTAAGAAAATAATAAATATTGTCTCATTTGCCCAAGCAAAGTTTTCGTAAAATATTTATTTTTCCAATGTTAATTTTATTGTATTCTATGAAATGTACTTTTGAATACTATATCAGTTATAAAGAAAACGCGCAATTAGTTTTAAGTGTTGAACCATCTGCTGATTTCGATTTTATACATAAATATAAAAAAAAAATTCATACATCAATGAATTTCTAATAAACGTGAATCTATATATATAAAAAATTAATTGATATTTTGTTGCTGACGCCAGAAGTTGAAAACGGCTGGACTGACTTATTTTTTGTTTTTCAAATGTTGGCAAAAGGTAAAGGGGAAAACTTCGCAATTGGACCCGGTAGGCGGTGCTGCGATCAGATTCCAGGTATATTTTTGTTTGGATTCAGCTAAAACTCGCAGCCATTCTTCGTTATTGACCAGGGAGTGTTCTTGTGAAGTTTGGTCGAAACCGGGAAATGGGGCGTGGCACATCAACGAATCATTCAAATCGACAAATCTCCACATTTATGGGAGCTTATGTTGTAAAATTTGAAGCTTTGATGTGTATATATACAGGGTGTCAAAGTTAAGAAGTATAATCCTTTTAAGGGAGATTCTTTAAGTTCCGTCGAACAAAAAATTGTACGGCAAGTGGGGTCTATTATCCCCCATCTCTAGTTATAACCAATCAAAGTGGGTGACCTCTAATTTGGAGGTGTAGCCATTTTAAACGCTATAACTTCTATACTTTTATAGGTGCAATAGATATTTTGTCGGGCGCAGTGACTCGATAGGTAGTGTGTCGGACTACTAATCAAAAGGGCCAAGAAACATCTGAGTTTTTTTTCCACTGCCCCTCCTCTTGCGAACGTCTGACAAACATCCAAGAGTATCAATTGTCATGAGAAGCTTCTCAAATTTGGCGTTCGGATTCGGCTTAAAATTGACACTTCGCAAAGAAAGAGGTTGAAGAAGCTAGGTTTTAGCCCCTGTAAATGCTTAATATTTTTTGTTTGTCTCGATAAGCAAAGAAACTAAACACACATGTATGATTCTAATTTATTTTATTCAAGTCAATTCCTTTTGACAGATTGTTTTTGAAACTACGACTTTTTTGTTAGTTACGAGTATTCACACATTCAAGTGCGCACATTCTTACATTGAAGTTCGCGTATTAAAAAATTGAGCGTCGTTTGTAAAAGCAATGAGAGAATGAGGAAAACTGTCACTGGCCATTTTTAAATGTTTTAGATTTAGACTTTTTTTCACTGCCGGGCTCTCATCACGTAAGACGATGATCATCTGGCGATATCGTTTGAACGATAACCTCTAAAATGGCTGTTGTCTCAACGTCATCGTTTTGGCGACTCATTTTCTGCTTCACATAACCCAGGAAACGTCGAAACAATCGTCAAGACGATAGCTAATGAGGTATCGTCTTTCATAGATTTAAGCAGTTTTTAGGTTTTTTATAAAATGAAAGATTGACTTTAGAAGATATATTCCTTAAATGCTACAGAATGTAGTCAATGCAATTTTTTTATAAACAAAAAACTCTATTTCGTTCCTTAGCCCCTTGCGACCAATAAATGTCAAGCAAATAGATGTATCCGCTGATTAGACAAATTCACCACCTCGAAATCATTCATACTACTTCGCTTCACAGGGATAAATAGTAAAACGATAAATTAATCTGAAAAGTAGAAAATAGAAAGCCTACGGGAATAATAAAATTGAGACTTTTCATTTTCACATTTATTTCATTTCATATTTAATTGCTAACACGCTAAGACATAAATGTATCTTATAATATTGTTAAAGCTTTGTGATATAAAGCACCATGAGGGTAGAGGTGTGATGAAGATGTCATGACAATTATCGCTTGGACGATAATCGTCTGAAAAGTTACGTGGGGAGAGCCCTGTTCAGATTGGTTCGCCAAAGGCAGTCTTTTATTTTGCTCTTTACAAGTTTAAAGTAAAAAAAAACGAACGTATCTCAAAGTTGAGTGTTGTTTTGTGAAATCCTAACAAACATTGCACAAATTCTGTTCAAATAACTTCAGGCCAATGAAAACACATTGCATTTAATTTAAAGCAACAAAAAACAACAAAAAAATCAAATAAAAATGGCAGACAAACCAAAACGTCCTTTTTTTTCAAGTGGCCGCAATGGTGCCCGCGCCGAGGGAAACCCCGTCATCGAAGCCACAGAAGTCGTCAAGAGGGGAAGTGAATTATGAAGGGGAATGAAGGACAAGTCTGAATGGGAGGCAAAAGCAGCTAAGTGCAAGGAAGATTACCAAGAAGCAGTCCAATCATGACGATTTAGTGTTATAACTCTGCATCACATCTCCCCCTTAATCGGCATTAATAATAAATAAAATACTCTAAAATATTACACAAAATTTCAAAAAAAAAAAAAAAACCAAAATAATTTTTAAAAAATAAACTCTTTGAAACACGATGGTTTAGAATCTTAAAATAATAGATATTTATATAATTATTAATTTTAAGGAAAAAAGAAAAAAAAAAAAACTAAAAACTTTAAACAAATATCGACCTATAGATACTTTTTTTTTTACCTTAGTGCAATTTGCTGCGCTACTCTTAGTCGCTATTTGAAACGGAACTTACAAAAAAATAAATAAAGAAAGAACTGAGGCCTTGATAATCCATCTTGACATTCCAAATCCAGTCCGACAAAAATGAATCTGTAAAATAAAACGTTCGAAGTAAATTTAAAAAGTAAAACAAGAACGCCAAGTACAGGATTATTTATCTCTTTGAGGGAAAGATGTGATGCGATGCAGTTCTTCTTATTTTTCATGGGCGCTGCTTCTTTACTTGTTTTGCCGCGCTTTTCACCAGCGGCTTCAAATTCGGGGACTGCCTCTTCATAATCATCCTTGCAGTTAGCTGCTTTTGCTTCCCATTCAGACTTGTCCTTCATTTCCCTTCATAATTCACTTCCCCTCTTGACGATTTCTGTGGCTTCGATGTCGGGACTCCCCCACTTAATTAATTCCCAGCCACTACTGAGCCACGTCATGTATTGTATTGTATTGTATTGTATTTTTATTTATTCATTTATCATAACTTAAACATTACTTAACAATTATTATAAATGGAATAATAGTTATCATTCCTTAACTTAAAAGTTAGTGGTGAATGACACACACATGTATGCGGATAAAGGACGTTTTGGTTTATTTGCCATATTTATTTGATTTTTTTTGATTCAAATTGAATGCAATGTGTTTTCACCGGCTCGTAGTTAATTGAAAAAAATGTCTGCAATGCTTTTTAAGATTTCACAAAACAACACTCATCTTTATTAAGATATTTTTTTTTACTTCAAGCTTGTGAGGAGCAAAATAGAAGACTTCCTTCTCCGTCGGTGAACAAATCTGAACAGGAGGAGAAACAAAAATGTGGTTTCCGTTTCATATGTAGCTAAAACATTTAAAAATGGCCGAAGACAGGTTTCTCTTATTCTCGCACTGTTCTCAGAAATGACTCTCAATTTTGTGGAATTAGGAATACACTGAACTAACAAAAAAGTCGTTATTTCAAAAATAATCTGTCAAATGGAATTGGCTTTAAAAAATGTAGTAGAATCTTGTTTTTGGTACTAAAGTGTTTTTAGTTTCCTTACTTATCGAGACACAAACCTCGGTTAGTTGAAATTTTTTGTGGACGAAAATTGTTTATAAAAACTTTAACAAAACTGAACTAAACAGCATCGTAGATATGGGTGAAGGAAATCTCATAAAAACGGCTGGTAAAGGACACGAAAAAGCAAAAATATCACAGAAAAAATTATGCTGTAAACGAATGCAGGAAAATACTAAACAACGTGGAATATAATTATTTTCGTACAACAAAGGCAAACAAACAATAAATTAACAACAAAATTAGAAGAGAAAATGTACAAAAGGAAATAAAAAACGTTGTTCTAAGACAGCAAAAGGAATATGCAGTCAACTATAACGTGGTTTCCCAGCCGGGGTAGGCTAAGCGGGAATGCCTGGGTCCTAGAAATAGAAAAGTGGGTGGGGGGGAAGAGTCGACCCGCGAATGAGCACCCAGGGAATGTGCGACAAATAAAATACTTGCAAAATTAATTTTAAACTTTTAATTCACTTTATTTAACTAAAAAATAACTTTAGTGCTTCCTGGCGTCGATGCGGCGTGGCTAAGCTCCGGCGGTAAACTCCCCGAATCCTAGGCGCGGTCCTCTTTTATAGGCGCCTATGGAGTGAGTTTTCCCCTTTCGCTATGGTGTCTCTGTGTGGTGCCTCTGTGGTGCTGCGGCTTCTGCTGCTGTTATGGTCTCTGCTGCTGTTGTGGTGTCTGCTGCTGTTGTGGTGTCTGCTGCTGTTATGGTGTCTGCTGCTGTTGATGCTGTTGTTGTTGTTGTTGTTGTTGTTGTTGTTGTTGTTGTTGTTGTTGTTGTTGTTGTTGTTGTTGTTGTTGTTGTTGTTGTTGTTGTTGTTGTTGTTGTTGTTGTTGTTGTTGTTGTTGTTGTTGTTGTTGTTGTTGTTGTTGTTGTTGTTGTTGTTGTTGTTGTTGTTGTTGTTGTTGTTGTTGTTGTTGTTGTTGTTGTTGTTGTTGTTGTTGTTGTTGTTGTTGTTGTTGTTGTTGTTGTTGTTGTTGTTGTTGTTGTTGTTGTTGTTGTTGTTGTTGTTGTTGTTGTTGTTGTTGTTGTTGTTGTTGTTGTTGTTGTTGTTGTTGTTGTTGTTGTTGTTGTTGTTGTTGTTGTTGTTGTTGTTGTTGTTGTTGTTGTTGTTGTTGTTGTTGTTGTTGTTGTTGTTGTTGTTGTTGTTGTTGTTGTTGTTGTTGTTGTTGTTGTTGTTGTTGTTGTTGTTGTTGTTGTTGTTGTTGTTGTTGTTGTTGTTGTTGGTGTTGGTGTTGTTGTTGTTGGTGTTGTTGTTGTTGTTGTTGTTGTTGTTGGTGTTGGTGTTGGTGTTGGTGTTGGTGTTGTTGGTGTTGGTGTTGGTGTTGTTCTCTATCTGCACTACTCTACCAATTACTGCCTACCAAACTACGTCCTAGGAGGGGCGAGAACCTGGGCCGCAATAAGCTGCGTACCCTGTGTCCCCACTGCCCGCTCTTACTACTTGAGCCCGTAGTGTCCGCCAGAGCGCTTCTGCTCCACACATGTTGACTGGATCCAGCTGTCATGTGTCTGGTCCGGCGGCCACCACTCGACTGAAATTGCATTTCGTGGAGGTCATGCGTATCCACTCGGTGGTGACTTTGAGAGCTGGAGTGTGGTAAGTGTGGGCGCGCGTGTTGGTATTGGTGAGAGTGTGCGAGTGTGTATGCTGTGGTGGGTTGGTGTTGCTGTGGTGAGTTTTGGCCAGTGTGTTTGGCGCTGCATTCGGCTTGCTGATGTATTGGTGGTGGTGGGGAGGTGTTTTTGTGCTACAGCACATGTGGCGAAGATTACTTCTTTACACAACTTCGCTTTTCTGAACTACGCTTTACTATAAACATTGGTTAAATAAAACACTAAATTTATCACGGAACATTTTATTAACAATTTTCATATAAATTACTCGTCTTAACTGAAACCCACTGGACTGAAAAAAATGGTTAACTGAAAGAATTATTTGTACAAACATAGTTTATCTTTCAACTGCTCCGAGTAACTGAAGTAAAATAACAGACTTTATTTCACGATGTAGATAATTGTAATATTGCTAATATTCTTGAAAGGACTTTATTCTCATCAGTGGAGAAAGTGCGGTGTAAGGGGTTCCAATTTCAATCATTGAATTGTTGTTAAAGAGGCAGCTGATGGAGTACTTGGAAAGCAAAAATATAAAATCAGAGTATCCATCAGGGGGAGCCGTAAATCATTAGCGCTATCAGCTATGTTTGCTCACAAATTGTTCCAGAGATTCTACCATTGTATCATCCCGGTTTCGCAAGAAAAGGAAAAAAAATGCTTCGAAATAGAGTACTTCGTGACAACGTCAGTGCGTGCCAAATGAAAAAAAAAACTAGCAGCAGAATGAAATGAAGGAAAACAATAGCGAATTTGAATGTCGGGAGATTAGTTTTGCGCGAATATTTCGTAAAAAGTTTATAATAAAAGAAATTTTCCAGAATTAGGAAGGATTATCCAAACCGTATTTTTGAATACTGAAAGTTAACAATATGGAAGGATTGTGTACAAAAAATAAAAGTGAAACTGTGAGAATCGCGTTGTTGTGGCAAACAAATATTTTTGTTTGGAAATAAATTAAGTTGAACAATTTACTATACATACATTTTATACTTATTAATACAAACGAACAGCTACAATTAATTAATAACAAAATTGTACATATATTACCAAGGCGATTAAAAAGGGGGCACTTCGACTTAAAAAATCTTTTGTATGTACTATATGGGCCAGAAAAAGTTTAAACTAGTAGAACCTCGACTTTCCGTGTAAAGCGGATCATTTTACCAGTAGAAGATTTCTTTATGTCTTCGGGGCTCATATGTTCCCTGAAAAAGATCTTCTTTCTAAATCCATTAAGGGCTGGTCATTCACATAAAAAGTGTTCAGCTGACTCGTCCTCTTCAAGGCAGAGTCGGCACTCAGGAGAGTCTGCTATTTTCATTTTGTTTAGATGATATATTAAACCATGGTGACTAATAAGGTAACCATCTAAGTTTTTGATATCATGCCTGCTTAGATTTAGGCATTTGCTGACATTATTATTGAAGGGCCGAATGGCTCGTTTGGCCTGTCTTAGGCCTGAGATGCTTTCCCAACGATAGATACATTTTCTGTGTTCAAAACCTTTTTATTGCTGCCGTTGCTGCTGTTCTAGGAGTGAAGCAGAAGGGTTCGGGACCTATGAAAGGTGTTTCTGAAACTTTTCTGGCCAGTTCGTCGGCCTTTTCGTAACCTTCTACCCAGACATGACCCGGAACCCACCATAATTTGGTCTTGTTTCTTAATCCGAATGTTTGAAGGGTATTGAAGCAGTACGTGACTGATTTGGAGTCAATGGTGTGCGAGCTAAGGGCGTTTATAGCTGCTTGACTATCCGTGAATATATATGTATGATTGCGCCTTTTATGCCAGATGAGTAAATGTGGCTGGCGTATTCTTGAATTTCGTGGAGTTCTGCTTAAAATACGCTGGGACTTTTTCCAATAGGTATCGTAAAGCGTTTTTTTGGTCCGTATATTCTCCTTGGAGCAGTTTTTTTCTTCGGACGAGCGTAGTGTTTTCTCGCCTCTTTTGAACTTCTCTGCGTCATTCATATATTTATTTCATCAACAAGCTTTTTATTTTATAAAGCTATCAATAGTAGGAACTCCCAGCAAAACCATCCGCAGCAGCTTCGGTTTTTATATTTGAAATTTGGTACTCCTGCAACGATAACAGCTTGGAGCTGTCAGAATAATTTACAGAAAAAAATTAACAAATCGAACAAAGTGGATCCGTGTAGCCAAAAATAGGAAGATTTTGTTTATAATAAACAAAATCTAACATTTTCCGTCAATTGGAATGGATAATTTGTTTTGCAAATTCTATCAGCTGTTTTATTTAAACAAGAACACCAAAGTGACGGGAGTATGTTCAAAATAGATATTCGTCGTATCCGTCAAGTTCATTTCTACTAATTTTCAACTCAACTCCAATTCCCAATTCCATCTTAACTCGTGAGTCGAGAGCCTGCATCGAGTTTTCAACGCTACTGTACGAACGAAGTATAATCAATCGTACCAACATATTAAAACGAACCAACCAAAAAACCAGCCTGCTGTGGATGGTTTTGCTGGGAATCCCTACTTCACTACGGATAGCTTTATACAATAGTAAGCTTGTTGATGAAACAAATATATGAAAGTTCATTCAAGTTCATTCAATGTTCTATCAGTCTATCCGCAGCAGGATTTCACTTATGTGGGATCTTGTATTTGTAATACGTGTAAAATCCTACTTCACTACAACAAAACAGGGGTAATGTTTTTCCTTCAGTGTTTAAACGTGTTTGTACGGTTGCACAGAAACGAATATGAGAAGCTGAGGGTACTGTCATCGCCAAAGGAATGGATTGGATTAGAAGTAGCAGACAGGAGATCATTTTTAAAAATGAGTAAAAGAGTCGGGGACAGAACAGAGCCTTGGGGGACACCAGCATTTATTTGGTGAGTTGCAGACTTGAAACCGTCCAAAACAACTTGAATTGAACGGTCCAAAAGGTAATTTCTAATCCATTGAAGAAGAGTATCATCGATTCCAAATGCACGCATTTTCGACAAGAGAGCTTGATGCCAAACTCTGTCAAATGCCTTTAAAATATCAAGTGCAACGATCTTACTTTCACCACCTTGGTGAAGAGATCGGTTCCACTTTTCGGTTAGATATGTCGTCAAATCACCAGTGCATCTGTTGCCCCGAAAACCGTACTGCCGGTCAATGTGAAGTTTTCGAGATGCAAGATATTTCATTAACTGACATCATGATCAGCGTTTCCATGACCTTAAAAAGAACGTAAGTGCAATTCGTCTGTAGGAGGAGGGAGAAGAAGACTCGTCTTTTTTGTGGATAGGCTGGACAAATGCTGTTTTCCATCTTCTCGGGAAGAGCCCTAAGAATAGGACAGATAGAAAAGCTTACGCAGTGGTTTTGCCCGCGTAGAAGAACACCTCTTCAGAACGATGGAGGAAATACCATCTGGACCAGCGGATTTGTGTATGTCAAGATCCCGGAGTACTCTAGCCACTGTACGAGTGCGAAAGTGGATTGGTCCCAAGGAGTATTCTACGGAGTTAAAGCACAATCTGGTAGCGTTGAGCTAGCTGCAAAGTGCGCAGCAAGCAGATTGGCTTTATCCAAAGAACTGACGGCTGCAATGTCGTTGTAAATGAGTGTCGGGATAGATGACGACGACGAATTCTTGATATTTTTGACAAACGACCAAAATTGTTGCTACCCGTGGGACTTTGTAGTACTTTTTGCCTCAGCTTTTAGTCGTAGGAGAATTTTGCACGATCAATGGGTCTACGAATAGCTGTGTACATCCACATTAGAGGCTTAGGGAAATAGGTCGAGCTGCAAACGACAAAACCAGACTTAACTCAATTACAAATAACTTTAACGTATTTATTAGAGGAAAAAATACACATTATTAAATTTAATACACATTTTAAATTTCAAGGAAGTAAAATTATTTCCGGTGCAAAAAAAAGAAAAAAACAAGAAAATATTAACAAAACTACATTCTTCAATAGTTTTTGTTTGTAACACGAAACTAAAATTTGACGTTTAGACCCCTTTAAGAAAATTTTAATTATAACGATTATACAAATTACTATTTTGATATATTATATATTTATACATGTATATGAGTATTGTGATTTTGTCATTTAAAAACAAAATAATTCACGACTTGTATCTGCTAGCAATGATTAGAATAAGTTTCGTAAATAAATAAATAAAAAAAGTGGCAGCACATAATGGGTTTTCCGTGGTATGTACTTTAAAAAAAAAATATTTAACTATTATTTAACATTAAGTATATCTAAGAATAATCTCTCTGGAGTAAGCATATGCGCTAGGAATGCAGTTGAAGAGGTTTTTTTTATAAAATGTCTCTTCTCTTATTTTTCTTTTGTCAAAAGTTGTCTCTCTAATTTCATTCTTAATATTCCTAGTGTAAATTTGTTGTTGGCTTAGAATAATTTATCTGCCTTTTCTAAAGTAAAAAAATAACATATAAGCCTACAATGGATAGCAATCCTGGTATTGTTTAGCATGCTCTTGCTGCATTTGCGCTCGCAGTCCTTTGATGTCCTTGTCTATTCTTACAATAAGACCGATTTTCTGAAATGGGAAATACCAAAAAGTGTTGTGTACTGAGATTTTGAGAAGGTTTTAATGGCATACAGTTTCCTTGTCTCCGGGTGTTTTGTTCCACAGCCAGATCATATAAGCAGGAATGTACAGCATTGAAGACAAGGCAGTAAACCACCCAAAGGCGTGTGCCCAAAACGGGTAGCTGTAGTCCAAATACTTAACTGGAGTCCATTGAACAATGTTGAATATAAATACGCCCTGCGAGAGTTTGTTTTCTTATGAGAATCCATTGATTTAGAATTGATTGAAATTCGTTTTTACCATACAAATCGCGGGGGTAGTGAAACACCAGCAGAACTTCCACCAACCCATTGGGTAGTATCCAATCATATCCTTGATACCGTCGTAGAAACGATCGACTCCATAAGCCCATGAGATGGATACACACTCAAAGAATATCAACCAGAGTAGGCAGAAACCGCTGACAGCATATGAATCCAAAATTTGGAACACGTACATTCCACCCTAAAAGTGGAAGATACCCTTTAGATGTGGGTTCAATTGAGCGGGGGTGGGATTGTGTAAAAAAAAAACGAAACGAAAGCAAATCGTTCGTTTTCGCCTTACCAGAATCCCAGACCTGTCTAAATATGAAGACGAACCTGTGATATGCAAGTCAATCCGACTAAATAACTTAGCGCGCATACTATTGCAATGAAGATCTCTTTGCGCTTTCTCAGCAACTGTGGCCATTCATCGATGATGGCTGTTATGAAGCCTTCCATTGTACAAAATTGCGAATCTAATCCTATAAGAAGCAGCATGAAGAAGAATAGGCACGACCATAAGGGTGATCCTGGCAGCTGTAGCACAGCAGAGGGATAAACCAGGAAAGCAAGACCGGGTCCTAGAAAAAAATCCAATGTTAAACACAACATTTTTTATTCCACACCATCATTCAGTACCAGATGCAGCTACTTCAGCGACAGGTCTATGTTGTTCATGAGCCATGAAGCCTATTACGGAGAATATGACAAAGCCGGCAAACATACTTGTACTTGAGTTGACCGAACAAACTATTAGCGCATCCCTGTAAAATATTGAAAAATAAAATACAGAGATACATTTAAATGCATTTATGGATGTAAAAAGTGTGATACGTACTTGTAGACGTTGTTTGTAAATTTATTATAACTTCCGAGAGCCACGAGGGTTCCCAATCCCAATCCGTATGAGAAGAAGATTTGCGTAACTGCATCAATCCATACCTAGATATTTTGAAAAAGGGTTATAGTTTTTTCTACAACATGCTATGAAAGAATATTCAAACGGATTGATCCATTTTGATTCGATATTTCCATTCCAGAAAAAAAACAATTGATCTGTAGTTAACTTGGCAGATTTGGAAGGCTCAATTTTGCGAGTCTCTGAGGCTGAAAGCTCGAACGTCTTGCTCATTCGTAGAACGCTCAAGATTCAGAGCTGCACGGAGTGACTTAGTTAGGTTTCAAAGGTACAGGAAAAGAACATCTGTGTGTTTGTTCAGGTTTTTTTAGAGCTGGTCGTGATCAATTCAAAACAAAAATCCACAGATATCAATTATTTTTCATACTAATCTGTATGAGGACAAGTTTAATTATGTAATTTTCGTTGATAAAGTTGCTTTTCACCGAACCGCCCTTGCTTGCTTGGCCGCTTCTCCACTCTTTTTCCCTTTTCTTGACTAAGAGAAACAGAGTAGACAACCGGCCGAAAGGTCGATCACTTGAGACATTGAAGAAACTTTATCAACGAACATTATATAAAGACATTGTCGTCTCAAATTTCCAACCCTTTTCGTCAAACTACAGTTTTGTCGACCAATTATGTACAATAAAATCAAACAACTCATCCGTAAGAAAACCAACCAACAATTTCTCTATGTAGAAATTGCTTAAATGTCCTAAGTGATGGAACTTGGTTCCTCTTGTCTTGATCCAATGCCAACTAAGTGATCAACTTTTTCAGCAGACTTCGATCTCCCTAAATTATGGTCTTATCTATAAAAATTGCATTCGAAAGAAAAGCGGTCATGGGTTTTTTCATTCCCGATCGAGGCAACTGATCGTGATCGAATATGTGAGCAAAGTGATCAGCCGCGTTTTCATTGCCGATCTTGCCAACTGATCGTATCAAATAAAATTACAAACATAAATATCAATCGCCAAGTTTGGTCTCATCATTTAAGATGCCAATTGAAAACCAAGCGTTCATTCGCACTAATGGTGATCAAATAAAATTAACAAAAACAGACATCAGTCGCCCTTTATTTCATCGACTGGTCTGTAAATATTCGCATCGGAAGCAAAGTGGTCACTCGCTATTTTATTCACGATCTTGGGATCGAATAAGTTACCAATGGGATTATCCGCTGCTTCGTTGCGGAATTAGACTATTGATCGTGATCAAATAAAATCACAAACACCAATATCGATAGCTCCAAAACTCTCCTCTATTAAGATGCCATTTGATATCAAAGCAATCATTTGCGCTGATAGTGATAGTGATTAATTTCGGAAGCAAAGTGATCAGCTCCTGTTTCATTAAGCAATCATCTGCAGTTTCATTGCCGATTTGCACTACTGATCTTGATAAAATAAAAAAGCAAAGCGATCATTCGCAATATCATTCCCGATCTTGACCACTGATCGCGATCGAATATGTAAGCAATCAGCCGCTGTTTCATTGCCGATTTGGCCTACTGATCGTGATCAAATAAAATGCCTATTGAAAGCAAAGTGATCATTCGCAATATCACTCCCGATCTTGGCCATTGATCATGATCGAATATGTAAGCAATCAGCCGCTTTTTCATTGCCGATTTGCCCTACTGATCTTGTTCAAAGAAAATTGTCCATTGAAAGCAAAGCGATCATTCGCAATATTATCCCGATCTTGGCCACTGATCGCCATCGAATATGTATGCAATCAGCCGCTGTTTCATTGCCGATTTGGCCTACTGATCGTGATTAAATAAAATGCCTATTGAAAGCAAAGCGATCATTCGCAATACCATTCCCGATCGTGGCCACTAATCGTGTTCGAATATGTAAGCAATCAGCCGCTGTTTCATTGCCGATTTGGCCTACTGATCGTGATCAAATAAAATGCCTATTGAAAGCAAAGTGATCATTCGCAATATCACTCCCGATCTTGGCCATTGATCGTGATCGAATATGTAAGCAATCAGCCGCTTTTTCATTGCCGATTTGCCCTACTGATCTTGTTCAAAGAAAATTGCCAATTGAAAGCAAAGCGATCATTCGCAATATTATCCCGATCTTGGCCACTGATCGCCATCGAATATGTAAGCAATCAGCCGCTGTTTCATTGCCGATTTGGCCTACTGATCGAGATCGAAGAAAATTGCCCATTAAAAGCAAAGCGATCATTCGAAATATCATTCCCGATCTTGCCAACTGATGGTGATCAAATAAAATTAACAAAAACAGACCGACGCCATAAATTTCATCGTCTCGTCTGTAAAGTTTTGCATCGGAAGCAAAGGGATCAGCCGCTGTTTTGTTCCTGATCTTGGCAACTGATCATAGTCGAATATGTGAGCAATCATCTGTAGTTTAATTACCGATTTGGCCTACTGATCGTAATCAAATAAAATTGACAAAGTGACCATTCGCTGTATCGGTCCCGATCTTGTCAACTGATGGTGATCAAATAAAATTAACAAACACAGACCGACTCACAATCATCTGATCTGTAAAGATTCGCATCGTAAGCAAATTGATCAGGAAAGTGATTATCCGCTGTTTCATTTCCTGTTTTTTTGCAATAAAGAAAGGTTCATCTATGTATAATATAATCTTACCTCAGATTCAGTAAGCTTGGAGAAATTTGGTATCACATAAAACTTTATTCCTTCTATCGCTCCTGGCAGTGTAATTCCACGAATCAATAAGATAGTAAGTAAAACATATGGGAATAGCGCCGTAAAGTAGACAACTTTTCCAGTCCATTTAACACCCTTCCAGATGCAAAAATAACACAAGATCCACACCAGCAAGAGTGTTCCAGCTAATTCCCATCTGATGTTGCCCATTTGTTCAATGCCAGGAGAGATTTGTAGTGCACGACGCCTGAGAATGCAAAAAAAAAACATTAAAACATAAAGTATCTGAAAAGGTTTTATTTTGTTCTTTTTGCTTTAGGTGAATTGAGTTAGGCGACTTACTCCCAGAACTCTTTCACAGGGTCTGTCAACTCTGATGCGGTGATATTTGTGGATCCAAGATTGCAAATCCTTTTCACTGCACCGCCCTTGCTCAATTGTTCCCAGCAAAATAGATTTTTCCTTGCGTAGGGATTCACACAGTTTACAGTATTCCATATATTACTGCATGTGCGCCAGGGTACGTCTGTTGGGGGGGAAGTCATTTAAGTGAAATTCAATGAAACCACTGATATCACATGGATTGATTCGAAAGGCCAATTTACCTGCTTTCATTGACATGAAGAAGTAGAACGTGGCCCAAGCCAAAATAACAATATAATAGACGTTCATCCAGCATGACATGACTGCGGCGGCATAACCAATACCTTTTAGCCAAACAAACATAAATTTAGTATATTCTAACTGTCTAAACAAATCACAAATACCCTTAAAAATTGGGGCAATTTTAAAAACACCCAATCCGCCAATTGTTAACATCTGTCCAAGTGCAAGCTCCATAAAGAACATGGGTATACCAGCGAGAATAAGTGTTAAGAAATACGGTACCAGAAAAGCACCACCTCCATTTTTGTAACACAGATACGGAAAACGCCACACGTTACCTAATCCGATAGCTAAACCTACAACTGATAATATAAAGTCGAGTTTTGAAGACCATGAGCCACGTTCGGGTAAACTTTGAAGTTTCGCAATCTGGAATTAATAAAAAAAACTTAAATGAAAAAATAAAGTTGTAAACTTTACCGAGTTACCTGATGTGAAGTCGTTATTACTGCTGATGATGTTGAAGTTGGAACTGCATCTGCAGTGGTTTTAATTGCAGGCAATTCTATGCTCTCGTCGTTTCGTTTGCTTCGCAAGTTTATGGTGTCGTCCAGTTCTCCTTCAATGCCAGTAGACATGATTTATTGTATTTTAAAAATCGTTGAGAATACGATGATGAATAGAAAGGTATCCTTTACTTCGCTTTATAACGGAAGGGAGATTTCTGCACGTTCGTCCTGTCAGGAAGAAGAGACCAAGAATTTTATTATTTTTCTTAGAGAAATTTAATTGAGAGTCAATAAATTGGGCCTTAGTGAGATAATTGTCTTAAATGAACAATATTGCGTAGTTCATTTAGAAAGGTCAAGTTCCAGAGTTCACTACCACTGACTTGCAATTTGAGCGTACCCGTTGCAATTAACAGATATTCTTTACGGTAGAAACTGAACAAGACTTCAACTCCGGCTTTGACTTTGACAGGAGCGTTTGAGTTCGAGTCAAACAAATTGAAAAAATGCAACTTCGAGAGCGAAACAAAAAATGTTTGTAGACAGAAGAGAAAATTCTGTGAAAACCCAAACAAGAGAGAAAATTCGCTCAAAATATAAACATTTGCATGTTGGGAAAACTGAAAACTTCGTCATTGGTTGTCAAAGTTGAAGTCGGATTTAAAGTGTTGATCTGTTTCTTCCATTATTTCTCTTATTGCCCCAATGTTTCCGTTCGATCCCATCAACAGACTACCCATCTTCCATTGAAGATCCGCGACTGATAGAAGAATGTTAATTAAAACAAAAATACAGTCTTCAAACGTGTTTTAGGCTTTCTAAAATTTAGACTTGGTTACATTTTTGAAAAGTCTGAATTAAAAAAAAAATACAGTAGTGTCGAAAAAAAACCTTCTTTCAGATATATATAAAAAGTTTGTTGTCAAAAGTTAAATTAATAAAACACAAACAAATATTTACTTATTTGAAAATGTTATATTTGGAGCGCTCGCTAATTATAAAAAAATACAGTCTTGCGAAAAAATAGCTTATTCCAAAAAAATATTTAATTTGGGTAAATTCTACTTTGTTAGTTTTGTTTTTGTCTTTTGTCTCTCAAGACACAAGTTAAAAAATTTATTTCAGATCGCCAAAAATATTGAAATTCCTTGAAAATAGGAATACGTTACGTTACGCTTTTCCACTTCTGCCAAATTTTCGACAAAAACAGCCTACACAGGGCCTAATGCATACCCACACGATGAGCACCAACAGCAATCACCTAGCTTTTTCGCATCTCAGTGACAGTAGCAATGAAAGGAAGATTCATAATTTCCTTTCTGGCATACACAATAATTAAATCAAAGAAATCCAGAAAAGGCCTAGGTATCTACAACATAAACAACAACATACTGAAAGGACTTCCGGGTAGAGTCATAAAATACCTCATCTAAATTCTTGCCTCAAACTGAGTTACTTTCGAAGAAGCTGAAATGTAGCAAAAGCAATAGCAATTGCTGAACCAGGAAAGCCTACTAAACGCCTTGGGTAACATTTTAGAAAAAAACTTATCATTCAAAAAATCCAGGTCCTTGTTGATGACTTGAAAATCTACCCTGATTTTCAGTCTGGTTTTATACCTGGTCATTCAACTTCACACCAAATAAGTACAATTAAACATTCGAAAGAAAATCAACAGGAATGGTCTTGTTGGACATTGATACAGCATTCGATACAGTCTGGAATATAGCTCTTATTTTCAAACTTGCCAAGTTCAATTTTCCTATCCAAATTATTAAACTTGTTTTGAGCTTTATCGAAAGCAGGAAATTCGCACTACCTTTGGGAAACACAAAATCCTAATTGCAAGAAGTACTCGTAGGAGTCCCGCAACTATCTGTTGTTGGACCAATTTTATTTAACATTTATCTGTCTGATTTATCTGTTTGCTGACGATACTACCTTATTTGCTTCCGGTATTTTATTCCAAGAAATCTTCACAGACCTGCAGGCCTATATTATTATAGAAATATTTTCATATATGGAAACTTAAAAATTAAAGCAACAAAGGCACAAGCGTCATGGCTTACAGGTAGCTGTTACCTGTCAAACACAACACTCAAATTCTGTACAAAAGGAATCGAATGGTCAGAAAATTGCAAATACATCGTACCTGCCTCTCGGTGGTGAATTCCATAATAAACCGAAGCCGGTCAATTTTATTTTGTTAAGGAACCGATTCACCAATCATTTTACCAGCAGATTGTATGAATATCAGCAAATCTTTTTCAAGCTTAAACTACCTATGACAGAGTTACAGTGTAATATTTTGGAAAAGTTCTCATTAGATTCTCAGTTGAACAATGTTTAAAAGAAAATTGTGTCCTTAAATTATTGGGGGATTTCTGTATGTATGTTTGTATAGAAAATTATTTTTTTCCAATCACACAGTTTCACTTTTATTTTTTGTACACAATCCTTCCCCATATTATTAACTTTCAGTATACAAAAATACGGTTTGGATACTCTTTCTTATTTCTGGAAATTTTTTTATTCGCTTTACTATAAACTTTTTACGAAATATTCGCGCAAAACTAATCTCCCGACATTCAAATTCGCCATTGTTTTCCTTCATTTCATTCTGCTGCTGGTTTTTTGTTTTCATATGTCACTGTACTCTATTTAATTTTTTTTATTTTCTTGGGTTAATTTTTTTCGGACTTGCTAGCGAAATTTCGAAAACGACAGCTTCTGTGAAATCGGGATGATACAATGGTAGAATCTCTGGAGCAATTTGTGTGCAAACATAGCTGATAGCTCTAATGATTTACGGCTCCCCCCGATTGATACTCTGATTTTATATTTTTGCTGTCCAAATACTCCATCAGCTGCATCTTTATCAACAATTCAATGATTGAAATTGGAACCCCTTACACCTCACTTTCTCCACTGATGACAATAAAGTCGTTTGAAGAATATTAGGCAAGTCATCTGAAAAACGCCAACCTGGATATCCGAGTAATACCAATCGCAGGATGTATCTTAAATATGTTATTGAACAAATCTCAACAACAAAACAAAACAATTATCTACATCGTGAAATTAAGTGATGGGCTTTGTCTGTTATTTTATTTCAGTTCCTCGGAGCTGCTTTTTGTACAAATAATTCTTTCAGTTAACGATTTTTTTTACAATCGAGAGGATTACAGTTAAGGCGAGTAAATTATATAAAAATTGTTTATAAAATGTTCCGTGATAAATTTTATATTTCAGTTAAGCAAGTTTTTTTAGTAAAGCGTAGTTCAGAAAAGCGAAGTTGACTGTATATTCCTTTTGCTGTCTTAGAACAACGTTTTTTATTTCCTTTTGTACATTTTCTCTTCTAATTTTGTTGTTAATTTATTGTTTGTTTGCCTTTGTTGTACGAAAATAATTATATTCCACGTTGTTTAGTATTTTCCTGCATTCGTTTACAGCATAATTTTTTCTGTGATATTTTTGCTTTTTCGTGTCCTTTACCAGCCGTTTTTATGAGATTTCCTTCACCCATATCTACGATGCTGTTTAGTTCAGTTTTGTTAAAGTTTTTATAAACAATTTTCGTCCACAAAAAATTTCAACTAACCGAGGTTTGTGTCTCGATAAGTAAGGAAACTAAAAACACTTTAGTACCAAAAACAAGATTCTACTACATTTTTTAAAGCCAATTCCATTTGACAGATTATTTTTGAAATAACGACTTTTTTGTTAGTTCAGTGTATTCCTAATTCCACAAAATTGAGAGTCATTTCTGAGAACAGTGCGAGAATAAGAGAAACCTGTCTTCGGCCATTTTTAAATGTTTTAGCTACATATGAAACGGAAACCACATTTTTGTTTCTCCTCCTGTTCAGATTTGTTCACCGACGGAGAAGGAAGTCTTCTATTTTGCTCCTCACAAGCTTGAAGTAAAAAAAAATATCTTAATAAAGATGAGTGTTGTTTTGTGAAATCTTAAAAAGCATTGCAGACATTTTTTTCAATTAACTACGAGCCGGTGAAAACACATTGCATTCAATTTGAATCAAAAAAAATCAAATAAATATGGCAAATAAACCAAAACGTCCTTTATCCGCATACATGTGTGTGTCATTCACCACTAACTTTTAAGTTAAGGAATGATAACTATTATTCCATTTATAATAATTGTTAAGTAATGTTTAAGTTATGATAAATGAATAAATAAAAATACAATACAATACAATACAATACATGACGTGGCTCAGTAGTGGCTGGGAATTAATTAAGTGGGGGAGTCCCGACATCGAAGCCACAGAAATCGTCAAGAGGGGAAGTGAATTATGAAGGGAAATGAAGGACAAGTCTGAATGGGAAGCAAAAGCAGCTAACTGCAAGGATGATTATGAAGAGGCAGTCCCCGAATTTGAAGCCGCTGGTGAAAAGCGCGGCAAAACAAGTAAAGAAGCAGCGCCCATGAAAAATAAGAAGAACTGCATCGCATCACATCTTTCCCTCAAAGAGATAAATAATCCTGTACTTGGCGTTCTTGTTTTACTTTTTAAATTTACTTCGAACGTTTTATTTTACAGATTCATTTTTGTCGGACTGGATTTGGAATGTCAAGATGGATTATCAAGGCCTCAGTTCTTTCTTTATTTATTTTTTTGTAAGTTCCGTTTCAAATAGCGACTAAGAGTAGCGCAGCAAATTGCACTAAGGTAAAAAAAAAAGTATCTATAGGTCGATATTTGTTTAAAGTTTTTAGTTTTTTTTTTTTTCTTTTTTCCTTAAAATTAATAATTATATAAATATCTATTATTTTAAGATTCTAAACCATCGTGTTTCAAAGAGTTTATTTTTTAAAAATTATTTTGGTTTTTTTTTTTTTTTTGAAATTTTGTGTAATATTTTAGAGTATTTTATTTATTATTAATGCCGATTAAGGGGGAGATGTGATGCAGAGTTATAACACTAAATCGTCATGATTGGACTGCTTCTTGGTAATCTTCCTTGCACTTAGCTGCTTTTGCCTCCCATTCAGACTTGTCCTTCATTCCCCTTCATAATTCACTTCCCCTCTTGACGACTTCTGTGGCTTCGATGACGGGGTTTCCCTCGGCGCGGGCACCATTGCGGCCACTTGAAAAAAAAGGACGTTTTGGTTTGTCTGCCATTTTTATTTGATTTTTTTGTTGTTTTTTGTTGCTTTAAATTAAATGCAATGTGTTTTCATTGGCCTGAAGTTATTTGAACAGAATTTGTGCAATGTTTGTTAGGATTTCACAAAACAACACTCAACTTTGAGATACGTTCGTTTTTTTTTACTTTAAACTTGTAAAGAGCAAAATAAAAGACTGCCTTTGGCGAACCAATCTGAACAGGGCTCTCCCCACGTAACTTTTCAGACGATTATCGTCCAAGCGATAATTGTCATGACATCTTCATCACACCTCTACCCTCATGGTGCTTTATATCACAAAGCTTTAACAATATTATAAGATACATTTATGTCTTAGCGTGTTAGCAATTAAATATGAAATGAAATAAATGTGAAAATGAAAAGTCTCAATTTTATTATTCCCGTAGGCTTTCTATTTTCTACTTTTCAGATTAATTTATCGTTTTACTATTTATCCCTGTGAAGCGAAGTAGTATGAATGATTTCGAGGTGGTGAATTTGTCTAATCAGCGGATACATATATCTATTTGGTTGACATTTATTGGTCGCAAGGGGCAAAGGAACGAAATAGAGTTAAATGGCCAATGACAAGTTTCCTCATTCTCTCACCGCTTTTACAAACGACGCTTAATTTTTTAATACGTGAACCTTAATGTAGGATTGTGCGCACGTGAATGTGTGACTGTGTGAAAACTCTCAACTAACAAAAAAGTCGTTATTTCAAAAACAATGTCAAAAGGAATTGACGTTAATAAAATAAATTAGATTCTCACATGTATGTTTAGTTTCTTTGCTTATCGAGGCAAAAAAAAAATATCCTCCAACCACTTTCTTTGCGAAGTGGAAGGGAAGGGAAGGGAATTATAAGCCGAATCCGAACGGCAAATTTGAGAAGCTTCTCATGACAATTGATACTCTTCGATGTTTGGCAGACGTTCGCAAGAGGTGGGGCAGTGGAAAAAAAACTCTAGATATTAGTTGGCCCCGGCGGGAATTGAACCGGCGACCTTTCGATTTGCAGTCCGACACTCTAATCATTGAGCCACTGCGCCCGACGTTACAAGATGATAAAGCGAAAACAATTCCGAGGAGTTAAATACTGTGAGGAAATGCATTGATAGTCATATCCCCAGACAGTGTACTGTTAAATAACATAGCAAGAGTTCTTGCTATTAGAACGTAAGCTATGGGTATACCGTTTAAGTAGAGGTTATAAGTTCAACGCTCTTCTACTTCTCATGATGCTTTTCGACTTGAAGGGATTTACGAACAGACCATTACGTTCCGACCAGCGCAATATTTTTGCCAAGTCTTGGCCAACCTTCGATGAGCCCAAGAGGGCAACTTTTCTCTAGTTGAATATCATCAGCGTACATTTGGATTAAGGATCTTGTTATCTTTGCGGGGATCTCATTGATATATAGAGAAAAAAGAAGAGGTCCTAATATCGAGCTCTGAGGGACCCCTCTAATGGTCGGAACGAAACTTGAAGTCCTATTGCCAACTGAAACTGCTTGTTTTCTATACCGAAGATAGGATGACAGCAAGCGAACGGCGCTGGATAAAAACCCGTAAAGCGTCAAAAGTTTCTAGCACAGATTATCGTGGTCCACACTCTACAGTATCGAACGCTTTAGAGAAGTAAAGAAGTACAAGGAACGTGACATGGCCATCATCTAATTCAAGTCTGATATCTTCAACTATATTTATAATGGTGCAACTATGCTTTTGGCGCAAACCAGACTGCTTGGATGAGTGAATGTTATGTACTCCAAGTTGTTTTTACGCAACATGAACACAGACCTATTTCTGTGCTCCATTTGTTTACCCAAGGTATTTGAGAGCCTTGGATGAAAATGGGAGCACAGAAATAGGTACCTATGTATTCATTTCCTTTATTGGTAGGATTTTTGTAAGGCAAGGTTATAGGAAGGATCGATTTAACAGTAGACGGAAATAACGCCAAACGAAATAAGGCCAAATGTAAACTAGATGAAAGTGAAATAAGGCCAAACTCTAACGATTGACCTTATTTGACATTGTGAAAGTGAAATGAGGCAAAACGAATTCACTTAACCAATGTGCAATAAGGCCGAATGCTAAAATAGGGTCTAATTAACGGAGCAGGGACATGAGTCCCTGGGATATAAGTTCTGATTTGCTTTTCCGGGCTTTTTTTTTTTAAATATACCCAATCTCCCACCTACTCCAAATCCAACAGTGACCCCAAGCAGGGGGGGGGGGGTGAGTGGGGCAGCATTCCCCCCAATACGCAGTGTTTATGGGATCTACTTGTAATTTCGCAACCCTACGTCGCCATGAATATCAGGAGTAGATTCCATAATCGGTGTAATATGTATGCGACCTCGTGGCTTCCAGTCACTCTTGAATTTGGAGTAGGTGCGAAATTGGGTATAGTATAGATATTATTAAAAAGTCCCGGAAAAGAAATTCGGAACTTATATCCCAGTGACGTCTGTCTCTGCGCCATTAATTAGACCTTATTTCAGCATATGGCCTTATTGCACTCGTTGCAAATAGCACCAATGGAAAGTGAAATAATGCCAAATTTACTTTATTTCACTTTAACAAAATTAAATAAGGCCAAACGATAAAAGTTGGCCTTGTTTCACGTAAGTTTGACTCCACCGATTTAACGAATATGGGTTGTATGCCGTCAATATCAGCTGCACTGGACAATAGACTCTACAACATTGGTACTTTCAAAAACACATTTGAACTCGAAAATCGCTTTTGAATAAGACCCATTTGGAAGCTTTTCAATAACGGGGGAAATGCCAGAATGGGTGGAAAGGCAACAAAGTCGTGATTTAAGGAATCGATGTCGAAATTCGCTTCCAGAATTGGGTTCTGCTTCCCTATCCCTAACTCCTTCAAGTTCTTCCATAGTTGACGCACGCTCATGGAAGGACTAAACTTGCAGTTCCTATTTTGCAAACAACTACGTTACGCACGCTACGATTCATTTGATGGTGAATGTCTAATTTGTGCGTTTCATATACAATAACGGGTCGATGCACGAATGCACGAATGCACGTGTCGAAATCGAAAAAAAGGCAGGCCCAAGAACTCACAGAAATGCAACAAGACCACCAGGCAACAGGTCCTCATTGACAAAACCGGTAGGCCTGCGTTATATTTTTAGGTTGAATCGGCGACCCCCACCAGCGGATTAGTAAGGAAGTAGTAAAGTGAGAGGATCCCATAACACCGTCGTAAGAGTGTAAAAAAAAGAAAATCAATTTTGTACTGTCAAATGCCACCCCGAACGATGCACAATTTTTGATGTCAAATATATAATTCAAATGCTTAACCCGTTCGAACAACATTTACGTTACACTTTCGAATGCGCAGGAGGTAAAACGTCAGGATCTATTATAGAACTTGAAACACTTTAAATTTGCTAACCTTTGCATATATAAAATGGTTGCTATAAGCTGACGTCTTGCTTGTAAAACCGAAACGAGACTGAATAAACCTGAAAAAAGCACGCCTTTATATTGTGGTAACAGATGCAAATGAAGGGCTGCCGAGGGGAGGGGGGAGGGGCTGGATTTAATTGACAGACATTTTTTATAAAAAAAAAATCAAACGCCACTTTCAATATTTATGTGTCAAAATGATTTACAGTACGAAAAAGGTTAAACTGCTACAAACAATTCCAAGAAGGAAGCGGAAGGAAACGGATCTAAGTTCAACAACGAAACGGAACTAACTAAACGGAACGTTCAATCTTTTTTTTCGGATTTCCGTTAAAACAAAAAAATATAAATAAAAAGTAGTCTCTGACATGATCGCGTTGCACACTACTGTTCCTGAAAAAAGCACGCAGACCACTCCATTTTTTTTAACTAAAACACTTGTTTGGTGTAGGTCCTTTTTTTATATCACTTTTTTTGAAAGGTCATTGGTAGGAGATTCTGATGCGCGCGACAAGGGTATGACTAGCAAGATCAACTAACAATTATACTTGATATCTTTGGACTGTTTTTTTTTTTTTTGTTTTTAAACAAACTGCCTTCACTTATTGCAAACAGGCGGTCAAAGTATTATGGTTTTTATCAAATTTAGTTTTATCCGCACTGTTTAGCAAGTGACTACGATACTTTATAAATGCGTATATCCTTATTGTTTTATCTCAATTCCATGCACATGATTATTTATATAAACAAAAATACTTATGATTGTTTGAACGTCAGAAGACAGACCTTTAAACGTTATGAAATCTCGACACGAACTAAAGGGATATTTGTCATGGAACTCACTAAAATATAATCAAAATTTCCAACTCAATTAGTCGAAAAGATACATAAAACCTATACCCACTAAATTCAGTAATCGTATGGGTGGCGTTGTAGTGGGGGTGCCTTGTTTTTAAAGAGGATCTGCCGTAAAAAAAACAAAAAATACAACAAAAAATCCACCATATTTGTTTCTCCCTCTGCTGGACCACACCACATGCAGTAGCCATCTCATCATCATTTGTGTGCTGCACGAGATAGATCTAAATAATTCACTCTACATACATATTAATACATTTTTACTATTAAATTAAGTATAATTTAGAATGCATCATACGCATTTCTTCTTGTGTATGGTATGCTGCTTCAAGCACAACCCTCAGCAGCGCCCTCCGCTTAGAGTGGGTAATTTAATTTGATTTATTCGTCAGTAGAGCGCTGAGCAGCGTATAGGTACATCAAATGTGTAGGTTTTTTTTGTGGATCCATTCATTTAGTATCCGTTCCGTATTTTCAACTATCTATCTGCCTAGTTATAAAACTATTGAACAAAATACGAGCCCGAAAACGCAACCCCTACAAACTGTGATTTATCATCTACCACAAGTATGGGGGCTTAATCAGCAATGTCCGGTCTCTATACAAAATTATGACGCGCTTGCATTCAGGTCTCCTTTGTTTATTCCTTTCAACAAGAATGTTATGGGACGCATTGTAATTAGATATTTTTTTGTTACTGGGTGCTGACAGGAAGATACATTTCTCCCTTGTACTCTAGTTTCACCCACCACACCGCATTGACATGATTGATTTTTGAAATACATATTTTCCGCACCAAAAACAATTTGACCGTGAAGAAGCCAGCTACGACTGGCGTCTTCTTATCACAGACTTTCTTATTGAGACAGTCAACTTGCGTACGGTGAAGAAAAACAATACATAGAAGATTTCAAAGATTGCAAAAGAAAATCGTAAAGATGTGCATCAAGTTGTGGGAACTACAGAACGTCGCGTCGTTCGTATTGAGAAAGGCCGTCTGAGAAAATCATCATCCACAAAAGAGCTTTTAAATATCAATTGGGCAAATGTGCCACGAGTTTAAAGTTCAATAGATATATGTACATGTACATAAACACAATCGTATGTACATCCTCTTTTTCTGATTTTTTATCGGCGAGGTTATAGGATCTCGATAAGATGGACTTTATTGCATACTTATTGATTTATCTGCGTCTTTCGCATGGTAGGTTGAGATTGGTAGATGCGGGTGGCACCAGTGTAGGAATGTTGCGCGTGCAAATGTCCATTAAGCAAAAACCCGCTGAATAAAAAATAAGTTTCTGCGGATTAAATTTGAATACAAAACTTCAACATAATGCGCCCTTATTTATTTAGACGCCATCCGTGGAGAAAAAAAACGATTCCCAATGCTCCAACCAATGTTCCCTATCATTCTTCTTCTTTCTAGTTCTAGCACCTAATATTAGGCAACGAAATGCGTCCACAATGGCATTGCATTTGTTGGTGTAGAATTGAAAAATTCAATCTTAATAGATTTACTACGCACTATCCCTACATAAGTAGCATACTTTTTCGCCTGCCCTAGAAGGGACTAGTCTCTGGTGTTCAATTTGTAGTAGTAGTAGTTTATTTAGTACTTTTGTACCATTTACAATACCAAAATATAGTACATCGAGTTCCGAAGTTAATAAATAAGTTACAATTCAGATTTAATTTTTTACAAAATTTATGAATGTATTTTTAAATCGTCTTTAATTATTCCTGGGAGGGAGTTAAAAAGCTGGAATCCTTTATAGAATAAACAGTTCTGTGCTGCACTCGTTCGCAAAGTGCGTAGACGAAAATCTTGCCTGTTTCTCAAAGTGTAGGGCTGAACATCACTTACAAATTTTACATGTCGTGCTAAATAAATGGGCAAACGATTAGATTTTATTTTAAAAACAAACATCAAAACATTCATTTTATTTTTTTGAATGACACTTAACCACATTAACGTATTTAACATTGAGCAGATAATCGTAAAAATGTTGCACATAAGAATTGTTCTCATACTCCTCTTTTGCAACAATTGAAGCCTGTTTAACTCAGTTTGATTACACAGAAACAGAATCGACGAACAGTACCTATTCAAAGTGGGGCTTTATTATAGAGATAGATAGATAGATTTATTTCGCATATAAATTTACAAAGGTATGGTTACCACACATTTTACAGCATACAGAGATATGATAATTTGTATCTTTCTTCTGAAATATTATCTACATAACATTAGTGATTAAAATTGGAAAAACGAAAAATTATACAATACTGAAGAAAAATACGAAAAAAACCTCCAATTACAAAAAAAAAAAAAAAAACCTAATACATAATAGAAATTGATTTTTAATAAATTTATGAAGCAATTTTTGACCAAGGAAAGACGCCAAATCAGGTACTAATTTAAAACTTATTATTAAAATGATCACAGTTATAAATAAATTAAAATAGATAAATAAATAAATAAATAAATCAATATACTAATAAATGAAAAAATAAAGTTGTAAATAAATAAGTAAATGAATAATCAATTAGATTAATAAATAAAGAAGAAAATTATCACAGATATAAATAAATTAAAATAAACAATTATATAAGTAAATCAATATTATAAATAAATAAATAAATAAAAATAAAAAAAAAACAATAAATAAATAATCTGGTAAATAAATAAATAGAAATGTAAATAAATAAATAAATAGGTAAATAAATAAATACATAGTTAAACAAATAAATAAATCAATAACTAATGATTTATTATACAAATAAGTTAATATAGTTTTACAAGCAACGAATAAACACAAAAGGGAAGAAATAATAGCGTACATCTCCACTAAATATAAGGTATTTATATTATTTACAAAAGGATTGTCAGCAAATTCACAGCGGTCTAGGAAACGTAAGTTAAGTTTTTGAATTCTATCTAAGATCAATTCAACATTAGCTTTATCGTGAATGTCCAATGTTGAGTGGTACCACGGTAATTTAAGCATCATTTTCAACAGTTTATTTTGAGATGTCTGTAGTTTTTTAATATGGCACATTGCACAATTTTCCCATGCTTGGCATCCATATAACAGAATTGCCTGAAAAATTACCTTTTGGATAATTATTTTATTTTCATTTGAGAGCAGTGACTTTCTATTGATAATAGGGTACAACATTTTAATACCAATCGCAATTGTTTTGATCGGCGTGTTGTGACTTTGATAGCAAGGTGCTATCTACTGACTCCTTTATCCAGAGATCTATGATTCTCTCGAGAATTTTTAGTAGGAATGATGTCAGGCTGATTGGCCTAAGATCCTTGGGAATTGTATGTGAGGTCTTGCCGGCCTTTGGTATGAATACCACTTTTACCTCCGACTAGGTGTTGGGTATGCTTCCCAGTGACAGGCAGCCCTTCAGAATGTACGACAGGTTCTGTCTTATTATACCGAAGGCCATCTGTAGCTGAGCGGGGAAGATCCCGTCTGGGCCCGGGGATTTGTAGGGTTCGAAACTGCCTACAGCCCACTTAAGCTTCTCGTCATCGACAAGGTCGGGCGAGATCTGTGAGCGAGTAGTATTCTCTGCGGCAGGTCTTTGACCAGAGATAGGCGTACAGCCAGGGAAATGAGTGTCCATTAAAAGTTTGAGCGAGTCCTCCTCGGATTCCGCCCATGCTTTATTTGGATTCATTAGGACACTGGGTGTAGTAGGTGCTTTTGAGAGGATTTTGCGCAGTCTGGCTGATTGAGAGGTGCTCTCAATGTTTCGACAGAAATTGCGCCAAGATCTACGCTTCGCTTTTCTTATCTCCATTTTAAAAAGAGATAGGCTTACTTTATAAATCTCCCAGTCCAAGGTGAGCCTAGTTAGTTTAGCTTTGTTGAAGTTCTTTCTGCTCCTGTAGCGAAGTTTGCTGAGTTCTGTACTCCACCATGGCGGTCGTGAAGCAGCTCGTTTTCGCGTTTCTTTACAAGATTCGTTGATAGCTGTATTAAGAGCAGAGGTGAGAACATTGTTATGCTTATCCAGTTCTTGCTGTGTGCTCGGTATTGAGCAGGCATACGTGGATAGTTTAGCAGAAAGGATGGAGTTGTGTTTCTCCCAGCTTGTCTTCCGACCATTGCGAAAGACTGATTGTGGTATGCGAAAGCGGTTTTCTAAATTGAATTCAAGATAACGGTGATCTGAAAATGAGTGGCTGCTAGATACAACCCAATTTGTAACCGCAGAGTAAAGGTGGTGAGAGACTAAAGTAACGTCTATCACCTCCCATTGTTGCATGTTTAATAACTTAAAAGAAAAAAAGAAAAGACAACCAAAACAATCACAACAAAATAACAATTGCAATTGACAATACACAATTTCAGGTTTCGAGGTTAGAGTTGATCATTGAACGCAAAACTGACAGCTGATAATGGAAAGAGAATCGAACACACTTCAGTGAAACGATTGGATTCCATTTAGCAAAACGAAAATCAGCTGTTCATTGAAATCGATTTCAATCAGTGAAATAATAAAAGTGGATTAAAGAAAAGTTATAATCAGAATTAAGTAATTTCTTTTGTAAAAAAATTCTACAATTGATAAGCTTTATTTTGATACCAATTATAGCCAATATTGTATGATTAATCGTCTTAAAATCGAAAATCAAAATTTTCAATGATGAGTTTCAATGATACTCGTAGCTATAACTGGGGCCTTAGTTCACGTTTTATTTTTTAATAAGTCTCTGTATTTTCAATAAATAAATAAACTAAATTAAATAATTAATTAACAAAAACATACAAAATTGAAGAAATTTATTTATTTGTACAATAACAATATAGTAAAAAAGTTAACATATCTATAAAAAAGCTGTTAATTTTAGTTTTGAAGAAAAAATTAAGAATAAGTGAAAATAGTATTAGCAAAATGCTTAATTTAAATTAAATTAAACCCTAATGGATAAATCTGGTTCGTGGGACTCACAAATAGGGTCGCCTTAGATGTTGTCTTGTTCCTTATGTGTATTATTAACATCTTAAATACCCTTGTAAAACTTAAGCAAACGCAAGAATTTCCAATTACAGGCAAAGTTCGATTTGCGCACTAGGTAAAATTTAGGTCATTTGCGCAAATCGAGAATGTGCGCAATTCGAATGTTTACCTACAAAAAAAAAAACATAGGTAAAACATAAGAAAAATCAGGTCTACACACTAAATGACAGTTTAAAACGCCTTTATTTATAGTCAATTTGACTTATTACACCCAATACTAAAATAATCGTCCAATTTTGTCTGTTTAAATTTTGACAAAATGTTCATTTTTACGGCTATTTCGCGTAAATTTTGTAAAAGGGAGATTTCTTGAAAACTTTTGCTATTTTCTTCAGCCCATCTTAGAGTGCCGTTAAACATCATGATAGCATCTTGATGGGACACTCGCTGGAATTTTTTTTAATAGTATGAATGCTCAAAGGAATCTCGCATTTACACTAAGGGCTCTATTTTCGCACAATTGTGTGCGGAAATCGAGCGGTAGTGCAAATATTTTACTTTGTGCGGAATTCGAGCTGTGCCTGTACTTCCAAAATGTTTTTTCTAGTAAATTGTCAACGTAATTCAGCCTTGCGTCCTTAAGCCTTACTTCTACTGGCAGTCTTTTTGGAGGCATGGAAGAAATGTGTTTGCCCTTCTTTGTGTTTGGTTTTGCTTCCCCAATATCCGACTTGTAAAAAGGTTTACCCCGAACGCCAACAACGTTCAATTTACTCCTTTTTAAAATGAACCTTTTTGATGCGTTGAATTTAAAATGTCATGCGGATGGCGGATTCGTAAGTTTCAAAACTTCGTGTTTAAAATCCAAAACGGGGCATTCATCAGATTCCAAGTTTAATATAGCCTCATATTCCTGGTAAATGGACAAATATTAATTAACAGCCACGAAAGGTTAGCTTTGCCTTAACTTTTTTTTCGACTTGAGAAAACACTCTATCAGGTGGTATGTAAAGGGTCTTTCATTAGCGACTTGACAACTTCAAATTTTCAGTGTAAACGCACCCTTAAATCGATTACCGAACTGTTAATGTTAAAATATTCAGTAAAATCAACATTTTCATGATAGTGAAGAACTCAATGGAACAACGTTTATAAATAATTAAAATCTACTACCGAAATTTCGAGTCGGTGGTCGCAACTTTAAGTGCGTTAATGCCAATTTTCGCCCGTAATTCTCGTCCCAGTAGGTATACAAGCAATTCATAGTCTAGTATAAAAAATTGAGTCAGAATATTTGCTGCTTGATGTTGCGGTGCCAGTGAGACTACGTTTTGCCCGAAGTGTTTAGAATATTGCTACCGTAGAGGCGTCCGTCGAAAACCAGCCAAATCAGTCAATTTCACGTCGTTCTCAAGAATTGGGCCTCTCCCAGACCACATTATGGCGAATTTTGCATAAGGATCTTGGTCTCTACACCCTTGCAAGATCAAGCTGACTCAAGAACTGAAGCCACTTGACCATATGTATGAAGCGACGTACGTTCTCGAATTGGGCTCTGGACATGATGGTAGAAAATAAAGAATTTTATCGCAAAATATCTTCAGCGATGAAGCGCATTTTTGGTTAAACGGCTTCGTCAATAAGCAAAATATGCGTTACTGGACAGGTGAGAACCCTCATGCGCTTCATGAAACAGCACTTCATCCGCAAAAAGTCACCGTCTGGTGCGGTTTTCATGCCGGTGGCGACATTGGGCCGTTTTTTTTCGTCGATGAAAAAGACCGTCACGTAGTAAATTGTATTCGCTACAGAGACATGGTGGAATGTTATTTCTTTGAGCATGAAATGGACAAGATGGTGCCATAAATGAAGTCCTGCCTTGTACCGCTCGAGGACCGAATCAAGTTTTTGAGTAGCACCTGGGGTGTACAGTGTTCGCACGTTCAAGGTGCATACTCTCAGATCGTAATCCTTTGACGTTCCAGGTCTGGTGGCCATATGAGGGTATCCATTATCCGAGGCTTCATATGTCTCTCTCATAACTATTAATGTTTTACGTGGTCTTTATGTTACCCCGACGGCACTACCCCCAACCTGAAGGGCCAGTTCCATTGTTTAGCCCTAGGACGAGGGGTCGGGTCTTCCGGAGTCAGTAACCTACTTCGGGGATATGAGCAATGCCGTTGGCCCATTTAGGGCTCATCCGCCACCAACTCTTTTCCAATACCGTCGCTCAGTATTGGAGATCCCTAAAGACCTGTGATTCAAATAGGTCTAAGCAGCTCATATAGGGATAATACTAATAGTTCAACCTGACTGAAACTGGTAGACGCCACCGTTGATCTCATCTATTACATTCTGAGGAAGTGTCTCAGTGTGAAGAAAACACTCCTCCCCCCCTCTCTCGTACGCTGGCACCAATGACCTTTCCAAGGGGTTGGTTACCCACTCTCCAGCCGAGGTACTAGGCACCCAGCAGCCTCCAACGTGGAGAGTAGGAGTTGCTAGTGAGAGGCTTCGTGAGAACGCCTGTACTCTCATATATTCGCATGGCTGCTAAGATGGTTTCTACTTATCTAAATAGTTCCATCTATGCTCTTTTTAATGACACCAACTGTTACACGATATCGCTCAGTTATTTTTGTATGCTTTTCTTGGTTTTTTTTACACCCCTTGGGTCCGGTCCATTGATAAAGTGTTAATTATTGAGTAATTGAAAAAAGAGAAGATTCTTTATAATTGTTTATATATATATTATTCCAACACCCTATCGGTCATAGAAATCCTCACTCTATATCAGTACACTTTTGTTTATGGTCGTTTTTTGCTTCTTCCTTCTGTGGTAATAGCTTCAACATACTTTTGCATTGGAATCAGTTGGGAATAGGCCCATGTTCATGCCCTCGCAATCGCACCTCTGCACCACATGCAAAGCGTGTGGAATTTGTTTTTTGCTTAACTAACTGGATGTGCGGCACTTGCCTGACACTTTTCGCTCATTGTTCAATTGCGGAAGTTGACATTATCCGCTTTAGATAGGAACTAAGTGAGTATTTTATTTTATTTAAATTTATGCAATTCCATGGAGTGGAATTTAAATGTCTTCCATTCATCAATCAGAATCGAATTCTCCTCTCCCATTTGGGAGAGCATTTGAGGCAAACTTTGAATTTAGATGACTTTGAGAATAAGGGTGAAATGAATTTCCTGCTTAAAGATCAATTTTATATAGAGTAGGACACCCTCATGTTAATAAATCAATGTAAGAATATTTATGAAAACCGTTACAGGAATAACGAAACTCTGTCCAATTATCGCCAACACCGTCAATTATGGATGATACGGATACCCCTTTCTGTTTAGAAATTGTTTTAAAAATACGGCCGTTGCCTTGCCCACACATATGAATAAATATGTCTGCTGCAATGCTTTGTGCGGTGTGGTAAATCCCCTTTGGTTTTTAAATATAATGACGTTAAACAGGGGGCAACGTATACGTTTGTTAAGTAGGCATTTCACTATGTTAAAGTGGTCTAGCCAGCGAATTTATAACACAGAATTTTATATAAAGTTAATAATAGTAAAATAGTTACATGGACTGATCAACGCTTGATTGTGTAAGCGCAATTTAATTTAAAACAAACAAAGTGTAGCAGAATACAAACAACTACCTAACCTATTGAGCGTGATGCTTTCCGGAGGTTTACGATGATGTGCTCATTTATCGCACTCTCGTCCGCACACAGAATGTGTATATTTTAGTGTTTGCTTGACGCTGAGATATACCTTTCGATTAAGTCACTTCCTATTCAAAATGAAAATCGCTTGATCTTGTAGCGAGGGCAGTCGGTTTGCATATATTCATCAGATCGCCGGAAATGCTTTAGATCCATCCACCATAATGCCATGTTGTTTGACAGAAATTTGATGCCCCATTAGATTAGATTCTATCCCCCCATTTTATGCTGAATATGATATCAAACCGATTTCGGTGTGAATATTCTTTTAATTTTCTATGGAACTATTATTGCTGTATATTGTCACTTTTATGTACTTTCGGTTATATGAACTGTTCCAATATATGAACCACCAAACGTTTGCACTGGAATCATGGTGGTGGTGTTCATCTAAGCAATGAAAAATGATTAATTTCCAATAGGTCATTGGATTATAGTATACTGTCACTTTTATGTACATTCGGTTATATGAACTGTTCCAATATATGAACCACCAAAAATATGCTCTTTAATCATTTCGCGCTTCAGAAAAAAGAGATGTGGTGTTCATCCAAGAAACGAATAAGGATCAAATCGCAATAGGCCATTGGATTATAGTATATTGTCACTTATATGTATCTCCGTTATGTGAACTGTTCCAATATATGAACCACCAAATGTTTGCACTGAAACCATGGTGGTGGTGTTTATCTAAGAAACGAGAAAGGATTAAATTGCAAAAGGGCGTTGGATGATAGTATTGTCACTTTTATAAACATTCGGTTATATGAACTGTTCCAATACATGTACAACCAAAAGCTTGCACTGGAATCATTCTGCGCTTCAAAAAAAAAAAAAGAAATGTGGTGTTCATCCAAGAAACGAATAAGGATCAAATTGCAATAGGTCGTTGGATGAACAGTACTCGAAAACATTATGGCTATGGACTGTTAGAAAAGTCATAGCATGATCAAGTGCAAAGCCCACGAACGTGCCCACAAAATTCGAGCAATAAAGCTGAAATTTGGAATATACTAGCGGACTAAACTTTCTGTTAGTTTAAGATCGGAAATACAATATTTCATCGGGTACCCGACATGCGTTGCTAAGGGTAAGTGTTAGTTTTCTGGCATGTGCCTATGTCAGCTAACTTTTTCGAATCAAATAGTGCCAGCATCGCGGGCTAAACGGTTTTCAACTTTTTCTCCGCATGGTTTAGCTCATTCTCATGGTACTAGGTTAGGTTTAGGTTAGGTTTATGTGGCTGTCGGCAGAAACCGACACACTTAGACCAATTAGGTCCATTGTGATACCACGTATGTATTATCTACCTCAACTCTGTAGATGGGACTGGCCAACGACACGCGGTTGTTCTCAAACGGTCCCCCATCTACGTACTAACCGCTCCCAACGTCGTTTAATTGCGGTGATCTGACGAGAACTGATTAACTCGACGTGGTATGGTCGTTGGTTATTAATTTTATATTATTATTAAAATTATATTGGCAAAAGAGAGGCAGGCCTTAAAACTACTGGATCACAAAAATGCAACAACAACAGCATTTGATTGGCCTCAGTGATGAAGTGATTCGGAATCGAAAGGCCTGCCGATACTTTTTGGGGTGAAACCGGCGAACCACACAGGTGGTTAGGGATACAATGAAGTGGGAGGGCTATGATAGATTTAATCCTTTGCTTAAAAGACGTACGTAGATCCGTAGAAATTTCTTGGCCTATTAGCAAAAGCTTAGATTTGAGGTCTTTATATCTTTTTGTCGAGCTTAAGCCATCAAACATGAGATATGAGGGAATACTTTTTGCCCACGACCCATAGTTCTACAACTAAGTTTAGTGGCGTGGCGTCCATATAACCCGATTCGTATCGCCATCCCTTTTGATATTTAAATCAGACAACACTATCTACCAAGTCCACATGAAACCATGAATTGTAAAAGTTTGAACGAAAGCCTTATTTAACTTTTTGATCTAGAAAATTGGGATTACTACTTTATTTAACGGGCTCCCGAACCGTGAAGAGTCTCTGCCTGAGACACTGCAGCCTTCCATCCTCTACGATCCCGGGCACGCTGCTTCCAGCAAATTGGGCTTATTTCACTATAAAAAAATGAAACAAAGCTGAACGGAAAACTTTGGGCTTATTTCACTTTCTTAAAGCGAAATAAGTCCAAACGCATAAATTTGCCCATATTTCGTTTGGCGTTATTTTACGACACCTTATAAAATCGCTCAGTGAAGAGATGCTGTTGAAAACAAATTTCTAAGTATCCATCCATATGTTCATCCACACACGACACACTCATCGTCGCGAGAAATCAAAAGCGAAGTTAACCCCAAATATGTCGGGTTATAAAATCTCTCACTGGATAGTTGCTTCTTCTTGTTGTTCTTCTTTCTTTAATGGCGGTGAGGCTCAAGAAGAAAAAGAAACAACTATCCACTGAGAGATTTTTCAGTATTTATTGCCCTCAATCAACCTTTGAAGTGCGATTTTAACCCAATATTCTCTTCTTTTTTCTTACAGATTAAACCTAACTTAAAATATGAACATGGTAAGTCTTCTTATAGAATATTTTGTGGTATACCATTTTAAAAAAAGGCTGGTTTCGTAAAACATTCAAACTTCCTCTATAAGCTTTGAAAGCTGAATCTCATTAGCTAAATAAACGCCGGTCTTATTCAGATCCACTGTCTTTGCGTTTTGAACCAACAAGCTCCCCTTACTACCCTTCGGATAGTAAAACGCATGGGCTTGTCCCAGAATTGTTTCAATTAAAAAAAAAAATCAAACCCGAAATCACGTTAAATAAAAATGATTAAATGACGTGCTGTTTCGCCGATAGAGGTCTTCTGAGACCGCCTTCATTAGGCTTGTGTAGTTCATGATCTTACTAGCTCAAAAACGAGCTCCAACAGGCCAACTAATTGAGTAATTTCACAGGCATTGGTCTTTAGAGACAGATTCGTTAAGGCGACTTCAGCATTTAATCCGGTTGGGGTCATAATTCTGTATGTGTTAAATTCGGTTTCTAAAATTCTGTATTCTTAAATTCTGTTTGACCAAAATTCTGTAAGTCCACCGAAAATTCTGTATGAAATATTTCTGTATGTGCCTAAAATCGGTTTCCGAAATTCTGTATCCGAAAATTCTGTACAACCGCAGTTCTTTAAGTCCAACGAAAATTCTGTATGTGCCTTAATTCGGTTCCAAAATGTTGTATTCCAAAATTCTGTAAATCCCAAATTAATAGATAAACAGAATATTGGAATGCAAATTTTCGGAAACTGATTTTTGGCACATACAGAATTATGTTCAAAGAGATTTTTCTGTGCACTTACAGAATTTTGGTCATATAGAATTTTGAATTACAGAAAAACGAACCGCATTCTACGAATGAAGATTCTCGGCAGTTAATTCTGTTGATCGGGAGAAAAATAAAGGGTTAATAGCCTCCTACGAGTTTCCTATTTAGAATGGTTTTAGATGAGGAGGGTTTCTGAGCTATAAATAGCGGTTTTTTCTGTCTCTATTTCAAGGTTTCTGAAGGAAGGTTCCCCGAAATGTTCCCAATTTAGCCGAGCTGTTGGTCTAATAATACCGTGACAGTCAGTCATAAAGGCATCTATCTACCTTCCTAACTAAACCACAGGACAGCGCATCTTCTTGACGAAGGGCGGTACAGGTTTGGAATAATTCCGAAGAGCTGTTTCCAAATTGCACAATGCACCGCGTTGCTATCAGTTGCCATGGCTAATATTTACATTTCTTTTCCAATCCTGCTCGTAGTGAATGAAAAGTAAGACATCTCTTCTAATTCAGAGTGGTTTGTGAGCAATTTCAATTATATCGCTGTGGCTCGTTCTAATAGGAAAATATAAAATCATTTGTGTGATGCAGGAATTTTTAGGCCTCCCTCTATTTCGCGTTTGTATGGAAAGCTTGATTGATTCTGCCTGATTGACAGGGTTGGTAGGATCTCTCCTTTGAATATGATAGTTCCAATTGGGCCGGTCGCGCTTCCATTTTTTCGAGATCAATGAATATTGCGGTGAAGACTTCCTCGTATCTTGGAACTACTTATTCGATCTATCTGTGTTACTCCAGCTATCATGAGAAGCATATTCATCTCAGGTGCTGCTAAGTTGCCCTCGTACTTTTTGTATGCTGTTCAACATTGTCAACCGTATTTGAGTTCCGGGCGCACAACTGCGGGTTAGAGCCTTCCTTTCAACTTAGGGGGCATTTTTTGGCCACATAAGGTGACTGAGTTTTCCCGCCACTTCATCTGCCCCAAGCTTACGTGATTTTTCACGTCGCCAATCGCCATCGCAGCTTGCTTCGCTATTGATCATCGATTCCCAAATAATTTCCATCTCTATTAAAATAGGAAAATGAATTTGTCACCATTCTTTTCGACATTTTCCAATTTAAAATACGAGTAAATCAATTTCACTCCAGCTTCAGAAATTATACTCGCACTCCGTCAGACATTGACTGACGTTCATTGACAATGAGATGGCAGCTCCAAACTGGCCATCGCAAGTGGTAATAGCTTTCAGGGAACTAACCAAAGCATTTGTCAAAACTTCATTGTCAATGAACTGACAAAGGACTTTTTCAATAATTCACATAACTGGAAATGAACTGGCAATGGTGTCGCTCAATGACGATAGCAAAAGCTGTCAAACTTTGCCAATTAAATGACAAGTGGAAACTTATAACGAAATAACTATTTTCATTATGGGATTCATCTTCTTCTTCCTCTAATGACGGTCAGGAAATAGGGCAATTAAAACAGTTAACATAAAAGGCGAATCTAGCATTAAAAGAGTTGCTAGTCGTATTATCCTGAACGGAACACGTAAGGGTTGAACGTTGTACAATTTAATGCATATTTGATATCCGGAATCGTTACTGTGCTGAGGCTAAGAAACATGAGTTTAGTTATGGGATTCACTACAGCACTTAAGAGGCCAGGGCTTTCTAATGTACACTACAATGAATTCGTAAGGAACTGTGATCCTTTGCTTTTAGTTTTATTTTAAAATTTGTTGCCTATTTTCGTCACCAACATTTTTAATGAACATGGATGCAGAATTAATTCCAATCCATAGCTTGGTGCTAATTCCTGAGTAGGTATCTAGAGCTGTTGTTGTACCCTTCAAAGTAATGCAAAGCACCAATCTTCTGTGATATTAAAATCTTTATTAATTCGGAATAAATGCAGAAACCTGTTGCGGGCAGTAATTAATTGTGTAAGTGGCCCGCGGACCGCATGGGTTTAAAGACAGCTCTAAATGATTTCGTGAACAGTTCACAATAGCATCAAAATAGCATGTACAAATTCCAAGCGAGGGTGTCATGCATTTCACACTGATAAATGACAGTGTCACAGTGAAGTCAACGACATGTTACCATAATAATAGTGGTTTATCGTATACTGGAACCAAATGGGAATGTTTTACCAGAGTAATGAATTTCACAACTCGCCGGCGTTGTCTTTGATAATTTCCCAATTTGTATTCGCTAAAAAGATGCGCCATCTGTTATAGTTTTCGGAAACCAATTGTGAGTGAAAGAAATCGGTTTATTTCTTTCACAACAGGTTCGCTGTCAGTTTTGACACGAAATTATAAATGGAGGCTTGTAGGTACCTGGTAAAACATTATCTAAATACAAAATGTTATCCAACTCGGTAGAGCCATTTTCGTGATGCCTAATACATTTTTATCTGCAAGAATAGCTCGTTTAAATTAATAAGATAGCGTTGGATACATTGATGAATGTAAACTGCAGACAAACTTTAAACAATTATTATACGGCTGTAGGTACCTACTTGCGATGCAAGAAAACACAATAAAAAAAAGCGGCCAAGTGCGAGTCGGACTCGTACATGAAGGGTTCCGAGTGAATTATAATTATTATTTACTTAGGCACCTATTACAGATTTATTATTAGAAAATAATGTTTCACGGTTTACGCAGTTTATGTTGATGAAATTATTATTTTTTTTATATTTGAGTTGATTGAATGAAAGGTAAATTGCGGTTTACGATTTATGACGTATTAAAAAAAAAACTATTTACTAGATCTCGTTCAAACCAATTTTCGGTGGAAGTTTGCATGGTAATGTACATCATATATTTTTTTTAGTTTTATCATTCCCTTATTTTAGATGATACAGGGGGGGGGGGGGGCAGTTTATCACTTTGGAATTGTCTTTTGCGCAAACTATTCAGTTTAGAAAAAAATGATATTAGAAACCCCAATATCATTTTTGAAGACCTATCCATAGATACCCCATGGGTTTGGGTTTGATTTTTTTTTTTTTGAGTTTCAGTTCTAAGTAATGGGGAACCCCCCAAATTTATTGTTTTTTTTTTCTATTTTTGCGTGAAAATCGTAATGCGGTTCACAGAATACATCTACTTACCAAGTTTCAACAGTATAGTTCTTATAGTTTCGGAAAAAAGTGACATTCCGGGACAGACAGACAGACAGACAGACATGACGAATCTGTAAGGGTTCCGTTTTTTTGCCATTTGGCTACGGAACCCTAAAAATAACATGTTTTAAAACACCACAATTTACTTGCACCTGAAAACATCTACTGGACAAGAAACTCTGAACAATTTTACATAAATACAAAGGAAACTCGAAGTGTATCATTTTTCGTATATATTATTCCATTGTGCCATACACAATCAAAGGCTTTTTCAATCAATATCATGCCCGTTGACTGACATGAACGATACAAATTCTTTTTACCTGGTCTGAAGTTCGAAAACCGAATTGTACATCAACAAAAATATCTTTATCTGAATAGTGAAGTGTGTGGGGCTTTAAAAACATAAAAACCTCGGATTTCCGATACAGTGAATGAAGTTTTATAATTCAAAGTGGAATGTTTAGCTTATAATAAAGGGTTTTTCAATAAGAGCGCTACAAAAGTTTTTTTTTAAATAATACAAAAACGGTTTTGAATATCAATGAAATTCTTTATTCCTGTGAAAGTACGTTCGATGCCATTATGTATGGATCTCGATTTCTTTTGCATGGCCATCACGGGCACGCTTGCAGAAGTCCAGACGCTGAACCCAATTTTCGACGCTTTTCAAGCATAAATCGGCCGATACTGCTGCAATTTCACGTAAATGTAGATTCTAAGGAAAACGCATTTGAAGTTTTTTTAAATCGTTTTTATTAAAAAAAATAAGGAACACAATTCTTAAAATAATCACTTTCTGATGTAGTAATTCAGTTTTAAAAAAATAATAGAAAAAAAAAATAACCAAAATAAAAAAAAAATATTTTTTGTCAGCAACGACACAATAAGCACTTATGTTTTTTTTTTTTTTTTTTTTTATATAATTTGCTTACGCTAAAGGGATTTTTTCTGTTGTTACAGTACCCTTATAGTGCGTAACACAGCGTAAACATTTGTGTTTAACAGCAAGCAGCACCTGGCACTATCGCATTTCATTGCATGCTTTGCGGTGCTACTTACTATTAGAAAAAATAGAGAGATAGGAAAGAAGTGTTTGGGTGCAGTTGTAGAGTTTTTCTCTACGGGTGGTGTCTAAGATGCTTAGGGAGATTACGATTTCATGTATTCGATATAAAGTAATGGACTTGGCCTGGATTCGAACGCATGACCTTCCATTCAGTAAGCGAATACACTACTACTGCACCTGTTGCCACTGTTGTTCCACTGAAAACGAAATGAAAATAACTAATTATGTTGTTTAAAACTGACATAATGAACACTTGCGTCTTTGTTACACTAAAAATTGAAAAAATAAAATAAATAAAAACGACCGAATTTACACTTAAGCCTTTGTTTGAACTGATGGACTTGCTTCACCTACGAGATTGAAGACACAACTTTCTTTTTCTGATATGTCATTGTTGTTCCAATTTTTTTTTCAATGACGGTTTATAAGAACGGAGCGGAACAAAGACGCATATTCCTCCTAGTGGCAAAGTTAGTGCTTATCAAGTAGGTCTTTGTTTTATCGAAAATAACTATAATTTTTGATGCTTTTGACATACTTAACTCAGAAAATCAATTTTTCGCAATAACGTCGTTGTTTTAGTAGAGGTGCGATATAATATAAGGCACTTTATGGATTGGTGTAAAAAAAAAAATTCAGATAACAATTAAACATGACATTACGATGATAGGGAAGTAGAAAAAAATGTGTTGGAAAATTCTGTTCGTCTGCCTGTTTGCAGATCTGCAGCCTAAGCAGATGGGCCAATTTGCAAACCTGGTTTATAGTGTTTATTTAGTAGTCTCACACTAGGCGTTGTTGAAATTGGAAATTTAGCTCTAAAACAATGGTATAGGTATGTCATTAACGGTTTGTTAAAACTAAATTTTTCTAAAAAGGGCCAACGATTAAGATAAAACAGTCTATCTTTTGGTAAGAATGGTACCTCCTATAGAACCAATTTTTTAACATCAGAATTTCTCGCTAACAACAAAACCGATTTCAATTAAATTTAAAATTTAGGAAGGCTTTTATGATCAAATTCATACATAACTTTTTTGGTTTTGAATATGCTGGAAACGGGTATATTGATTTTTTCCAGATTTTTTTCCAGATGAAAACTACAGATTTCCTTGTATTGAAATATGTACTTAAAAAAATTGCAAAATATTTTTCAAAAATTAAAAAAAAACGGTTTAAAAAAAAACTGCTTTAACGATTAAATATTTTTTTTTCCTAGCTAGACTATTGCTAATAAAATACTATTGCATACTTAGTTTTTCTAAGAAAACTCTCAAACAATTTTGAAAAAGTAAAAGATTTTTCCAATATTTTTTTAAATTATTTTAAGTTAGTATTTATTAGGTACATCGTACATATCATCATTCTTTAAGATTTTATTAATACAAAAAGTATTATATAAAATATAGGTAGGAATCATTTTTATAAAATAAATTGAATCTTCTGGCCTTCTGCGCTGCAAATATATCTTAAACTTCCTCAGTGTCAATCTCAATTTGTCGATGAATTGACATTAACGCCAATCCTGTTAATCTTTCTTCACCGGTAGAATTTCTTAGATAAGATTTTAGACATTTCATTGTCGAAAAGGTTCTTTCTGGTGTACATGTTGAAACCGGTAGTGTCGCCAAAATTTTAAGGAGCTTGTGGATGTCAGGAAACAGATCCTTATTGCATTCCCCAAGAGTTGTTATTGCACTCTTTGAACGCTCTGTATCTTTTTGTGTATGGAATTTTGTCTTCCATAGCGTAAATTCAGCTTTTAAAGTGTCCCAATCGAAAAAAGATTTATAAAACTTGAAGTTTCTTCGTTATAATTTTGTTCGTTTTTGCCAATGATCGATGGAATCAAAATGCACAAAGAGGAAAGTATGGACTTATGGTTTTCAAATCTCATTTTAAGCTGACTTAAAAAGTCATTTAAAAGAGGAATCATTATACTTATCCTAAAATAGGTTTCAGGATCTGTTGTGCTCATGTTTTGTCTGTGCTGCTGCCTTGACACAATTCGTGAAATTTTAAGTTTTTTATCCACAACATTTACTAAGTTTTGTGCAGTCTCAAAAATTGTTTTGAATTCCGGAATGATATTCCTTGGAATGTGTTTGTTATTAATTCCACATGTTCCAATCCAGACATTAAGTCGCAAGAAGGGGATTGTAAGATCTTACAAAGTGGCAATGTATATGTAAACAAAACATTCATACAACACAAACTTACTGAAAAATCACTAGCTGAAATAGATCTTAAAAAGCAACTCGCCTTCGATGACGTATCAGAGTCCTTATCACTACACAACTCTTCCAAAGCATCAATTATCGCTTCAAAAATTTCCTTAAACCTCATCAACCCATTATGGTTTTCCACCCAGCGTGTTTCACACATTGCTGTTAAATTTTTCCATTTATTTTGAGGATAATTTTGTTTATCATTTCCTGCACACATTTGTTGCTTTGCTGATAATTTAAAAAAAAAATCAAACGGATTTTTTGGTACCAATAGTGTTGCGAATAGGCTGAATTTGACGAGAATGCCCTAATGCCAGGTTTAGAGAGTGTGTGCTACAATGCACGTATACGGCATCTGGATGAGACTCGCGTACTACAGGTTGAACTCCGTTAAAACTGCCTTTCATAGCTTAAAACTAAAATCAGAAATTTTTAACATAATCAATAATTATTTGAGTACAAATTTCATACTGATGCGAAAAAGTATGATTTACAGATGCATTTTTAAAAAAATTCAGGGGGGTGGGGTTCAAACCCCTGTGACCCCCCCCCCCCCCTGGCTACGGCATTGCCTGCAGGAAAATAAGTTGGACAAGGAGGATAAAAGATATTAATTTGTACAGTCAATGGAAAGTCAGACAGTATATTGCCCCAGGCATTCGCTCTTGCACACCCCCAATCTCTATGCCGGCAGTTAAAATCGCCACCTAATAGAAAATCTCCACTCATCTATACTAATATTATAAAGAGGAAAGATTTGATTGTTTGTTCGTTTGTTTTGAATGGGCTCCGAAACTACTGGACCGATTTGAAAAATTGTTTTAGCATTCGAAGCCGACGTTATCCCTGATGAACATAGGATACTTTTTACGGGGGGAAAATACTTCATCCGCTGTCCGGAAGCGGAAATCTAAGAAAAGTTGTAACTCTCGAATGGTTTCTAGCTCCTAGCTTTGGAATGACTCATCCAAATGAAATAGGATTTTTTTTAATATAAAGTTCAATTATATACAAAAATTTTAAGATCTAAATCAGTGGAGTGAAGCATTAAACTATAAATTTTATACAATTTAAAAAAAAAGTAAAATGTTCGATTGAAGCTAGATCGTTGGATTTTCCCAGCGTTGAGTGGAGGAAAATATGTGTGTGTGTGCGGCACAAATCTGTTTCTCTCTCTATGTACCTTTTGTGCTGTGTGCTTTTTCTTTCTTTTTTGTATGCACCTTTTATTTTATGCAAAACTTTGTAGCTATTCAAAAAGTCTAAAAATTCAAGAAATTTATGACGCATTCCAAGTTATTATTTTTATATGTGTTTGTTTATCCATTTTACTTATCATTAGAGTATAAAAACTTAGTGGCTTTTGTTTTAAAAACTGCAAAATCATTTCCATGCACAAAGAATTGAGTTCCTCCATTGTGAAGAGTGATGACTTTTTCAATTAAATGTGCTCCGAATCGCGCCCCCCAAATGATTCCACAAAATGTATCCGAACTATGCTCCAAAGTGTGTATTTTGGCAGCAGATAAGGGTATAGATGCATCTTAAAATACAACTTCCATGTGGGCGGCCAACAGCAATATCCTTAACAAAAGCAAACAACTGCTGTATTCGTTAATCCTCACTGTTGCCGTACCACTGTGTATCTTTTCATACCTGATTCTGTTTATTTAATTCCTTTCTGTATCGGTATGTCGATGATGACAGAGTGCAGTTTTGAGAGGACCATTGTTCCATTCACGCAGTCAGTCGTGGAGCAGAAAAAACAATCCCGTCACATTGGGCAATCGGGGACAGATACATCAGGTAAATATTATTGTTTGCTGTCTCAGATCTGCATATGGATTTTGATTTGAATGTTTGTTGATCTTAAAGGACTTGAACAAGCAGTTTTCCTCTTCAAAATTGCGTTAACTTCTGGCTGACCTTTTTATTTTTGCAGCTTTAATCCTTTTGACAAAACTAGATCCCCTTTTTTTCTATCTAAAGTCCACTTAAATAGGACCCACGTCCATTACAAAAGGCAGGAACCAAGCACAACAGAACAAAAAATCCCTATCACCTGGCCAACATATACGAAGTGCGCAATTCAAAGCATTTCGTTTTTTGTCGGACTCTCCAAAGGACTACACGTATAATGCCAGAGCGTTTACTTTAACACATTTGTGTTAAATGCCGATGGGCGCCGCGCCGGGTGAAGGAGGCGCATTAAGAGCTGTGAAGAGAGCAGCACTTAACGCCCTGTCCACTCTGGTGCCGCATGTAGATAAACCAATTAATGTTCGTTTGTTGTTCTGAAATTAAATTGAATGATTTTTAGTTTTTTACATCTTTGATATATTTTTTTTTTTACCGCCACTTGAGATCACTTTAAGGGGCTTGCAATCTGTTTGTGGACATATTTTCTTTCTTTCTAATTAATTTTGTTAATAAAATTACAGATTGGTGGGTATTAGTTGTTGTTATTATATTTTTGTTCCTTCAACAAAAATGTTAGCCACTTTATTGAGTGGTTGCAACAATGAATGAATGGCAACGAATGAAAGGCGTTTAGATTAATTGAAGAGATAAAATGGAATGCAGGTAGGTCGGCATTCGTGGGAGTTAATTTTGCTTGAAACTTGCCGCTGGCTATGTGACTCGATACATATATCCCATATATAAACGTTACACCGTAAATTTTTCAATGAGTATTTGTGCACAACTGATGAAGTATCGATTAGATTGGCTTCAAAATGTTTATTTTAACACCACCTTCTTCTTAACACAAGCTTTTAACAAAGTCAAAAAACTTTTTTTTTTAAAAAATTACCATATGCGTGGTTTCATAAGCTTTTCAAATAAATTAGAAAAGGTGGGAAGTAGGGAAATGGGTCTATATTGGCATGTTTGTTTTCGATTGCCTTTTTTATACAAAGGAATAACTTCAGCAGCTTTTAACGATTTTGGAAAAAAACATAATTCACGCTCTTTTCAAATATGTGGGATAATATATCTGATATATAAAGTGCAATGCTTTTAAGGATACAATTTATAATACCATCGGATGTGCATGATTGCTTATTGTCAAAACACAAATTATATTTATAAATTTCATATGAAGTAAGAGATTTGAAGACAAAACTGTTTCTTTGAAATATATTGCAAAATATATCTGAATATAGGTCACAACTACAATCAAATTGCGGAGAGCAGGATTTTGATTCAGTGGCAATAGATACAAAGAATTTATTAAAAGGGTTAGCAATATCCGCTGGGTTTGAAACTATTATACTATAATTTCGATTTCTATTATTTTTTCCCTGGTGATTTGCCTATTAAGGATATTATTAACAACGATCCATTCCTCTGCAATTCTTTGAATAAAATCTATCCCGACAAGCTTCTACTTCTATTTTAACATCCTGACTAAATTTGCTGAATTTTTGCTTGAGCCTTAGGTTGCAAGGGTTGCGTTTTAATTTTTTCCACATCGAGTTTTTTTTGCCAATCATTTTTAGAAGGGCTTAAGTCGTTTTGATTTCAAACTATTTTGCGACGTAGACTAAATTACGGTGAAATTTTTGATGTGGGTTTTTAAAATGTTTAAAAAGCTATCGAAGGCTAGCGAAGGGTCTGCTTCTTCATAGACCTCTTTCCAAAATTCAAATTTTAAATCTGTTGGCGCCACACCATAATTCAATCGAACGCACCCAGAAGCAGAAAGTCACTGTCCCTTTTGACAGCTCAACCCACGCGACTTACGGATTTGCTATTTAGTTAATAATAAAAAAAAATAACAAAACCCAATTTTTTATTTTATTGGTCTTATGACCTTTTTATTTGAGCACTCTTTAAAGACTGAATGAAATTTCCATCAAATAAACTTGAAATAAATTTACGACTGGCTAACTGCTTACATTGCAGTTTTTTATTCTTTTTTTCTTTTTATGATTTAGGCGGAATCGCAATGGCTGGAAATAAGATAATCATATTTCTAGACATTGGATTTCCGCTGTTTTTGGATTTCGCTAGTTAGTAATAAAATGTTCCTGCGAGGAGGCGAAGAAAGCGATTGTTTTTAAATATTCCATACTACAGAACAAATTATGCTGCAAACGAACCATTGACTAGGTGCTTAAGAGATACCAATACCGTTTGCGATATGATCGATTTTAGTCTCAGTACATTTTCACTTAAAAATAATTTGCTATTAATCTTAAGTTACCACAATGGTGGCAATTTTTTTTTTGTATTTTTTTTGTATTTTATTTTTATTATTCATATCATATATGTAACATAAACTTAGAACTATAAAACAATGATTATTGAATATTCGTGTTCATTCTTTAACTTGAAGTTAGTGGTGAATGACACATCAAGATTAATATTTCATTTGTTATTTGATGTGGGGTGACAATCAAATATTAATTTAATTCAGATTTAAAATTTAGATGAAGCAAAAGGGGGAGAAAAAAAAAAATCAAAAACTTAATTGATATTAATAAATCATACGTAACAATTCATAAATAATATAATTTACAAATTCATTTCATATTACTAAAATTTTGTGCTGTTGATGAGATAAATGATTTAAACAAAGGATTCAATAAATTCATAGCTTAACGTGAATAGCCAGTCTGTAACCTTTTTGGTGAAATGTGAAAAACGTCGCGTATCTCTTACAAATAAAGGCAATTTATTAAAAAAATTTGGAGCCGAATATGTGTAAAAATGTGTAAAATGTGTTTTATGAGCGAAGGGTACATTTACTAAGTTCATATTGTTTACACGTAGATTGTACATTTGAATATTCCTACTAGGAATATTTCCGCTCTCCTTAAAGAATTCTTTTAAAACTTTAAAAACATATAAATGCCTGATTGGCAGAATATGCAATTCTTTGAATAAAGGCCAACTTCGAGCTAGACGATTTTGATTCAAAATAATTCGTACTAAATGTTTTTGTGCCGTTAATAAGGGTCTCATAGTATTGGTATAAGAACCCCCCCAGCTTGTTATGCCGTATTGCAATTTCGAGTGTGCAAGACCATAGTAAATACTTGTTAAAACTTTCTGAGAACAAAAAGGCTTTAATAAATACACTTTACGTGTGACCAATAACAAATAATTTTTAATCGTTTGAATATGATTTTTCCAATTTAAGTTGAAATCAATTACCACACCTAAATATTTAAAATGTTGAACCGATTCGATTTTGATGCAATGCTCAGTGCAATGCGCACCACCTACAAAATTACCTTTTCCACACTTATGTAAAGGTAAGGAGAACTGTTTACAATCGTGAGCGTGAAACCATAAATTAAAATCGTTCAGGCTATTGTCAGATACCTTAAAACACATCAGTTTAGTTTTCTCACTGATAATCAATTTATGATAAGTAAACCACAATCGTAAGATTTCAAGATCTTCATTTATCTTTACTATACTTTCGAAAATAGTTTCAGATTCGTACGTAAAAACTATGTCATCCGCAAAAGCAGTTGAAGTACCATTTAACTTGAGTTTGAAAATAGAATTTATGTATATCAAGAAAAACAGAGGGCCAAGAACAGATCCCTGAGGAACACCGTTCTTTAAATGTCTTGGTGCACTTGAGATCCCTTCAATAATGACACTTTGTGTTCTATACCTTAAATAAGAATTTAGCCAATTAAAAATGTTGCCACGAAAACCAACTTTATAGAGTTTAGCTAGCAAAATATCGTGGTTGACCAGATCAAACGCTTTTGTCATATCAATAAATAGTCCAATAGTTGATTTGTTGTTATTTAAACTTCCATAAAGCTGACTACACACCCGTAAGATGGCGTCCTCAGTTGACAAACCTGCTCTAAAACCAAATTGATTGTTACAAAAGAAGTTAAACTTATTCAAAAATGAGACAATTCGAACCTTGATTAACTTCTCAAAAATTTTGGAAAAGGTCGAAAGTAGTGATATTGGCCTGTAATTCGAAACATTTTTTCTATTCCCTTTTTTGAAAAGGGGTAGAACTTCAGCACATTTTAGATGGTCAGGAAAGCAACCCATATTTACACTTTTATTAAAGAGGAAGGACAATATATCAACCACATACCAGGAAACATTTTTTAATAAACTGCTTGAAACACCATCACTTGTGCAAGAAGTTTTAATCTTTTGTATTATTATATTATTATCAAGTAATCACTAAAGTATTGTAACTTTGTTTGATGAAAAAACTAAACTAAACTAATTCATAAAATTATGAAAACATTCAATTTGCAAAAAAAAAATTGGCAGATACAGGGACTGCCGATTGAAGTGAAAACCTAGAACTTTTAGTATCAACATTTTAAATTTCATAATGTTTGAATTAAAATTATCAACATCAATCTGGTTTTCACATCTATTGACACTCCGAGCATTAATTATATGTATGTTTATATGGTTTTTTATTATTCAAATATATTACGGGCTGTACAAGATCATAACAAAATATAAATACAATTCAATTAAAATAACAATTAATATACAATCACATGATTTATGGATAGTACCTATTTGTATTTACATAAATTTCAATGTACTTGATTTTTAACATTATTTCCATTGTTCGCATCATTGTCATCATTAATTTCAACAATACTTAGACTTTTTGTACTTTCAATTATTTCATTGTGTTCTAAAAAAAATACTTATGGTAACTAAAGTAAGGAATGAAAATGTTTGATTGAAATTTATCTTAGTATCGCGTATTGATCGCCGTTTTATATTTTGTAGTAGGTACTGAGTTTTTGATCATTGGACATTGTTAAATTAAGTGTTTCATTTCTTGTTCACGGGCCTGGAATTTTTTAGGTATGGAAATTCTGACTTTAAGGAATATGCTTTGCAATTGTTTTTGAGGGTTGATCTGTCGGTAAATTAATCAAATTAGCTTATCTTTTTACCGTTTACTTTTTTCTTTGTTTTCTTCCTTACGACGTTTAGATAGATAGATATTTTATTGTTTTCATCATAAATAACATTGCATTTTTAAGTCTGATCTTACAACTGAAAAATGTATATTTTGTTAAAGCTTTGAAGGAAAAATTATGGAAAAAACCTTCATATAAATATTTTGATTATTTTATGTCTTACCTAATATCACAGTGAGGAAAGAAAAATAACTAGTGAAAGCGTATGATATAATATGTTAAATAAATAAATATAAATATTAATAGATAAATACATAAATAAATAAGCAAATAAATAAATAATAGTCCGCTACACATAAAGTAAATAAATAAATAAACAAAAACATGTATGTAGGAAACGCAAGCGGCTAAGACGGGGGGTAATGTCTTCTGAATACCGAAGAAATATTGCAACGAGCGGAAAAAAACCGCACCAAGTGAAATTATGAAAATAAAAAAAAGTCGACGAACTGTGATAAAATACAAGATATAGTTTATTATTAGGTTTTAATTCAGTAAACGATTATTGTAATAAAAAAAATAGGATATTTAATGATAATACAAAAAGGACAACTTTTCTTTTAACTTTTCGACTTAACAGCTTTACTTTCTCATGTCGACTGACTGTGCTTTTATTTAATATGACTCCTTTGCTTCTTAACAATTTTAATTTAACTCAAACTCTCTTTGCTCTTTACTGTAAACTTTCCTTTCTTCGTCTTTACTTCTAGGCTTTACTTTAATTAACAAACCTTTTCTTCAAAACGTTAATTTCAAAAAAAAAATGGATTTCACCACACCCTACATGTATAAATAAATGAATTAACACAAACGTAAATAAGTAAATAGAATCTTAGTTTCTTAAACTTCGTATAAGTATGTTGTCGGAACGAACACATCTTTCAAAAAAGTTTGTATTGCGTTTTTTACTTTTCCTAGCGACCTGCAGAACGTTTAATTTTTTTCTTATCTTCAACTGTCATTGTTTGATGTTTGAGTTTTCTCTTTCTTTCAATGTCATCGGATTTTTCCCCTTGATTTTTATCATTATCCGAGGAAACCGCTCCTATCAATTCTTTTACATCCTCTTCTCTTTTTTTTCTTTTACCACCGTCTGAAGACATCCTCAGGATCAGGGATCTAAACAAATATGGAAAACAGATATTTATAATAGCCCTGATTCCATATGACAATATTGTTTCGTAAATTTCCAATAATAAAATCGAATGATTTAAAATTATAAATAATCATTTCGCAAAAAATAGCCAAGCACATATTTTATTTTTGACAATTTAAATTAATAAATAACGATTTCGAAATATTAAATTTTTAAATAAAATGAAATATTTGATTAGATGAAAGTCGGAGCCGCTTTCATAATTTTAAACAAAAGATTTTAATGATACATATAAGGTAATAAACAATAATTTTACATTAATAACCATATTTTAAACTTCAACACACAGAAAAAAAACAAACATGTAAAATCAAAAAAATAAACATAATTCAACATTTTTTACCAATGATTTTGCTTCTTAGTTGTTTCTTGTTATTTTAAAAGGGTTTTTCTGTATCGCATACGTAAGGAATTATCATGTCAAAATAACAAGAAATGTATTTGAATTAAACATATCCTCATTTTAAAACAACACGGTGATTCCCGTTAAATCATATCGATCTTCATGTTAAAACAGCACGACGATTCATGTTAAATCATAATGATGCACATGTTGATATAACATGATAATCTAGTTTAATAAAAACTTCAGGTTTATTTTATTAATTTTATTTTATTTTTCATATAGCTGTTTATTTAAAATAATAAACTATACACGGTTAATAATTAAATTACTATTAAAAAAAAAACAAAGATCAAAAGTATACCTAAATAAGTGAGTTACAAAAATTTATCTCTTATATATATTTTTCCATTATTATTTTGGAAAAGATGCAAAGGGGAAGGCAATTTTCATGGCACTTTGAAATGCATCCATATTTTTTGTAATGATCTTAAATAATTTGTTATTATTAGGAGGAGTTATTTCATAATAATATTCTTGTATGAAAATTGATTCCAAGGACTATGCTTGTATTAGTTTGAAGCAAATATCCAGGCTTGTCAAGAATGAATCAAATTTTAAAATTGTTTTATCGAAATAAAACTAAAATTCTTTAAGTTGGTAGATACTTAATCCAACAGTAATTAAAAATGGTTGTACAGTCAAGCCCTTGTTGTAATACTTCTCTCGAAGCTGCGATATAACTTTTTCATAATCACTTATTGTGGTAAGATGCACAATAAAACTCTCGTTGGCATCTGGAATAGATATTTTTTGTGAAAGCTTTGCTGACCTATCCAAAAAGCGTGCCTTGGTAAGATGACCGCCTTTAAGAGAACAGTATTGATGTAATTTAAGGAGCCTGGTGAACAAACTAAAATGTTGAGCCGGCTGGCGTAAGTATGTCAAAAGTGGAAAATAACTTACTTGTATCAGTGATATCCTTTGAATTTAAAAAAAATTGTCTTAGACCTTTTATCGTTGATGTATAAGGAGTAATAGTCCTAAACTCTTCCCACTTACAGAGCAGCAGATGACTCTTGTTGGGATACAGCAATTCACAATCAATATTAATCTAAAAAATGAAACATATTTTATAGTAAAATAATTTAAATAAAAACTTATATTTTAATATACTGTGGCTGTATATACACACTTCTTTTTCACTCTGCACTTTTAACTTTTTCGACTTACTCGTACCGATCGATGCGACGAAATGAATAAATAAAAGAATTGGAGGAGTACCCACTTACAGGTGTTTTACAGGAATCAATGTAGTTTTAACCCTAAATAAATGTAAACACACAGACGCTTAAAGCAAGAATTCGGAAAATAACGGTAGAACGAAGAATATTTTTATTGAATTTACAATGTCCAATTTCATTTTAACACGTTTTGATGTTGAATTTAAAGGAGACAGTTTTGTTTTCAACCGTGTGCATGATCGTCTGGTATGCAGGCTGCCACTTTGGTAACATTTGACAAAATTTGGTATTTTTTTTGCCTGGTAGGATTTTTGGCAATTTGCTAATTTATATCTGGCTTTATATACATAGGTGACTTTTTGAGCAGAAACACCAAAAATACTAAGTCAATATTACAAAAAAATAAGATTACATACATACGAGTACATTAGTTCTTGGGCAGAATTTCATCAATATATCATAGGACAAAACCCATTTTTTACCAAACCAAAATGATGTGTGATTGTGTTCAATAATTTCTGAATATAATGTGACATATCAAATTTTAATAAATATGAAATAAAATTGAATTCATTAATTTGTTACTTTGAACTTTTAAATGAAATGTTACTCAAAATGCATCTAAATAACAATGACTTAACCATAATCCGCCCACCCGGTGACTTTGCGTCACCGTTTCATTTTCGAAAGTAATTTTCACAAATTTTTGAAAAGCAATCCCATTCGTACTCATTGACTTTGTTTCCCTAAGGAAGCACTATTTAAAAATGAGAAAAAAAGTGAAGAATATATTACTGTAAGAAAGATATACCGCTATTATTGTTTGCCAACCTAACCCACCCAGGTGGTGTCTCACAGTCACCTGTATTGCAACAAAAATAGAATACACGGAAAAGCATGCCTTGTGTGCAAAGTGTATTCTTTTATGCTAGGAGGCTTTGAATTGTCATAGTTACTAACGGGAAACTTTATTTAGAGTCCGTTAATTTTTTTTTCGCATGCACCTGGTGTCATCAGAATACTGGTAATTATTGCAGAATTCAGTTCAGATATCTTGTGCTCAAGTAAGTTGTTCCGGATTACAGTTTGTGTTCTTACATTTTTGTGAATATTGAAAGGTTAGCTTTTTCATGGATTATGGAAGATGTATAAGACAATTATTTTTTTGTATACAGATTGACATTCAAGCAGTAATGGCTCAAAGAAAAAAATCTTACACAAGAGGATATAAGAAGGGCGATTGAAGCTGACTCGGACAATGATTATAATGCATGATTATAATGAAGTAAATGACGAATGTGACTTTGATTATTTGGATAGTGAAGATTGTGAGGGAGATGCTACTAAAATCTTTGAGGAACGATGAAATAGAGCTAAATGAGAAGGATGATGATGTAATTATTGAAGCTGAAAAATATCTTGGGAGGGATGGAACTGAATGGAACTCTGAACCGTTCAGTCAAGGAAGATCGGCCAGTCATAACATTATTAGAGGCCAATTAGATAAAGTTGTTTTACCGCCTGGAAAGCATATTGACGACGTAAGTGATGCATTCGACTTTTTTTTTGATAGTGCAATTATTGGCCTTATTGTCAAATTTACGAATTGACATGGTGCAGAAAAGGACGGGCAGAAATGGAAGCTCACTAACGTCATTGAAATACGAAGTTTCATAGGACTGCTTATTTACGCTGGCACTAAACAAGAAGGCATTTTTGATTTTACAGAGTCCTGGGATGAAGTTCATCGCCATCCAGTGTTCAGGGCAACAATGTCAAAGAATCGGTTCGCTAAAATATCGCAACATTTACGATTCGATGACACATCAAGTAGATCAGAAAGACGACAGAGAGACAAATTTGCACCAATAAGGGAACTCTGGAACTCCATTATGAAAAATTTGAAGAAGCTGTATGTGCCTGGTATGAACCTGACAATTGATGAGCAACTGGTCCCCTTCCGAGGTAGAGTGCAATTCAAACAATACATCCCTTCAAAGCCGGATAAATATGGCATGAAGATCTGGTGGATATGTGATAGCTCTACATCTTATCCCTTGTTTGGTATTCCTTACCTTGGAAAGGAAGGGAATAAAAGAGATTGTAATCAAGCGGAGAATGTGGTGTTGATGCTTTGCGAGTCTTACTCTGGATCGAACCGCAATCTTACGTTTGATAATTTTTTTTACATCATACCATCTGGCAAACCAATTATTGAGCAGAGGTCTCACCAGTGTTGGAACTCTAAGAAAAAATAAAGCATGCATACCAAAAGAATTTCTTCCCAATAAAAGCAAGGATCTGGAGTCAAGTTTATTTGGGTTCAGAAAAAAAATATCATTAGTGAGTTACGTTCCAAAGAAAAACAAATTCTTTTTGTTCTTATCAACCATGCATCATACCAAAACAATGGACATCAACAACAAAAACAAACCACAAGTTAATTTGTTTTACAACTCAACTAAAGGGGCGGTTGATACTTTGGATCAGATGTGCCATGCATTTTCAGTCAAACGCAAGTCAAACAGTGTAATTTTCCACAACCTCATTGATGCTACGGGTATAGCTGCATATGTGATTTGGATGAAAACATATCCAAATTGGAATGCACCTAAAAAGCACAAAGCAAGACCACTATTTCTCAGAGATCTTGTAATGGGATTAGTTACACCGCACATTTTACGCCGCAAGACTAGGTATTTATCAGGGCCACTAAAACATGTCATCTGCAGCGAAGAATATTGAAGACAACAAAGCTGACACGTCTAGAAAGAGGAAAAGATGTTACATGTGTTCTCATGATAAAGGCCGCGCTTCAAAACAAATATGTTGTAAATGCAAGAAGAGCATCTGCAACGAACACTCAAAAAAATCACTTGTATGTCAAGTTTGTACCTTAAAAATAAATTAACCGAATAATAAAATAACAAATGAAACACATTACAAATGGAGTTAGTTAATTAGTTATAAATAAAAAATCAATACCAAACTTTAAAAAATACTTTCCAACATTATTTCAAATTATTATTAGCACTTTTCTAATATGGTGACTTTGAGTCACCACCTGGGTGGATTAGGGAGAAAATTGACTTGGGCTGATTAGGGTTAAAAATGTGTTCGTTACTCGTATTTCACCTAAAAGCTTGCTTTCGGTTTCCGAAGTATCCATTTTACCATTAATAGATGCTTTTGAAAACTTGGTAGATGTCGATTCTGAAATTGTAGTAATGGATTGGAAGATGTAATGATATTCAAATAATAATTTTAACGATGAGATGGATTTAGGAAAATAATATTGCAGCTGCTGACTGAACATTTTTTGAGTTGAGTTTAAATAAAACTAAGTTAAGAAATAAACTTAACTTCGAAAGTGTAAAAAATATCAAGTTGGCCAAAGAACTTAACAATGAGAAAAATTAAAACCATTCCGTTTGGTCGGCAAAAGCATTATTTAAAAAATCAAGGTTATTTTTTTAAGTATAAGTGAAGTAAGTTAGACGTTGTTCCAATTCTAAAAATAAAACTGACTAGGTCATTCGCATGACGTTCCTCATTGAATTTAGAAAACTAACGTTTTAAAATGTACATATTTTATAAACAACAATAAAGTGATACACTTTTCTTTAAATTTCTTTGAAGACTAAGCAAATGGACATTTTTACTGTCGTGCAGTTTTTTTTATATATTTAGGGTAAATTTAAATTGGCTCAAGACTATGTTTATGTTATTTGTTCTCTTTGTGTTTTATTAAGGTTTCCATGTTTTGAAACTGGATTTGGTATCTTTTTTTCCAATTTTGCTCGCTAATTGTTTTTGGAAGTGGCAACCGTGGTGGTATGTCCGATGTGGTATATGGATCCTCGTCATTATACACCGCTGTCGTCTGGGGGTACAGTCTAACATCTGGAGTGAAAGTATGGATGATGTCTTTATAGATTTTAATAGACAAAAATTGAATCTCTGGCGTCAATACTCAATGCATGAAAAATGAATTCGTTGATGCATACGATTAAGTTTTGTAAAAGGTCAATTTTTTTTTTTTTTTTTTTTTTTTTTTAAGCTTAAAATCGGATTTTATTCATTATTTCTTTTCATTAGCTTAAAACTAACATAACATTATTTTCAATACATATCTAATATAAAAATATGAATAAAATTTTATATGTCGCTCTTTAATTTAAGGGACAAAGGGACAAAGTTCTAAATTAGTGTTAAGCGACAGACAACTAAAGTTCTGATGTGGGGTGACAATCAGTAACTAAACTAACAAAATAAAATAAGATTAATTCAATCTATTTGCTCTAACAATCAAAATTCCAAGAAGAGTTAAAGTAAAGTAAGAGAAAGAAATATATACGCATAAAGAGGGTTACTTTGCAGCCTTTTTAAGATAAGATTCTAAATAAGGATTCAATGCTAGCATAATCATTAGTAAGTAACCTGTGCTTAATTTTACGTGCAAAAACGTTATGGTTGTGAATCATTCGAATGGAATATGGTAATTTATTAAATAGCAAAGGGGCTTTAACTTTATAAAAATTAGCAAAATTAGTTGTACGTTTAAATGGTATATTGACAAAAGCCATTACATTTATTCGTAGATTGTAAGTTTGATTGCTTCTACTTGGAATATTACCACTTTGTCTGAAAAATTCCCTGAGTACCTTAAAAACATACAAATGTCTTATTGGTATTATGTGAAGTTTTTTAAACAAGGGCCAACTATGAGAGCGACGATTACACCTACAGATAATACGGACTATATGTTTCTGCGCAATCAAAACAGGTCTAAGAGCACTAAAATACGATCCTCCCCAACTGGTAATTCCATATTGCAACTTCGACTGTGCCAGACCATAATAATATCTTAATAATACTTTATTGGAGCAATAAGGCTTGATGAGATACAGCTTACGAACAACTAAATTCATATTCGATTTAATAGTTTGAATATGATCCTTCCAGTTTAAATTATTGTCTATCAAAACTCCAAGATATTTGTAGTTCTTGACAGACTCAATTTTAAAACACTTATCAGATGGTAAAGATGGTACTGAAAAAAATTATTTTACCACACGTATGAGGTGGTAGACTAAATTGTTTACAGATACCCATGAAAAAAAAGATTATAATCAAATAAAACATTATTAGATATTTTAAAGTTTACTAATTTTGTTTTTTCGCTAATAATTAAGTTATGTGCTGCAAACCACGACCTCAATTTTTCTAGGTCCCCTGCAATTTTTGCAATACATTCCAAATCGCTTTGAAATGAGTACGTGAATGTTATGTCATCAGCAAAAGCAGTTACTAAACCATTTAATTGCTGACTAAAAAGCGAGTTTACATATATCAAAAATAAAAGCGGTCCCAGAACAGAACCTTGGGGTACTCCATTTTTTAAAACACGAGGTTCACTAAAGTTTCCATGGACTTTAACTTTTTGTTGCCTATTAGTTAAATATGTTTCAAACCAACTGTAAGTAGTTCCCCTGAATCCAGCATTATACCGCTTATTTAGTAGAATCTGGTGATCAACCATATCAAATGCCTTAGTCATATCAATGAACAAAGCCATTGTGGATTGATTATTGTTTAAACCTTCATATAACTGAGTGCACACCCTGAGAATAGCGTCCTCGGTTGATAACCCACGCCTAAACGCAAACTGATTCATCGAAAAGAACTCATTATGCTCCAAAAAATGTAGCATTCTAACCTTAATCAACTTTTCAAAAAGCTTCGCAAATGTTGATAAGAGAGATGTAGGTCTATACGAGTAGTTCGATACGTTTCTTTTATTGCCTTTTTTGAAAAGAGGAAAAACCTCAGCACATTGAAGGGATTGAGGAAAACATCCATTACTAATACTCATATTGAATATAAAACTTAACACATCTGCCACTTGCCAACAAAAGTTTTTTAATAATAATAATAATAATAATTTTAATAATAATTATTACGTGTTTCTGTAACCATTTTTTGAGTCTTTTTGCATAGTTTTTTGTAATACTCGTACATTTTTAGTCTAATATTTTGGGGATGTTTTGCAGATTTAACAGCGTAACTATTTTTATTTTTTATTTGTTTTTTGTTTATTGCTTTTTTCTTTTAGAAATATGCGACACACTGATACAAGATTGAACATGCTTTTGTAAGACCGCGAGGAATATGTCAAAGGAAAAAGAGGGATTATTTTCAGAGTACACCGATTCCCAAAATTCGTACGTTAATCTTTCTTTTAACATCCTATAGTCGATAAATTGTTTAGTGTTTCGCAGATTGATATTTTTTGTTATTGAATTCATAAGAAAACTAAGAATGATCATATGATGGTCAGTAATTTTATAGTCATAAGCTCACTGCTCACAAGGTAAAGCGGCTTAAGTCGTTTTTTAGCATTTTTTAGGAGAACGAATTTAAACTTTAAAAAAATATATAAGGAGAACCGTTTTGAATAGAAACATGAAGTTTGGACACAAGTATTATAATTTTTTTCTCTTTTTATATGAATTTAAGGATTAAAAAAATTATTTGAATTCAAGTTTTTATTAGAAAAAATTCTCCCTTAAGTCCTTTTACCTTTTTCTAATTTGTATATTTAATTGGCTTATGTTACTTAAGCCGGTTTTCCGAATTTTGTTTCAATTCTTGTGTGTACTTACTTATACATAAGCCGTTTTTCCTTTTTTTTAAATTTAACTTTATTGTTAATTAAGACTTTTTTCTCTTAGGTAATTTTTATTAAGTTTCATTGAAATAAAAGTTATTAAAGGACAAAAAAACATAGATATAAGTTAATACAAAATTAGACTGCAATAAAAGAAGAGAGCTTAATACCACCTAGTCAATAGTACCATCTTCGACTTCTTCTGTAAGATCCGGATGAAAGTCTGGTTTTGCTTCAGTGCAAAGAGTCTTATAAAAGTCATGAAACTGCTCATCGATCAAAGGGAGCAGCTGCAGAAGATCTTGTTTTTTTGCTTCGTTGATTTTGTTTGGTCCATCGTACAGCATTTTAAGAGAGCCTGTGTTAAGTTCATTACAGCCTCGTTTTTTAATATTAAGCATTTTAAATGGTTCTTAGGTTAGGTTAGGTTTATGTGGCTGTCGGCAGAAACCGACACACTTAGACCAATTTAGGTCCATTGTGATACCACGTATGTATTATCTACCTCAACTCTGTAGATGGGACTGGCCAACGACACGCGGTTGTTCTCAAACGGTCCCCCATCTACGTACTAACCGCGCCCAACGTCGTTTAATTGCGGTGATCTGACGAGAACCGATTAACTCGACGTGGTATTAAATGGTTCTTGCTCGCTAAGAGAATTTTTATAAAAAATGTTGAATGGAGCATCTGATGCGAAACGAAGCCATCTAATGTTCTTCCAATTTATTTTGTTGTTATCGTCATTAACTTTGCGAAAAATGCATTTATTTTTAACAATTGACCCAAAGTTGTGAAACTTGGATTGAGACATCTCATTAACTACAAATTTCGTTTTGGTTCCGACTCCCCGTACAAACTGGTACCAATCTCTTGGGTGGTGAATTTTGAAGTTTGTTCTTTTTTTCTTTCGTTCAATAATGGAGTGGTCTATGTCACATTCCATGTGGGTGTGGCCCGGAATCAAAAACTTGTGATCAATATATTTTAAGTTGTTGGTTTCATTACAAACGCACATCAACATCATTATAGCAACCATTTTATTTTTATTTTGACCGAAACAGTTGTCACTGTAAAAAGTGACATGCTCGGTGTCTGGTGATAGGGCAGAAGGCGAATTTATTTGTTCAAATAAGCACGAAGCTATCTCATTGCCACCTCTATCGGCAACAGCTTCATGCCACATGTAACAATGGGGAGTTCCTTTTACACAGTCGTGTACGGTCAAATTAAAAGTGTATAACTGACGTTTATAAAAAGTTACCGAAGATTGTAAAAATGGAGTGGGAAGGCACTGCTGAAGATCGAAGGTGAAAACTTCCATACCTCGCTGATTTTTTGCAGTCGCGATATCCTTTTTTTTTGTTTCATATGCAGAAACTGCATCTTTATGGTGTTGCTTTAGCTCCAGTTCAACCGATGTCAGAGCATCTCCTGTGACTGATGATTTTTGTATGGCCAACAAGTCACATTTTGTGCAGGTATCTGCTTTTGGCTTCTTAAATTTTATATTAAGGGTCTTAAAAATCTCTGCATATTTTGTTAAAGAAATTGGGCTTTCAGTTATATCTGTGTAAAGATTGTACAGCTTTGATAGATTGAGATTTGTGTCAAAATACTTTTGACTGGACTGTTTTCGAGTATAATGGCTCTCATATGCAGGGATACTCATAATATGATTCAGAACTTCATTTCTTTTTGCATCTGAGATTTTATTAGTCGGATTTCCCTTTCCTCGCATATCCTTCATTACGACGGTACCTGGAGATTCGATCTTTTTTGCAATAACTGTTTTCAAAAAGCGGTCAGTTTCATCCAAAACAGTTTTGAAGCATTTTTGACAGACTTCTGTTCTGATGCCTTTCAGATTCAGGAAATATGAGTACGTAAACTTACGATTTCGAGGTTTGCCACTCTTCTTCGAACGGATTGTTTTTTTTTCCCCCGATTGAAATCAGTCCAGACACAAACGCCAACTTAAGATCATAGTTGCCCAGACTCCAATACTGTTCAAAAAGCATTTTTTGTTCTGATGGTGAAATTTTATGCATACATTTTCTTTTGCAATCTGTCAAAAGTCTCATCCGTTTTGCAGGAACGTTTTTTCCAGTACTAGTTAAGTAGTTCTGGCCTAAATTTCGTTTTTGACGTCTTAACTTACGCGATTCTTTTGTTGATACATTCTCAGGGCTTAAATTATTACTTTCTGGGATATGATCTTCTGAACCAAAATTTTGTTCTAATTGGCTGGCCATTTCTTCAATGTCTGAGTCAGAAAAGAAAGTTTGTGGTGATTTGTCTGGCAAAAGAAAGTCTGGATCTTTCACGCTATCATCATCGTCTTCGTCAAATGATTCATCTGACATCATATCAGTAGCCAATGTAGATTTCAAATCTGTGATGATTGTATCTGTCAGGTCATTGACACTGGTTGTAGCTGTTTCATTAGCCACAAGTGGCATAAATATCCCGTTTTCTAAAATTTAATAAAGCGAACGTTGACTTTAATTCATTCACCTAAATAAAATATCATCTATAACTAAATTTTACCATCAAACTCAATAGGACGAGTTGAAGTTCGTAGGTTCTCCCCAGAGCAGCTGGGAATTAAGCCCATTTCACCTTATGGAAAACAAACTCATAAGATACCATAACTTTGAATCGAAAATAATAATTCTATTTTACGTGAATGATCTGCTTTTTATTATTAAAAAAAATATTTTTTTTTTTCTTAAGAATTTAATATTGGTATAAGTAATAAGGGTATTCAATTCATCCAAGTGTAAAAGTTGTGTAAAATGATAAGTTTACATAAAAGTTTGCATGAACGGCCTTATAATTCGTTAACTTAAATGCTGTGTAATAAGTAGTAGTAGTAGTAATTGTGATTTTATTTATTCATATTTAATTCTTACATATGTAATTCACAAAAATGTGCATTGGCAAATGCCGTCAGCCGGAAAAAGAGAGAAATTTTAACATATTATTATTAACAAAAGTTAAAACATTTTTAAAATTAAATTTAACAGATATTTTTATGAAAGTTTACACAAATATTATTTAAAAAGCTTCATCTACAATTTGTTGTCGATATTTTGTGGCTGCTTTAACATAACTTGCAAGTATATTCCAATCCTGACCATTCAAGCACAGAACAACTTCGTCTTCCGTAAGTGAAGATTTACCCCAATGAGCTCTTCTGATGCTTCTCAAGATAGGACAAACTCCAATGAAATGCTGGACATCTTCTTTCACGCGCAGATTGCATAAAGTGCATTCTGGATTAATGTCCGATCTATGCGGCATATAATTTAAACGAAGAAGTTCCCCTCTGACCTTAAAAATTGACGAAATCATACTTATATTATTTCGGTCATGGAAATAGTTTTGCTCCATAAGATCATGATTGAGTATTCGATACGTACATCTGCTTTCACTCTGCTGTGCTTTGGACCTACACTCCGCACGGTGAGCTTCATCAATATTCCTCAATAGCTCCTGCACATATCCTTTCCACGATTCTGCATTGTACTCTGTTAACGGAACATTATGTTCTGCACTCAATCTGGACCATTCTTCGAAAAATTGAAGCTGTCCACGCACTGCATGTTTTGCCATTGCTTTCAATATGTACTCCATATGCAACCGGATTGTAAAGATGTATAGAGGTGGCAGACCTGTTTCTAAATGCAACATATAATTTGGAGTATTTTCTGGAAGCCTGAAGATTTTCTTTATAAAGTATCTTAACAACTTTTCTACTTCGTCATACCGATAGATACCCCAAACTTGTGCAGCATAACACATGATAGATCGAACTGCAGCCTCAAAAACTTTAAATTTCATGCTCGATGGAATGTTTTTTTTGCCAAGTATCCCCTTCCAATTGCAGTTGATTGCTCTTTTCGCTTCTTTTAATTTTTCGTTAAGGTGGTACTTGAAAGACATTGTGGGTGTTAAGGTTACCCCAAGATACTTATAGATCTTAACAATCTCAACTTCCTCATTTTGCCAAAACCATTTTTCCTGTCTTGAGTACCTCCCAGGTCCATTTCGAATAATCATTATTTTGGATTTCTCAACGTTGACTTTGAGGTTCCACATTGTGCAGTATTGTTGCAGTTTATTCATCATCATTTGCATCATCGTTGGGGTCTCCGCCAGAATGACTATATCATCCGCATAAAGTAGAAGCTTTATATGAATTCCTTCAAATACTATTCCGCCCTGTAGGTATGTTGTAAGGTCATCAAGGAAAATTGAAAAGAGGAGTGGGCTCAATAGACAGCCTTGCTTAACGCCCATCTCTGATTCAAACCAGTTGGATATTTGTTTTCCATTCCATACCGCAGCCGTGTTGTATTTGTACAGGCTTTGTATGATGTTTAGAACTTTCGTCGATACTCCCAGATTACTTAACTTGTAGAATAAAGCCTTTCTATCGATAGTATCGAAAGCTGCCTTAAAATCAACAAAGAACGCATACAACTTTTTGCCCTTATCAAGGTAGGTTCGTGCTATGCTTGTCAGAGAGAATATGTGATCTACTGTTGAGTACTCTTTTCTGAAACCCGCCTGGAAATCGCTCAGTAAGTCATTTACCCGTATCCAATCTGTTAAGCGTTGTAATATGATTCCGGAGAATATTTTCATAACGGAGTTCATGAAAGAAATGCCTCTATAATTGTTCGGATCATTCGGATCACCTTTTTTGAACAGCGGATAAATTATACTTCTTCTAAAGCTGTCGGGTACCTCACCCAAGTCGAAAATGTGGTTGTACGCTAGCGTTAGTTTTTCAAGGAACCCATTTGTCGCAAACTTAAAAAACTCGTAGGGAATGCGGTCATCTCCTGGTGCTTTATTTACGTTACAGCGATGTAAAACATTGCAAACTTCTTGCATCGAAATTTCGTTGTCTAGTGAGTCCACTGTTGTATATGGGAGTGCATAACTAAGCCAGCTAGAACTACAAGGAGGGTTCAATAACGCCTGGAAATGATCGGCAAGAACAGACGTTTCCACATGGATGCCCCGTGCGAAACCTATACCGTTAAGGGACCTGACAAGTTTCCAAAACGATTGACTATCTTTTGTTTCCACAAGTGTTCTTGTTAGGTGCGCCAAATATCTTGTTTCCTTGTGTCTGCAAATATTTTTGTACGCCTTGTTTGCTTCTTTATACATCATTTTTGCCATGGTGCTGCCCAATTTTCTGACCAAACGTAAGCAAGCAAAAGACTTCCTCCTCGCCGCTACACACTCCCAATCATACCACTGTTGTTTTCTCTTGTACCTTCCAGACAGTTGAAAGTTCTTCGCAGCATGCGATATGCAAGACACGAGTGAGTCCACACCACGATTGGAGCGAACTTCGCTGTCAGTTACTTCATTCAGTCTCAAATCAAGGTTACGTTTATAAATTCCGGAGTAACTCATCTTCCATTTCAGCTTGGGCAGTAGGCCTAGGTCCAGGGTCGTGGGTCTTAGCGGTAGCCTTAAATTAACCAAAACTGTTAACGGCAAGTGGTCCGAGAATATTTGCTCACTTACGCAAAAATCAGTCACATACTCCATCCACTTTCCACGAATAAAGCAGTAGTCGATGGTGGAACAGGCTGTGCCTCTTAGAAAAGTTAAATGACCATTTCTGTCGCTTTTGGATCGTCCGTTAAGTACTGTCAAACCAAAAGATTCACACAACTCCATCAGTTTTTTCCCGTTTCCATCAATTTTCGAGTCTGTTGCATTTCTCTGTTCGGTTAAACATTGCGGTAACAGCTGTGTATCAACCTCTAGTATTTGCGAGTCTCCTATTCTAGCATTGCAGTCCCCAACTATCATTACATTTTCCTTATCGAATGCCACTAGAAAATCGTTCAGGTTGGTAAAATCGTCCATCCATTTGTTACAGTTTATGTATACTGGAACTAAAAACAGCTTAGTATTCTTCACGACTATTTCTATAAAAACTCTATTGACTCCATTGATAAATTTACATTGAATTTTATCCTTCAGTTGTTTTTTGATGCCATACAAACAACCTCCGCTCGCCCTTCCGTGAGAAAACGTTCGCATCGCTGGTATCCAAAGAAGGTCATGGTTCTCAAAACAGGTGTCAAAGCGATCGGTAATATTTTCGATGAATGTTTCAAACAATAAAAATATATCAAACTGACTTATATATTTAAAAAAATCGGCAAAAAGTAATTTATTACTAAGACCTGCTATATTAAATGAAATTATTTTAAAAGCATAATGACTTAAACTAAGATCTAAATTTAAATGGCTGACGGCGGTATCGTTAAAGTCTATTTTCCTGAACGTTAATCGGTACAGTTTGAGAGCCACTGGTAGGACATGATGTCTTTGAATCGCACCTGTCAGCTGTCATCTGTTTCAGAAGTGTCATTCCGTCTTCGTCATCGCTGTGTAATAATAAATTAAACCTCTGGTTGTTAAATGTCAAATATAATATAGGCTTTGAGCCAATAGTCTCCGCAGCTAGGCTCTCTCCTTTTTTATATTACCTTGTAATTTAAATTACTAGTTAATAAATTATAATAATAATAATATAGGCTGTTCTATGAGCTTATACAAAAATTTATAAAAATTAGTTCAAAGATAAACAAAATACTTTAATTAATTAAATTAACTATCTACAAATTGCTGTTTATGATTTATAAATTGAAGAACTATTCCGAAAAAGGAGTGATGGTTGGCGTATAATTTAATAGGCACAACGTGTGGTTAAGTTTATCAAACAAATTTTATTAGTAATTTTCCGCAGCAAAATCCTTATCTTAGTGTTTAACATCACTGCATGAATACCCTTAATATGTGTATGTAGTTTATTTATATCTATTTTTAATGTATTATATGAAATAAAATGAAAATTCAAAATAACAAGATCAATCACATAGTTATATGACGCTGAACAAACTACAAAGACAGAGGAGAGCCAACATACCAGATTTAATTAAACCTTTGGGTTCAGGATTCTTATTCTTAGCGCCTTTAAAACGTGCAAGAAGAATCATTTGCATTGCTCTATTCATTTTGATGTTAAAAAAAACTTTTTGTTTATGATAGTTAATAGAACACAATTATTGCAAAAGTTTTTTTTTATTTTTGTTTAAAACTTTTTTTTTTGTTTCAAAATGATTTCTTTTTCTGACTTTTGTTAATACATACATATATGTTATTTATATTTATAGATAGAAAAAAGAAACTATACACTTGCTTTGTTGATTTTAAAGCTGCATTCGATAAAGTCAATAGACAAGCTTTAATATACAAACTTTCTTGCATTGGTTTGTCAAGAAAGTTTCTCGAAGTGTATGCAAGTCTTATTTCGTCAACAAATGCAAGGGTATGGGACGGTTTCACATTTTCAAATCGATTTGATACAATTACAGGTGTTCCTCAGGGTTGTATCCTCAGCCCATTATTATTTACCCTGTTCATAGATGATGTCTGCGAGCTTCTTCCGGGTGGAGTTAATTTTGCTAACATTATAATCAAAGTCCTGTTGTACGCGGACGATCTAGTTATGCTTGCTGATAATCCTTTCACGCTTCAATTGCAAATAAACCGTCTAAGTTCATTTTGCGAGTCTTGGGGCTTGCAAATTAATACCCAAAAAACTAAGATTGTTATATTTGAAAAGAGACAATCAAGAAGGCGAGCGGAAGAAAAATGGTCTCTAAACAATACACACATTGAGGTTTTACAAGAGTTTAAATATTTGGGTGTCCTCTTGACCTACAATTTAAGCTATCTAAAGCACTCCAAAGAAAAAAGCAACGAAGCTAAATTGGCTCTTAATATAATGTGGCCAAAGTTTTTTTCGAACCAAAATGTTGATATAACGTCCAAGTACAAAGTTTTCAACGCGACAGTAAATGCATGCATGGCATATGGCGTCCAACCCGTCGGATACACACACTTCGAAGCTTTTGAAACTGTACAAAGGAACTTTTTTAAGAGGATATTTCGTTTGCCTAACTCAACACCCAACTACGCCATATATGTAGAGTCAGGAATAGTCCCTATATATATACAAAATTTGAAGGCAAATGCGAACTTCATTACTAGAGTGATGAAAAGAAGTGAAACTTGTCTTCACAAAATCATCTTAAGAAAATTACTTCGAGTGAATGCTTCCCCGTTTAAAAACTGGAACGAACTAGCTTTATCTTACGAAACAAGTTTAAACTTAACAGAAACTAATGTGACCGATTGGCAGGCTCAGTTTTCTGATGTGATTGCTAAGGTGGATCACAAAATGTTTCTGGATAACCTTTCCAGAGCATCTTCATCTACTTCAAGAGCTATTTATAGTCATTTAAACCATGAACTGCCCTCGGAAGTCTCTTACTTTAGTAATGAATTTTCAGCCTCGGTTATAAGTATTATTTTTAGAGCAAGAGTTGAAATTTTAAATTTGAACTTTATACCTCATCGATCAGACTTGCCCCAGCTATGTGATCTATGTAACGGAAGAGTGAATGAAGATATATACCATTTCGTTGCTGCTTGTCCTATTCTACAAGAAATTCGCCGGTTGCATTTTCGGGAAAGTTTTATATCTTTGGACAAACTTTTTGAAATTTTAAATGGAGCAATGGGCTGGCTCAGCCTCTTTAAATATTGCCAACATGCTCTTTCTTACCGCAACAGCTTTACATATTAAACTTAGTCGATTACCCACTTATTGCAGTTTTGACCAAATTTTATACCTAACTATTTATTTTTTTTTTCTTGCTGATCATACTAAATTTGATAATATCTCTTTTGTGTTTCAAATCACGTTAAAATTGATAATATTGTATAAACAGCTATTTCTAACCAAATTGTGTATTATCTTGCGTTTCAAATCATGTTAAAATTGATAAAATTTTGTATAAACGCCTAATCAAATTAACCAAATTGTATAATATTTTGTGTTTCAAATCACGTTAAAATTGATAGCATTGTTTTATATAATAATATTTCTTCATATCTTTTGTTAAACATTTTTTGTTTTTTCCTTTTCTTTATACAAGGTGGCGCAAAAGTCATCACCCAGTGGCGTTCACCAATCCGACTGAAAACTACATAGGATAGATGTTAAACGTCGTGGATCATTTAGAACATTGGCACACAGAATTGCCTAAGGCCACCCATGGGCTGAAAACCCTATCGGAAGATGCTATAATTTTTGCAAATGGCGGCAAATGTCAATTTTACTTTGACATTTGTGAAGTAAACAGAAGACAACTTTTGCGCCACCTTGTATTTTAAAATTTTTGCTTTTTATTATTTCTTTTATTTTTAAATCATATTATGAAATGTCATCTCAGGCAGACGGCAGTATTGCCATGTCCTTATTCTTAAGTATACCAATTTGTAAACTTAATGATGAAAAAATAAGGAATCTATCTATCTATCTTTCTCACACAGAAAAATTTACCAATGTAAAATTGATATGAAGAATGGTTGATTCTAAATAATGCGATTTCATCTTAGTTCATTCATTTCACTATAATTTTAAATGATTTTCGTTTTGAATCAATATTTTAAAACGTTGGCTTTAAAAGAAAAATGGTTAATTCAACAATGAAGAACAGATGGAACAAGTGACAATTGAGTTCTTGTTAAAATAAAATTTGACACATTCAATTCAACATTCAATAATTTTAAAATAACATTGATTTGTATAACAACAGTTTTTTTCGTGTAATTAACATTGAATCGATTTAAATGCGAAACCACAGACGATGTACATCAACGACTGCTTGACCTATCGGACTCGTCAGCTGTTCAAAACTGCAACATCTATTAAGATCTCTAAAAAAATATAAATACGTTTGGACTAGGAATGGGATAGTGTACATGCGTAGGAGCGAGGGTAACAATAATTGTATTCGTATTACTTGTTCTGACGATTTTAATAAATTATGAATTCTTATGAACCCAATGCATGTATTTATCCAGATGTTCCTTCTAATTCCAATGTTACATTTTGTTTACATCAAAATATTCGTAGTGTCAGGAGAAATTTTGCTTCATTGTTAGCTCATATCAATGCACTCGAGAGTTTACCAGTAGTGATAGTTTTAAGTGAAATATGGATTTACGAAAATTAATATGTGAAATGAACCTTTTGCAAATTGTAATGAGACTTACCAAGCTGGGGGTGTTATGATTTATGTAAGAGACGGTTATACGTGCAATTGTTCAAAAATTACTTATTCAAGTGCTGATATTGTGAAGTTGAATTTGGAATATATGAACGATACATATACTTTTCTATACATATATAGACTACAAGAAATTAATAAGTCTATCTTTTTAAATGATCTAGATGGTTTATGAAGTGCATCAAAAGAAAAAAAATTGATTATAGTGGGTGATACGAGTATAAACATAAATATCTTAAATCTTTCCGATAATTTTACAGAGAGCTATCTGCTTCTTATGGCGTCTAATGGGTTAAAAAGTATTATTAACGATCCAACTCGCGTTACAGACTATATATTTACTCGGATACATAAAGATTTTAATATTACGAGTATTTTGAATGGTATAGCTCTCTGTGCAAAAGGTAAAAGGGCTTAAGTCGACTTAAGCCAAAAATGATTTTTTTTAATATTTAAATAAAATGAAAAATTGGCTACATTTCTGTTTCTGCAGATTGTTTCTATTCCATCTAGAAGTCACTTTTCAGTATTGTAAAAACGGCTTAATTCCAGCATATTTAAAAATTTGCTTTTGGTAAACCGTCTTAAGTACAGGCGCTTTTTTTCGTCTTATTTTGTTTTGGCTTATGTGTAACTAAGCCGTTTTAAAAAAACTTAGAATTTCAGTTTTTTGATAAGGAAGAAAATGTTAAGTACAATTAAGCCACTTTTCCAAAACAAAATCTTATTTGAAGTAAAATTTTATGTATACTTAAGCCGGTTTTCCCTTTTCAGTTTTTAATTTAACTGACATAAGCCTTTTTACCAAAATGAAATCTGTGATTTAGTTTGAGCTATGTGAACGTAAGCCACTTTTCCAAACAAAAAAAAAATAGAAAAATAAAAAAAAATCGTTTGGAACAACGATTTAACGGACATAAGCCACTTTACTCGAATCATTTTTCAAATAAACGCTGTTTTAAATTCAAATAAGCCGTTTTACTCCAATCAAAGTATCCTGGATTAAAATAAAAAAACTAAAAGGGGAAACTGATTTATGTAGACATAAGCCATTGTTGTTAGAGTTGTGAGAGCGTAAATAAGGTCGTTTGATAAAAGTGAAATAAGTATATATTTTAATAAATCGTTGTACGAGTATGTAAGTGAAAGTGTTTTGTGAATAACATATAGATAGATAGATAGATAGATAGATTCTTTATTTTTTCATCATAAAGTTTACAAATTGGTATACTTAAGAATAAGGACATGGCAATACTGCCGTCTGCCTGAGATGACATTTCATAATATGATTTGAAAATAAAAGAAATAATAAAAAGCAAAAATTCCAAAATATAAAGAAAAGGAAAAAAGGAAAAAAAAAAAAAAAAAAAATGTTTAACAAAAGATATGAAGAAATATTATTATATAAAACAATGCTATCAATTTTAACGTGATTTGAAACACAAAATATTATACAATTTGGTTAATTTGATTAGGCGTTTATACAAAATTTTATCAATTTTAACGTGATTTGAAACACAAAAGAGATATTATCAAATTTAGTATGATCAGCAAGAAAAAAAAAATAAATAGTTAGGTATAAAATTTGGTCAAAACTGCAATAAGTGGGTAATCGACTAAGTTTAATATGTAAAGCTGTTGCGGTAAGAAAGAGCATGTTGGCAATATTTAAAGAGGCTGAGCCAGCCCATTGCTCCATTTAAAATTTCAAAAAGTTTGTCCAAAGATATAAAACTTTCCCGAAAATGCAACCGGCGAATTTCTTGTAGAATAGGACAAGCAGCAACGAAATGGTATATATCTTCATTCACTCTTCCGTTACATAGATCACATAGCTGGGGCAAGTCTGATCGATGAGGTATAAAGTTCAAATTTAAAATTTCAACTCTTGCTCTAAAAATAATACTTATAACCGAGGCTGAAAATTCATTACTAAAGTAAGAGACTTCCGAGGGCAGTTCATGGTTTAAATGACTATAAATAGCTCTTGAAGTAGATGAAGATGCTCTGGAAAGGTTATTCAGAAACATTTTGTGATCCACCTTAGCAATCACATCAGAAAACTGAGCCTGCCAATCGGTCACATTAGTTTCTGTTAAGTTTAAACTTGTTTCGTAAGATAAAGCTAGTTCGTTCCAGTTTTTAAACGGGGAAGCATTCACTCGAAGTAATTTTCTTAAGATGATTTTGTGAAGACAAGTTTCACTTCTTTTCATCACTCTAGTAATGAAGTTCGCATTTGCCTTCAAATTTTGTATATATATAGGGACTATTCCTGACTCTACATATATGGCGTAGTTGGGTGTTGAGTTAGGCAAACGAAATATCCTCTTAAAAAAGTTCCTTTGTGCAGTTTCAAAAGCTTCGAAGTGTGTGTATCCGACGGGTTGGACGCCATATGCCATGCATGCATTTACTGTCGCGTTGAAAACTTTGTACTTGGACGTTATATCAACATTTTGGTTCGAAAAAAACTTTGGCCACATTAAATTAAGAGCCAATTTAGCTTCGTTGCTTTTTTCTTTGGAGTGCTTTAGATAGCTTAAATTGTAGGTCAAGAGGACACCCAAATATTTAAACTCTTGTAAAACCTCAATGTGTGTATTGTTTAGAGACCATTTTTCTTCCGCACGCCTTCTTGATTGTCTCTTTTCAAATATAACAATCTTAGTTTTTTGGGTATTAATTTGCAAGCCCCACGACTCGCAAAATGAACTTAGACGGTTTATTTGCAATTGAAGCGTGAAAGGATTATCAGCAAGCATAACTAGATCGTCCGCGTACAACAGGACTTTGATTATAATGTTAGCAAAATTAACTCCACCCGGAACCGTCCCATACCCTTGCATTTGTTGACGAAATAAGACTTGCATACACTTCGAGAAACTTTCTTGACAAACCAATGCAAGAAAGTTTGTATATTAAAGCTTGTCTATTGACTTTATCGAATGCAGCTTTAAAATCAACAAAGCAAGTGTATAGTTTCTTTTTTCTATCTATAAATTGTTGAGCAATGCTTAAAATGGCCAAGATATGATCCATGGTTGGAAAACCTGGGCGGAAACCGGCTTGAAAGATGCTCAAAAGACTGTTATCCTCAATCCATTTTGAGAGCCTTTCATATAGGATTGCAGTGAAAGTTTTTCTTATTGAATTTAAAATTGAAATACCTCTATAATTTTCCGCAGCGTTAGCATCACCTTTTTTAAAAATGGCAAAAATTACAGATTCGTTGCAACTGTTAGGGACACATCCATCATTGTACACTTTGTTATAGAAAGACACGAGGTAGTTTTTAAAATCAATAGTGCTGTTTTTATAAAACTCGACTGGTATGCCGTCTAGGCCAGGAGCCTTGCTGTTTTTCAATCTTTGGAGCGTTACTTCCAATTCGGGCAATGAGAATTCTAAATCCAGCTCGTTGACTCTAGTATCAGGTAGCGCGTAATCAAAGGTATGAAGGACTTCATCAGCTGAGAGTAGAGTTTTAAAATGAGCTGCTAACGTCTCAGCTTCTAAAGAGAACTTCATACCCTGATTGCGCCCACCAAGATTGCGCACTGTCTCCCAAAATATCTTTGAGTTTGTGCAGTTTAACAATTTCTTAGCCACGTTTTTTAAATAGGTGATTTTCTTAAGTGAGCACATTTTTTTAAAATCATTATTAACGCGAAGATAGATATTTTTGAAAAATTGAGAATTGGTCGTTCTAAACAGTTTTAAGTAAACGAACGAAAGTTTACGGAGATTTCTGCAATCCTTATCAAACCATACATTTTTTTCTGTGTGAACACATTGATCTTAAATTATTATTATATTTTATAAAATCCACGATAAAACTATGATTGAACGACTAGAAATCTGTTTTACCACGGTAGTAAGAATTGGCATGCGATTTCACCTATCCACAAAGCGACTAACGCGCATGTCATGAGCATGTCGGTGACGCGAACCCATACGATTTTCCCCTACCAAAAAGTGCCCAACGCGGCTAAAGAAGTTTTCACTTCAAAAATCCTTTAGTTTGTAAGATACATCCAGAAGGACGGTTTACCTGTGACAATTTTGTTCCACTCAAGTATTTGTTATTCATTGCCTCGCGGATTCTAAAAATCGATTGACATGTTCGCATGTCATATTTGTAGATCCTTCCACTGGCAGCAACAGGAATGTTTGCTGGTGTATTGTTCGAGTTAAGATTCGATAGCCCAAAAGATATGAATAGCAAACCACTTGAAGCAGACTACGATATTTATCGCTCACTCGTGTGGTGATCTCTTCACCTCCTTTCATAAGTCTTTGTGCATACAAATCCATTTTAAAATTGTTGACCCTCTTGTTTTAGCCTTTGCAATCTATCTAACCAACAACAACACGCGCACCTATCAGCCTCATCATTTTCATCGTAAACGTCAGCTATGCAAATGACATTATAACTCTTCAAGTCTTAGAGGGGCGGATGAGAGAGCCTCTTCAACCACATCTGTGGTACGTGCGTTGCGCCACACTAAATAAAAGTAGACCACAAGTACGCACTTGAGGTTTCGATAAACGTACAACCGATCGATCGTAGTCGTCGTCACCATCATCGATGGGTATCTGTGTACGTCGAGGTTTTACAGACCGCACACCATTTGGACTCTTGAGTTAGCCTCCAACAGAAAATAGAGTGCGATACTTGTATAGACTGTGGCAGTACAAAGATAGGACAACAATAACGAATGACTGTCAATTCAGCCGGGATAAGAGTTGGCAGAGGAGGATATCGCTCCATTTATCGATCTTAGATCACGTACTATTCGCGGACTGCTTAAGCAAATTGTTGCTGTCTTTCAATTTTTTTGAGACTAGTGGTTATGCAAGTTGTAATGAACTTAAAACAGTGGATGTAGCAGCGAGTTGAAAGAATTCTAAGAGGGAAATATGTAGCAAGAAGTGGTTGTTTGTTTGCGGATCGACTTATGCGGTTGCAAATAAAATCAGGCAGACCTAGCCCCACACTTTTAGGACTTTACAAAGGATAATTGAGATCGAGACTTTGGTAGAGGGAACAAACCTCTTAAAGGTATCAACTCGCAATAGACCAAGTTTACTTCTTCGACTTTTTCTTTGAACGACGTTGTCATGATCAGGACTTAAACGATCGCAAGCCTCAGGTTTGACCTCAAAAAGTATCGGCAGGCCTCCCGATTTTGAATCACTTCGTCACCAAGGCCAATCAAGTGAAGACGACCCTTTAGGTATGCATTTATCCAGTTCAAGAAGTTAGAGTGGAATCCTATTTTGTTTAACTTCACTAACCCGATTAAATGCTTTGGAGAAGTCTGTATGGACAACATCAATCCGTTCAATACGTAAATGGAAAAAAGTGTAAGGTTTGTGCTAGTAGAGCTACCAGCAACAAAACTATGGTGATAGGGAGAAAAAGTACTTTTAAGAATTTGAGTTAATCTTATAGAAATCGGGTTTTCAAAATTTTTTTGGAATTTTTTTAATCTTACAAATAAGGCGATAGTTAGAAACTTCCTGCCAACTTCCTGATTTATAAATTGATGTAATTATAGAACGCTTCCACTTTTTTAAAAACTCATCTCTTTCAAGGGAACGATTAAAAATTATTTTCAAAGGCACAGCAAATACTTTCGCACACCTCTGTAAACTAATAGGAAGCTATTCCATCCAAATCTAGTCGTGTATCTACCTTAATCTTAGTTAAAGCTTGTTCAATTTCTGAAGTTGAAAGGTTTAAACTACCAGTGCTCAAATGTCTATCAGAGTTATATTATTGATTACCAAGAGGTATAGTATGGGTGGCGACCCGTGCGGTGCTGGTTCAATCCCCATGGGGAACAACAACATACGCCACCCAGTCACATGCCTTTACACCAAAAGGAGGATTTCTGCTTAGTAGTACAATGGACCGTTACCGAGTCTGAGTGCTCTTCTTTATAAAAAAGAAAAGAAAAAAAAGAGGTGTAGTAGGAGAGCTATCTAAATAAACGGATTGAAAATGGTTAGCAAAAACCTTACAAACAACTTAAAGATCAGAAGATCATTAGATAGGAATAGGTACCATTAGATTGTTTTTTCTAGGATTTATAACATTCCAAAAACGTTTACTATCACTTTCAACAGATAATAAATACTGATTGTAAAGGAATTTATACTACAACCAACTTCACTCTGTCGATGACACTAAGGGATGCGTTGGCAAACTAGGCTCATAATTAGTTCTGGCTTTTGTTTATGAAAAGGAGTTAAAAACTTTGACAAAAATTAGTTTTTGCCCCGTGGTCCTCCCCTCTCCCCTACCTAGCGTTTACATTTCTTTTTTTTTGTATTGCTTAGTTTTTTTGGGGATATTTATTGAGTGGGTTACTGTGGAGTGGTTATTTGGGGCGCATATTCATCAATATTATTTTAAAAAAATAGTTAACATCAATTAGTTTGGTTTTATTTTTATTTCTTTCGTACTCAAGAGCGGTTTTTTTTCCAAAACAAATTAGGCAGATACAATACAAGTCGACATTCCAGATATGTTTGCTGTTGTTTTGTTTAATATTTATGTGTGTATGGTTGGTCATTCTCTTTTTGTATTTTATACGTTATTTATATTGTCGAAACTAGACTCTTGAGATAAGGTTGGGGCTCTTCGATTTGAAGTGTTTTATATATAGGTATAGGTTGTGGGCCTGGTTTTTGTTCTTCTTACCATACATATGTAGGTGCATGCGTTGCCCCACTTGAATGGGATCGTGAATATCATTGTTGCATCTTATTATTGTTTTATTTTGAAAAAGATTTGTTTTCTTTCTGGCTTTTTGGACATGGTGAAGACCCGTGGGCCATGATGAATGTTTTTGAGTTGGATCTTTGAGGTTTTTTTTTTTGACGGTGGCTGTCTAGATACTTCTTTGTGAAGCATGTCGAGGTATTGCTCTGGTTTATTTATTTTCCAGTCCAGTTTCTTTGATGAATCTGAGAATGAGCTGTGGGTCCATGGTTTGTATGTCCTTGTCTGTTATTTGGTGTCTGCCTAAATATTTCATCCTTTTGTGGGCCAGTGCCCCACAGGATTCCAGTATGTGGTCTGGAGTTTCGGCGGTTTCACTGCAGAATCTGCAGAGCCCGTCCTCCGATATGCCCATTTTCCTTAGGTGCTCATTGAGTCTGCAGTGCCCCGTGAGGAGGCCTGTTAGGATTCTTAGGTTGTTTTTGTTGAGGCCGATACAAGCTTTGAATCTCTTTTGGTTGTAATTTCCTAAGAGTTTCTTTGCTTGCCTCAGACCTTAGAGGTTGAGAAAGGCTTTTGCTCTTGTTTCTTCCTCCAGTCTCCTGAACTCTTCGCGTATATTGTGTTCTCCTATCCCGCAGAATGGTTCAGGTCCTATGAAGGGTTCCTCTGCCCCTTTTCTTGCCAGAGAGTCCGCTGCCTCATTGCCTGTAATGCCAACATGGCCAGGTACCCAGCAGATGGAAATTCTGTTATTCTTGCCTAGTCTATTCAGTCCGTGTTGGCATTCCCACACGAGTTTTGACTTCATAACGTAGGCGTCAAGAGCCTTTATGGCTGCTTGGCTGTCAGACATTATTGCTATGTTGCAATTTCTATAGTTTTTCTCGAGGTTGATTCGAACGCACCTGTCTATGGCACATATTTCTGCCTGGAAGATGCTGGTACATTTGCCCATGGATTCGTAGTGCTTAGTTCCTGGCCCAAACACTCCTGCACCAGTTCCCTCCTCGGTCCTCGAGCCGTCCGTGTACCTCTTTGTTGTGTGGTTGCTCAGTCCATATGTTGTGGATTCATTGCTCCAGTTCTCCTTATTGCTGAGCTTTGTCTGGAAATTCTTCTCGAAGTTGAACTTCCTGATGCTGTCGTCCCTAGGTATCCCAAGAAGTGGGAGTTTTTTGAGTAAGTCACCGTGTTCTTTCGAACCGATGCATTTCCCTCTCCCAATTCCCTCCTTTGCCATCCTAAGGATTGTTTTGTCTGCCTCGTTCATCACCATGATGTGTAGAGGAGTCAGTTCCAATAACACCTCCATGGCTGCGGTTGGGCAGCTACGCATTGCTCCGGTAATGCATAGGCACGCCAGTCTTTGCACTTTGCCGAGTGTGTCTCGTGTTGTGACTATACTGGTTCGTTTCGCCCATGCTACCGCTCCGTATGTGATCATTGGTCTCACGATTGCAGTGTACATCCATTGCAGGATGTTTGGGCTGCATCCCCATGCCTTCCCCGCTAGGCTCCTACATATCATGAGAGCGCTGGTGGCCTTCTTGGATATCTCCTCTGTATGTTTTCGCCAGAGGAGTTTACTATCTAGATAGAGTCCTAGATATTTTACTTCTTTGACTGGTATCAGTGTCGCGCCTGATAGACTAATGTCCTTAAGTCTTTGAAGTTGTCTTTTCCTTGTGAATGGTGCTATCGTTGTTTTCGCCGGATTGATGTTAAGTCCGACAGTGTGGCACCATTTCTTGGTTACTTTAAGCCCCCTTTGTATAATGTCCCCAAGGGTTTCTTCGAACTTGCCCCTGGCAATCAATACAATGTCATCAGCTTATGCCTGACAGTTGATGCCAAGGTTGGTTAATTTTTCCAGCAGTTCGTCTACAACTAGGCTCCACATTAAGGGTGATAGTAGCCCTCCTTGTGGACATCCTCTTGTTGTGTTCACTCTGATTGTTCCAGATGGTGTTTGAGTCTCTGCTGATCTAGTGCTCAGCAGCTCACACATCCATTTGGATACTGTACTGTTAACTCCTTTCCTATCCAGGGATCTTTTAATCGCCTCATGTGAGGTGTTATCAAATGCTCCCTCTATGTCTAGGAAAGCGCACAGTACTACCTATTTCTTTTGCTTCCGAAGTACTTTGAATCATCTCCGTCAGCTGATATAGGGCGGTCTCTGTTGATCTGCCCGCTCTGTATGCATGCTGACGTTGATGTAAGGGGGATGTGTTCAGTACATCTTCCCTTAAATAATTGTCCACAAGCTTTTCTGTCATCTTCAGAAGAAATGACGTAAGGCTGATGGGCCTGTACGTTTTTGGCTGTGTGGGGTCTTTTTTCCCCGCTTTTGGTATAAACACAACCCTTGCTCGTCTCCATTGCATTGGTATGGGGCCCAAGGCAATACTGCTCCTTGTTATTTTTAGCAGGTGTGGTATTAGTACCCCTTGCCCTTCTTGTAGTAGGGCGGGTATAATGCCGTCCACTCCGGCACATTTAAAAGGCTGGAAGGAATTTATTGCCCATTTCAGTTGACCCTCAGAACAGATGGTTGATGTTCTTTCCCAGTCATCTCTCCGAGGTCTGATTGAAGTGGTACTGATTCCTAGCTCAGTACTAGGCGAGCTGCCAGGAAAGTGGGTTTCTAGTAGCACAATGCTCAAAGCAGTGTGCAAACGGAATCGAGTAAGACTGTGCTGGGTACCGGAACACAGCGGTATATAGGTGAATGAGCAAGCCGATGAGCTAGCAACAAAGGAAGGGAAACTAGAAAATAGTGGAGGTGTGAACATTAAACCAACCCTTGGCGTTATCAAGGGATAAGGGAATAATCAATGAGAAGATCTTAAAAATAGATGACCTCAGATGGCAATATTTATAGGGCCTCTAGAGCACTTTGGACTCATTTGGACAAGAAAAGATCTAAGGAAATTCTCAAATTGAGCAGGGAACAGCTTGGAACACTAAGGATTATGTCGGGGCACTGTCTCCTAAGAAAGCATGCTAGGCCGCTTGGTTTGGTAGATATGGATATATGCAGGTTCTGTGGTGATGTGGTGAGTCGAGGAAGACATAACGCACATAGTGTGTGAGTGCGAGGGTGCAGCACGGAATCGTAGGAGTTTTCTAGGAGAATACTTCTTCGAGAAATTAGGGGAGCTGAGCGGCACAGTCCTTTGTCTAGGAAAAGTTTTTTAGGTTTTTAGGTTTTTCTCCATTTGAAGTGTTGGTTTCAATTGGTTCCCTAGGGATCGCTGGGGGCCTTTCTGGTGCCTAGTGCTGTATGCGGGTCGGGAGCCCGTTAAGTGAGCAAATTAAGAATGCAGCGTTATTTCGCTTTCGTAAATAAAATTAAGCTGAACTTTTTTTTAAAGTTTTTTCACGGCACCGTCAGTTCGGCTTCATAGAAAATGTCAAAGTCTTTATTTTTTAAATCCCTAGCCTGTTGTCTTCTCTGTTTAATCAGAGGGCTGTTGAACTGTGAACCACGTGAAAGGATCCCAATCGATATTTTTTTGCAGATGTTTTGCAATAATGCCACAAGGTCACCTTCAAGACTTCGTCCTGAAAATATAACCGAAAAAGCCATATCTCTATTCAGGATGCATAGGTACCTTGTTTTCAAGTTCCACAGCCTACAAGGGAAAATAAAATTTATTAACTTCAGCCTAGCGACATTTTTCATTCTCTACACACAGATAAATCATTCTCTATGCATGTGTTTGTGTATCTAAAGTATTTTAAATCACTGAAGGCATGAAAACATTTAACGACACAAACAAACAACAGAGGCAGCCCATAAACAATCGTAGGACAGGCAATGTAGGTTCTTTACTTTCAGTCGATTTGTGTTCGCCTTCACTCCCTCACTCCGCTCCTTGCGGTGAGCTAAGCGCATGTTCTGCTCTTGTACTTGAAGGCAGTTGTTGTGGAGAATCTCGAATATGCCACATGCATATGCTTGGAATGATGCCTGTGCGTGCGTATTTGTGGATATGGGTGGGAGCTAGCCCTTAACCATATACTTTAAGGGGCGGAGTGTATTTAATATCGGACCATGTTCCAATTCGGAAAAGGGCGTTGAAAAGTGTTCCTCTCCCAGAGGAATCCAATCTCGACTGACAGGCACCTAATTTCTGTTTATAAGTAAATACATAATTTATTTCTGTGTATCCTTTTGATAAACACACATACCTACATATAATTTGCGTGGGTATAGCAAAGCCAGCAAGCCAAGGTCAATGAAATTTACAAGACGTCGGCTTCGGGGGGTATGAGGAGGACGTCAAAAGACAAGCAAATCACTCGCGGAAATGACAGGAATATCGTTTTATTAATATCTATTTTCCTTGTTTTCCTGTCGTTGCCGGGCATTTGCATTCCTCTGGTATGGAAACTTTGTTCTTGAGAAAGTCCTTTTAAGTTGATACCTATACCCACATGTGAACAAAAGTGAATAATTACTGTTATACGGCATTATGTAAGTGGGCAAAATGGTGGCAGGATGCGTTATACAACTTTGTCATGAGTTGTCGAAAGTTTTGTAAAGTTATGTCTTCGTCTACTGAATATTGATGAGGAATTTTTAATTGGGTTACAAGGAATCTTTGTGGTTTTTATTTTGCAGACATTTTCGCTTACCTATACTAACGACAATCGAGAAGGCAAATTTATGTGTAGATTCATTGAATACGCCTCCTACCAACTTTTGGTGACTTTAACCCTTTCCAATAATAAATCTAATGCTTAAAGTTGTAGACCCTTTTGGTCCAGGAAAGGGACTTTTATACGAAAGGACATTTAAATGGGACCACTAGTTTGAAATCCACATTAAATTCGTTATTCGGTAAAGCCCTCTGTAAATAAGTTTAAACTTTGTTGGCTGGCTCCGATGGTGTTCCAGAATAGTTTTGGCCACCAGACAGTGAAGCTGGGATCGTGAACTTTCAATGAAAATTGCACCTACAACATTTTCAATCTATTTGATTGCATGGTCAGGAAAAAAAATTACAAAACTTCCTCTGTGAATAAATTTTGTGTTCGTTCCTATAGCTAGAAAATCATATATAGGGGAGAGGCGGGCAAGAAGGACCACTGAAGCTTCAGACGTTCCTCATTTTTTTTTAAACATTCCTAATCAACAGAATTGTTTGCATAATTGAACTTCATCATAGTTAAGAATGGAAATATAAGAAAAAGGATATAGGTACCTACTGAGCTATAACCAAAACACAACATGACCTTAAAAGACCGTTTTCACTCACTACCGGGGAAATTTTTTTTTTCCTTTTTGAAAGAGAATAAAGAAACAATTTATACAACGATATTTTTTATAAATATAATTTATTTGCGGGTACCCAGCGTGCTTTGCTGCGCCTAACAGAACGTTATAAATGTTTTAGTAACTAACAAATCCGGACCGATTTTGACCAACCACTCGTGGCAATACAAAATTTGAGCTCAATCTGTTAGTTGCTCCACTTAGGGTAGGTTAGTTAGGTAAATGGGTTGAGGGATAGGATAAACCTATGACCGTTACTCTCAAGTCAATGTAGAGCCATTGTGATACACTGGAGGTTATGACTCCCTTCATGCCAGGTTGTTCGCAAACTTCTTGTAATTGTTGCACCAAGCCTAATACTGCAGGCATTGGCAAGACATTAATTCCCTGAATTGGAGTTAATTCGTATGGTAGTGATGAGATCTCGAATCTGGTTCTAAGGAATATTGGTCCCAATTTAGTAGACATTTTATCTTACCTTTTTAATCTCAGCATTATGAGTGGAACTTTTCCGACTGAACTAAAAAGTGCCATAGTGATTCCTCTATTAAAAAGGCTTATAGACCAATTTAGTTGTTGGCGTCATTTTCCAAAGTATTTGAAAAAGTTGTTAAAACAAGAATCTTAACCTATCTTAATCATCTATTTTTTTTTTCAGTTATTTATTTATTTCATCAAACAGATTATACAATAACATATTATCTAAAAGACTACTGAATAAGATTAGCATCTAAGTATTTAAAATTAATATTAATACTTATGTACAATCGTTTGCTTATACTAATTTAAGACAAATTTTGAACGAGTATAAACATCAGTGGCGTGGCGTCCATATAACACGATTCCTACCGTCTTCCCTTTTAAAAATCCACCAAAAGTAAGCACTATCTGCCAAATAAATATATGAAAAATGAAACCCGTCCCGTATTTTAATTATAAAATAAAATCTACACACTCACACATAAGCTATCGAATAAGTTTACTATTGTCATTCTACCTCTCGTCTGTATCTTCATACTTCATTCAAGAATCAAGATTCAACCACATTCCACAAATCACAAACAACAAACCAACGAAGAGTCACAAAAATACTCTTAGTAAAAAGTTTTCAACTACCGCTGCTCTCTATAATAGAATAAAAAATATTTTTCCGTCTTATTTACTTGTTTTATATCCCTTTCTTCTACAAGCATTGCGGTTCCGATCCTCTTTGTTCAACACCCGCTTTTATATTCAAAGAAAAAGACGCTACATTTCGTCTTATAAACCAAATCTCACGCTGAATACTTGGAATTGTTTCATTTCATTCTCCCTTTTGCGATTAGCATTGCGTTTCAATCGGAAGATATCAACATGTTGCAGGAATGCAGGTGCTACGTTTGACTCGTTTTTTTTGCAACATTGTGTCTAATAACACGGTGTTCTTTGACTTATTTCTTTTTTCTTATGACATAATATCTGAATGTGTTATGTGGGTTGATTCTTGATTTTGAATTTGATGTTGATATTGATACTCGTATGCGTGTTGATGGATGTAAGAAGTTGAGCTTTCATTTTTCTCTCTTGTGATAGTTAATGCTTCGATGTTTTTACAAATTTATTCTTATACTTTTGTCTTATGAAATAAAATATGGTAGAATATTATGGCAATTTGTCAGCAGAGTAAATTCAGCATATCGCTTAAGAGAAGTTCATGTCAAATAAAATACCGATACCGACACTTGTTTTTTTTTTAAGCAGGAATTCAAATTTTAATTTAGAATCAGTTGGAATTTATTGACAGACTGCGTTGCACAAGTGCAATAACTTGACAAAATCTAGTGTTTTGTAAAGCCAATTTGATAAAATCTTAAATTAAAATAGTGAAAAGTTAGATGTGAAAGTGAAAGTGAAGGTTAATGTGTAATTTTTTAGTTTCTTTTATTACCAACCAACTTACTGATAAAAACATTTTAGCTTCTTAATTTTAGTGCAGTTTTAGATTTTTTTTTGGAAATGTCTTTGATTAGTGTAGATTGCTGTTTAACTGATTTCCTCCTGGAGGATTCAAATAGTTTTAGTAAGCTATCTTTTCTTGATAAAAAAAAAGTTATAGACGTAGGGCGCTCTATGCCTTTTATAAATATTAATTACCAAAGGAGAGATGGTTTTGTGACACATTTTAATGTTTCCTTATACCAAAAATATAAGTGGCTAACTGGGAGTTGCAAGCTTAATAAAATGTTTTGTTTTCCTTGTCTTCTTTTTTCAAACTCCGCCAGTGTTTGGAGCCGAACGGGTTTCACTGATATAAATAATTTAGTAAATTCTTCGAAAAAACATATTAGGACAGAAAAACGTATTCGTTGTTGTTTATCCCTACACGAATTCGGCACGAATCGCATTGAAACTTCTTTAGGAAATTCTTTCGTTGTTCATAATAAGTAGTAAAAGTAGATAAAAATCGGAAACTAATGGAACGTTTTATTGACACGGTCATTTTATTAGGCAGACAGGAGTTAGCATTTCGCGGTCATGATGAAAGGTCTAGTTCAAATAATCGTGGCAATTATGTCGAAGCGGTTTATTTTTTATCTAAATATGACACTTTATTGTAATCCCATTTAGAGCAGTGTTTAAGTACACACAATCCAATTTTTTCAGGTTTATCCAACGATATTCAAAACGATTTGATACATAGTATCGCGGCGGTTATTAAATCCGAAATTAAAACGGAAATCAAGGATGCTCGGTTCGTGTCGATTATGATCGACGAAACACCAGATTTGAGTCATAGGGAACAACTGAGTGCCATATTTCGGTACTTGTCAGAGGATGGTATACAAGAAAGATTTCTTGGATTTTTTGACGTTAGCGCAAGTCGTAATGCAAATGAGTTATCCAATCATATATTTAAAATTCTTGAAACATACGACTGCAAGGAAAAGTTAATAGGACAATCCTACGATGGTGCCGCAGTTATGTCCGGCGAGGGGGGTGGTGTTCAAAAGAAGGTCCTTGATGAATGCCCGATGGCAAATTTTATTCCTTGTTATGCACATGTTTTAAATTTAGTACTATCCCGATCTCTAGAAAACATAGCAGAACTTAAACTATTTTTTGGCTATACTAATAGCATCGTTCGATTTTTTAATAAATCCACAAAGCGGTCCAATCTTTTAAAACAAATTTCCAATCGACGCATGCCAGGAGTATCGGAAACTCGATGGCATTATCATTCAAGAATAATAAACGTAATCTTTAACTGTAGAATAGATATAATTGAAACTTTTAGTAAAATAATTAATGACTCTAGGGAATGGGATACTGACACACTTTCGATGGCAGAAAGTTTATTAAATAAATTAGAGAGCAAGGAATTCTGTTTTTTGCTTCATACCCTTTCTGAAATATTTGCAAAGACCGATGTATTATTTAATTTAATTAAGCTCTGACTTTTTAAATATGTTTGAAGTTATTTATGACAGCGTAAATGATTGTATCGAACCTCCACGTAAACGCAGGTTGCTTGACTTCGATTTGAAGACGAATTATAAGCGCTTTTTTGTTGAAATTAAAGACAATATAGTTAGCCAAATAAATGCCAGATATAAATCATTTAGTAATCTTACATTTTTGGATTTACTAAATAATTTGAAGTATGACACTTTTTCTCGTTCCAGTCCAGATGTAAAAATATCTTCCCTAATTAAGTTTTTTCCTAGAATTTTTGACTTCACGGCATTAAAAAATGAACTTAATGTTTTATATTCTTCGTCGTCACTTCGGCAGTTTGAGGTTCTCGACCTTCACAACCATTTGAATAGTGAAGCATTGAAAGAAGTGTTCCCTCAAGTCTTAAACTTAAGTAGTTTACTTTTAACACTTCCCATTTCCGTCGCCTCCGTTGAGAGGTCTTTTTCTGCTTTAAAAAGAATTCATACTTATTTAAGAAACTCACAGGGCGAGGATAGGCTCTCTGATTTAGCCCTCATATCGATAGAAAGAAGACTTCTTCTTAAAATTAAAAATAGACCAAACTTCTATGAAAGGGTATTGGCAGAGTTTATCAAAAAAGATCGTCGAATAGCATTAGAATACAAATAATTATAAAGAACTAATATTTTAACAAAACTTTTCACTTTTTTTTTTTTTTTAAGTGTGTGAATTTTAGCTGTTTTTAATTTTGATTTATTTTTATTGCTGACATTATTATTTGTATCGTTTTTATATTTTAACAAATATAAAGAATTATCCATATAATTCTTCTGAATTTTCTTATTTTAAAATTACTATCCACATTATGCTGAATTTTTTTAAGTTATTGTATCATGCGTCTGTCAAGACCGGCTTCTTTTGAAGCCACTTTTGTTATGCTTTAAGCTCATTGTTGATTGAAATATTAATGTCTTGAAGTATAAAAAATGTGGCTAGAATATTTTTGCTAAGTCAATGTGGAATGCATATTATGTAGATACAATATCCCCATTAAAAATTATTTTATTTCAGGTTTTAAAGATTTTTATTTTTATAGGTGACTAAATTTTTTAACGTCTTCCCTTTTAAAATTATCCACGCCACGCCACTGATAAACATCAACTGGCCTTTAAAAGTATTTCGACTGATGTTATGGTGAAAATCAATATGGTTGCAAACTGAATTTGATTCTCGCAAGCATCTGGTAATGGGTTCATTAAGCCCATAATTCACTCTGTGAAAAGGTTCACGAAATGAATTGCGGGACCTTAGATCTCTACCAGGAATGTAAATATCTATTAATGATAAGAGAAGGGGGCAATTTATATGTGAGTTTAACAAATCACGAATGAAAATAATAGAAAAATATTTACGGGGTAAATATAGACTCTGAAGGCCTAGTAATTGGCATCTGGAACTATATGGAGGCATTTGTGTATTCCAATGCAGCCTATATATGACAGCTCTCGTAAATTTTTTTTTGAATTTTTTCAATTCTTATAGAACCGATATTGTAGAAGGGATTCCAAACAACGCAGCAATAATCAAGCACTGATCTGACATAGGAACAAAACAACGACTTGAGGGTGTATGGGTCTGTGAGCTCATTTGAGTTACGCAGAACAAAACCAAGCATGGAGTTAGCTTTAGCCACTATGGAGTCAATGTGAAGGGAAAAGCTAAGTTTAGCATCAAACATTACACCTAAGTCTTTTTTAGAGTTTACCTTTGTTAAAGGCTGGTTGTCTATGTTGTAATCATAAAAGACAGGAACATGACTGCGATGAAAAGACATAACTTGGCATTTAGAAATATTTAAATATAAATTGTTAGTATTACACCATTCGGATAGATTATGAAGGTCATTCTGGAGAAGAATACAATCATTTACTGACTTTATGGTCCGGAACAGTTTAAGGTCGTCCGCAAACATCAGGCATTGGGAGTTCCGAATTACTTTTGGAATTTCATTAATGAAAATCAGGAATAAAAGTGGACCAAGGTGACTACCCTGTGGAACACCTCACGTGGCATGAATGGGATCAGACATAATATTACCAATCCGAACGAACTGTGTTCTTTCAAGTAAATACGACCTACACCATTGGAGCATATTAGAATGAAATCCATAAGACTCCATTTTTCTTAGAAGAATTTCATGGCTGACTCTGTCGAATGCTTTGGCAAAGTCCGTGTAAATTACATCACACTGGTGTCCTTCTTCAATTGTATTCGTAGCATGGTTACAGAAAATCGTTAGATTCGGCGTAGTAGACCTTCCAGCCATGAAACCGTGTTGAGTAGGTGAAATTATATTCTTAAGGTGAAATACCAATTTATTATAAATTATTCTTTCAAATAATTTTGGAATAGCAGACATTTTAGATATAGCCCGGTAGTTTGAAACATCTTGTTTCGGTCCAGATTTATGGATTGGGCTGATAAAAGAAATTTTCCATTCGTTTAAAAAAGTACCCTTCTCAAGTGAAACATTAAATAAAAGTGTTAATGGTTCCGAAAGAGCAGCAACACAGTTTTTTAAAACGATCGAAGGAATGCCATCCGGTCCAGCTTGGAAATCATCTTTCAAAGAGTGGAGGGCAAGCTCAACATCTGTGAAGCTTAGATGTAAGCTACCGATATTGACCGAGTTTTCTAGATGTCTTAAGGAATTGTATCTAGTATTGGGAGATGAGGATGTGGTATACACCGACTGAAAAAATTTGGCAAACAAATTGCAAATAGCTGGGATGTCCGAGGATGTAACACCAGAATATTGCATGCAGTTTGGAATTCCGTTCGAATTTTTTTTCGAGTTTATATATTTCCAAAAATATCTACTATTTTTTTTTAAATTAGATTCAGTTCGAGACAAATAGTCCTTGTACAGGAACCTTCTGAGAACGTCAAATTCATTTTGAAGACGTAAATATTTATTTAACAATTCATAATTATTATGTGATTTAGGAAAAAGTTTGTAAACTTTATTTTTACGATTGTTCAAATTGCGAAGCCTTTTATTAAACCACGGTGGCTTCGAGCTGCGAGGTCTAACCACCTTCGGAACAAACTGATCAATTGCCTCCTTCAGCGTTATCAAGAATAAGTTATAAGCATATGAAAGCTCATTCGAAGCAAAAACAGAACTCCAAGAAAATGAATTCAATTTTTCCATAATGGCAGTAAAATTTGCTTTCTTGTAGTCATAGCTAAGTGAACTTTTAGACTGCGGCTTAAAATAACCAAAAAATTTAAACTGAATGCTGACTTCTTTTTAGTCCCATACAGTTTGGTTTTAGGACTGGCCATTCCACCTTGGATTGGACTTTTTTGGACTTCTGCTCTATTTTGGATAACAAACATTTTTTTGTCGATATTACTTAGGCGTTTGATATGGTTGACCACGCAATCCTCCTAGAAAAATTGTGTAAGGCCGGCTTCAGAGGTTTCATTTACAAATGGTTTGAGTCATATCTTAACGATAGAACTCAACGTGTAAAAATTGGAAACAGTATAAGCCGTTCTAAAACAAATAACTTGGGAGTGCCCCAAGGTTCTGTACTTGGTCCAATTTTATTAATAATATATATGAATTCCTTATTTTAACCTTCCATTTTCGGGTAAAATTAAAGCCTTTGCCGATGACCTTGGTATTGCTTATTGTTCAGTCAGTCCCTTAGATTTAATAGCCAACATAAATCATGACGTTTTTTACTAAGATGCTGGTTTGCACAAAACAGGCTTATTGTTAGTAACAAAACCAAACTGATGTATTTCCGTCTTACTGGGCATGAATACTTCGAACTCTGTAAGCAACTTTTAAATTATACCTACATGTAAAAAATTAGCTGATGTAAAAAACTTGATAGGAATAAAACCCCAGATCTTGTCGACTTCTTTCTATCCAAAAATATATCTTCAAATAAAATAAGCATAAAGGAAGGACCTGATCGTCAATCAGATCATTCCACTATACTCTTAACACTTAGCGATAAAATAATAATAAAAGACCATAGCCCGAAACTAGTAAATAGACTGACTGATTGGAACTACTTCAGACAGAAGTTGGAAGAAAGTATCCAACTATCACCAGCTATTTAAACAGAAGATCAACTAGAAGAAGCAGTCCACGCTCAGAATACAAAAAGCTGCGTGGGCTGCCACTCGCAAAACAACAAAAAAGATCAAACAAAACTCTTATCCTCCCGAAATATGTGAAATTATTACAGAAAAGAGGAAAGCTAGAAAACGCTGGCAAAAGACAAGGGCGCCAAGCGACAAGACCACACTGAACAACTTAAATTAGAAGCTCAGAAAATCTGTAAGAGAATTCAATAATGAGTCTTAGAAAACTTACCTCACAAGTCTTACAAATGATGCTAGTACCGACTACTCGCTCTGGAAGGCAACGAAGAAAATGAACAGCCCAATAGCTCACATTCCGCCAGTAAAAACCAGAGAAGGTAACTGATCGAAAAGCAACCAAAAGAAAGCAAACACTTTCGCTGAGTATCTTGAAGCCGTATTCAAACCTTATGAAGATAAAGGTTATCAAGGACTCGAAATAAGGTGCGAAGAAGATACACCTATTCGGCCGGTAACAGCTAAAGAACTTGCCAAAGAAATTAAAGAAAGCATAAATATAAAAAAGGCCCCAGGAAAATGTTTTAAAAAAAAAACTAGCGCAGATTATTAATGCTGCATTTAAATTAAGATATGTGCCAAGCATGTGGAAAGTCGCGGAGGTAATAATGATACCTAAACCAGGCAAATCGCATATCGCCCAATATCTATTCTACCAATGTTGTCCAAGTTATTCGAAAAAGTGCTGGTAAAACGTCTACAAAAAATAATAGAATTTACAAAAGCAACTGCCGAAGCAGTATGCGACCATTCTGGAGTCTTATATATCAGATAGATTCTTCAGAATTAAACAAGATGCAGAGTGGTGGCAATGGTGCGATGGTAGTGTATTCACTAAAGTGATTGGCAGGTCGTGCGTTCGAATCCCGACCAGGGCCATGATTTTTATAAATTGAATACACACAACAAAAACTGATCTCCCTAAAGCAATTTAGGCGCCACCTGTCGAGAAAAAAAAATCCCATCGCACCAAACTTCTTTCCTATCCTTCTATTCTTTCAGTAAGTAGCACCCAAAAATAGGCAATGAATTGCTGGGAGCTACTTGCGCAACAAACTAAATGCCTGCGCTGTGGTTTTACCATTATAAGGGTACTGTGTCACTACAGAAAAAAAAAGAAATCCCTTTAGTGCACGCAAATTATAAAAAAAAGAGTACTCATCATTAAGAGAGATTAAAGCTGGTGTACCGCAAGGCAGTGTGCTAGGTCCAGTTCTATACCTACTTTTCACTAGCGATCTGCCTGAAAGTGAAGAAACCATCATAGCTACTTTTGCAGATGACACAGCTGTCCTTGCTGTGGGAGCAACTGTCGAAATAGCAACAAAAAAACTTCAAACAGCAATAAACAATATTTCAGAATGGACTAAGAAATGGCAGATTAGATTAAATGACCTTAAGTCAGTCCATATTATTCCAGTTTATTTTTAACAACAATGTAGTGGAATATTCAAATACAGCCAAATATCTAGGCATGACTCTAGACGCTACGGGCTCCAGTTGTGGGCATGCACATGCCAAACAAATTTACAAACAATTCAGGTTTTCCAAAATAAAGTACTAGTTAATGCACCTGGTACATACGCAATGCCGATCTGCATAAAGATCTAAATGTTGAAATGGTTGAAGATGAAGTCACAGTGTATAGACCACCAATACTGAACGCAAATCACTTCATTGCTGAATTAAGTGACCACATAGATGAGATCGACAAGAAAAATGCATTACTGTTTATAGGAGATGTAAATATAAATATTAACAACTTGCATGATCCTGTTGTAAGCAACTATCTTTCTATGATATCATCGAGAGGTCTTTTAAATACAATACACTCAGTAACGAGAATGGAAGTGACTAGAAATAGTAAAACTCTAATTGATCATTGTATGGTACGAGCAAGATATAAAATTAGGTCTGGAGTTGCTGAAATAAATGTATCGCATCATTATGGCCTGTACTGTGCGCTTTTATGCATTAATACGGATGAAATTACAACAAATGAAAAACAAGACTATGTCGTTAGAAGTGATCTCACAAGAAAATTAAACGAGTACAATTGGGAACAGATGAATCAAATCACTGAAGTCAACGAACTCTATGAGCATTTCAGAAATACTCGTACTTTTATAAATATCATGACATCTTCAAAAGTCATTACAAATAAAATCAAAATAAGAAAGAATGAGCATAACTGGATGACATATGAAATTAGAAACTCATGTTTGGAAAGAGATCGATTGTACAGGAGGTACAGAAACAATAGAAGAAATATATTGTGTGAAAGAGAATTTAAAAAATTTCCAAACGATTTAAATAAAAAAAACATAGGGGCGGGCTACAGTCCGCTTGGGCGAACTGTTGGATACCCTATTCTTATTCTTATATCTCATAAGTGGGCGTGACAAAAATTTAAAGGATTTTATCGAAAAAACTAAGCTTTTGTAAATAAAAACGTTCCCTAGCTCAAACTTTGGTTTTTCAATAAAATTGTTTTATTTAATTGTGGGCGTGTCAGTAGGTGTATGAGCATAAAGGGCACCTAGAGAGTATATACTATAAATTTCAGCTCCCTAGCTCAAACTTTGGACTTTCAAAAATAAAAAAAATAAAAATTGCGGGCGTGTCAGTAGGCGGATTTTGAAAATATTTACACATGAGCATAAAGGGCCCCTAGAGAGTATATATTAAAAATTTCAGCTCCCTAGCTCAAATTTTGGTTTTTCAAAAAAAATATTTTATTTAATTGTGGGCGTGTCAGTGGGCGGATTTTGAAAATTTTATGTCCCAAGCAGTTTTATGGGCCAAAGATCATATATAAAAAATTTCAGCTTTCTAGCTCAAAATTCAAATTTTCCAAAAATTTGTTTTATTTAATTGTGGGCGTGTCAGTGGGCGGATTTTGAAAATTTTATGTCCCAAGCAGTTTTATGGGCCATAGATCATATATAAAAAATTTCAGCTCTCTAGCTCAAAATTCGATTTTTTCCAAAATTTTGTTTTTTTGAGTTTGTGGGCGTGTCTGTGGGCGGATTTCAAAAATTCTTAAACTTGATTATTTCGGGACCCTAGAGAGTATATGGTTAAAATTTCAACTCTCTAGGTCCAGTTTAAAGGCCTAATTTTTGCCGACGGACGGACGGACGGACATGGCTAGATCGACATTACTATCAATGCTGATCATAAATATAGTAACTTTTAGGGGTCTACGGGCGATATTAAGGTATGTTACAAACTATGCGTCAAAATTAATATACCCTTAGAATAGGGTATAATTATCACGACAAAGTCTAACTTTTTTAAAGAGCAATTTCGCCGAGCGAGCAATAATCGGAAAGAAACCTGGAAAATCGTCAACGCATTATTAGGTAGAAAATCCGCCAATTTAGATGATATTTTATTTAAAAACTTTGCAAGCGAGAAAAACTTTGGTAACTTGGCAAACAAATATCACTCGAAATAGACAATACGATTCACAAATGCGAATATACGAGTAAATGTTATAATGGTCCATCAAATAGTGTTCAGCGGTCAATGTATTTGGAGGAAGTCACTGACAGAGAAATACAGAACATTATAAACTCATTAGATGAAAATAAGTCGGCGGGTATAGATGGGATAAGACCTAAAGATCTTAAAAAATGCTCGACGGTTACGGCCCCAATCATAACGAGAATAGTAAAGATGAGCTTAGAGCAATCTACAGTGCCAACAATGCTGAAAACATCAATCGCTCGACCAATCTAAAAGAGTGGAAAGAAAAATGAAATTTCGAATTATAGGCCTATATGCATCCTTTCAACCGTAGATAAGATTCTAGAAGAAGTTGTTGCCAAAAGGTTATAAATATGAGTACGTTGAAAAATATAAGATCCTAGAAAAAAATCAATTTGGTTTCAGGAAAAAGAAAAGCATTAATCGACTACACGGAGATTTCACAAAAAGCCTTGAAAAAAATCACAATGTAATTGCACTCTTCATTGATTTTAAGGAGGCGTTTGATACATTATGCCAGAAAAATATTTTGAAGCAATTAGAAAAGGTTGGAGTAAGGCGACCTATCCTAACATGGATTTGTATTTTTTTTGTATTTTGTATTTTATTTGAACTTATTAATACACGATACTACAAGATTTATAATCTTAAAATTAAGTATCTAGTAATAATACAAAACATTTTAGGGAAAAGGAAACTTATATGAAAGTTATTAAAAGTACATTTACAAATTAATTGATATTATTATTATAATTATTTTTTTTTTTTTTTTTTTTTTTATATACATATATAAAGATTGTATTCTAAAATATTTCCTTGATAAAATTAGGCTGATAGGTGTTGAAATATCCTTCTCTCGAACATGGGTAGTGAAGTAATTGTCTGCAATTCGACAGGAAGAGAATTCCAGAGTCGAATCGCTGACACAATGAAGGAGCGTTCTGCTATTGTGTGAGAAAAGCGTGGAAATATCAAGCAAACTCCTCTACGGGACTGAGAAAAATGTATCATTTCACTTAAGTATACCGGACATTTGTTGTGAATAATACTATGCATCTTTAAAAGATTTCTGAAGGAGTAGAATTTATCCAGGTTGATACCCAGAAGAGTAGAATTAAAACGTGAAACACTGGTATACCTACGGACATCATATATGTAACGTATACAATCATTAAACGCAACATTTAGTTTACGATGACATTCATAATCCATGGAAGGATAGACATTACAATTGAACGTAAAGAACGGAACAATCAGGCTTTTTACTAGACGCAGTTTCATGCTGGGAACCAGCAGGTGAGATGAACATCTTAGGGAACGAAGACCGGCGTAAACTTTCCTAATTGTGTCAGAGACTGCATCACAGCAACTAAGGGATGAGTTAATGCAGAAGCCCAGATATTTAACCTTACTGACATACGGAATAGTTTTGCCACCTAGTTCAATAGCTGGAAAATCAAGTGAATTAACTTGAGATCTCGAGAGGATCATAGCCTCAGTTTTCACTGGATTAAGCTGAAGTTTATTTAATGTAAACCAGCTTTGAATTCTCCCTAGATCTTCGTTAACTCGAGCAACACAATCTTCCATTAAGCCTATAGGTCGAGCTAGGTATATTGAAACATCATCAGCATACATCAGCACTTTGCAGTTTACAACCGATTCAGGAAGGTCATTAATAAATATTGAAAACAGCAGCGGGCCCAAAACTGAACCCTGTGGCACCCCGGAATTTACAACCGATGGTAAGGATGTTCCACTCACAGTTTCGACAATCTGCACCCTATTTTTAAGGTATTCACTCAATAATTTAATGGCAGCAGAGGAAAAATTATACTTATTTCTAAGTTTGGCTAATAAGATTGAGTGATCAATGCTGTCAAATGCTTTAGTGAAGTCCAGGAGGACCATAAGTCCAAAATTGCCAATATCAAGTGCAAAACGTAGATCAGAAGTTACCTTCAACACGGCTGATTCGCAGCTGTGATTTTTACGAAAACCTGACTGCCATTCCGATAACATTTCATGCAAAGCTAGATAGTTTTGTATTTGTTTAGCAATCATTTTTTCCCAAACTTTGGATAAAAAACACAAAAGACTAATGGGCCGGAAATCTGCGGGGCTCGACGGATTCACTTTTTTGGGGATTGGTACAATAGTGGCTTTTTTCCATTGCTCAGGAAACTGACAGGAGTAAATACATGCATTGTAAATGTGCAACATAAATCTTAGTATTAATGGCAAAATCAGCTTTATAAATTTTGGAGAAATGCCATCATGGCCGAGAGCATTTGATTTGACTGAACTAATGGCATCCAGAACGTCGGCTACCCCTACACACTCAAAAGAAAAATACTGGTCAGAGCTCTTATATCGTGACACAACATAGGGTTCGTTTACAACACTGGGAGATGGAGCAAAAAATCGGCTCATATCTTCTGGATTCAAGGAACATTTTAATTTGCTTCTATCGGCAGTTACACCCTCAGCTTTGAGGTTTCTCCAGAGATCTTTTGAGCATAATGAAGGATCAAGTCTTTTCAATAAATACGTTCTTTTAAGTGAGCGAATAGCGGCATTGACGTTATTACGAGCAACTGTGTACTGTCTTCTGTTAAACACTGAAGGGTTTCTTTTATATGTTTTATAAAAACGCTCTCTCTCTCTCTGATACGCAACTTGATATCATTGTTGTACCAAGGGCAGTGTTTAGGTTTGACCATTTTTGTGACTATAGGAACGTAGTCATTATATAATCTGCCTACAATAGAATTAAATAGCTCAACTTTGTCGCTAACGTCGGGTAAGTTATAAATTTCGTGCCAATTGAAGTTGCTACTGTCGCGTTCAAGGTTTGCTAAATCGAAATTTCGATATGATCTGTAACTATAAAATCCACTGTTACGTAACTCGTTGACAAGAAAATCAAGAGAGCAAAAAATAAAATCATGAATGAATTCAGAAGTAGGTCTTACTTGCTCATTACCGAGAATTCTGTGTTTTGAGCTGGTCAAGAACAGATCAATCAAAGATGGATTCGTGCTCGACTGAAAGCATGTCGGATACCGATTGTTAATGACCGACAATCCCAGTTTATCACAGAAATAGTGAAACAAACGTGTAGTGCTGTTGTTATCCAAAAGATTAACATTAAAATCACCACCTACTAACAAATAATTATACTTTGGACTTAGCTTCAGAAGGATATCTTCCAGTTCCGTTAGATACTCCTCTCTAAAACAGTTTGGGGGACAGTAAACAACAACAAGTAGGCATTTTTCAAGGGAGTTGTTAAGCTCAATACAAAGAAACTGTACTACTGAAAGGCTTGACGAATAGGTATTATTGGACGAAATATTTTCTCTAACGTACATACACACACCACCTCCGATTCTGTCTGGACGATCATTCCTAAACAATTTAAAACCAGGAATCATAACGAGTTGGGAAAAAATACTAGGATTAAGCCATGATTATGACACCATAACTACATCTAATTTGGAAGTACTAAGCATTTGATAAAGAGCAGTATACTTGGACCGTATACTTCCCGCATTTAGGTGACATATACTCAGACCGTTGAATGCATCACACAATACGTTGAGAACGCTCCTTACATTGTCAGGATCTAAGCCGAAGACCATTAAAATCGATCAGCAATGAAAATAATACCCATTCAGAAAAGGACATTTCAACAAAATTCAGACCTAGGAATCCAAAAAAGAAAGATTTAAAGAAGATTAGATAGATTTTAGCCATTAAAAGAAAGAATAATTCATTTAAAATCAACTCCGCAAAAAATTCATAAACATCAAATGAAACAAAAAAAAAAAATATTACAAATAAATTTGAAAACGTACAAGTGGCATTACTGGCCGCAAGCAAAAGATGAATAAAACATACCTGCATACATATGTCATAACAACAAAAAAAAAAAAAGTAATAATACAGACGTCATGAGTGACAAACAAATTTAAGTATATGTATAATGCAAGAAAATAAAAATAAAAATGAAACAAAACATGAAAAGCAGCAACAGCCAGATGAAATGCAGGTTAATTATTTCCACCAGAGCAAAGAGATTCAAGCGAATGCATACTGACAATGCAAGTTGGTCTTTTTTCGGCAGTCTCTTTGATGAAAACCCTCCCGCCTCTCGTAAAGACGGAGTGTATGACTTTATTGCGGCGTAGTTCATTAGGATTGAAAACTATTTAAAAGAAAGGAAGTACAAAGTTCGAATCAGAGAATACTTCAGTGAAGATGAGAATGCGAAATACGGAGTACCACAAGGATCCAAGTTAGGCCCTCTCCTTTTTATAATATATGTGAATGACTTGCTATCAATTCTGAAACATAGCACCGGTTATGCATATGCAGATGACACAGCCATTGTAGTTAGCCATAAAAACGTGGAAGCTGCGGAAAAAATGATGCAAAATGACTTTAACGCAATCCTAGCATGTTGTCATGACCATGGACTGATCTGATCATGAATGCACAAAAAACAAAAGTTATGCACATACGACCACCACATGTATTAAAATATAAAATCACCATTAAAATGCACACCGCTGAATGTCTACACATAGCAGGAAATCAATCAAAATTACAAAATGAGGATAACTGCTCAACAACAATCGAGAATGTATCAACATACAAATACCTTGGTGTAATCGTTGACTATAACCTGAAATGAAGCCAACACTTGCATGCTCTTACAATCAAACTTCGGCAATCAGCTTATGCACTATTTCATCTCAGTTACTTATGCACACCAGATGTTCTCCGACAAAGCTACTTTGGGCTGGTTGAATCGCACCTGAGATACGGCATTTTGGCGTGGGGAAATGCACCACAACAACAAAATCTAAAAGCAACGGTTATAAGGATACAAAAAATGGTGTATCGATCAAAGCTACGCATGCATGATATTGATTGGCATCAAATCGATAGCAGGACGAGACTACTTAACATAGAAAGACTACATAAGCTGGAGGTACTCGTAGTATCACAGTTCGAAGATGACATCACCTTCAAGATACCAACACAGCAAACTGTCAGCACAAGAAGAAGGTACCAAGACAGATATGTTATTCCGAGATACTGTAACGAGTACGGACGACGAAAATATGATGTAGCGATTCCCACAATATTTAATGAATTACCCATGAATTTTCGCAACTTCGAAAAACCAATTTTTTTTCAAAAAAGTTAAACAGTTTTATCAAAATAGTGAACAGTTTTAATGCAAAAATACTCAATCAAAAAAAAAAAAAACCTGAATTAGAAATGCTATAAGAACTCAAAAAAACAAAAAAATAATATCCTTCCAGAAATAATCTTCTGCAGACAAGCCCATAAGGCTTTGCAGATTTAAATTTGAATAATACACATATCACAACAGAGCCTAATCCCTTGGCAAAGCCTGGGATAGGTATTTTCCAACTTCATAGAGGTTGAGAAATATTGAAACTCTATTATTATGTATTAAAAAAAAAAAAAAAAAAAAAAGTTGCTCAAAGGCATAGAAGTAGGCTTCTCAACCACGTAAACACAGAAATAACAGAACTATTATTTAATAGTGACAATGCAATCAGGAGATTGAGACGGGTAAAACCTCTTGATCTATAAGAATTAGCTAGGGCTAAGAAATCAGGTATTGATTTCAAACAAGAAAAAAGTTTAGAAATCCGACAAACGGCGGATTTATCTGTTAAATTCAACAAATATGAAGTTCAAAAACAAATTGCCGATTAGTCGTCGACTAGGTGCAATCTCATTCGGGATGGCGAATGTCAGTCCCCCGGGATTTTTTTTAGATGGGTTAAAGTCTCTCACTATTGCAGAAGCATCCCTCGCGTACTAGCTCTGCAATGTCTTTCGATGATTTTTTCTTCCAGCGAATTTGCAACACAAAAAAAAAAAAAAAAATACGCCTGGAACCCAACTCCGTCATAGTTTTGGACAAATAAAATAAAGCATATCCACTTCCACGCGAAAATATGAAATAAGAAAAGTGGTTGAGGTCTAATGCGATAAGTTTCGAGGATGATATGGTTAAAGCAGAGTTGCTTGAAATCGTTAAATGTTACAAAGCCAAGTATGAAACATACGTCGTGGATGAAATGGCTCAAAATGCGGGACATAAAGTGCTTTGCTTGCCGCCTTATCACTGTGACCTTAATCCAATAGAATTGGTTTGGGCTCAAGTGAAAGGGTTTGTAGCAAGCCAAAACAAGTCATTTAAAATGGCTGAAATAAGAGACTTACTAACGACAGCACTTACAAGGGTTGACAAGGAAAAATGGCATCGATGTGTCCAACACGTTGAACAGGTTGTTGAGCCAAATATGTGGGAAATGGGCGTTTTTGCCGACGAAGCAGTTGAAAGGTTAATAATAGACCTAAATAACGAGAGCAGTAGCAGTAATCACTCATCGGATTAGTTGAGTAGTGATATTAGAAATTAGTATTTTATGTTTTACAATATTTGTGTCTACTAGAATCAAAAAAAATGTATTCCACTCTTTCTAGTTTTGAGCTATTCAAAAAAAACGTTTTTAAATACATGGACTTAAAGGTTCTATAACTAAGTTAGTTTTTATGTTTCTGCTTTGATCTTCAATCCTTAATGCATATCGTTTTTTCTTGGCAGCCAAAATGTATTCGAACTATTTAACAATGCATTTTGGAATAATGCTGTTTTGAAAGTCAGGATCTGGAATAGATGGGTTTTTGAAAATTTCTCTTCGGAATAGATTGTTTTTGAAAATAAAACAGACATTATTTAGTTCAAGTTTTGTTTGTTATTTAGTCTATATTTTAAATAAATAAACAAACTAAATTAAATATAAAATTAACAAACATATACAAAATTAAAGAAATTCATATATTTTTAAAAAACCAATATTGTAAGAGAGTTAACATATCTATAAAACAGCTGTTTATATTAGTTTGGAAAAAAATTAAGAATAAGTGAGAATAGTATGAACAAAAGGCTTAATTTAAATTAAATAAAATAATAATGGATAAATCTGGTTCATGGGACTCACGAATAGGGTCGCCGTCGATGTTGTCTTGTTCCTCATGTTTTTCATTAACATCTAAAATATCCTTGTAAAGCTTAAGCCAAGGCAAGCATTTCCAATTACTTCCAAAATTTTTTTTTTAGTAAACGTCGTTCAGATTTGCATCCTTAAGCTTTACTCCTGCTGGCAGTCGTTTTGGAGACATTGAAGAAAAGTGTTTGCAATTCCTTGTGTTTGGTTTTGCTTCCCCAATATCCGACTTGTAAAAAGGTTCACCCCGAACGCCAATTACGTTCAATTTACCCATTTTTTAAATTAACGTTTTTGATGCGTTGAATATAAAATGCCATGCCGACTATAGTACGCAGCTTGATCAGAAACTTTAGGGATTGTCATATTTTTCTGACAAACGAAAGACATTGTCAATATATCATCACTTTCCTCCTTTAAGAGGTCAAAAAATGCTTTTGCCAGTAACTTTTGGATCCAATGTTTCGTCATTAACTTAACTTTGTTTTCATCTTCTCGTTCAATTTTTAAAAGTTCCTTTAGCTGAAGACATGTCGAACAAATATCTGATGAAGGGGCTTTAATTCCAAGATTACAGCGTGTGTTGAAAACCATACGAAAATAACTCAATTTAACTTGGTTGAGTTGATGAATCTGATTTAAGGCTTCAAACAATTTAGTGATCATCGAAAGATCTCCAGGTAGGTAGTGTCGTTTTGCAGCCCTACTCTCTTCAAGTTTCGGTCAGTACGTTCAGGCTTTTTAATGTTGCAGTAACTTAAAATAAATGCATCTTGGGCACGTTTTGATGGTATTGTATAGAAACCATTTGAAAAATATAATGTATCGGCTGTTTTCAATATTCTACATTTATATGAATTATGAACCACCTCTATGTTTGCATGTGTGCATTATTGGCGATTGTGTTCGTTTGTACCTAGTTAAGTTTGCTATTGAAATATTAACATTTGTTTCGCGTGGATATGCAGCAAGAACAGGTGATTCGATTGATTCCATGTTTAAAAAATATTCAAGTTGTTGTGTATCACTAATATTAATAAGATCGAAATAAAATTTTTAAATTCTTGCATAATACGAGTAGTTTGACAGTAATTGATTTTCGCGCCAAATTTAGAATACATTCGTTTTGATTCACAACCAAAAAATATATTTGAATTTACTGTGGAATACTTTGATTCACAAAGGTCTGAGGAATACGTTGGCTTTGATTCAAATAGGTCTAACGAATACGTTAGTTTTGATTCAAACCCCAATATTCAAATCAAAATATCTCTGGAATTAGTACACTTTTGAAAGTTTCGAAGACAGTCAAAGACAGATTTTTAAAAAATGAGTTAAACTGCATCGCTAAGTCATTTTTTTCGAAAAGTGGAATACGTTGTTTTTGATTCTATTAGACACATTTATACCCAATGAATAAATTGGATTACAGTGGTATATATATTCGTTTTAATTTTTTTTTTGTGTTACGAAATTTATATATTTTGTTGGTCCACTGGAGATACCCTTAAAAAAAAAGCGCCTATTATTATCTTACCAGAAAAGGAAAAAGATAAACGGAATTTATTGCCAAGGCAATCGCAGATCTCGAACGAATCGTAGCTAAAATCAGTGAAATCAGGAATATTTTTCCAGTTCCACCGGGCGAATATTTAGGAAGAATATTCCGCCATTGTCGTTATCGACTGCTTGCATTAATTCATCGTACACTTTCTTTTGTTCTTGATTCAACATTGGCACATTTGTTCGAACAGCTTGACTCAATGCGATTCGATCGAAATCCATTTCTCGCCCCAATTCTCGATTAAATGCGTCTTGCATTGCGCGATTTGGCTGTGGCATCCCCATCCCCAATTTGCACAACAAATTGCCACTCATATGAGCAGACACATATCCTCGATCAAAATCAAAGCTTTGTTGCGCATTTCATCAGACATCTCCAGTTCATTATCTGATGTCACAGTGCGAATTCGATGCAAAATATCATCGGCCATATCATCCTTGTATTTATTCCACAAATCTTTAGGATTTGATGGAAAACATGTCGAAATTATGATTGCGAAGAGTTTCCTGAGTTGATTCGCAGGCGCAGTGATAGTGGCATCGGCCAGCGTCATGTCCCAATGATTGTCGTTTTAAAGTAATTGCCTGCGTTGGCAGGCTTCTCGATATGTAGCACACAACACACCGTCAACAGTCCGCAGCACTTCGAACGACGTAGGGCCACAAACATTGACCAAAAGCATTCTCAAATAGAAGTATTCGTCGTTTTTCGGGTGAACTGTGTTTATTCTACCAAGTGCATCACTTGCATAAACACCACGGAATCCGGCAACTACGTCACCTTGTTTCCGCCGCTGGAACTTCTTCGATAACGCATTCCATGAAGGATTCAAACACCAACCAACAAATCAAAGTATCGACTCCGTTTCAAAAAGTTACTTTGTGTAACATAATAAACATAAACAAACTTATTAAATGTATTTAAAAAAAAAAATTCAAAATTGTTGACAACAACAATTATTGTTTTTAAAATTTTAAATATTTTTTTTGTATTTGAAGTGTCACTACTCGACTTCTACCCAGTTTATTTTTTTTCAAAGTGCATTAAATGAATTTATTGGAATGTCGGTTGCGCCTTCTTTCAAAAATTTATCATACTAATATAAAAACCTTCTCTGCATACTCTATTAACCAATAAAAAAAACTAAATCAAAATCGGATGTGTGTGGCAGTCGGTGGGCTGTCACACACACATTTAGCAAGTTATTTTTATATACAAGGTGGCGCAAAAATAACCTTCCGATGTTTTTTGGTCACCGACCGATTATTGCTCAAATAAATAGTCACCAATATTCCGCGTTCTGGAGCAGTGTAGCGTAACATTGTTTATTAACGTGTATTTCGCATGTGTTTACTACACAAATGTCAAAACAGAACTGACATTAGGGGCCAATCGCAAAATTTATAGCATTTTCTGATAGGAGGATTACTTTTGCGCCACCTTGTACCTATATATAGATTGTAAGATGGTAACTGAGTAATGGCGAATTATCATACACACTACGGCAACCCTGTGAGAGCTTTAAAGAGCGACCGATTTATGTAAGTCATTGCAACCAGACTGAGAGACAAACATCCTATCTTCTCTGTACTGACAATTTTTCTTGGACAAAGTATAGAAAATTGTGTTTGTTTTTCCATAAAATAAATGTATCTCGCATCGCACTTCCTACGAGTATATTCAAGAGGATCAGAAAAATCAAGTTGCATCGATATAGCTTCTGTCTGCACACGAGATCCGTTAGATGAGAATATTTTCATATTTTCACAGCTATACCTTGTCTACTCACACTTCTCGAATTTCCATAATCGTAAAAATCATTGCCAAACCCTTTATTACTCGTAGTTTGCCACAAACATCATAAGGACATTGTGTTTGAGCACAACAAGCATTTTGATTTTAAAAGTCTGTGAAAGGATTCTTTTTTGTTAACTACATACCTATATGATGATGGTTATAAAAAAAAAAAAAAAAATAGCCTACAAACTGCATCCATCAGTATACAGCTATATAGGGGAATTCTCCTCAAACGGAAAATGAATTCGCAGATTCAATCAGTGATAAGCTCCTTTTCGTCTTAACTTCACCCATGGATACATGCGTTGGAATATTTCCTCTTAACCTGTACCACACGGTTGAAACACCCTCACATTGAGATGCGTATTCCCTTTGCACTGAGATTATTCTCTTCAGATAAATTACGGATCTTGGTTGCAAGATTAGATTTTCGATTACACTTTTGCACCTCAACTGATGGCGAGAGTTCCTTTTCAATTTGTTTTCTTTTCTTTTTTCTTTTTTCTTTTTGTGGGAAAATGTGTATGTATTTATTTGTAGCATTTTTAAATATTTTGACGGAATAATCAAGATTATTGATTGATTTGTGGGTCAACCCAATGCGAACAATGAAGCAATCGCCTGTATTGTGGTTGGACGAAGATATCTCCTTTCCTGAAATACAAGATGAGGAGGAGGACAAAAGCGTTAGCATCGAGTGAATTTGTGTATTCGCAAGATGCACCTCAAATTTCAGACAAATTCTTTCCCTTTTAAATTGATAATACGTAGGAGTTGAATTATGGTGTGCGAACTTTTTGATTAAGTCAATTACGCAGACTAATCAAGGACCTTGGTTTGCCTGTCTGCGACGGAAATATTCACTTAGTCGATTTTATATATATTAAAAGCGCGAGAAGCTGCCTCAAAACACTGTCCTCTTCTTTGCATACCCTTGGAATAGGGTATTATAATTTAGTTTGTAACATACCAGCCTGAGAAGGGCACGTCTTCGTAGAAGTCTTTGTGACTGGATCGGGCTAATTCTTGAATTAAGTCTTACCTGGAAGACGCATGTATTGGGGGGAAGTAAGCAGGGGAACGCCAAATGGCGGGGTCCTCTCCCCATTCATATGGCTCCAGGTAATAGACGAACTTCTAAAAAATCTGGAATAGGAAGGCTCCATTGTGAGGGTTTACGCCGACGATGTGGTAATCCTAGTTTTAGGAAATTTCATCACAGTCCTCAGTGAACGGCTCAGCTATGCACTGCTACTGGTCAGCAACTGGGTTGCTGGACGGGGACTTGCGGTAAGCCCAGCAAAAACGGAAGTCTTGCTGTTTACAAGAGAGAGGGTGATCAAAGACTTTAAACCCCCGAGGATGGGTGGAGTGCAAATATTGAAAACTGCAAGGTAAATGGGAGTCACCCTGGATTCCAAATCCAACTGGAAGGAAAATACAAGCGGGGCATATATAGGGTCATACGTTGCACTGTATGCCCGTAAACGAGGGTTCGGAATCACACGGGGGTTCAATCCAAACTTACACTGGCTACACACAGCGGTGGTAGAAAACATTTTAGCATAAGGCGCAGTTGTTTGACGGAAAGCCACTGAAAGGAAATGCTACCTCTCGAATCTCAACAAAATTCAAAGATCAGCTTGCATCGGGATTAAGGGTTCTATACGAACCACACTCATGGACGTTTTACTTAACTTTACCCCTTAGGACATAAACGCAGCAGCATTGCACTGAATACTGCCGTAAGGCTCAGAGAATCCGGATGGATTGGTGCTCCAAACTGTACGGGCGCGACTCCTTGGAATTACACGGGAGGGCTCCGAGAAAAACACCAGTTACAGATGACGTACCCTCTACCTTCGTTCTGAACTCAATACAAGAAGAAATTAATGGGATAACAAAACCGTCACAAGAGTGGAGGAGATTGCCTTCTGGAATTACACAGTTTGGGCGGTGACTGCAGCGCCCATAACCCCAGCGGGAAAGGATATGAAAACACCCAACTTTGTCGGAAAAAGCCATGGAAAATTGTGGTGGTAAGGTCAAGGGCAGTGAAGCACTGCCGAAAATACTTAGACGAGATATCATCCACAAACAAGGTAACGCTCTGCTGTGTTCCTGGACACAAATCCCTCAAATCCATAAGACTCCGCTTAGTACAATTGCACGGAAATCGATAAAGAGTCCCTGAGTAGAAAAAATCTACGCTGGACTAATCTCAATACGTGCCGACGTGCAAGAGAGCTTTGACCGGCGGTTAACAAAAAGAGATCCAAATACATGATCGAACCTAACCTAAATGACATTCGCGTACTTACGGGAGTCGTCACAGGACACTGTGCAGTGGGCTTACATGCGAGACGGCTGGGCTACTTCAGAATCTGTAGGGGCGCGAAGAAAAAAAGTCTGGGCGAAGGCCCAGTTCTTATTAACATTACAATGAAGATTCTGGCAGAGCAAGAAGAAGAAGAAGAAAAGAAAAAGAAGAAAAAGAAGGAAGAAGAAGAAAAAAGAAAGAAGAAAAAGAAGAAGTGAAAGAAGGAGAAGAAGAAGAAGTAGAAGAAGGAAAAAGAAAAAGAAGTAGAAGAAGGAAGAAGAAAAAGAAGAAGAAAAGAAGAAGCGAAAGATGAAGAAGAAGAAGACGAAAGAAGAAGAAGATGAAGAAGGAAGAAGAAAAAGAAGAAGAAGATAAAAGGAAGCAGAAAAAGAAGGAAGAAGAAGAAGCGAAAGAAGGAGAAGAAGAAGAAGTAGAAGAAGGAAAAAGAAAAAGAAGTAGAAGAAGGAAAAAGAAAAAGAAGAAGAAAAGAAGAAGCGTAAGATGAAGAAGACGAAGGAAGAAGAAGATGAAGAAGGAAGAAGAAAAAAAAGAAGAACAACAAAAAGAAAAAGAAGAAGAAGAAGAAAAAAGGAGGAAGAAAAAGAAGGAAGAAGAAGAAAAAGAAGAAGCGAACGAAGGAGAAGAAGAAGAAGTAGAAGAAGGAAAAAGAAAAAGAAGTAGAAGAAGGAAGAAGAAAAAGAAGAAGAAAAGAAGAAGCGAAAGATGAAGAAGAAGAAGACGAAAGAAGAAGAAGATGAAGAAGGAAGAAGAAAAAGAAGAAGAAGATAAAAGGAAGAAGAAAAAGAAGGAAGAAGAAGAAGCGAAAGAAGGAGAAGAAGAAGAAGAAGTAGAAGAAGGAAAAAGAAAAAGAAGTGGAAGAAGGAAAAAGAAAAAGAAGAAGAAAAGAAGAAGCGAAAGATGAAGAAGAAGAAGACGAAGGAAGAAGAAGATGAAGAAGGAAGAAGAAAAAGAAGAAGAACAACAAAAAGAAAAAGAAGGAAGAAGAAGAAGAAAAGATGAAGAAGAAGAAGGAAGAAGAAAAAGAAGAAGATGAACAAGGAAGAAGAAAAAGAAGAAGAACAACAAAAAGAAAAAAAAAGAAAAAGAAGAAGAACAAGTTGGAAGAAGAAGAAAAAAACGGAAGAATAAGAAAGGAAGAAGAAGCGAAAGATGAAGAAGAAGAAGGAAGAAGAAAAAGAAGAAGATGAAGAAGGAAGAAGCAAAAGAAGAACATGAAGAAGGAAGAAGAAAAAGAAGAAGATGAAGAAGAAAAAGAAAAAGAAGAGGAAAAGAAGAAAACGAAGAAAGAAGAAGCAAAAGAAAAAGAAGAAGAAGAAGACGAAGAAGAAGAAGAAGAAAAAGAAGAAGAAGGAAGAAGTAAAAGATGAAGTATAAGAAGGAAGAAGAAAAAGATGAAGAATAAGATGAAAATGAAGAATAAGAAGAAGAAGAGGTGTTCTAACGTATTGAGATCTTGCATAGATCACTTTCTACTGTGAGTCGCCTAGTACAGCTCTCAGCTCTTCAGGATATCCATTTTTTATACCCTATTTTAAGGGTATATTTATTTTGACGCATAGTTTGTAACATACCTTAATATTCCCCGTAGACCCCTAAAAGGTACTATTGTTATGCCTCCGTGCTATACACTTTGTATTAGATGAAGGACGTTGTCGTCAGGCCAGTTGATTATCTTGGGTAGGGGAAACTGGTGTTTCCTTCGGACATCTACTTGGTGAATTTATCGATGAATCCTGAGAGATTTATGTTAGCAAATCGATGAATCCAGAGAAATTGATTTTAGAAAGCATTTGAATCCGACTAAAGCGAAGATTCACAACACAATAGAAATCAACAATACTTGAAAGAACAAAGTTTAATATTTAGAATAGATTCGTTTTATTCAGTAACTCTTCAATACTAGTTCACACAATTGTCTCTTGCAACATACTTTATTTTCATTTATTACCTCTACTTATAGCCTTATTTTGCTTACTTATGGTATTCAATAATAAATTTTAATTTCGCTGACGGAATGTCTGCTTCGACGATGTTTGCTGCAGTTGTTGTTATCGTTTCCGCTGTATTTCTGGCATACATAACACTATATTTATGATCAGCATCGATAGTAATGTCGATCTAGCCATGTCCGTCCGTCTGCAAAAATTAGGCCTTTAAACTGGGCCTAGAGAGCTGAAATTTTAACCATATACTCTCTAGTGTCCCGAAATAATCAAGTTTACGAATTTTTGAAATCCGCCCACAAACTCAAAAAAACAAAATTTTGGAAAAAATCGAATTTTGAGCTAGAAAGCTGATTTTTTTTTTATATGATCTATGACTCCTAAAACTGCTCGGGATATAAAATTTTCAAAATCCGCCCACTGACACGCCCACAAATAAATAATTTTTTTTGATTGGAAAATCCAAAATTTTTCGTACAGAATCTTAATACGAGTATATTGTTAGATTTTTAGTATTCCAAAACGTGGTTTGGATACTCCTTCTTAGTTCCGAAACCTTTTATTGTTAAAATTGGATTTGTTATAACCTTTTTTGGAAATATTCGCGAAGAACGTATTTCCCGAATGCGCCATTGTTTTCCTTCATTTCATTCAGCCGTTTGTTTTTTTTTTCTGTTCATTTGCCACTGACGTTGTCGTGAGGTACTCTATTGAATGAGCACTGGAGAGCACATGCGTGGATTTCATGCACCTGTTATTGACGACTTTGCTGGAATCATGGTTGGCGACCGTACAGCGACGCGACAAATCGTGATTTGAAGAAGAAATAATAATGCTTATTTTGAGATTCGAATGAATAGTCAAGTCGTTCGATTGTCTATTTTCGTTCGAATTATACCGGTTTTCCTCAAATAAATTTTCTATTCGATCGAATCTCAAAATACAAATTCTTCTAATTCGACAAACTATCTTTCCAATTCGAATGTCAAAATCTGCATGAATAATCTTGAGTTCATTGCTGATACACACCGCTCATACGACGCTCTCCAATATCCGCTAATGTTCTGAAAGGGACAAAACGTCCACAGCGCTCAATTCCTCTTTCAGTCATAGATCACATCCCCATACACTTACAATAAGTTAGTTATTTTTCATTTCCCTACGAAAATATTCACTAGAAGTAATTTATATGGCAAAACAACGTTTGCCGGGTCAGCTAGTTTTACGGGATTTCGTTTTCGGGATTTTGGGTTTTCGGGATTTTGGATTTTCTGGATTTTGGGTTTTCGGGATTTTGGATTTTCGGGATTTTGGATTTTCGGGATTTCGGTTTTCGGGATTGTGTCCCCAACCCAATTTTTTTTTTATTGAAAAACCAAAGTTTGAGCTATGGAGCGTTATTTTTTTTACAAAAGCTTGGTTTTTTTTTTTTTGATAAAATCCTTTAAATGCTATATAACAAAATATGTAGAGCGTTCTTAACAATTCAACCATACTTAGACTTTTGTCATGCCCACTTATGAGGGATAGGAATAAGAATAGGGTATCCAACAGTTCGCCCAAGCGGACTGTAGCCCGTCCCTATGTTTTTTTTATTTTTTTAAGTTGCGTGAATTTTTAGAATCCTTTGAAAACTTGAAATGGGCAAGAAAAAACTAAACCGAGGAAGAGTGTTCCACATTCATGTTGAACGGCTAGGAAAATAACATTTATATTTCACTGTACGTCCGAATATAAGGCTTACTGCTGATGACTTGTTCAACCACTTTAGCCATTTCCGCTGGTATAAAGCCCGTTTTAGAGGGTGGCGACGGTGTAGAGGTTAGTGTGTTGGCTTGTGACCCGTGCGGTGCAGGTTCAATCCCCATGGGGAACAACAACATACACCACCCAATCACATGCCTCTACACCAAAAGGAGGATTTCTGCCTGGTAGTACAATGGAACGTTACCGAGTCTGAGTGCTCTGGGATTTGGATTTTTTATAAAAAAAAAAAATAAAAAAAAAAAAAAAAAAGCCCGTTTTAGAGGCTTTCCACACAATGTCAGCGCCCCTTCTATGTAGCATATTTATGGGCTTATTTAATGACCGCACCTTCGCCATTTGAAACTTCCAAAAGACATCAGAGTCCTTATTGGATTTTAGGAGCAGAAAGTTGGGTTACCTCCGGATTAATGAGTCTGTCAATCGACAGACGAGCTTAACAAACCGTCGCTTCTGGCTATCCCCCATGCCATGGGTATACAAAGTTAAAATCTCGCTGAATTTGTCCTTTATCCTTGATATGACCATCCAGTGAGACAAACACTCTCATAAACATTTAAAGTGGTGTTTGTTTTAAACGTGCCTTTTGAACGCATCATCATCGCCTCCATCACAGAAAATTAGATTACTTTCAATTTCAATTTTTCTTTTTGTCGGCATTTCGTTGGAAAGGAAAATATTTTTATTCCCATCATCCTGCATCCTGCATCCCCTTTTGCCGCGCTAAACATAATCCATGTACCGACGACAGTGGTGGGTTGGATCGATAACCCCCTAAGGAATTGGTTTTGTATTTTCCTCACTCGTCTTACGCATTGTTTTGTGCGACTCTTCCTGTCTGTGCTGTACTCTGTTCCGGTGGTACTGCTGCCTCTTTATTCACTTAGCCATGCGGAGCCATATTGAAGCGGATGATTTTGATTATGACAAGACCGACAATAAAATAATAAATACACTCGAAGATTATCAAAACATTTACCCAGCGCAGTGGCAATTTGAATAATTTCACTGTGTATGTGTGTGTACGTGTGCTTGTGATAGGGATGGTGATCCTTTTGTCCGTTTTTCTGATTTATTTAACTAGAGCAAATAATTCAACAAGCATTCATCTCAAGGATAATCGCATTTTCCGCTAATAATTCGACGCTCGGTGAGCTGTTGTCGTGTTTTTTTTTTTTTTTTTGCAAAGCCAGAACAACTTGGCAAATGGGCAAATGGGGTGCTGTAGCGCATCGCACCCTTGTGTGATGCGAATGAGTGTTTTTGGTACCCGCAAAGGGGGAATCTAATAAAGACTCTGATGGAATGGTTTGACAGCAATTAAATGCGTGATGTGTCAATTTGAAGGATGTTTCGTGCGTGAATGGGTATTATTTGCAGTTGTTCGGATAGTACTAAGTGAATTAGATTAACTGTGCATTACAGGAGTAGAGATAGTGTGAGATGAGATGACAGAATGTATTTTTGTTTAAGGATATTTTTGTAATCTGATTGGTATGAGTGAAATTAAATACATTGCGGGTGAGGTGAATTGTTAATTTTGTGGTGGTAATCCTTTCAGTGGTGCACGAGAATTGACTGGAAGCACTAAATGCAGCGCAATCTCCAAAGCAATGTGATGTCTCCACAGCTTGACTGATATAGGCAAACAGAAGATGCGGCTTACTCCTCTTTATCGCGTGGCGGTTCACACTAGGGCGCCAAGATTCATGGTACACAAAGTTGGATGGGATGCACCAAAAGCACATGAGCAACTTGGCATTTATATCTATCTGGTTTTAGAGCTTATGCTTAAGCTATGTTCGGTGAACCAAAGGTCCTCACCGAATTAAGGTCTCATCAGTTGATATCAGACGCCAAATCCAACGCACTATCGGAAGGCAACTAACATCATCTGCAGAAGCAGTAAGCATACCTTAAAGTTGTAGACCGAACAGTGAATTAATATAAATGAGAAACAGAATGGGTCCCAACAAAGAACCTTGGGGCACCCCAGGTCAAAAAGTTATATTTCGATTCTAGTTGCACCAATGTTTACCCTTTGAGATCTTTTTCAAAGGTAAGGCCTGAACCGATCGAGAATAAAATGAGAAACAGGATCGGTCCCAACATAGAGCGTTGGGGCACCCCCAGATTAAGAAATTCCATTTCACTGGGATACCCCAGGCTAAAAAGTTGTATTTCGATTGTAGTTGCACCAATTTTTACCCTTTGAGATCTTTTTGAAAGGTAAGACCTGAACCGATCGAGAATAAATTGAGAAACAGGATCGGTCCCAACACAGAGCCTTGGGGCACCCCCAGATTAAAAATTCGATTTCACTGGGATACCCCAGGCTAAAAAGTTGTATTTCGATTGTAGTTGCACCAATTTTCTCCCTTTGAGATCTTTTTGAAAGGTAAGACCTGAACCGATCGAGAATAAAATGAGAAACAGGATCGGTCCCAACACAGAGCCTTGGGGCACCCCCAGATTAAGAAATTCGATTTCACTGGGATACCCCAGGCTAAAAAGTTGTATTTCGATTGTAGTTGCACCAATTTTTACCCTTTGAGATCTTTTTGAAAGGTAAGACCTGAACCGATCGAGAATAAAATGAGAAACAGGATCCCAACACAGAGCACTGGGGCACCCCCAGATTAAGAAATTCGATTTCACTGCGATACCCCAGGCTAAAAAGTTGTATTTCGAATCTAGTTGCACCAATTTTTACCCTTTGAGATCTTTTTGAAAGGTAAGACCTGAACCGATCGAGAATAAAATGAGAAACAGGATCCCAACACAGAGCACTGGGGCACCCCCAGATTAAGAAATTCGATTTCACTGCGATACCCCAGGCTAAAAAGTTGTATTTCGAATCTAGTTGCACCAATTTTTACCCTGTGAGATCTATTTGAAAGGCAAGGCCTGAGCCATTTGAGAATAAAATGACAAACAGAATGGGTCCCAACGCAGAGCCCTCAGACAAACCCAGATTAAAAAAATGTAAATTTCGCTTGAGAACTCCTTTGACCTTCCCGAGTAACTCTTATGGATGGTGAAGGACTACGTAAGGGACCGCGAACTTTTTTACTACACCACAGAAGCAACTCACAGAAAGAAATGACCACTGTACAGGGATCAATCCTTGGACCTGATCTCTGGAAGATACCTCTCGACGGCATTCGTCATATAGAGACGCATTTCTGGTGGGGCATGAAGATGGCTCCGCCGCGGTTTAACGACAGGAGACTCCGAAAGCGCACAAAGAAACCTGAAATAGGTGATGAGACGGGTGCATCGCTGTAGGGAAGACCACGGACTGGCCACACAAAAAAACAGAGATAGTTCTCCTTACGGTATCGGAAGCAGCCGTCCTCATTGTTTACTAGCGGCAGAGAGAAAGTACATAGACCATAATCAGGCCCTAATTGGAGTGAAAGTGGCAACCGAGGAGGCCAATGAGCTCATCATGATGCAATCGCAAAATAGATGGAATCGAGAGAGCAGACCGCGATGAACAGTGAGTTTTATTAGGATCGTTGCAGAGTGGAATGGACGGAAACCCGGAGAAGTAAACTACTACGTCATCCAGTTCCTAACCGGGCACGGGTATACTTCAACGCATACAGCCACAGGATAGAAAAACCGAGAAGTTCTGCATGCCAATACGGAGACTATGAAATGGACAGCGCCCATCATACATTCTTCGAACGTTGCAGATGGGAAGCGGAGAGAAGAGGGCTGGAACCACTGACCGGAGTCATCACTCCATCAAACACCATAGCCGCAAAAATGTCAACGAGTGCACCGAATATCCTCTTTCCTTGAAAAGGTACTCAAAACAAATAAAGAGAGCGGATGACCCAAACACAGCCCCGTAAGACATAGACGTCTTTCGGCCACAGAAGACTTACAAGACGAAGTCCTGGAACGAACTTAGAAACGACACCACCCTGATGTAATCCAAATAACGGTTCCAGGCGTATTGAGAAGAGTTTAGTACGCGAGAGTCGGACACACAAAAATATGGCAGCTGCTGTCAAAGATATCGAAAAGCACCAGGGAGGAGATTCTGCATCTGTCCATCGAATTCGCATTACCTTGACATCAAGGAATGTACGTTCGTGGGACAATGTCTGCCGTGATTTGATCCAAGGTGCAAAGAATCAGAAACTCCGCGTCAACGGCCCAGTGCGCATGCCGACTAAGATCCTCCGCATCACCACACGTAAAACACCTTGCGGTGAAGATTCAAAGACTTGGGATCGCTTCCAGATGAGGCTCTACAAGAGAATCATCGATTTGCACTCGCCATCTGAGATCGTTAAGAAGATCGCTTCTATCAACATTGAACCTGGTGTAGAGGTTGAGGTTACCATTGCCAACTAAGTGCAATTGGACACTATTTTTGTACACACAACAACACAAAATAAAAGTAACCAAGTGGCTATGGCCTGTCACTTGAAGGCGCATAACGTGTTCTTTCCTCCAATTCGAAAATAAATAGTAAAGTGACTATCCATCCCCCCTCATCAGTAACCGCGAATCATAACCATCAAATGAAGAAGAAATTTTCTGATGAATCTTTTCAGCAGATAGATGCACTCCTTTGTTGTCGAGATGCAGTGTCTTTTTATTTGCGGCTGAAAACGTATGCTCCATTGTCCATGGAAAATGTCACCCCCTTCCGCATGAACGTCAACAATAATAGACTCGGCCCTTCTATTGACAAATTAATTGTATCTACATCTCTCACATCATTATCGGTTGTATAACATCCAAAATCCACCCCCTAACAAGTCTACTGCTACCACACTCAGTTCAGCCTCATTCAACATCGTATGTTGCAACTATTACGGAAGCTATTATTTTCTTAACATTATTAGCTTTCCTTCGGGGAACTACACACGCGCACACACACACACACACACACGCATACACCGCACTTCAACTCGTTGTGTTCGCTGATGGCTCATTTTAGCGCGGACACGAGTGGGAAGATATGTTTGTCCTTATTAAAATAACAAAAACGACTTGAAACTCTGCCAATAATGTCTCGGCTGTTATACGCTTTAATGGGTGCGCTCCATATCTGTCGTTGTTTTGGTCTCCTCTTCCGTGCCATGTAGCGAATTGATGATGAAAATTTCCCATGGGACTTGGGCTAAGCCTTTGGCGAAATCCTTTAAACAGTATTATACCATCAGACTACGTAAGGATGCATATTCGAATTGAGTAGCATCACAAAACCACACAACTGTGCTTATTCCTTCGGCAACATCATCATTGGCACATTATTATGATTCCCTTTGAGACTTTTCAATCATTCCCGTCGCGTTTTCGTCATCGTCGTTTTTTTCCTTCGGCATGCTAGTGTACAGGACCATCGCTTTTTGATCTACGTCCTTGTGGGTGTATTTATTTGGCTTCGCAACTCGTGTTTCCTGGTTTCTGATACTGGTCTCGGTAACTAGAAGACCTGGATTAAGGGATTACTGCAAATTAAATATTTTTGAATGCAACAAAAGAGAGTGAGAGAGAGCGCAGGAGAGAGACAGACCAAATAGAAGAAGTAATCATAATAATTAGACGTATTATAGATAACAAGGGTAGTAATTGTCCCATTGGGATATGAATTAGGAATTAGTAATACCCTGCGTCGGTTGTCAGATGAAACGTGCACACTGCACATTGTGCGGGGACACGGATCTCACTGGAACACACATTGAATTCACAGAGCAGTTCTTGGTTGACAGCTTAAATTATGTACACATTTTCCAACAATAGATACTTCTGGATACCTACTAAAGTAACCCAAAGAAATAGTTCAGGACTAAACACAGAGGTGGGCAATCTTGCTCGGCAAAGGTTAGGTTAGAAACATCTGACAAACATCCAAGATTGTCAATTGTCATGAGAATCTTCAGCACCAGCCGATGCCTACGCAGGCGGCGCACATTGGGGCAGAATACCCTAAAATGTGGCATCAAATCAGCTGTTAGAGCTAAGAACCTGCAATTTTGCACGCAGGCTTCGGATACCATTCCCAAAATATTTTCAAACTTGGTTGGCAACTCTGCTACAAAGTGTATAGTTCAATTACAAAATTTGCTCTCGTAAAATTCTTAAATATAACTAGCCAAAGTTCGTAATTAATAATTAAAAGTGTATAAACAGGTGCGTCGACTGTCTGTTTCTATAAATAAAACAGCAAAAGCAGGTAATCCTAATTTATTAGCTGTGAAATAAACTTTCCAAGTAGACACCTAAGTCACATGACTGACAACAAAAGGAAAATCGATCAAACGTCACCTGAAAAAAATATTTATCCACTTTTTAATATCAACAGACCATCAAAGGTTTATAAATCTCAAAAGACAATGTCGATCTCCCAATCTGACCTTGATAAAATCAAATCCATTATTGAGGCATCGCTCAATACAGGACTCTCCAAAGCGACGGCCAATCTAGCAACAAAAGACGATCTCAACAAACTTGGCAATGAAATACACTCGCTAAGACAACAAAACCAGAATTTATCTGAAAAAGTGCAGCATTTTGAAAATCGATGTTGCATTCTAGAAGAGGAGCTTGAACTGCAGAGCAGAGAGATCAGAGGGAAAAATATTATTTTCACGATTCCAAACGACCGATCTGACCCCCAAGAAAGGATTCATAACATAACCACACTTTTGCTAGGCTCTGATGCAGACCAACAACAAATGCCACAAGCCATAAAACTTAGTGAAAACAAGAAAACAATTAAACTCAAACTTAGCACTGGTTCCAATGAAACTGCAATGCAAATGTTAAGAAATTCCTTGAAGCTAAAAGGCACAGGCTGCTATATCCAACGAGACCTTAGCAAACAATCACAAATCAAACGTCGAATTCTACTCGGGTATCGAAAAGTCGTCAAAACAATTAAACCAAGCGAAGCAGTATTGATTAAAAATAACAATTTATTAATTGGTAATAGAACATTTTATTTAGATAATAATAACAAACTTAAATATAATAATACAAACGGACAAAATCAACTACAGAATATTTACAAAAAACTCAATTTTAATGCTGTCAACGAAATTATGTTGTCAAACAGACGTCAGCGCGAATGGCCCAAGCCAGATGCACCAGTGATGCCTTTTACTTTACACCGAAGGTCCGGAAGGTAGTAGTGTCATACAAAACTGAGAATTAGGCGTCGGCGTCGTCAGCTCAAACAAATTTATCTCTGCAAATATTTTATCTTACAATATATCTGGATTAAGTAATAAATTACTATTTTTAGATTTTTAATGTGTAAACATTTTTGCTCTCGTTGATGTGTAAATATATTTTTTTTAATTTTTTCTCGGTAGGGGCAAGTTAGAAATATCTAGCGTCACCATCATCGTCAGATTTCGTCATCGTCAGATTTTCATTACCACGTGAGTTAATCGCTGCTCGACAGATCACCGCAATTAAATGACGTTTGGCGCGGTTAGTACGTAGATGGATGACCGTTTGAGAACAACCGCGTGTCGTTGTTTTTTTTTTATTAATTATGTATGTTCAATTTTAGAGATTATTATATCCTTACGAAACACCGGAAAGTTGTGTGGAAGTAGATTTGTTTTGAATAATTGAGGTTGTATAGCTTGTAGTTTGTTGTACATCAGTTGAAGGTAAGAGGAAAAATATCGATTTGTACTTCGGTAACCGATGGCCGATTTAAGAATGTCACTTAAACGACAATCGATGCTATATTTTCCCTTTACATCGACACACTTGAGTCGACGGTGTACGTCTCCTACTTCAGCTTTCACAAATCAATTATTTGTTCGGTCAAACATTAAATAAATTTTGTCGTTGACATTAAATATATATCATGATTTTATTTCAATACAATACCCAAATCTCTTGTTTATCAAAACCACAACCTCTGTGATATTTCCACATGCAGCACTGACGAGCCTACATGTTTACACATCAATTATACCGTGAGTGCAGCGTGGCTCACACCTTTTTTTCTAAAAATCTGACACTGAAAGAAGTCCTAGATTACTTAGAGGAGCTTAGTTCGGATCATGAAACTTGTATTTCAAACAACCTCCATGCCTTGTATATTCAACCACCGGAAAATGAGAAGACGATGCTGATGAAGAAGAAAAAGGCGGTATCCCAGACAATGTTTGCCCAGCGCAATTGCGATCGGGTTGTGAAATCGTTTTTGAAAATGACCGAAGTTTTGAAGAATTTGACGATCCTGGAGATATTTTGGGTGAAATTTTCAATGATAATGTTTTAGCGAGTGTTCTGGATAACTCATCTCCGAATTCACCTATAAACTTACCAGATGCAGCATATTTAACAAACGAAATTTATAAGCCAATCCGGTTGCGTTGTGTTCAGCAATCTACCTCCAGCTGCCCTTTGCCAACATAAAATAAGAATACAACTTTCACTTGGTCAAAAGATGAGTCTTGCGCAATGATATGAAAGTATGATCGCCTATTTCGGGAAGCACGGATGTAAGCATTTTATAAAGAGGAAGCCCATACGCTTTGGTGATGAGGTATAGTCTTTGTGCACTCCCAAAGGTTACATGATCAATTTCGAAGTGTATTAAGGTAAGAATTCGGCAAATGCACCGCTCCTTAAGTAAACATGATCGACGATTTTTCCGAGAATGTTCAGCAAATTCCGTTTTCATTCTACTTTGGCAATTTATTTAGGTTAGGTTTACCGGTTCATTTATATATTAATGAGCAATAAATCGGAAAAAAATTTACCTGCACGCATTTCAGTACATTGAAGCCAATTTGTTTAAATTTTACCCAAGCTCTTTTGTCACGGATTTTGAAAAAGGCTTAAGAAATGCTTTGCAGAAAATATTTCCGTCTGCCAAATATACGAGGGCGGGTCAATAAGTCCGTGACTTTTTGAATTTCTGACCTCTTTACTGAAACGGCAACACTGCTCCTGTCAACAGGCATCTGTCAGTTGACTCCTGTCAAAATTTAAACTTGCTGCGTCAGTAAGTTTGTGTTTGACAGCTATTTTTATCAGACTACTCACTAATTTGAGAAGAAAATGGAATAAAGTGAATTTCGTGTGCTTATTAAGCATTATTTCTTGCGAAAAAAAACCATTACCGAGACCAAGGCTAAGCTTGAAAAAGACTATGGGGACTCTGCACCATCGATTTCAATGGTAAAAAAGTGGTTTACTGAATTTCGTTGTGGCCGTACAAGCACTGAAGATGCCGAACGTCCGGGACGCCCAGTTGAGGTCTCTACACCCGAAACAATCGAAAAAATTCACGATATGGTGTTGGCCGACTGAAGATTGAAAGTGCGAGAGATTGTGGAAGCCGTAGGGATCTCGCATGGCTCAGTGGTTTCAATTTTGAATGATCACTTGGGCATGAGAAAGCTTTCCGCAAGATGGGTGCCGCGTTTGCTCACAGTCGACCACAAACGCAATCGTGTAACAACTTCACAGGAAGGTTTGGCGTTGTTTAATCGCAATATGGAGGAGGTTTTGCGCCGTTTTGTAACCGTGGACAAAACATGGATCCATCACAACACACCAGAGACCAAACAACAGTCAAAACAGTGGGTTTCTAAGGGTGAATCGGCGCCAAAGAAGGCCAAGGTGGGTTTGTCAGCCAATAAAGTTATGGCGACTGTTTTTTGGGATGCACGCGGGATAATCCATCCATAATTGACTACCTTCAAAAGGGAAGAACAATTAATGGGAAATATTATGCCAACTTATTGGACCGATTCAATGACGATTTGAAAAAAAACCGACCTCATTTGGCCAAGAAAAAAGTTCTTTTCCACCAAGCCAATGCAAGGGTGCACACATGTGCAGTTGCCATGGCAAAAATCCATGAATTGGGCTATGAATTGCTCCCTCATCCACCCTATTCTCTAGATTTGGCTCCGAGCGACTACTTCTTGTTCACAAACCTGAAGAAATGGCTTGGTGGAAAAAGATTTGACTCCAATGATGAAGTCATCTCGCAAACAAAGGCCTATTTTGAGGACCTCGACAAATCATTTTTTTTGGAAGGGATAAAAAAATTGGAGAAGCCTTGGACAAAGTGTATAGAGCTCAAGGGAGCAAAAAATCTGTGTTTTATTCCAAAAGTCACTGACTTATTGACCCGCCCTCGTACAACCTGCTGGTTTCATTTCTGTCAAGCAATTCGAAAAAAATCATCTAAGCTGCCAGGATTCTTTGCTAATATACGAAACAATATCGTAAACAAAAAGAAGGAAGCAAAGCGCCTTTATCGCAAATTTTTAGTTCTTCCTCTGTTAAAACCGAAGGATATGGAATCGGCGTTTGAATCTCTGAATAATGAAGCAAAAGGTGTGCAGTTTAAAGTAAACGGAAAGTGTATATTTAAAGATTTTTTAATATGTATACTTCAGAAAGCAGTGGATAGAAAGGGTAAGAAAAAGTTTTGGGTAGTTGGTGTTGTTCCACATAGAAAAAATATTAGTTATGTGTCTGCAAATATGTAATAGTAAAAGTTGTAAAGGCCGTTCTATTTATTTCAGCATTTAGAATTTGAGAAAATAATAGTTCTAAGTTCGCGCGAATTTCTACGAGTATCTACAACGCATTGACAAAATTCAAAAAAGATTTAGTTAGTTTTAGTTTAGTTTAGTTCTTTATTGTTTCTTTAAAAACGTTACAAATAAATATGTTACCTGCGAAGCTTAAGGCTTATCTGCAGGTGATTGCGTTTCCCATTTCTAATTTGAATATTTGGAAGGAATACAATATTAGGTGAATCTAAGATTTCATGATAAAATTTTAATATGTTTACAAAAAGGCATTTGAGGTTAGTAAATATACTTTCAGATCTTTTTTGCGTTTTTTTAAAATTAACTATATTTTTCAGGTTTGCAGGTAGTGAGTTCATCAACGTTGGAATACAGTGGGCTAATTGTCTTCGTCCATATTTGTTAAATACTTCTGGTATTTCGAGAAGTTGTTGTGCTCGTCTTCTAGTATTCTGATTATGACCTATCGGTTGTTTGAAACGGGCGTCATCGTAGAACTCCAGAACAGCTGTCATCTTGAATATGCTCTTGACCTCTAGAAATTTATATGGGTTATTATTATTATACTCGTATATATTTTTTACCAGACGTCGTTGGAGACTATGTATTTTGTCCAGGTGTGTTTTAGATGCATTTCCCCATGCCAAAATGCCGTATCGAATTCGCGATTCAGCCAGTGAGTGGTACACCTGCCTCTGGACATCTGTTGTAGTGTACTTCTTCAGGTAGACCATCGCAAAAACAGCACTTTTTAGGTGTAATCGCAGACGCTGAATGTGTTCGTGCCAAATGAAATGCTCGTCGATGATTATTCCCAAATACTTGATTGATTTGACTACCTCGATTGCTTCGCTTCTGTGTGTAGTTAAACAGCTTTCATTTTGATGAAAGATATTGATATCCGCTGGTCTCTGACTAGGTGTGCGTATGTGCATAATCTTTGTATTTTCGGAGTTTATCGCCAAGTTGTGATCGTGGCACCATCTTGACACTTTGTCGAATTCCTTTTGCATTATTGCTATCGCCACTTCGAGTTTTTGGTGTTTGACCACTATGGCGATGTCATCTGCGTATGCAAAAACAGTCGATTGTTCAAAAACTCGGAGAAGTTCATTAGTGAACAGAACGAACAATATTGGGCCAAGTTTGGAACCTTGTGGAACACCGTAGATGCTATTCTTTTCCTCGCTAACTGTGTTTTCAATCTTCACCTTAAATGTTCTTTCCGATAAATAGCTCTTTAGCCACTTTGCTGCTTTTCCTCTAACTCCAATTCGGAAAAGGCATTCAAGCAGCTTGTCGTGCACCAGGGTATCAAAGGCTTTACTGAAATCCACGTACATAACTAGCACGTGGTGGTTTTTATTCAGACCGGTGGTTATAACGTTCGACATCTCTCCCAGTAGTCTTCCAGTGCTCTTTCCTTTTTGAAACGCACATTGGTTCGCTTGCAAAACGTTGTGCTTACATATAAAATTTTTTAGGCGATCAACAAAAATCTCCTCCATACATTTTTCGACCACAGGTAATATCGAAATTGGCCTGTAGTTTCCAATTTCTGATTTTACTCCTCCCTTGTATACAGGTCGTACGATCGATGTTTTAAGCGCCCTTGGTATAAAACCCTGATCAAAACTTTGATTGATGATTTTCTTCACAATCGGCGCAAGAGTTAGAGCGTTACATTTCAGGTCAATTTGTCTAATGTTGTCTGCTCCAGGACCTTTATTTGATTTTAGACAACACAACATTCTATAAACTTCTCCTTCACTTGCTTCCTTGAGGAACATAGAGTGGGCAATATTCCGGTTTTGATGTCTAGATGTTATTTCGTTACATCTGTGCAAAATGTTGGATACCTGTGTTGAGAAATGTTCGGCAAACTCATTTACAATTGTCACTATATCCTTTTTTCCGGCGAAGTTGTTGATAATTATATTATCTATTGACTTTTTCCTTCTACCAAGAACTTCGTTGAGAACATTCCACGTTTTTCTGGGATCGTTATTTGCATTTATAAATTGCTTCTTATAGTAGCTCGATTTAAAAATGACTATGCTTTTACTAACACAGTTTCGAAAATACTTATATTCGCGTTGGAAATCTTCGTTTAGCGGATTGTTTTTCCACCTTCTATACAATACATCTCTTCTTTTACACATTTGAACTACAACACTAATAGTCGGTGTGCATTAATTGGCTTAAAGCCTTTATCGTGCAGAAGAACATACTTTTTTATTATGTTTGCTAGGGATGTCATAACGGGACATATCGACTGTGCACCTCTTTCAGCTTTATTTGGTATTTATGCCCCTTCGAGAACTCGTAGGCCTCGAATTGATGGTTTTTTCCACATTCCTTGGCACGCGACAAACTATGGTCGTAATGAACCAATCACTAATGCCTGCTCAAATTTTAACCGTTACGCAAATGTAATCGATCTTGATGTAAACAGAAATAAATTTAAATGTATTACTCTGGAAGCCATAAATTAAACACGTACACTCAGAGACAAATACCATGAAAACAATAGGATTTTCGATTAAATCAATAGTTTTTTACCATTGTTTTTAGTCAATAGGATTGGTACTATTGAATCAATAATTTATAAACTATTATTGTAATGGTACGTTCTTACTATGAATTCAATGGTGTACGACTATTGGTTTAATAGTGTGTCTTATTAAAAGGTTAATAGTTTGTACCATTGTTTTTCAGTCACACTATTGAATTAATAAGATTCACACACTATTGCTTCAATAAGATTCCTATTGATTTGAAACTGTACATCCTATTGAAATGATAGTATTTACTATTAAAATAATATGACCAAGCTTTTTAAAACAATTAGATTATACCATTGTCCTAATAACCTTTAAACCATTGTTTTTATGGGATAACTATTGATTCTATGTGGCTGGTCCTTTTAAATCAATAGTATTTACTATTAAATATGTTCTATCATACTATTGTTTTAATGACCTATAAACCATTGTTTTTATGGGATTACTATTGATTCAATGTGGCTGGTCCTTTTAAATCAATAGTATTTACTATTGAATCTGTTCTATTATTATTATTGTTTTAATAACCTAAAAACTATTGTTTCCATGGAATAACTATGGAAACAATGCGGCTGGTCCTTTTGAAATGTATGGCATTTATGAATGGCTAAAACCATAAATAGCGGCAGCCCAATGTATATGTTCTCATATCGAAAATAATCAATCAATGTTGTTGCAGCTCAATCTGAAAATCCGTCAGTAGAAAACGAAAACATCTGCGTTTATAAAAATTAATTAATTTTAAAACAAAATTACATTTTTTTTGAATCATTTTTATGTTTTACATCAAAGCAACTATAATGACACAATGAATATTTAATTTATTGAATGGCTTTCGCATTTTGTAGTCCATTTCAATCTTTAATTATAGAAGATTATGTTTTGTTTTTTATTCTAAGGGCATATTTTCGTATTTTAATTTAAACTATTGTTAAATATACTGAAATTGCTAATTTTAATAGAATTAAATTACTGAAGAATTAATATTTCAATTAAAATAATGATTAAACTAACCAATGCATGTCCAAGAGCCTATTTGAAAAGGGGCCATTTCTTAGGGACGTTCACATTTCCGATCTTTATGTCTTAAACTTCACTCCATGGCTCATTGTTATACATCAGCCATATGATGGTCTGCTCAACATCTTTATCCAACGGTTCATGGTTTATTCTTCCATTGAATAATATTATATCGCACTATAGACGCCTTCTATCAATATACAATTCTGTATATTTTGCCTTTCCATCTATAATTGGTAAAAATATTGCAACAGTCAATGGAACAATTAATTGAACATACTATTACGAGTAAAACAATGGGATTCCGATTAAAAGAAATGCGTTTCAATTGGATATACGATTAATTCACTAGGAATCATATTGAATCAATGGGATGTGTACCATAAAGGTAAACGTTTGCTATTAAACCATATGAATGATTAGATTTTGTTTTTTCTTCTATGGCACTTATGAAAAAACAAATTATATTCACCGTGAAACATCAATAGCTGTGTTTTATTATCCATGCGGATCTGGATCTGGATCAATTTAATACGTAAAAAAAAAACAACACAGGATCTTGCTATTTATCGGGATCATTAATCGTGATCCAAAATGTAATTACAAAACTCACTACCTGTTTTTTCGTGGCGTTGCTTATTTAAATTATAGGAAATTATAGGAACACAATAATATTGCCAGACCAAAATATGAAACACTATTAATAACACAAAAAATCAATTAGCATATTTTCATATTCGAATAATTTACCACTGCGACTTTTGAGACGTTTTGCTTCGTAATATAATACACAAAAATTAATGGAAATATTAGCAGTACAATACTGTTAATATGTTGCATATTTGAACATAACATTTGAACATAGTTTCTGGAAAAAAAATATTGAATGCAAAATTTATGTTGATTTGTATTCAAATGGCAACACCCCCGACACAACAAGCGATCATATTGTGACGGCACATTGTACCCTATATTTGCAATATGGCTGAGTGCCAATCGAAACTTGAAATACCTGGTATCGTCTGTTATGTGTTAAAAACAACTGTTGCCACAACTTGCCACTGATGATCCAGATCGTTTTATTATCAGATCGGATCCGTATCAAGATCATTGGGATAATAAAACGCGGCTAATATATAAATTAATAAATTAATAATTATTTCTAGATAGCGTACTTTGCTTGCTAATTATCTTGCAAATATTTTGTTATTTATGTTCTTTTCAATAAATGGTTTTATTTGCTTGCAATAACATCCTACTGCTTTCAATCGCGACACTGAAACTTATGACGAAATCATTGAAGCTTGATAATGTCCAAGCTCGATCTGCGTATATTAATGGTGCATCTATTAAAACAATGGGATTCCGTTTAAAATAAATGCAGAAATCATATTGAAACAATAGGATGTGTACCATTAAAGTAAATGTTTACCGAACTGCATGAACAAAATATTGGCACTTATAAGTAAAAACAAATTATAATCATGTTAATCTATAAATTAATTATTATTTCTTGATAACTTACCACGTTTGCTATTTATGTTAAAATATGTTGTACCTATATTTATATTCTTTTCCAATAAATGTTCTTAGTTGGTTTCACTTTCACTCTACTCTTTATCACAACACTGAAACTTATGAAGAGATACATATTTACATTATTTGCGAAGTAATGCGAACATTAATAATGAGCCTAATTGTGAGCAATAGTATCAATGTTATTAAATTAAAATCAAAAACTATTAAATTAATGGTCCGCCCCATTGAAATTATGAGACACAGCATTAATACTATATTTTTTTAATTGTTGTGATACAACTATTAAAACATTAATAGTATTTAATAATGGGACAATAGTATGCGTCATAAAATATTAATGATGAAATACTATTAAATCGATAGTATTTCCCATTAAATTAATAACGAATACCCTATTAATAATAAAAGTATCAATACCATTGTGTTAATACTCGTAGCCTGCATCTCTTTGATTTTATTAGAAAACTATTGTTTCAAAAGGAAAATCTTATTAAAACGCGTCTTATTAATCCAATGGTCGTACCATTGACGATTTAATGGGATGCTTTTCTCTGAGTGTATATTTTTTAGCGATATATTTAGGTATTTTTGGTAGTCTAAGAAAGTTTGTAACTTATAGACGGAAATAAATAAATAAATAAATAAATAAGTGTAGTGGAAAAAATTAGATCTCCAATAAATCTTTTCTAAGTTTTAATATTGTAAAACAAGCCGATTTCTAAAAAGTGGGCGTTTTAGTGGGCGTGTCGAGTGGGCGGGGTTTGAAAATAAGTAGTAAGTAAGAAATTCAGTAAGTAAGAAATTCATTTATTTAATATTTTCTTATTACATAAGTTACAAGATAGAATGAATTTTAAAGCTATGGCTTAGCCGTCAGCTTGGTTAGCAAAATGCTTATACATGTACCTACATTTGTTACTTTAACAATATAGTTATTTTTTTAATAAACTTAATCAATCATAATACTCTGTTATTAATAGCGACCTGTATTTGTAGATGGATTTAATATAATAAAATAACTTTTTCCAATCACACTCGTTCAGAATTTGTATTGTCTCCTGCATGGTAAGGAATTTTTTTCCGAAGTAAGCTAGTCACTGTGGTTTGTAGATTGGACAAACACTAATAATGTGAAAGCAGTCTCCTTTCGCTTTTAAGTTGCAAATATTACAAAACTGGTTGAAGCTTCCATTATATGGGCTGCCATTTAAACCAATCAACTCACACCTTGTTTTGAAAATAAGAGATATTTCACTATAGTTGAGTGAGTCATTGAAATAGTTCTTATCCTTTAGATTGAAGTTCAAGTGAGAATACAATACTCTGCTATCTGATTCACGAGCTTTCTCTATAAATCGCACACGAATAGCATCTTCATTTTTATTTATTATTCGATAAAGTTGGTTCTTTAAGTTGTCCAGGTTGTTTAGATCGAATGAAATAGTTTCTCCACACACGTTTCCAATTCTTAACCATCTTAACGCCCACCAGTCCTTGTTCCTTAATTCATAAGATAGCATTTTTTTGGTTATTCGGGAGTCTGGATACGAACCTATTTTAATGATGTAATCCGCTTGCGATTTGAGAGTGCTTGTAAAAAGCATTGGAAGACCCGTTTCCAAATAGATTGTGTAGTTCGGCGATTTCATTGGTAAGTTGAATAATTTTTTCAAGAAGTTCCTGTGGAATTTCTCGATTACTTCGTACTCGTCTGATCCCCAAACTTGAGAGGCGTAACAAAGAGTTGATTTAACAACTGAATCAAATATTCTGTATTTCGTTGAGAGGAGAATCCGCTTGTTTGCAAAAACATTTTTCCATGATAGATTCACTAAGCTTTGGGAGGACTTGGCTTTATCCGTTAGATGTTTACCAAATTCTAGGGTTGGGTTCAGTTTCACTCCTAAATATTTGAGTTCCTTCACAATCTCTAATCGGCTTCCATTATAAAACCATCTATTTCCACTTTGCACTCGTGGTGAACGGGAAAATACCATAATTTTAGATTTTTCGGTGTTGATGGTTAGTCCCCATTTTTTGCAGTAGCTGGCTAGACGATTTATCATCAATTGGAGATTTTCAGGAGATTCAGAGAGTAGAACAAGATGATCGGCATATAACAAGACATTGACCACGATATTAGCAATTCGTACTCCACCAGGTAAATCTTTTTCTATGTACTCGTAGTTTATAAATAGAGAAAACAATAAGGCACTAAGAGGACATCCTTGCTTTACACCAGTCTGTGTTTTAAACCATTCTGAGAAATCCTTTCCATCCCAGACTGCTGCACTTGTTTCGGCATACATTTTTTTAATGGTCTTAAGAAATTTTGTAGAGATACCCAACTGAGACAGTTTATAGAAGAGTGCACTTCGGCTAACAAGATCAAAAGCTGCCTTGAAATCTACAAAAAAGCTATACATTTTCTTGTTTCTGGCTTGAAAGGCTCTTATAATCGCAGATAATGTGAATATTTGGTCAACGGTTGAAAAGTTTTTTCTGAATCCAGCTTGACGCTCTGTCAGAATATTTTTTTCATCTACCCATTTTTCTAATCGTCCTACAAGTATGCCACAAAATATCTTGGCTGACACATTCATGAATGAGATTCCCCTGTAGTTTTCTACGTTTTCCAGCGAACCCTTTTTGTGGATGGGGAATATTACGGACTTCTTAAACGATGAAGGGATGTCTGCACTCGAGAACACACTGTTGAAGAGAACTTTCAAATAGTTGATTAGGGTTGGACTAGCATTTTTGTAGAATTCGTACGGAATCCCATCTTCGCCTGGCGCCTTTCCATTTTTGGATTTCATGATAACAGAATTGATTTCGTCAGTTGTTACCTCACCATCTAGGGAATCGTCGAAAATGAGGGGGTCCGCATACGAGAAAGAAAGGTTTGAGTTATCCAGTAGAAGATGTTTAAAATATATGGATAGATCATCAGCAGATACTCCTGTACCTATTTGATAAACTGTACCATTAATCTCCCTTGCTATTCTCCAGAAGTCCTTCGAAGACTTGGTTTGACTAAGTAAGAGAGCTTGCTGATTATCGAAGTCAGTTTTCTTAGCTAGGCATAGATTTTTGTAGTGGGTATTCACTTGGTTATACCACTTTCTAACATCAGGGTCATCACAAGTTCTCCAGACACGCAAAAGGGCAAATGATTTCTTCCTAGCATTTATGCATTCTCTATCAAACCATTTTTGTTTGAATGGTGAGCTTATATTTGAAATATTGTTCGATGCAGCACTTCTTATACAACAAGTTATTTGATTTGCAAGTGTTTCTGTTTGTTCAGGTATCGAATTATTTGCTGAGAGCAAGCTGTCTAATAACCTGTGGTAGGTATTTGTTTTTTCGGATTTCCATTTAAGTCTTGGTAGCAGGGGCAGGTTTTTGTGATATGAGGGTGTTTCACCATCAACTTCAACCACGATTGGCATGTGATCCGAAAAAGTCCTCGAATTTTTTAATTTTCTTAGTCCAGTCGTTGTTTACAGCACAAAAATCAATAACTAAATTGCCTTGCCCTCCGACAAATGTGTAATGTCCTTCTCTATCACCTTCGGTACAGCCGTTTAACACAATAAGATCATACATTTGGAGCAGCTCTAGTACATCTGTTCCATTTTTATTGCAGACTATGTCTTTAGATACCCTATTGGTACAGCATATACTAGGGTTTGTTACAGTTTGCACTATAGTGGTTTGTGAGTCACTTATTCTCGAATTCCAATCTCCAATCAGCATAACGGCTTTGCTAGCTAAACATGACATTGTATTACACAGCCTCTCAAAGTCGTGAGTCCATTTGTTGCAGTTTATATATGATGGAACGATATATGTATTATTATTTTGTGTCACACATTTTACTACGGTAGTTCCTTCAAATTCATCAAAATCGTAAGTTTTTAAATGTGATTTTTTTATCCCGTACAGGCTGCCTCCACTTGCACGTCCCTTTATGTAGGTTTTACTTGCATCGCTCCAAATTAACTTAAAGCCATTAAAATATTTATTAAAATTACTTAACTTATCACTTGTTATCTAAATGTGTTTCAAATAAAAAGAAAATTTCAAAGTTCTTAACATAGTTAAAAAAAAGGTGTGAGCCACGCTGCACTCACGGTATAATTGATGTGTAAACATGTAGGCTCGTCAGTGCTGCATGTGGAAATATCACAGAGGTTGTGGTTTTGATAAACAAGAGATTTGGGTATTGTATTGAAATAAAATCATGATATATATTTAATGTCAACGACAAAATTTATTTAATGTTTGACCGAACAAATAATTGATTTGTGAAAGCTGAAGTAGGAGACGTACACCGTCGACTCAAGTGTGTCGATGTAAAGGGAAAATATAGCATCGATTGTCGTTTAAGTGACATTCTTAAATCGGCCATCGGTTACCGAAGTACAAATCGATATTTTTCCTCTTACCTTCAACTGATGTACAACAAACTACAAGCTATACAACCTCAATTATTCAAAACAAATCTACTTCCACACAACTTTCCGGTGTTTCATAAGGACATAATAATCTCTAAAATTGAACATACATAATTAATAAAAAAAAAAAAACAACGACACGCGGTTGTTCTCAAACGGTCATCCATCTACGTACTAACCGTGCCAAACGTCGTTTAATTGCGGTGATAATTGAACATACATAATTAATAAAAAAAAAACGACATGCGGTTGTTCTCAAACGGTCACCCATCTACGTACTAACCGCGCCAAATGTCGTTTAATTGCGGTGATCTGTCGAGCAGCGATTAACTCACGTGGTAATGAAAATTTGACGATGACGAAATCTGACGATGATGGTGACGCTAGATATTTCTAACTTGCCCCTACCGAGAAAAAATATATTTACACATCAACGAGAGCAAAAATGTTTACACATTAAAATACTGTACCCTGTTGCTCCTGGCGTTGCCATATGGACACATTGCCAATAATTTGGAAAAAAAGGACAAAAGCAAACATTTTCTTTATGTTTTTAGTTTTTATACATTTTGTACATCCAAAATACTATCAATACTGCAACACTCCACTTACAAATAATGTACACTAAAAATAATATTGATATACTTACTTTTTGTTGTAAGCCATTACACTAATTCGTGAATAATTTTTTTTGTTACTATTAAATTTGGCACACTCTCCCCATGAACAACAAAGCACACAATAAAACTGACTCCCCAATATGCAACGCAGATGTCTTGCGATGAAAAAAAAATGTAAGCATGCACACCTGTGTGTATTTGTTACCGGTTGAGAGTCGCCAAAGTGCAGATAAGTCTTGCGTTGCCATATGGACACGCCAGGATGATTCGGGTTAAATCTATCAGGCAATTTAATCTAGTTCTAATAATACTTTAAATTGAATTTGTTACCCATAACGTAAAAATAACTACCATTATCCATTATACTTACCTGAATTTGGTTAATTTGTTTGTTTCATAAATAATACTTACCTTCTAATTGTTTACTTTCTAATACTAAAAGTTTTTTTTTTTTTTTTTTTTTTTTTTTTTTTTTATAATTTGCGTGCGCTAAAGGGATTTCTTTTTTCTGTAGTGACACAGTACCCTTATAATGGTAAGACCACAGCGCAGGCATTTAGTTTGTTGCGCAAGTAGCTCCCAGCAATTCATTGCCTATTTTTGGGTGCTACTTACTGAAAGAATAGTAGGATAGGAAAGAGGTTTGGTGCGATGGGATTTTTTTTTCTCAACAGGTGGCGCCTAAATTGCTTTAGTTAGATCATTTTTTGTTGTGTGTATTCAATTTATAAAAATCATGGCCCTGGTCGGGATTCGAACGCACGACCTGCCAATCACTTTAGTGAATACACTACCATCGCACCATTGCCACCTGCTAAATCAATTTCAAATCAATTCAAAAATTCAAATCAGAATTAGTTCACCTTTATTTTGCTTGCATTGTCACAGGCAATGCCATTTAATTTAGTTAGGGGATATACGGACATTAGTCTCGTAAAGAAATTGAACTTTAGATCTTAAATTATAAACTCTCTTTTAATCTCTTTTTAATTAAGATATTTATAAATCTCATCTAGGAGAGTTGAGAAATAGTTAAATGAATTTACGAATAAACCTAAATGTTATATTTTTATTTAAATGAATTACACAAGATCTCTTTGATTATGATCAATTAATTTTCTTTTCATTGGCGAGAGCTAGAGGTGAGTGAGCGAAGGGTAATGGAGTGTAGGGTGTGAGTAATTATAATAAAGATAATCAAGGAGTTATGACTTCGGTTATACTTAAGGGGGGGCTAGCCTCATGTAAAAGTACTTTCACTTTCTACTAAAGTCAACGACACCTGACTTCCTCTCTCTTCTTCCTTTTATTTTTGTTCTTTCTTTCTTTCTTCTTATAATTTCTCTTAAATTATTACTTCTCATTTTTTTCCTTCATTTAATTATCAATTACCTTGCTGTCCCTTATGGGTATGTAATAGAAACCGGCGATCGAGGTCAATTAACAACTGTTGAGGCCATTCTTTTATCAAGTATTTAGTACACATAGGGTAACTTCGGGCATTATGGCGCACTTTTTTTCCTTCCCAAATAACTTTAACAAGAACAGTTTTTTATGAAAAAAACAAAACGATTTATTAAATATAGGAAACAAAGAACCAAAACAAATTATATAAAACTACAGATTCAAGGATATATGATATAAAAAAAATAAGTCAAAAATGTTTTATAAAAAACCATAATGCCCAATGCATGGGGCAATATGGCGTACCCTAGTGGGCAATATGGCGTGATGATTTACTTGTGGTTGGATTTGCCACAACTATCACCGGTGTTGTTAAAATGAGCGCAGGAGTCGTGGGACCAAAAACTACATATAATGCACTGCATCCGTCATCTTTTTTTGTTGTTATATTGTAGTCTCCCCCACAACCTGCACAAATATTTTCTTCGAAATCTTCGGGCCCATCGGACTCGTCGGCTAACTGGATTTCAATGTTCTCATCATCAGAAGTCGAAGAGTTAAGGTCGCGCTTCCTTTTATTTTTCTTTGTTTTCGATCCGCCCTTTTCTAATACCGAATTTTTTGCCGTCACCGTTCTGAAGCCTTCTTCTAAGGGTAGTCGCTGGAACATTGGACTGCTTTGGAGCTGCATTTATTGAAAGAGTTTTCTGTTTTACCTCGTTAAATGCAGCAACCAGATTACTTTCCAATCATGTTGCTCTCAAGCCCTTATTTGCTTTGCGGATAGTCGGCATTTCTATGGAAATAAGACATAAAATATTGGTAGTTGACCGTAAAATATTGCTGTACAAATGATTTTCAATTGGGACAATATGGCGGACACTTAACATGCAAACTTCATAAGGGCATTATGGCGCATCTTTGCCATAATGCCCCTACAGCAAGTGCGCCATATAACAAAAAATACGTGTTTGCACAACACATAAAAAAAATCGGCAGGTGTTCATTTCCTGTTACTTATTAATGCCACCAAACGAAAACAGATACATTTATCTTCACTTCACTATACACACGAAACACCTGCGATGTATACTTACCAAGCACCATACAATTGGGAAATAGGCAAAAATATAACTGGGTGAGAAAATAGAAACTTTTTTTAATTTTTGCCACAACTGCCACAAAAAAAATCGCTTAAACCCAGCAACCTGACACTACGCGCGATTGACAAAGACTAAAGTTTTCTCATAGTTCAATTTATTATGAGGGAATCGGATATGTGGTATTTACAAGGTGCGCCATAATGCCCCCTGCACCATAATGCCAGAAGTTACCCTATATAAAGGCACGATTATTTATTTTGTGGGTAGGTTCGGTAGTACAAAGATCAACCCCATCCGACGAGCTGTCGCCGTGCGACCACTAGCGTGCCACCGTACTACCCGGGAAAATTTATCATCGGAAAACCCCCTATCTTACAAACATCATTTAAAATGTTCATTCAAAATATGAGTGTTTCATGTGATTGGAGCACCTTACAAGCGGACCCACTCCGCTATTTGATATGCAACCCCATATCATTATCTTTCCTCCTTTGGAATGTTGTGTGGGTTGAGTGACGGGTTGTTTGGCCTTCATTTTAGGGTTGGAATAATAAAACTTACGCCCATAGGTACCGACCAAAGAACAAGCTGTTTCATCCGTCCAAAGAATGCTTCGCCAAAGCTCTGGCGGTTTGTTGTTGTGGTCCCTTGCAAATTGTAGCCTAACTTCTCTTGTTTTTTGGTGTTATACCTATGCGGCTTTTTCTGGATAACGTAGGCCTTTATTCCGTTTTCTTTTAATATTCGTCGCAATGTTCTCTCACTTCTAATATTATTTTCGCGATCTTTGTTTACGTCCGTTAGTACAGTTTTAACACTTCATAGGTACTAAAAAAGACTTACTTGTACTCTCTGCAAATAAACTAAACTCAACTCAACTAAAGTAGACAAACAAATTAATTCCGCTGTGATTGAGAGTGGTTATTACCGATCACTACCCAACTTTTTAGACCACAGATGCGCTAACAACATTAGATAACCCCGTAGTCAGCTCATCGTATATATGCATTACCCACACCCTTCGTTGCTTCGTTGGGGTATGGTTAATTATTTGTCTGGCTGTGCCAAGGGATCGTCCTCCCCCACCCATCGTTGTCGAGACACCAACCGTCCGTTGGGCTCGATACCTGCTTTTGTCGGCCCCCAGAACTCATGGAAACGAGCGCCCTTGATCGGAATCAATCAGAGGCGGCCAGTTAACCAATCTCCAAGTGAGAACGACGGAATAATGGACAGAATCGGGTATAGGAGTGGATTGTTTGGGAGGAAACACCAATTTTGCATCGTTTTGTAACGCAAAACCTTTTCTATTTCGGGTGGGAAAATCGTTTCTTCATTAACAGGATGTGAGTTCATACCTACTCCTTTTGCTCCTTCTAGTGTAGCGAATACTCGATGTGCATATTTGTCTTAAACATTCTCCACAGCTTCCCATCCAACATCGATTTGTTGTTTCTTTTAATTAAACACAATATTTGCAATATTAAGGCGAACACCTCGTTTCACAGAAAATCACTACACCCATACCCAGTGCATCGGCAAAGAACTTCCTTTTTATTGTGTCCTGCAAACAAAAGGCAAACAAGAAATGCAAATATTGCAAAAAATAAAAAAAAAATATTTACACAACTGCCCAACACAGAGGCTCTGTGTCCTCACCTCAAACATCCAATCCATGGTATTCTTCAACACACAATGGCCATTCATCCTCTTTCTAATAATGTCCTGCTCTTCAAATATTTACTTAAAAAGTCTTAAAATTCCTTTATATGGATAATTCGTGTAAGTAATGTTTTTATTGGCCAGCGTCATAAGTCGTTGGTGTCTTCCTTAATCCTGTGCTAAGAAATGGAATAATCCTTGACCAAATTCGCATAAAGGCGAAATGTTGGAAGAGAAGAAAACCAAGCGGTAATCCATCAAAACAAACGCCTATTTGTTTGCGTGTTCTGAGAATTGAAATATATTTCTGTATAGTCGATTGCATCTAAACCGAATGGCTCGAAAGTGTACCGTCTTCAGTTAGTAAATGTCGGTGGAAAAATTATAAATGTCACGCAGTTTTAAACATTACGTTTGCTCATGGAAACTAATTGAAGAGTTTCTTATTTGTTAAGTTCACAGAAATGGTTTTGAGACCACCGATTCACTGGCAGAAATAATTCACCGATATCAAATTGTGTTGTCAAATTGCTCCAAAGAAGCACCAGCTTCAGGACGAAGCTAGTATGGTGACTGCCTCATCCCCTCCGTCCACATTTCCCCATACCCGTCCACCATAGCCCAAGAATGGGGAGATAACCCCATATCAAATCTCCTACTCCAAGGTGGAACAGCATACGCCGATTTATGCATGGCTAGGAGAGTGCTTAGTCGCAAGTATGCGAACTGCAAATACCAGGCGACCTTCGGTTTTAATTGCAACCTTCCTGTGCCATACCGGGCTCTGGCGTGGGCGACTTATTTTTCCGGATACTCGTGGGATTATAGAAGCATACAACAACAACAAATATACCGACAGATGCTTCTGTAATCGCATCAACCTCTGGTACTGCTGCTGGGCAACCAGAGGATTAGCCTAGTTGGCCGACTATCTGTGTAATGAACAGCACAACACGGTCTCAACTTCTCGTTCTGCTGCAGCGCAACCAAACCACGTCTCAAGACAGACGCTTTAAAAGTGCGTTGCGGAGATGCAGACACGCCACCAGAATGGGAGTACCCTCCAATGATTTCTGCAGTATCTGCAGAGATGTCGAGGAAGAGAATACCATCGCACACCTCCTTTTCAACTGTCAGCCAATATAAGGAAACGAATTCTTGGCAACTATTTCTTTGAAGATCTAAGCGATCTTAGCCAGACAGATACCACGTCGAGTTAATCGGTTCTCGTCAGATCACCGTAATTAAAACGACGTTGGGCGCGGTTAGTACGTAGATGGGGGACCGCTTCAGAACAACCGCGTGTCGTTGGCCAGTCCCATCTACAGAGTTGAGGTACTCGTAGATAAAAAATACGTGCTATCACAATGGACCTAAATTGGTCTAAGTGTGTCGGCTTCAGCCGACAGCCACATAAACCTAACCTAACCTAGCCAGACAGATGTTTGCTGCATAAGCAAATTCGTCACAAATTCAAAATGTTTAACCATTAGTTGAGGTTGAACCCCCCTACGACTCCGGCAACAACCCCTCCATGTCACCTAATGTGGCTTGAGGTGCGTACTGAATAAGTCTTCGAAAGCCACAGTACAAACGAGATGCGCGAGGCATTTAGAGGTTCGTACCTCTTCTACCCCCAAGGAAAGAAATTCGATTGTGCAGCCGTCTCATCTAAAAAGACTTTTTGTTTTTGGCGGCGAAGTGGAAGAATAAATAAATCAACGAATAACTGACCCAGGTAAAGGCAAAAAAGAACACCAATATCTAAGAATTGCTCATAACCGTCCCACGACCAGATGGCCTCGCGGTCGTGGGATAGTTATGAGCACTTCTTATTCCGTAATTCGATTTCCATTTTCATTAACCCTAATCCTACCAAGGAATTTTTGTTACATGCCATACCAAGGTGTGCCTCTTAGGCACATTGTATCGAATTAAATAGCTTACTGCATTAAATTGTGAAACACATGTATAAATAAAGAGTTATATACATTTTATTCATTTTCACTTTTATTGAACAAACATCAATACATAAAATACCCATTTTTTTTTTTTTTTTTTTTTTCTTTACAGTTTCTGCAATTTAATAATTTCTCCGAATGCTCAACACATACTGTTAGGTTACATATATCACAGCACTGTGTTGACATTCTGCTTTTTTTTTTTTTTTTTTGACGGACAAATATAACATCTTCTTCTTTTTGTGGATTTTTGATGGGGACCCTCTGCTGGTACGGCTAAGTTTTTGCATGGTAGTATTTATTGCCGCAGTGTGGCTTCTATGCAAACCAATCAAACTGCGCAGGGTGACGACGGTGCAGAGGTTAGTGTGTTGGCTTGTGACCCGTGCGGTGCAGGTTCAATCCCCATGGGGTACAACAACATACGCCACCCAATCGCATGCCTCTACACTAAAAGAAGGATTTCTACCTGGTAGTACAATGGACCGTTACCGAGTCTGAGTGCTCTGGGATTTAAAAAAAAAAAAAAAAAAAAAAAACCAAACCGCGCTGGCTGATATGCTCCATCACTAGTTCGGTCGCCTTTTCTTTTAAGAAAATATTACGAAGCTTTCTTTTTTTTTATATATTCCAATCGGGATGAATATTTTTCCAAACAATGAATGAAGCTACGCTGCATACATCAATCATATTGAAAAACATAGGGGCGGGCTACAGTCCGCTTGGGCGAACTGTTGGATACCCTATTCATATTCCTATCCCTAATAAGTGGGCGTGACAAAAATTTAAAGGATTTTATCGAAAAAACTAAGCTTTCGTAAATAAAAACGCTCCCTAGCTCAAACTTTGGTTTTTCAATAAAATTGTTTTATTTAGTTGTGGGCGTGTCAGTTGGCGAATTTAAAAAAAATTTAAGCATGAGCATAAAGGGCACCTAGAGAGTATATACTATAAATTTCAGCTCCCTAGCTCAAACTTTGGACTTTCAAAAATAAAAATAAAAATAATTGTGGGCGTGTCAGTAGGCGGATTTTGAAAATATTTACACATGAGCATAAAGAGCCCCTAGAAAGTATATATTATAAATTTCAGCTCCCTACCTCAAAATTTGGTTTTTCAATAAAATTGTTTTATTTAATTGTGGGCGTGTCAGTGGGCGGATTTTGAAAATTTTATGTCCCAATCAGTTTTATGGGCCATAGATCATATATAAAAAATTTCAGCTCTCTAGCTCAAAATTCGATTTTTTACAAAATTTTGTTTTTTTGAGTTTGTGGGCGTGTCTGTGGGCGGATTTCAAAAATTCTTAAACTTGATTATTTCGGGACCCTAGAGAGTATATGGTTAAAATTTCAGCTCTCTAGGTCCAGTTTAAAGGCCTAATTTTTGCCGACGGACGGACGGACGGACATGGCTAGATCGACATTACTATCGATGCTGATCATAAATATAGTAACTTTTAGGGGTCTACGGGCAATATTAAGGTATGTTACAAACTATGCGTCAAAATTAATATACCCCTAGAATAGGGTATAATTACTTTTCGTTATTTTATTAATAAAAAAAAAAACAATTTTTATACCCACATTTTGTTTAAATTTACTTTGTTTGCTTTACTTTCAATAATGACTGCATGTGCTTTATTCTTCTTTTTTCTTCATGGCGGCGAGGCTATGATCAGGATTAAAGGGATCATAACCCTCCCAATTAACTGCAGCCTTACTGGTCCGCCTGTGGGGTTCGCCGGTTTATAACTGCATGTCTACTATTACTGTATGAAATTGTAGTCTGAAAGCCGGAAATACACAAACGTGTGGGTCCTTTTTAAAGGATCTGTTTAGGGTAAGTATTTTTTTTTTATTTTTCCACGAAAGCTTTGGTTTAAAGACATCACCTCACCAAATTTGACTAAAATCGGACAATATTATTTTCTCGGGTCTGAAAGGGATAGGGATCTAAAAATTGAAATGGTAGAGGACGAGGTTCGGAAGGTCCCAAGAAAACATGAAGTTAGGCTTCGCAACCATGCTAATTTAGAATTAGTTCAACTACTTAATAACAACAATTTAGTTAGAAGATTGCATAGAGTTAAACCATTTGAACTAGTTAACTAGGTAATTAGGAAAGAAAAATATGTTTTACAACATAATCACACGAACAAAGTGATAATGAATTAAGACAAAAAGGTAACAAACCAAAGTTAGTTCCTAAAAACAGTACATAAGTATAGAAGCAAATGTTAAAACAAAATTGCTGATTAGTCTTTAGACTAGGTGCGATTACTGGAAGGATGGTAACATCATGCCTTCCCTGGGTGTTTTTAGTGGATGATTCAAGTCCCACCCTATCGCAAAGCTCGCAAGCGATGTCTTTTAACGATTTTCACCTAGCTACACGCAAACAAAAAAAAAAAAAAAAAAAATGTGCCTCGGGAGCTCACCTTGGTAGAGGATGTCAGTAAAGTATGTTTATGACGATATCTAAAATTTTGTAAATATATTAAAATTTATTTTGATTGATTGATTCTTTATTCTCTTTGACTTTGAAATTCATTTTTTTATTCATTGATAAATATCTACTTACATACTAGACAAAAATGATTAAACCTAACTTAAAATTAACAGGATACTTATTCTTATTTATTGGTCCTTATGCGAACGCTCTAAACTTAACTATATCTTAGAATTATTGCCTTTCGGCCTACGAACTATTTTACGAACTAATCTTACATATATATTCCTCGAGAAAATTTATTAAAACTCGGTTTCATTATTGGGATTTTATATAAAACAAATTACAAACTACCTATTCTACTTACTTAAACTACTTAACGTATTCTAACTATAATTAGGAGATTCTTTATTCTCAATTAACATATTATGTACATTTTATAATAAACTTAATTAACACTTGAAAGAGAATAGTTAGTGGCATTTATATTTCAAGAACAAAAATAGTGCTAATGCCACTTCATTGTAAATACTTCATGTGGGGTGAGCAAATTTGTAAATTCAAAAAGTAAAATTAATGATGAAGAATTGAAGAAATAAGTAAAGAAGAAGAAAATAAAAATATCAATAAAAAATTAACTAATGAAGCAAGATTCATGGCAAAAAAGAAAAAAGAAAAAAGCAAACAAATATGTGTAACTACGAGGGCGGGTCAATAAGTCCGTGACTTTTTGAATTTCTGACCTCTTTACTGAAACGGCAACACTGCTCCTGTCAACAGGCATCTGTCAGTTGACTCCTCTCAAAATTTAAACTTGCTGCGTCAGTTAGTTTGTGTTTGACAGTTATTTTTATCAGACTACTCACTAATTTGAGGAGAAAATGGAAAAAAGTGAATTTCGTGTGCTTATTAAGCATTATTTCTTGCGAAAAAAAACCATTACCGAGACCAAGGCTAAGCTTGAAAAATACTGTGGGGACTCTGCACCATCGATTTCAATGGTAAAAAAGTGGTTTACTGAATTTCGTTGTGGCCGTACAAGCACTGAAGATGCCGAACGTCCTGGACGCCCAGTTGAGGTCTCTACACCCGAAACAATCGAAACAATTCACGATATGGTGTTGGCCGACCGAAGATTGAAAGTGCGAGAGATTGTGGAAGCCGTAGGGATCTCGCATGGCTCAGTGGTTTCAATTTTGAATGATCACTTGGGCATGAGAAAGCTTTCCGCAAGATGGGTGCCGCGTTTGCTCACAGTCGACCACAAACGCAATCGTGTAACAACTTCACAGGAAGGTTTGGCGTTGTTTAATCGCAATATGGAGGAGTTTTTGCGCCGTTTTGTAACCGTGGACGAAACATGGATCCATCACAACACACCAGAGACCAAACAACAGTCAAAACAGTGGGTTTCTAAGGGTGAATCGGCGCCAAAGAAGGCCAAGGTGGGTTTGTCAGCCAATAAAGTTATGGCGACTGTTTTTTGGGATGCACGCGGGGTAATCCACATTGACTACCTTCAAAAGGGAACAACAATCAATGGGGAATATTATGCCAACTTATTGGACCGATTCAATGACGATTTGAAAAAAAACCGACCTCATTTGGCCAAGAAAAAAGTTCTTTTCCACCAAGACAATGCAAGGGTGCACACGTGTGCAGTTGCCATGGCAAAAAACCATGAATTGGGCTATGAATTGCTCCCTCATCCACCCTATTCTCCAGATTTGGCTCCGAGCGACTACTTCTTGTTCCCAAACCTGAAGAAATGGCTTGGTGGAAAAAGATTTGACTCCAATGATGAAGTCATCTCGCAAATAAAGGCCTATTTTGAGGACCTCGACAAATCATTTTTTTTGGAAGGGATAAAAAAATTGGAGAAGCGTTGGACAAAGTTTATAGAGCTCGAGGGAGACTACGTTGAAAAATAAAAAAAAAAAAAAAAAAAAAATCTGTGTTTTATTCCAAAAGTCACGGACTTATTGACCCGCCCTCGTAAACAATATAACGCAGCAAAACTTCAATTTCATTATGGTCGACATCAAGAAGCCAGCATTTCAATTTTCTCAAAAAAGAGCACAGCGTTGATAAGATTCGTATTTCGGCAGGGAGTTTGTTAAACAATTTACATGAAACAATGGAGTAAGAGTTTCTAAAGCTTGTTGTGCGAAAGGCAGGGATTGGTACATAAAACTGAGAATTGCTCCGTAAGGTACTTGTTGCCAAACCTGGCAGCACTTAAATGCGAGTCAAGAAACAGCAACAACGGCTCAGACCAAATAAGGTCGACTGTCAGAAGAACAAAGCGAGAAGAACTTTGAAAACCACGCCGTGTTCATTCTAGAACTAAATTCAATGAAGAATAACTAATCTTTTAATTACATATACTTTATTATACTTTTTATATTATAAAAGAAAGAAAAAGAAAACAAAACATAAAATTATACTATATATTGTATAGCCTAGTTGGAATACTAAAACGTACGTATCTATATTATGAATTTAAATATTTCTGTATAACCTATATTTATATACGTAAATCAACAGGAAATAAAAGTCCTTGAAAAAGTAAAGAGCATTCACCACTTAATCGGGGCTAAAATTCGGAAAACCAAGTAGGCAAATACAACGACAACAGTACTCGTATATGCATCAGAGATAGGACTTTGCAAGTACCCACCTCTCACAAAGAAAATTCTAAGTGTCTTATAATAAAATAAATGTCTCACTGGGAGAATTCTCGCAAGTCTAAACAGTTGCATGGAACCAGCTAGCCGGGTAGAGTTGCAAACTTTTCTTACTGCACATTTTTGCAAAACAATTAACTGCTGAAGTTTACTTAAGTATGCGGCTCTCCAACAGCTTATTCCATACTGCAGTTTAGAATGAAAAATTCCGTAGTATATTATTTTTAAACTGTCGTTCGAACAAAACATTCTAAGACGATAAAAACAACGAATGGTGGAAAGAAGATATTGCTTCAGGCTTAAAATATGCTCGGACCAACTTAAATGTCGGTCAATTATAATACGAGTACCTAGATATTTAAAGCAGTCAACATTTTCAATTATAAAGCAATTGGCATTACAGGCTACATTCGCATCAAAAGAGTTATTAGAATTAAGAACAGAACAGGCGTTATTAATTATATTAAACCTTGCGCAATTTGTTGCATGGAAGGTAACAGCAATATTAGGAGTCGCTTCTGCATTAAGGCTAAAGAAAATAAGCTTAGTTTTGTTACTTACTAGAAGTTTATGTCCAGGCAAACCAAATCCTAAGTAAATGAACGTCGTGATTTATATCAGCAACTAAGTTCAATGGGCTTTCAGATCTGTAAGCGATTCCTAAATCATCTGCAAAGGCCGTAACTTTTCCAGCAAACGGTAATTCAAAAATGGAATTAATGTAAATTAAAAACAAAATAGGTCCAAGAACAGATCCTTGGGGCACGCCAAGTTTAATAGTTTTAGTGCTGCTTAGACAGACTCCTATTTTCACCTTTTGTTTTCTCTCCTTCAGATAAGAAGCGAACCAATCGTAGATACAACCACGGAAGCCCACATTATACAATTTTTTCAAAAGAATGTTGGGATCAACCATATCGAAGGCTTTGGTTATATCCACAAATAGTCCACCACTGCAAAATCTTTTATCGTCTAATCCTTTATGTAAAAAGGAGCAAAATTCCAAGAGAGCGTCCTCAGTAGAAAGGCCTGATCGAAATCCAAATTGGCTTGAGCTAAAAAAAAAATATTTTCGAGATAATTCAAAAGTTAGTTGTTTTATGTGTCAAAAAGCAATTGTTTATAATACTAAAAGAGACAGTTCGATTAAAATTGTATCTAAAGAAATATAGCGCTTTTAGAATGTAATGTGCCTCCGAGGCACACCTTGGAAGGATTAGGGTTAAACAGTCCTGAAGATGCACTTAAGAAGATTGCCGGAATTGTCTTGTGCTCTGTGCTGTGCAACTGTGTTGGGCGCTGAATCCATACGATGACTTTTTGTTTGATATTTATTTTTTAATTTTATTGAATTTCATATTTTTTAGAATTTTCCGAGTTGAAAATGACCTGTCATTAGAGAGCTTATTTTAAATTTGTTTAGCTCGAGTTGTTTCTGTTGCGAGCGGCTTTACATGAAAACGGAACAGGAATCTGTAGTCATCACAAATCAAAGACGAAAGTGCCAATAAAGCTTTATTCACTTTGACAGATGACAATTTTCTTTGACATTAGGCAACTGACATTAGACAAATGTCAAAGAAAATGTTCATCTGTCAAAGAACATAACGCCCAGTTGGCACTTTGTGCAGCATACAGATACTTTTTTTTTTTTTAATTTGCTTACGCTAAAGGGATTTTTTCTGTTGTTACAGTATCCTTATAGTGCGTAGCACAGCGTAAGCATGTGTTTTTAACAGCAAGCAGCACCTGGCACTATCATATTTCATTGCATGCTTTTCGGTGCTAGTTTTTTTTTTTTTTTTTTATTATTAGCTTGCGCTAAAGGGATTTTTTTATTTTTCTGTAATTGATACAGTACCCTTACAGTGTTGCTACAGCGCAGGCGTTTTTTTTTGTTGCTGCAAGCAGCACCCAGCAAATGATTCATTGCCTGTTTTTTGGGTGCTGCTTACTACTGAAAGAATATGAGGATAGGAAAGAAGTTTTTTTTAGGTGCGATAGGGTTTTTTTCTCCACAGATGGCGCCTTAATTGCTTAAGGGAGATTTTGTATTGTTGTTTGTATTCAATTTTACAAAGCATGGCTTTGGTCGGGATTCGAACACACGACCTGCCAATCACTTTGCGAATACTCTACCATCGCACCATTGCCACCTGCATAGTTACTATTAGAAAGAATAGAGAGATAGCAAAGATGTGTTTGGGTGCAGTTGTCGGGTTTTTCTCCACGGGTGGTGTCTAAGTTGCTTAGGGAGATTACGATTTCATGTATTCGATATAAAGTAATGGACTTGGCCGGGATTCGAACGCACGACCTTCCATTCAGTAAGCGAATACACTACTACTGCACCTGTTGCCACCCGCAATACTTTTTTGACAGGTAAGAAGAAGAAGACAGATGACAGTTCACTGCGTTTCGTTCTGGGGGCCATTTTAGAGAGGAGGCCATTTTGTTTTGCAGCGTTACTCTCGAAATACAATGAATCAAAGTTTTTGAATTATGAAAAAGAATAAAGAGGCCTTTTACTTCGGTGCTTTGAATTCAGGGCGGACTTGAGCTTTGGCTTTTGAGGTTTTTGATAATCGAAAAAAGTTAATCACTTTTCGTTGCTCACCCTCGGAAAATACCGGCCCAAAAGACCTGGAGCTCTGACAAAATATCAACAAGCGAGCTGCGGCACTGTGTGTCCCCAGGCAGCTCGATCCATAGCTCATTGACCGGCAGTGGCAATGGTGCAGTAGTAGTGTATTCGCTTACGGAATGGAAGGTCGTGCGTTCGAATCCCGGCCAAGTCCATTACTTTATACCGAATACATGAAATCGTTATCTCCCTAAGTAACTAAGACACCACCCGTGGAGAAAAACCCTACAACTGCACCGAAACACTTCTTTCCTATCTCTCTATTCTTTCTAATACCAATTAGCTTACACTGTGTTCTTAGCATTATAAGGGTAAGGGTACTGTAACAACAGAAAAAAATCCCTTTAGCGTAAGCAAATTATAAAAAAAATTAAAAAAATTGACCGGCAGTACGGGGCCTATGAAAGGTCTTAACCATTCAAGTTCTTGTAGCCTTGACTTCCGTCCAATTCTTTTCCCGCATCCATTTCCTTCGGCGCAGCACAAATGCCTCTCTGATGACGCAGCGCTCTACGAGGAACTTGATGACTTCGTCATCTTCACAGCAGGGGGAAAGGTCTTCAGATTTTTTTCTAGTATGAAAACTTTTCCCCGCAATCGCCTCGCGACCACCGCAACCGCTAAAGGACGCGGTCTTTCAAGCCTTTTGTGGCCTCAGATGTCTGTACCTGTGCTGTGAACTATATAAGGCTTTGTATCTCTCTCTGCTTAAATCCTCTTCCTCTTTTTTGCCATGAGAATGTTTTTTGCCCTAAAACAAAACAGACTTGGCTCCAGTCTGAGCGCTCATCAGTTACTTTCCGGCAATGATATCTGGAGTGATGACGCCGATGCTTCTTTCCAGCTTCTGCATGGCGCTACTACTGTCTAATGCAAGCGAAGAAAATGTGATGTGCGGCTACTGGAGAGTCCAAGTACTGGTGAGTTGGGCTATCAGTTTTGCCGGTCTTTTGGTGGAAGGGGTTGAAGTAACGGTGTCCGGTGAGAAACTTTGTGATTACGAAGTTTACTTCACCGTGTATCCGCACCCACCCACATTCCTGATCAGCCTTGTTGTCCATCGACATCATGCTTTCTGAGTTCTAGCGCCATTTCCACTCCTGTTTTGTAAGCTCTTTTGCCTAATCCATTCGCATTTCAACTTTTTTTTCGCGGGTGTATGTATTTGATAAGAAGCTCCAATATCCGAGGAAGCTTTCACGTTAAAGATCCTATCTCAAAGAATATGCAGCGCGACCGGCTCATTGGTACTGTTATATCCAAAATTCACAACGAAGCCCGTCAAAAAGGCAATATCAATCAACGTTCCTTTGCAAAGAGGCATAGGAATAAAAAGTCCTGGATCCCACAAAGGAAAAAACATCAGCACTTGATTAGCCTCAGTCACGAATTGATTCGAAATCGGGAGGCCTTACGAAGGTTTTTAAGGGTAAACCGGCGAACCTCACCATTAGCGATGCAGTGAAATGAGAGGGTTATGATCCTAAATCAAAACTTCGTCCTGCGAACATGAGGGTGGCTGATTTCGAAACCCGGCTGAGGCTAGTCACTCGTTGAGCTACTCGTCTCTGAACTCCAGCCATCTACTTCCCGACTTCTTTTATCAAAGTGCATCTGCCCAGATCTCGCATCCATTAGGGAGAATGGAGTGTGGGTGCACTGGTCAGTGGACTACTAATCGAGGAGTCTCACGTTCATATCACAACAGGAACAGGGCCAATTAACACCTTAACGTTTTTGGCGTCCAATCGCAAATTTAGAATCTGTATCCATTGATGCTATACGTTCACTGTTTAAGCCATCTTTAAGCTTCGCACTGTCAAATGTCATGCCAGTCCCACCTGTTCGGAATCGTTTTGGGATTGGAACGATGTGACGAACTTGTTCGGAAACCATGCGAATGCGACAAAAATTCTTCAAGACCAATAACATCCATCGGAGTGCAAGAGGAGGGGGCCCATTGGTCTTTGTGAAACAAGATTCATTGAACGATATTACCATCCTTCGTCGAACTATTCAACATCTGGGTTTAGAACAAATATCTGGGAAATGATCGAACATTTCAAAAGCAGCGGTCTGCTTACTTCCAGCACTTTGGAAAACCGAGTTCATCGTCAGTTTCTTGGTTTGTGAAAGACTTTTCAGTTTCACGCTTCCTTTGTCAGTTCGACTGCAAGAAATGTCACATGGCAGCAGTAAAGCACGTCCACAAGATTGTGGATGCGCTTCAAGAAGATCAACAAAAAATGCAGAAGTATCATTGGGCGAAATTTTAAGAGCAGCTGAAAAGCTACCACAAGACGCATTCGATATGGAACTCAGATTGCCGAGACTATAGACGTCAAGCAAACAGCTTGTTGTAATTATCAAAGAGGCTCTGTTGAATCATACTTTCGTCTTGCTGTTCTTATTCCCTGCGTCCATACACCGATTGAGAATTTCTCACCGAAAATGCAAGAATCCTTTCAAGCTTACAGATTGTGCTTTCTGGATTGGCTACAACTGAAAAAAAAAATAGATGATTTGGCCATTTTGGCAATCTTGTTTCATACTTTAATGACCGAGTCTCAGAATCCGCTAGCAGAGTGTGGGGTGTGAAAAATTATCAGGACTCGAGGAAGATGCCGGGATTTTTTTTTTTTGAAGTTTTGGATTTTTGTGACACGAGCAGAATTCCAAAAATCTAAATATCTTTTAACAGTTTTGGCGACTCTTCCGGTCCCAGTGGCAAGTATTAAGCGGCTCTTTTCGACGCAGAAAAGAATCAGTACATACATACGGAACTCGACGGGCAACGAATCCATGGGCACTTAGGTGTTCTTCCGAATGAAGTTCTCGAGATCATGGCAGCAAGGATTCTTGAATTTCTTTATTTCGATCGACGTTTTATGATTGGCGACAAAGATGTACCTACATATTTGCGTAATTGGAAATACCAAACATACGGACGATATGAGTGACAGTAAAAAAAAACTATTTTTTGTGTGGGAGACAGCTGGCAAAATATTTGCGAGAAAAGGAGAGAATATAGATTCAATTCACATTAGCTCAGTAAACGATATTAGTAAAATACTCATTTAATCTCTTACATACTGAGTGGAATTGAAACACAAAGCAAAATAATAAAAAAAAAATGGAGAAAACAAATAGTGAAGCTGATGTCGATTTTAAGGTAATAAATGGTTTTACCGGCATCGACAAAAAATTATTTAATGATAAAACTTTTTGCTGTGTGTGTTTTAATATTCGATCCATGAGGAAAAATTGGAACATTTTTCTTGCAGAAATCAAACATGTTTTATGTTATATAGATCTTATTGTCTTAAATGAAATTAATCTAAAACAAGAAGAAAATGAATTCTATTATATAGATGAGTTCAATGCGGAATTTTTTAATAGAAAGGATTCCAGGGGAGGAGGATTAGCTGTATTTATAAAAAACAACATTCAATATATAAGAGTCAATACAAATACTGTGTCCTATGAAAGTATAGACATAGAAATAGAAGAAAAAAACACAAAGAAACACATCCATGCGATATACAGACCACCGAAACGAAATATCGGAGATTTCATCAAAGAACTTGATGGGAATATAAAAGTTAGAAAAGAGCTAATAGTTTTAGGGGACATGAACTTAAACTTATACAATATATGTGACTCTCAAGTAATTGGCTACTTGGAAATGATGGCAACAAAGGGATTAACAAACATTATAAAACAAAGTACTCGTGTAGTGCCTGGAACAAACACCGCCACACTAATAGATCACTTATTTGTCAGCATTACAAACAGCGAAATTATGTCTGCAGTCATTGAAACTGATATATCAGATCACTACGCACTGATGTATGCTGCATTTAAGGATACCGGGACTGAAGGTGTACACAAAGTGCATGGACGAATCGACCAACAGAGTGTAAATCTTTTGATTGAGGAAACTGATTGGCAAAATCTCTGTGAGGAAACCAACCTAGAATGCCTTTACAGCAAACTTGTGGATAAAATGAATCACATATATACACAATCAACAAATACAAGCCAAAACAAAAAGATACGTCAGTACAAACCTTGGATCACACCCGATGTAGTTCAAATGTGTAAAAGAAGAGATGCATTGTATAGAAGGTGGAAAAACAATCCGCTAAACGAAGATTTCCAACGCGAATATAAGTATTTTCGAAACTGTGTTAGTAAAAGCATAGTAATTTTTAAATCGAGCTACTATAAGAAGCAATTTATAAATGCAAATAACGATCCCAGAAAAACGTGGAATGTCCTCAACGAAGTTCTTGGTAGAAGGAAAAAGTCAATAGATAATATAATTATCAACAACTTCGCCGGAAAAAAGGATATAGTGACAATTGTAAATGAGTTTGCCGAACATTTCTCAACACAGGTATCCAACATTTTGCACAGATGTAACGAAATAACATCTAGACATCAAAACCGGAATATTGCCCACTCTATGTTCCTCAAGGAAGCAAGTGAAGGAGAAGTTTATAGAATGTTGTGTTGTCTAAAACCAAATAAAGGTCCTGGAGCAGACAACATTAGACAAATTGACCTGAAATGTAACGCTCTAACTCTTGCGCCGATTGTGAAGAAAATCATCAATCAAAGTTTTGATCAGGGTTTTATACCAAGGGCGCTTAAAACATCGATCGTACGACCTGTATACAAGGGAGGAGTAAAATCAGAAATTGGAAACTACAGGCCAATTTCGATATTACCTGTGGTCGAAAAATGTATGGAGGAGATTTTTGTTGATCGCCTAAAAAATTTTATATGTAAGCACAACGTTTTGCAAGCGAACCAATGTGCGTTTCAAAAAGGAAAGAGCACTGGAAGACTACTGGGAGAGATGTCGAACGTTATAACCACCGGTCTGAATAAAAACCACCACGTGCTAGTTATGTACGTGGATTTCAGTAAAGCCTTTGATACCCTGGTGCACGACAAGCTGCTTGAATGCCTTTTCCGAATTGGAGTTAGAGGAAAAGCAGCAAAGTGGCTAAAGAGCTATTTATCGGAAAGAACATTTAAGGTGAAGATTGAAAACACAGTTAGCGAGGAAAAGAATAGCATCTACGGTGTTCCACAAGGTTCCAAACTTGGCCCAATATTGTTCGTTCTGTTCACTAATGAACTTCTCCGAGTTTTTGAACAATCGACTGTTTTTGCATACGCAGATGACATCGCCATAGTGGTCAAACACCAAAAACTCGAAGCGGCGATAGCAATAATGCAAAAGGAATTCGACAAAGTGTCAAGATGGTGCCACGATCACAACTTGGTGATAAACTCCGAAAATACAAAGATTATGCACATACGCACACCTAGTCAGAGACCAGCGGATATCAATATCTTTCATCAAAATGAAAGCTGTTTAACTACACACAGAAGCGAAGCAATCGAGGTAGTCAAATCAATCAAGTATTTGGGAATAATCATCGACGAGCATTTCATTTGGCACGAACACATTCAGCGTCTGCGATTACAGCTAAAAAGTGCTGTTTTTGCGATGGTCTACCTGAAGAAGTACACTACAACAGATGTCCAGAGGCAGGTGTACCACTCACTGGCTGAATCGCGAATTCGATACGGCATTTTGGCATGGGGAAATGCATCTAAAACACACCTGGACAAAATACATAGTCTCCAACGACGTCTGGTAAAAAATATATACGAGTATAATAATAATAACCCATATAAATTTCTAGAGGTCAAGAGCATATTCAAGATGACAGCTGTTCTGGAGTTCTACGATGACGCCCGTTTCAAACAACCGATAGGTCATAATCAGAATACTAGAAGACGAGCACAACAACTTCTCGAAATACCAGAAGTATTTAACAAATATGGACGAAGACAATTAGCCCACTGTATTCCAACGTTGATGAACTCACTACCTGCAAACCTGAAAAATATAGTTAATTTTAAAAAACGCAAAAAAGATCTGAAAGTATATTTACTAAACTCAAATGCCTTTTTGTAAACATATTAAAATTTTATCATGAAATCTTAGATTCACCTAATATTGTATTCCTTCCAAATATTCAAATTAGAAATGGGAAACGCAATCACCTGCAGATAAGCCTTAAGCTTCGCAGGTAACATATTTATTTGTAACGTTTTTAAAGAAACAATAAAGAACTAAACATAAACATAAACATATTTTAATAATAAGAATATCCTGTTCGATCCTTCAGTTTTCCAGGCGAGAATCGAACAAATGTCAAACCTTTCCCTGTCACCCTAGAAACCGCCCAACTTTTCTATCCCTTAAAAGACTCGATACATTTAGACATGTTCACTTTTTTCCTTCTTCGATTTCCATCTGTCTGACCCCACTCGAAACCTACTTTCCATTTCGAACTATGTCCATTCGACACTCATTAAAAATCCCTCGCGAGACGCGCTTATTCATTCCTTGCATTAAAACCAACACAATATCTTCATTTGATAAGATTTATTCGAGTGTAAATTAAGTTCACAAAAATATCCCTTCAATCGATATGCAATTCGTAGGCACGCACATCATGCAGAGTGTCACACTATTGAAGTATAAACACTCTGCGGCGCCAAAAAACATACCATTCGTCCTGGCATTGTCGTATCCTCCCCGTAGGTACGTACTCACGGAATATATCGTGAATTTTGTGATTGTGACCGATTACACGATTCATCAATTGTTCGCAATCATTCCACTCGAATTGTATCATTATCGTCGACAATAGATTGAACGACCTCAACTGACTTTAGTCAAAATAGAATTCCTCAAGTGTAAATAAAAAACGTGTCCTCTGTAACAATGTGTCGTTCTTTTTTGTTAAGGATTTTTTTTTTTGTATCCTTCGGCTTTTTACACTAATTTAGGGCAAGCAGCGTTGGACAACGTTGGTGTTGACTACGACGAACCTTGAAGCTACAAATTTATTAACATTGAAATTGTTTCTTTATTCAAATCGAAACCATGCTGATTTGATTTTTTTTTATTGTTGTTGATGATGGGCATATGGTTGGAAAGAAGTTGTCCTTAAACTTTCTTCCAACGACACTTATGTAGATAGGCACCGGTACCTACTCTCGAAACGAACCCATCAGCATTTTGTCAGTCAACAGGTCAAGAGAACTCAAAATTTGCTGCTGGCAAACGTGACACTATTAACGATGAATGGTCTCATTAGCCATAGCTCATCCTACTACGAGTATTTAGCAATAAGTTGTAGGATGTCCTTCAATAAAAACCACTCCTCACCTCTGTCGTGACACACCACTCTAATGGGATAAATCTGTCTTCGAAATGAAGAGCAATCTCTTTAGAGGATCAGTATATTACTTGGACAATCAATTAGATGGATTACAGGGGATTTGCGGTATTGTCCTTTACCCTCTTGCATACTAGGAACTAGGGACGAATTTTTCTCTTGTCTGGTTTTAAAGTTAAATTCATGGCTCGTGTGTGTTCGAACATGAACTCTATCCCTAATGTGTGATAATCCCCCACCTCCCTAAAAAAAAATACCTGTTATGACAATTGTTTCAGGACTCTATAAAGTGTCCTTTCTTATCTTTCATCTGCTAAGCATCAATAAAAAAATAACTATTCATATTGTTGAATGAAAAAATGTGAATTTGTTCGACGAACCCTGCCCAACTCGTGTGCAGCGATGCCAACTTAGGCAAAAGGCATAATTTTTTTTTTTAATTCTTTAAAACATTCTAAAAAAGCTGCCCGCAATTAATCTAATAGATACTTTTGTCTAAAAAAAAATTTTCCACTTCCAAACTGTTGTCAATTTTCGATTTTCCCAGTATTTTATCAGTCATTTATCTGTCATATTGAATCCAGCCGAAATTGGAGGTTTGTAGTTTTTTTTTGCACTCAAAGCTATATGGTCAGAGGAAAGTGTGCCTGATGAATGGAGCCTCAGCATCGTTTGCCCGATCCACAAGAAAGGAGACCCTCTAAACTGCGCCATTTGTAGAGGCATCAGTCTGCTCAGCATTGCATATAAGACCATATCTGCTGTGCTGTGTATGAACACCTGAAACCATTCAGCAACTGACTGGTCCCTACCAGTGCGGTTTTAGGCACGGTAAGTCCACAACCGACCAAATATTCACAATACGACAGATCCTGGAGAAACCGCAAGAAAACCAAAGAAGTCCAACTCGGTACTCACTATCCCTTTATCGATTTAAAGGCCGGATATGAAAGAATGAACATTAATGCTAAAGCCTATAAGATCTTCGACTCCCAGCCGCCAGGTTCGAGAAGGCAATGAAGATCGAACCTCCGTTTTAAAGACAAAGCTATCGCGGATGCCAAAGCGCTTCGTCTGGACAACTGGAAGCAGCGTGCCAGGGATCGCAAAGGATCTTCGACTCCCAGTCGCCAGGTTCGAGAAGCCAATGAAGATCGAACCTCCATTTTAAAGACGAAGCCATCGCTGATGCCAAAGCGCTTGGTCTGGACAATTGGAGCAGCGTGCCAGGGATCGCAAAGGATCTTCGACTCCCAGCCCCCAGGTTCGAGAAGGCAATGAAGATCGAACCTCCGTTTTAAAGACAAAGCTATCGCGGATGACAAAGCGCTTCGTCTGGACAACTGGAAGCAGCGTGCCAGGGATCGCAAAGGATCTTCGACTCCCAGTCGCCAGGTTCGAGAAGGCAATGAAGATCGAACCTCCGTTTTAAAGACGAAGCCATCGCTGATGCCAGAGCGCTTGGTCTGGACAACTGGAAGCAGCGTGTCAGGGATCGCAAAGGATCTTCGACTCCCAGTCGCCAGATTCGAGAAGCCAATGAAGATCGAACCTCCGTTTTAAAGACGAAGCCATCGCTGATGCCAGAGCGCTTGGTCTGGACAATTGGAGCAGCGTGCCAGGGATCGCAAAGGATCTTCGACTCCCAGCCCCCAGGTTCGAGAAGGCAATGAAGATCGAACCTCCGTTTTAAAGACAAAGCTATCGCGGATGACAAAGCGCTTCGTCTGGACAACTGGAAGCAGCGTGCCAGGGATCGCAAAGGATCTTCGACTCCCAGTCGCCAGGTTCGAGAAGGCAATGAAGATCGAACCTCCGTTTTAAAGACGAAGCCATCGCTGATGCCAGAGCGCTTGGTCTGGACAACTGGAAGCAGCGTGCCAGGGATCACAAAGGATCTTCGACTCCCAGTCGCCAGGTTCGAGAAGGCAATGAAGATCGAACCTCCGTTTTAAAGACGAAGCCATCGCTGATGCCAGAGCGCTTGGTCTGGACAACTGGAAGCAGCGTGCCAGGGATCGCAAAGGATCTTCGACTCCTAGTCGCCATGTTCGAGAAGGCAATGAAGATCGAACCTCCGTTTTAAAGACGAAGCCATCGCGGATGCCAGAGCGCTTGGTCTGGACAACTGGAAGTGGCGTGCCAGGGATCGCAAAGGATCTTCGACTCCCAGTCGCCAGGTTCGAGAAGGCAATGAAGATCGAACCTCCGTTTTAAAGACGAAGCCATCGCTGATGCCAGAGCGCTTGGTCTGGACAACTGGAAGCAGCGTGCCAGGGATCGCAAAGGATCTTCGACTCCCAGTCGCCAGGTTCGAAAAGGCAATGAAGATCGAACCTCCGTTTAAAAGACGAAGCCATCGCTGATGCCAGAGCGCTTGGTCTGGACAACTGGAAGCAGCGTGCCAGGGATCGCAAAGGATCTTCGACTCCTAGTCGCCATGTTCCAGAAGGCAATGAAGATCGAACCTCCGTTTTAAAGACGACGCCATCGCGGATGCCAGAGCGCTTGGTCTGGACAACTGGAAGTGGCGTGCCAGGGATCGCAAAGGATCTTCGACTCCCAGTCGCCAGGTTCGAGAAGGCAATGAAGATCGAACCTCCGTTTTAAAGACGAAGCCATCGCTGATGCCAGAGCGCTTGGTCTGGACAACTGGAAGCAGCGTGCCAGGGATCGCAAAGGATCTTCGACTCCCAGTCGCCAGGTTCGAGAAAGCAATGAAGATCGAACCTCCGTTTTAAAGACGAAGCCATCGCTGATGCCAGAGCGCTTGGTCTGGACAACTGGAAGCAGCGTGCCAGGGATCGCAAAGGATCTTCGACTCCTAGTCGCCATGTTCGAGAAGGCAATGAAGATCGAACCTCCGTTTTAAAGACGAAGCCATCGCGGATGCCAGAGCGCTTGGTCTGGACAACTGGAAGTGGCGTGCCAGGGATCGCAAAGGATCTTCGACTCCCAGTCGCCAGGTTCGAGAAGGCAATGAAGATCGAACCTCCGTTTTAAAGACGAAGCCATCGCTGATGCCAGAGCGCTTGGTCTGGACAACTGGAAGCAGCGTGCCAGGGATCGCAAAGGATCTTCGACTCCCAGTCGCCAGGTTCGAGAAGGCAATAAAGATCGAACCTCCGTTTAAAAGACGAAGCCATCGCTGATGCCAGAGCGCTTGGTCTGGACAACTGGAAGCAGCGTGCCAGGGATCGCAAAGGATCTTCGACTCCTAGTCGCCATGTTCGAGAAGGCAATGAAGATCGAACCTCCGTTTTAAAGACGAAGCCATCGCGGATGCCAGAGCGCTTGGTCTGGACAACTGGAAGTGGCGTGCCAGGGATCGCAAAGGATCTTCGACTCCCAGTCGCCAGGTTCGAGAAGGCAATGAAGATCGAACCTCCGTTTTAAAGACGAAGCCATCGCTGATGCCAGAGCGCTTGGTCTGGACAACTGGAAGCAGCGTGCCAGGGATCGCAAAGGATCTTCGACTCCCAGTCGCCAGGTTCGAGAAGGCAATGAAGATCGAACCTCCGTTTTAAAGACGAAGCCATCGCTGATGCCAGAGCGCTTGGTCTGGACAACTGGAAGCAGCGTGCCAGGGATCGCAAAGGATCTTCGACTCCTAGTCGCCATGTTCGAGAAGGCAATGAAGATCGAACCTCCGTTTTAAAGACGAAGCCATCGCGGATGCCAGAGCGCTTGGTCTGGACAACTGGAAGTGGCGTGCCAGGGATCGCAAAGGATCTTCGACTCCCAGTCGCCAGGTTCGAGAAGGCAATGAAGATCGAACCTCCGTTTTAAAGACGAAGCCATCGCTGATGCCAGAGCGCTTGGTCTGGACAACTGGAAGCAGCGTGCCAGGGATCGCAAAGGATCTTCGACTCCTAGTCGCCATGTTCGAGAAGGCAATGAAGATCGAACCTCCGTTTTAAAGACGAAGCCATCGCGGATGCCAGAGCGCTTGGTCTGGACAACTGGAAGTGGCGTGCCAGGGATCGCAAAGGATCTTCGACTCCCAGTCGCCAGGTTCGAGAAGGCAATGAAGATCGAACCTCCGTTTTAAAGACGAAGCCATCGCTGATGCCAGAGCGCTTGGTCTGGACAACTGGAAGCAGCGTGCCAGGGATCGCAAAGGATCTTCGACTCCCAGTCGCCAGGTTCGAGAAGGCAATGAAGATCGAACCTCCGTTTTAAAGACGAAGCCATCGCTGATGCCAGAGCGCTTGGTCTGGACAACTGGAAGCAGCGTGCCAGGGATCGCAAAGGATCTTCGACTCCTAGTCGCCATGTTCGAGAAGGCAATGAAGATCGAACCTCCGTTTTAAAGACGAAGCCATCGCGGATGCCAGAGCGCTTGGTCTGGACAACTGGAAGTGGCGTGCCAGGGATCGCAAAGGATCTTCGACTCCCAGTCGCCAGGTTCGAGAAGGCAATGAAGATCGAACCTCCGTTTTAAAGACGAAGCCATCGCTGATGCCAGAGCGCTTGGTCTGGACAACTGGAAGCAGCGTGCCAGGGATCGCCGAGGATGGAAGACTGCAGAGTCTCATCACGGTTCGGGAGCCCGTTAAGTAAAAGAAGGAAAGTATGACATTATTTATAAGGACGAACAATACAAAGCCGAGGTCTAGATTTGGCATCCCTGCCAAACTTGTCAGATTGTGCAGAATACCGATGGAGAACGCTAGCTGCTTCATAAAGGTCTGAAACAATCTTACCGAGGCCTTTGATGCCAAAGAAGGACTTAGACAAGGTGATGCTCTATCATGTGATTTTTTCAACATCATACTTGAGAACGGCGAACCCCATAGGCGGACCAGTATTTAAGTGGGACGGTTATGATCCCTATAATCCTGATCATAGCCTCACCGCCATTTAAGGAGGAAGAAAAAGATGCTTTGGAAAATCAAGCAAGCCAACAGTAGAGGCACAATTTTCCAAAAGTCTGCGCAGCTACTTGCATACGCTGACGACATTGACATCATTTGCAGAACTCTTGAGATTGGTGCGTTTGCAAGTATTAACACCGAGGCGGCGAAAACGGGTTTAGCAGTGAATAAGGGCAAAACAAAATACATGCTGTCAACAAGAAGGGACACACAAGCTCGACGACTCGGACAGAACGTCACGATAGAAGGCTACAACTTTGAAATGGTTATGGACTTTGTCTACCTCGGCTCGGCGATAAACTCGAGTCAATGTTACCACAGCAGAACTGAAACGAAGAGTTACACTTGCTAGCCGCTGTTTTTTTGGCGTGACTATAAATTATAAGGGTTCTAAAAATCCCTTAAAATATTTTTAAAAAAAGTGGTTGGCAACGCTGCTTGCTTGCTACTTTGCTCAGCCCACAACCCCTTTCGCAGAAAGATAACATCAGGCACTACACGTAGAACACTACCATAATTTCCATACCCCATGGGACGACGCGATGACATGGGACGCGATGACATGGGACGTCGAAGCGCCGCGCCGTAGTGACTACAGCAAAATAAAAAGGGTGTACCGCCATAGTTCTCTCCCGAAAAGCTTAGACAAATCTGATTACAGCCTTTCGAGTTAATATTTTCATGTTTTTTTTTTGTTTTTTTTTTTTTTTTTGTTTGTTCATTTGTTCAAATATGGCAAATTGACAGAATAACGGGAGAATATTATGACGAATAACCCAACACTAAAAGGGGTAATTGCAGAATAAAAGGAAAGCGTTTAGTTAGTGGACATGGGGTGAGCGAAATAAAATTTGTGGTGGTGTTTCAAAAATAATAGGATCGAAAACGTTTATGGAATCTTCTTCTTCTATGAAATATGAACTTTTATCGCAGGTTAGTGGATTTTCAAGTTTTTGGTAACGATAACCACCCGGGGTTCTGGAGTTTTAAAGTCCGAAAAATATTTGGAAGGAATTATCGCAATAGGCGTGTTGATTTCTGACTAAAGGCCCAACTTTAAAAGACGGACGAAAACTGAAGCTAATCACCCTTATTGTAGTGGGCGTTTCACTTGAACGACAATTGTCACTTTTTGCGTCTTTCGAGGCGTTTCAAAATTAGTATAACGTTTTTTTAATGCCAGTTGTTTTCGATCAACATGCGTTCCACATAAACAATTGAGTCGACAGGGTTTCGGTTGATGCGCTTGTTGGTGTAATTTTGAAGATCATCGATTTGTACCGAAGGATGTTTTTTTTTCGAAAATCAAGGTTATTTTACCAAGAGGCCATTTAAACTCGAAAAAGGTCCTTGAAAACTTTAAAAAAATATTTTTCCAAAATGCTCTTACATACCGCGCAGTATTTCTGCGTTTTGTTACCAAGAGGTCCTTGAGAAACTGAAAATAGGTCCTGAAAACCACCAAACGGGATATTTTTCCACAATGCCCTTACAAAACCGCGCAGTATTTCTGCGTTCGAAGTGTTTTTTTACCAAGAGGTCCTAGGAACCCTAAAAAAGGATATTTTCCCAAAATATCATTAATGTGTTATTTAATTATTTAATCAATAATATTTTTATCTATTTTATTATCAGTTAGTATTTGGTCCTTAGGAGGTATTCTGCGCAGTATTTCTGCGTTCAAAGTTATTTTACCAAAGAGGTATTTGAAACACTAAAAAGGGTCCTTCAATCCACAAAAAACGATGTTTTTTCAAAATGTCTTTACAAACCGCTCAGAGTTATTTTAACAAGAGGTCCTTAGAACACTAAAAAGAACAAACTATGGGCAATCTATCTTCAATCCAGAACTGCAACAGATTATTCGAATTATCTCGGTTCGTACTTACAGTTCTCTAACATTTTTCACTGTCGCTATCAACGCTATTTTTGTGATGCTTAAGCTAACCTTACCAAGGACCCTCGGTAATTTTTTCATTTTGTTGATTATAAAAGGAAATCTGATGGATATCCCTCCTCACTCTTGTTCAAAGGAGAGTCCTCAACGCATCCATTTGCCCATTCCTGGATTTCGATCCCCTGCTATTGAATTGGTTTTCATCTTACCCTGAGAACCGATCTTATGACGTTCGTTTTCGCTCGGTTCTCTCTTTGCCTTTCAAAGCCGCCTCCGATGTTCCCCAAGGAAGCCACCTTGGCCCTCTGCTTTTTATTCTCGCAGTAAATGATCTTCATGTCGTTAAGTTCTCCTCCATCTCGCTCTATGCCGATGACGCTAAATTGTTTAAAATCACTTTTTCTCCTTCGTCGATTATAGGCTTTCTGTTGGTTTCTGTGTGGTAGTCGTCGGAACGTCCTACCCAAGGAATAGTTCGTTCCATCGTTCGGTTGATGGCGTCGTTCATTTGCAATAAATTGCGGTCAGTAATTTGCCTGTACAGCCATTTAAGCGTCGAGAGCTGTCTACTTTTCTGTCAGTGCGTCCATTGTAGGGCTTCTGTTCTTTTCTGTCTGGTCGTCGTCGGAACGTTCTACCCGAGAAATAGTTCGTTCCATCGTTCGTTTGATGGCGTGGTTCATTTGCAATAAATGCCGCTCAACGTCATCATTTGTCATGTAACTGTTTGTCGGTGGATTAAACGCAAACGTAGGTATATCCCGCTTTAACAATCTGGTGAACCGCGACCATTGTGTCCTTCGATAATCGAAAGAGCACACTGCTTCGTACTCCTTAAGCAGCGTTTGCTCGTTCGGGATCCGTATTGCGGCGGAGTCACTATCGTACTCAAACGCATGCAAACAGTTCCGCCTGTTTCGATCTATGTTCGTCAGTTGAAGTCGTGAGTGCGCTAAGGCCAAGTCCAGGAAAGCACCGCTTCTTGGCAAAGAAGGGATATCCGTCGCGCACAACTCGACTTTGTACTCAATCATATTGAGGCGCCACCAATCGTGAAACTGGTTGCCCCTGGGATTTGCAGTAACATTTCCCCATGCCGCATGTTTGGCATTTATATCTCCGGCCAAGAAGTAATAATTCTCGTCCGAGTTCGGCTGCAGGCTTCGAAAAAGTATCTCGAGCTCTGTCATAAATTGAGTATGTAATAGTAAGAATGGAGCAATATTGCATTTAACTGTTAACATATCTGCGCCATGTCCTTCATGGTCCCCATAAAATCCCTCAATCGCAGCCAGCTAGTATTTCAAATTGAAATTTCCAGCCAGCATATTTTAGACACCCAAACGCAAGTTTTCGAAATGCCATTCAATCCCAATTAGTCCTTCCCATCGATACATTACTTAGCTGACCCCCTCTTTGCATAAGTCCAAAGTAATGCTTGTGATTACGAAACGTAAACTGTTGGCAAATCACAAATCCAATACCCACACCTTGTTTTGGAAAATCGTCATAGTCCTTGCTCATCTAATTGTCCTGCCATACACGCACACAATGTTCCAAAGTATATTACAACAGAAATGGGAGGATATACAACTACAAGTGCAAGTTGTATTGCTGAATTTCGGCTGTATCAAAATGTGATGTAACGCAAGGGCATGGATATGGAGTTAGGTAGGTATACCTGTCAACTTATGCTAACGCAAACTTATCCTTTCTCTCTTTCTGGGGCTTGGTGTCGTTCGGTTTCACGTATTCTTCTCGCAGAGACAGCGTAATGAATAAATAATATTTTGATACACATTTAAGGACGACAAGTCGTTTGCATAGAAGTCATCCTCTCTTCTCCGGCTGATCTTCCGTTCGCTGCTTGCGCTCGTCAACGATGTGTGTGTGTGTGTGCGCGCGCTCCTGATTAGGGTGTGTTTCTATTTGTAGATACTACAATCGCCAAATAAAGGGCGTTGAAATATTTTTATCATGCTTCCTGCTTCGACCAAGGGGGTTGCTTTTCTAGCTGGTGTTTGTTTAAACTTTCAGAGTTGGAAGAGAATATGCTTGTGTGTGGGTACTGGCGGCTCCATGTTACACAATTGGAATGCAATAGGTTGTCGTAAACTTTAACGTTTGGTGTCACCAACACTGTGGCTTTTGTCAGTTGTATTATCCCTCCATGGCCCTTCCGACATTATTCATTAGGAAGTCGCCAATCGCCCCCCCCCCGCCCCCCCCCCCCCCCCCCCCCCCCCTGGTCATTGGTATGTGCTGAAGCTAAAGGATTGCAAAGGGCTTTGTATCAAATATTAAATGATGGCTGGTTTCATGTTTCTCCATTGTTAGGTATCTTTTGCAAAAGGGTCGGGGGGTCCAATAATTGTGCAGAGTTTTGTTCCTATCAATCTATTTGAAAGTCTTCAGAAGGAATCAGACGGTAAAAAAAAGGAACAAAACCCAGATCACTCACTTTTATAGGGTTTTTGTCGAGTTTTTATAGTTTTTAAAAATTGAGCTGCAGATAAAAATGCTTTGTGGAAATTTCATTTGACAAATTCACGTTCTGCCACGAGCGCGCGGGCCGTCACTTCCTTTAGTCAGTCGAATAGGTATACCTACGAGTACCTACCTGGCCGTAATGTTTTTTTTCTAGTAGGTCTGTATTTTTTAAAAAATTCTGTTTGATGAAAATCTGGTTTTCAAAATAGTAACGGTAGGGTGTTTTTTTTTTGTTGAAAAGTGTTAAAATTCATCTTTCCGATTTCTGTTTTTTGTTTAAAGATCAATTTAGCTTTTTCTACTGGGGCCGACCGGGAAACTCTGTTTGCCTTCTGTGAGGGGATTATGTGGATGTAACTCCGAGAAAAGAAGTTGGAAAATGCAGAGTAGAAGCAGTGCACCCGCGATTCCAAAGGAGCAGAGTGAAAAGACTGTCGCAGTTGAACCTCAGTTCTGGCCCCACCTTTCTGTTCGTCGGAAAGATAACATATAAAGGGTGACTGCTTTAGTCCAACCCACTGTATCTTATCAAGCACTAAGAGTGGAGTGCTGATTGAAGTGACTGTTACAGACTAGCCTCAAGCAGTCTTCTTTCTTTGGCAGGAGTACAGGTTGGGATGACTGATCTTCGACTGAGCTCGGCCTGTTGCTCAAAATTCGGGACACCGGGCCCTTGGTGTGTGGTTTTTATTTTTTTTATTTTATAAAAAAAGCAAATCCAAATCCCAGAGCTCAAGAAAATGGTTTGAGAAGCTAGGTTTTAGGTTAATGCCTTATATACCTATTTATTTTCATTCGAACCACAAAACGACCCTCTATTCTCTTGCAGGCAATACTGCGCCGGGTGACTGCTTCAGTCGAACTCTGAAAAACATCATTTGAATCAATTTTAACAGTTTAAGACGGTCTTTCTTATGGTTCATTCCAACCCAGCAAATTGAACGGCTTCAATGCGTTTGACATGGACGTTATGGTACGGTGACCAGACTTGTGAGGCATAGAAGAGGTCTAACAAAGGTTACATAAAGAGACTGTGTGACACAGGGGTTACAGAATTCCTTGGACCAACGTTTAACAAATCCAAGGGTAGAGTTAGCCTTACATATGATGCCGTCAATGTGAGCACGGAAGTTGAGCTTAGTGTCGCAGATCACACCCAAGTCTCTAATCGAGATAAGATATGAAACTGGCTCATTGTTGATAAAATACTGAAGTTTTGATAAAGTGTGGCGTGAAATATCGCATCTCCCATGATACATTGAAAAAATTGATAGGTTGTTTTCGTTCCATTTAATATCGAAAAGTGCTTCAATTCGTTTGTTTCAAACTTAGATTTCTATTCTCAAACTCGTTTTAGAGATTCGCTGGCAGAAAAAACACACATTTAATCTCCCATGACATATTTGTTTTTGAGAGATCCTTAGAGATCTGTGTAGTATAAGTCCTTTGAATGATTACAACGTTTTCTAGTCGCAGTAAAAGTATTCTTTATTAGGCTTGATGTTGATAGTTACAAAGACAAAGTGTGACTGACTCTACTTAAACTAGCTAACTTACTAATTAACCTAGAAGAGTGAGAGAGACATATAATTCATACAACATCTCCCTGTTGAGAATACGAGTAAAAACAAACTATAAGAATTCATTATATAAATTGTTATTATTCTTAAACTAAATATAATAAAAAGAATAGTTAATGGAACTGAAAAATAAACTTAACTAACTTCATGGCTTGTGACCCGTGCGGTGCAGGTTCAATCCCCATGGGGAACAACAACATACGCCACCCATTCACATGCCTCTACACCAAAAGGAGGATTTCTGCCTGGTAGTGCAATGGACCGTTAACGAGTCTGAGTGCTCTGGGATTTGGATTTCCTTTTTAAAAAAAAAAAAAAAAAAAAAAACTTCATGTTAACTCAATTTACATTTTTTTTTTTTTTTTTTTTTTTTAATAAGTAATAAGTAGACTGAAAAATAAAATAAATAATTATAACTTCATTTAAATCGCAAGAGTGGTAATAGCAAATCCATTTCGAATATTTTTTTGATTATTTGATGTGATCTCTTGGATATGTAAACCTCTTAGGTGGAGTTGTTTTCCTACCGAAACTACTTGTGCTTGAGGAAGGCAGAATTTCCTAGGAGTAGGAGTTTTCTTATAGTGTACTTTCTGTCCTTCATTTAATGGTTTAAGAGATTTGGAAGTTTTATCGTAAAAAACCTTTGACTTATCCTTTTTATTTTTTAATTATTTCTCGACTTCTTGACAGTCTATTGATTTTGGAAGATAGTTTTTTGACATTGCAGGCATTTTGGTTCGAAGCTTTCGCGACATAAGACGTTCTGAGGGTGAAGGAAGATTGCCTTTGGAAATCGTCCTATAATGTAGCAAAGATACATACGGATCTGTACCTGATTCTTTACACTTTATCAAAAGTTGTTTAATGGTTTGTATTGAGCGTTCCGCTAAACCATTAGAACGTGGAAAATAAGGACTTGAAGTAATATGCTCGATTTGCGAATCTTGACAAAAGTTTTTGAAATTTTCAGAGTTATATGGAGGACCGTTATCTGAAATCATTATTTGAGGAATCCCGTGACGGGCAAAAATAGCTTTGAGCTTGTTTATGACGAACTGACTGCTATAACCAGAGTTTAAGATCTCAATTTCTATGTAATTTGACCAATAGTCAACCACAAGCAAATACTCGTATATTTGCTTGTTAAATTCAAACAAATCTGTACCAACTTTGTACCAGGGAATTGGTTGGATTTCATGCGGTTGTAAAGGTTCCTTAGGCTGAGATGAACGATGGCGCATGCATATTTCACAATCGGTCACTATGTTCTGAATATCATTGTTAATATTTGGCCAAAAAACAATGTCCTTTGCGAGGCTTTGACATCTTTGAACACCTAAGTGTCCTTCATGAGTAAGTTTCAAAATTTCACTTCTCATGGAAGCAGGAATAACTATACGGTTTGACTTTAACAAAATATCATCAATCACATGCAACTCGTCTTTGATCTTATAATAAGGCATGCACTCTTTTATAACAGATTTTTTATCATTTGGCCAACCGATTTTTATGTATTGTTTAACTTTTAAAAGAATATCGTCATTATTACTAGCTTCTTTGATTTTTTGTAACCTTTCTGGTGAAACAGACAACATTGAAATCAATAAATTGCAATGAAGTGTTAAATCATTGTCAAACTCAGTTAGTGTTTCTTCTGACAATGGTGCTCTGGAAAGGGTGTCAGCGGTATACATATATTTCCCAGGCTTGTAAAATACCTGCAAATCATAAGACTGTAAACGAAGCATAAATCGTTGCTCTTGTAAACAATGGAACGAGCGGTTTATGGTCAGTCTCGACAATGACACGCTTTCCATAAACATATTGATGGAATTTGATACACCCAAATAGAATGGCAAATAGCTCTTTCTCAATGTGAGCATAATTTTGCTGACTCGATGTCAGAGTCGCTGAAGCATAAGCGATTGGGCTATTATCGTGCGATATCACTGCACCTTTTGACGCATCGACTGAGAGTGTTACAATTTTGTTCGGGTCATAGAAGGTAAAAATTGGAGCAGTTGATAAAAGAGTTTTAAGCATGTTAAATTCTTTTTCATGCGCATCATTCCAATGCCATGCCACCTCTTTCTTTAAAAGTTGACGAAGATTACTATTTTGAACTACTGACAAGTCTTTCACAAAACTACCTAAATAGGTAACCATGCCTAGAAATTTTTGTAATTCACAGACGGACGTAGGACGGGACATTTCCCAAATGGCTTTGACTTTTGAGTCATCTGGACGGACACCATGCTGATTAAAAACATAGCCAATAAACTTGACTTCATTTGAACAGATTTTAGATATTTCTTTATTGAATTTTAGACCAATCTCATGAGGTGTTTGTAAAACTTTTTGTAAAATTATATTATGTTCTTCTAACGTAGCGGCATGCAAAAAAAAATCATCAATGTAAATTTCGACACCTTCTATATCACTAAAATGTTTTATAATTTCATCATGAACGAATTCGGGTGCTGCGTTGATTCCAAAAGGAAGACGTAAGAAACGATATCTTCCAAATGGAGTAATAAATGTGCACAATTTGGAAGATTCGTCATCTAATGGAATCACCCAGAATCGTGAATTCGCATCTAACGTGCTGAAATATTTTGAACCACTTAATTTGGATTTTATCTCGTCAATATTTGGAAAAACAAAATGTGCTCTGAGAATGGCTTTATTTAAATTTCTTGGGTCAAGACAAATTCTTAATTTCCCATTCGCTTTTTTGACCGACCAAAACTATTGAATTGACCCACTCTGTAGGTTCTTCGACTTTAAGAATCACTTTTAAATTTTCCATACGGTCTAATTCTTCTTTAAGCAAATCTTTTAGTGCAAACGGAATTTTACGTGGGCAATCGATTGTAGGAGTTATGTTTGTTTTAAGTTTCAAATGACATTTATTTTTTAATCCCAAACCATCAATTTGGTTTTAGAAATGAACACTCCACGATCGATCAGGTGCATAGAATAACAGATAAAATCGAAAAAGCATTTGAAGAAAAAAAGATATGCTCTACTATATTTCTCGATGTAGCACAAGCTTTCGACAAAGTATGGCACAAAGGACTGATCTACAAATTGCAAAAGCATCTGCCAAAACAATTTTCAGAAATTTTAGAGTCCTATAATATATTAGAGAGATTCTTTAGAATTAAACAAGGAAATGACTACTGCACATTAAGAGAAATAAAAGCTGCTGTACCACAAGGAAGTGTGTTAGGTCCTGTATTATATCTCTTATTTACTAGCGACTTGCCGAACAGTGATGAAACAACTGTGGCAACATTTCCAGATGATACAGCTGTACTTGCTGTGGGAGAAACAGTTGAAGTAGCGACAAAAAAACTACAGAAGGCAGTGGACAATATAACAAAATGGACAAAAAATTGACAAATTAAACTAAATGACCTAAAATCGGTCCATATAAATTTTACAAATAAAAATGTTCAGCACATACCAGTGTTCATAAATGATAAAGAAGTAGATTACGCAAACACAGCCAAATATCTAGGCATGACACTAGATGCAAAACTGCGCTGGAAAGCACATGTAAAGAAAAAAGAGAAGAACTAAATATGCGCTACAGTAAAATGTATTGGCTTATAGGGAAATACTCTTGTTTGTCAAATTACAATAAATTACTGCTTTATAAGCAAATTCTAAAGCCAGTATGGACCTACGGGCTCCAGCTATGGGCATGCACATGCAAAACAAATCTACAGAAAATTCAAACATTTCAAAACAAAGTTTTACGGAATATACTCGTAGTAAATGAACCATGGTACATAAGAAACGCTGATCTGCATAGAGATCTAGAAATAGAAATGATTGAAGATGAAGTGAAAAAACTCTTCGACTTCTGATGATGAGAACATTGAAATCCAGTTAGCCGACGAGTCCGATGGGCCCGAAGATTTCGAAGAAAATATTTGTGCAGGTTGTGGGGGAGACTACAATATAACAAAAAAAAAAGATGATGGATGCAGTGCATTATATGTAGTTTTTGGTCCCACGACTCCTGCGCTCATTTTAACAACACCGGTGATAGTTGTGGCAAATCCAACCACAAGTAAATCATCACGCCATATTGCCCACTAGGGTACGCCATATTGCCCCATGCATTGGGCATTATGGTTTTTTATAAAACATTTTTGACTTATTTTTTTTATATCATATATCCTTGAATCTGTAGTTTTATATAATTTGTTTTGGTTCTTTGTTTCCTATATTTAATAAATCGTTTTGTTTTTTTCATAAAAAACTGTTCTTGTTAAAGTTATTTGGGAAGGAAAAAAAGTGCGCCATAATGCCCGAAGTTACCCTATGTGTACTAAATACTTGATAAAAGAATGGCCTCAACAGTTGTTAATTGACCTCGATCGCCGGTTACTATTACATACCCATAAGGGACAGCAAGGTAATTGATAATTAAATGAAGGAACAAAATGAGAAGTAATAATTTAAGAGAAATTATAAGAAGAAAGAAAGAAAGAACAAAAATAAAAGGAAGAAGAGAGAGGAAGTCAGGTGTCGTTGACTTTAGTAGAAAGTGAAAGCACTTTTACATGAGGCTAGCCCCCCCTTAAGTATAACCGAAGTCATAACTCCTTGATTATCTTTATTATAATTTTTCACACCCTAGACTCCATTACCCTTCGCTCACTCACCTCTCGCTCTCGCCAATGAAAAGAAAATTAATTGATCATAATCAAAGAGATCTTGTGTAATTCATTTAAATAAAAATATAACATTTACGTTTATTCGTAAATTCATTTAACTATTTCTCAACTCTCCTAGATGAGATTTATAAATATCTTAATTAAAAAGAGATTAAAACATAGGGACGGGCTACAGTCCGCTTGGGCGAACTGTTGGATACCCTATTCTTATTCCTATCCCTCATAAGTGGGCGTGACAAAAGTCTACGTATGGTTGAATTGTTAAGAACGCTTTACATATTTTGTTATATAACATTTAAAGGATTTTATCAAAAAAACGCTCCCTAGCTCAAACTTGGGTGTTTCAATAAAATTGTTTTATTTAATTGTGGGCGTGTCAGTAGGCGGATTTAAAAAAATTAACACATGAGCATAAAGCGCCCCTAGAGAGTATATATTATAAATTTCAGCTCCCTAGCTCACTTTGAATTTTCAAAAAAAATAAATAATAATATTTGCGGGCGTGCCAGTGGGCGGATTTTGAAAATATTTACACATAAGCATAAAGGGCCCATATAGAGTATATATTATAAATTTCAGCTCCCTAGCTCAAATTTTGGTTTTTCAATAAAATTGTTTTATTTTTTTGTGGGCGTGGCAGTGGGCGGATTTTGAAAATTTTATATCCCGAGCAGTTTTAGGAGTCATAGATCATATATAAAAAATTTCAGCTTCCTAGCTCAAAATTCGATTTTTTCCAAAATTTTGTTTTTTTGAGTTTGTGGGCGTGTCTGTGGGCGGATTTCAAAAATTCGTAAACTTGATTATTTCGGGACCCTAGAGAGTATATGGTTAAATTTTCAGCTCTCTAGGTCCAGTTTAAAGGCCTAATTTTTGCCGACGGACGGACGGACGGACGGACGGACATGGCTAGATCGACATTACTATCGATGCTGATCATAAATATAGTAACTTTTAGGGGTCTACGGGCAATATTAAGGTATGTTACAAACTATGCGTCAAAATTAATATACCCCTAGAATAGAGTTTATAATTTAAGATCTAAAGTTCAATTTCTTTACGAGACTAATGTCCGTATATCCCCTAACTAAATTAAATGGCATTGCCTGTGACAATGCAAGCAAAATAAAGGTGAACTAATTCTGATTTGAATTTTTGAATTGATTTGAAATTGATTTAGCAGGTGGCAATGGTGCGATGGTAGTGTATTCACTAAAGTGATTGGCAGGTCGTGCGTTCGAATCCCGACCAGGGCCATGATTTTTATAAATTGAATACACACAACAAAAACTGATCTAACTAAAGCAATTTAGGCGCCACCTGTTGAGAAAAAAAAATCCCATCGCACCAAACCTCTTTCCTATCCTACTATTCTTTCAGTAAGTAGCACCCAAAAATAGGCAATGAATTGCTGGGAGCTACTTGCGCAACAAACTAAATGCCTGCGCTGTGGTCTTACCATTATAAGGGTACTGTGTCACTACAGAAAAAAGAAATCCCTTTAGCGCACGCAAATTATAAAAAAAAAAAAAAAAAAAAAAAAAAAAAAAACTTTTAGTATTAGAAAGTAAACAATTAGAAGGTAAGTATTATTTATGAAACAAACAAATTAACCAAATTCAGGTAAGTATAATGGATAATGGTAGTTATTTTTACGTTATGGGTAACAAATTCAATTTAAAGTATTATTAGAACTAGATTAAATTGCCTGATAGATTTAACCCGAATCATCCTGGCGTGTCCATATGGCAACGCAAGACTTATCTGCACTTTGGCGACTCTCAACCGGTAACAAATACACACAGGTGTGCATGCTTACATTTTTTTTTCATCGCAAGACATCTGCGTTGCATATTGGGGAGTCAGTTTTATTGTGTGCTTTGTTGTTCATGGGGAGAGTGTGCCAAATTTAATAGTAACAAAAAAAATTATTCACGAATTAGTGTAATGGCTTACAACAAAAAGTAAGTATATCAATATTATTTTTAGTGTACATTATTTGTAAGTGGAGTGTTGCAGTATTGATAGTATTTTGGATGTACAAAATGTATAAAAACTAAAAACATAAAGAAAATGTTTGCTTTTGTCCTTTTTTTCCAAATTATTGGCAATGTGTCCATATGGCAACGCCAGGAGCAACAGGGTACAGTATTTTAATGTGTAAACATTTTTGCTCTCGTTGATGTGTAAATATATTTTTTCTCGGTAGGGGCAAGTTAGAAATATCTAGCGTCACCATCATCGTCAGATTTCGTCATCGTCAAATTTTCATTACCACGTGAGTTAATCGCTGCTCGACAGATCACCGCAATTAAACGACATTTGGCGCGGTTAGTACGTAGATGGGTGACCGTTTGAGAACAACCGCATGTCGTTTTTTTTTTATTAATTATGTATGTTCAATTATCACCGCAATTAAACGACGTTTGGCACGGTTAGTACGTAGATGGATGACCGTTTGAGAACAACCGCGTGTCGTTGTTTTTTTTTTTTTATTAATTATGTATGTTCAATTTTAGAGATTATTATGTCCTTATGAAACACCGGAAAGTTGTGTGGAAGTAGATTTGTTTTGAATAATTGAGGTTGTATAGCTTGTAGTTTGTTGTACATCAGTTGAAGGTAAGAGGAAAAATATCGATTTGTACTTCGGTAACCGATGGCCGATTTAAGAATGTCACTTAAACGACAATCGATGCTATATTTTCCCTTTACATCGACACACTTGAGTCGACGGTGTACGTCTCCTACTTCAGCTTTCACAAATCAATTATTTGTTCGGTCAAACATTAAATAAATTTTGTCGTTGACATTAAATATATATCATGATTTTATTTCAATACAATACCCAAATCTCTTGTTTATCAAAACCACAACCTCTGTGATATTTCCACATGCAGCACTGACGAGCCTACATGTTTACACATCAATTATACCGTGAGTGCAGCGTGGCTCACACCTTTTTTTTAACTATGTTAAGAACTTTGAAATTTTCTTTTTATTTGAAACACATTTAGATAACAAGTGATAAGTTAAGTAATTTTAATAAATATTTTAATGGCTTTAAGTTAATTTGGAGCGATGCAAGTAAAACCTACAAAAAGGGACGTGCAAGTGGAGGCAGCCTGTACGGGATAAAAAAATCACATTTAAAAACTTACGATTTTGATGAATTTGAAGGAACTACCGTAGTAAAATGTGTGACACAAAATAATAATACATATATCGTTCCATCATATATAAACTGCAACAAATGGACTCACGACTTTGAGAGGCTGTGTAATACAATGTCATGTTTAGCTAGCAAAGCCGTTATGCTGATTGGAGATTGGAATTCGAGAATAAGTGACTCACAAACCACTATAGTGCAAACTGTAACAAACCCTAGTATATGCTGTACCAATAGGGTATCTAAAGACATAGTCTGCAATAAAAATGGAACAGATGTACTAGAGCTGCTCCAAATGTATGATCTTATTGTGTTAAACGGCTGTACCGAAGGTGATAGAGAAGGACATTACACATTTGTCGGAGGGCAAGGCAATTCAGTTATTGATTTTTGTGCTGTTAACAACGATTGGACTGGGAAAATTAAAAAATTTGAGGTACAATACAAAACTTTTTCGGATCACATGCCAATCGTGGTTGAAGTTGATGGTGAAACACCCTCATATCACAAAAACCTGCCCCTGCTACCAAGACTTAAATGGAAATCCGAAAAAACAAATACCTACCACCGGTTATTAGACAGCTTGCTCTCAGCAAATAATTCGATACCTGAACAAACAGAAACACTTGCAAATCAAATAACTTGTTGTATAAGAAGTGCTGCATCGAACAATATTTCAAATATAAGCTCACCATTCAAACAAAAATGGTTTGATAGAGAATGCATAAATGCTAGGAAGAAATCATTTGCCCTTTTGCGTGTCTGGAGAACTTGTGATGACCCTGATGTTAGAAAGTGGTATAACCAAGTGAATACCCACTACAAAAATCTATGCCTAGCTAAGAAAACTGACTTCGATAATCAGCAAGCTCTCTTACTTAGTCAAACCAAGTCTTCGAAGGACTTCTGGAGAATAGCAAGGGAGATTAATGGTACAGTTTATCAAATAGGTACAGGAGTATCTGCTGATGATCTATCCATATATTTTAAACATCTTCTACTGGATAACTCAAACCTTTCTTTCTCGTATGCGGACCCCCTCATTTTCGACGATTCCCTAGATGGTGAGGTAACAACTGACGAAATCAATTCTGTTATCATGAAATCCAAAAATGGAAAGGCGCCAGGCGAAGATGGGATTCCGTACGAATTCTACAAAAATGCTAGTCCAACCCTAATCAACTATTTGAAAGTTCTCTTCAACAGTGTGTTCTCGAGTGCAGACATCCCTTCATCGTTTAAGAAGTCCGTAATATTCCCCATCCACAAAAAGGGTTCGCTGGAAAACGTAGAAAACTACAGGGGAATCTCATTCATGAATGTGTCAGCCAAGATATTTTGTGGCATACTTGTAGGACGATTAGAAAAATGGGTAGATGAAAAAAATATTCTGACAGAGCGTCAAGCTGGATTCAGAAAAAACTTTTCAACCGTTGACCAAATATTCACATTATCTGCGATTATAAGAGCCTTTCAAGCCAGAAACAAGAAAATGTATAGCTTTTTTGTAGATTTCAAGGCAGCTTTTGATCTTGTTAGCCGAAGTGCACTCTTCTATAAACTGTCTCAGTTGGGTATCTCTACAAAATTTCTTAAGACCATTAAAAAAATGTATGCCGAAACAAGTGCAGCAGTCTGGGATGGAAAGGATTTCTCAGAATGGTTTAAAACACAGACTGGTGTAAAGCAAGGATGTCCTCTTAGTGCCTTATTGTTTTCTCTATTTATAAACTACGAGTACATAGAAAAAGATTTACCTGGTGGAGTACGAATTGCTAATATCGTGGTCAATGTCTTGTTATATGCCGATCATCTTGTTCTACTCTCTGAATCTCCTGAAAATCTCCAATTGATGATAAATCGTCTAGCCAGCTACTGCAAAAAATGGGGACTAACCATCAACACCGAAAAATCTAAAATTATGGTATTTTCCCGTTCACCACGAGTGCAAAGTGGAAATAGATGGTTTTATAATGGAAGCCGATTAGAGATTGTGAAGGAACTCAAATATTTAGGAGTGAAACTGAACCCAACCCTAGAATTTGGTAAACATCTAACGGATAAAGCCAAGTCCTCCCAAAGCTTAGTGAATCTATCATGGAAAAATGTTTTTGCAAACAAGCGGATTCTCCTCTCAACGAAATACAGAATATTTGATTCAGTTGTTAAATCAACTCTTTGTTACGCCTCTCAAGTTTGGGGATCAGACGAGTACGAAGTAATCGAGAAATTTCACAGGAACTTCTTGAAAAAATTATTCAACTTACCAATGAAATCCCCGAACTACCAAATCTATTTGGAAACGGGTCTTCCAATGCTTTTTACAAGCACTCTCAAATTGCAAGCGCATTACATCATTAAATTAGGTTCGTATCCAGACTCCCGAATAACCAAAAAAATGCTATCTTATGAATTAAGAAACAAGGACTGGTGGGCGTCAAGATCATTACGAATTGGAAACGCGTGTGGAGAAACTATTTCATTCGATCTAAACAACCTGGACAACTTAAAGAACCAACTTTATCGAATAATAAATAAAAATGAAGATGCTATTCGTGTGCGATTTATAAAGAAAGCTCGTGAATCAGATAGCAGAGTATTGTATTCTCACTTGATCTTCAATCTAAAGGATAAGAACTATTTCAATGACTCACTCAACTATAGTGAAATATCTCTTATTTTCAAAGCCAGATGTGAGTTGATTGGTTTAAATGGCAGCCCATATAATCGAAGCTTCAACCAGTTTTGTAATGTTTGCAACTTAAAAGCGAAAGAAGACTGCTTTCACATTATTAGTGTTTGTCCAATCCACAAACCACAAAGACTAGCTTACTTCAGAAAAAAATTCCTTACCATGCAGGAGACAATACAAATTCTGAACGAGTGTGATTGGAAAAAGTTATTTTATTATATTAAATACATCTACAAATACAGGTCGCTATTAATAGCAGAGTATTTTTTTTTTTTTTTTTTTTTTTTTTAGTAGTAGTAGCTCTTTATTTAGCATTCGCTATTTCTTTCATTTTTGCAGTTACAAAATTTATAAAAAAAAAGAAAATTTATAAATTTATAAAAAGGAAAAAAAAAAGAAAATTTATAAATTTATAAAAAGGAAAAATTTACAAAATTTATAAAAAGAAAGAAGAAAAGAAAACAAAGATAAATTACTACTCGTATATGTACTTTCTAATATTTTAAGGATTTATTCCTAAATGATTAACAATTCAATATTTAACATTTAATAATCAATTATTTATATTATTTATTATAATTTTAATAAGTTTAATTACTTTATTTTTTTATTTACGATTATGTTATTCAGCATTTTTAATTAATAATTATGAAAATAATTGAATTTTAAATAATTATTGAAATAATTCTATAATAATGTTATTTCTTTTTTATTCTTTTTTATCTACTTTTGGATTATTTATTATTAGATTTAGTACATATTATTATTTCCGATTTTACATCGCTCGGCAAGTCATTGAACAGTCGCAAACCTTAAGGGAACAATATATTTTGCGCCCTACTTGTTGATAGGAAAGGCACTCTAAAATCATTTCTGTTTCTTAACTGATTTGATCAAATAGGTACTCGTAATTAGGTAACATATTATTTTTAATTTTAAATATAAAAATAAACACATTCATCTTAGTTCTTTGGTTTATACTCGTAGTTAGCCATTGTAGAGTATTTAGCATTAATTGTATAGGTGTTAACCTGTTACACTTTAAAATACACCTCATTCCTCTATTTTGCAATTTTTGTAATCATTCAGTCATTTGATTAGTTCCTACAAAAAGTATTGTGGAACAATATTCGAAATTTGGCTTGATCATTACATTAAACATTTTTATTGCACAACTCAGTGATAGTCTTTCTCTTATTCTTTGAAAAAATCCTATTCTCCTTGCTATTTTACTACATTTATAATTTATGTGCTTTTCAAAACTTAGCTTCTTATCTATAACAACACCTAGATACTTTATTTCATTCACCTTTTCTATATTGTTTCCATTAATCTTAATGTTTTCTGTTGAATCTCCATTAATTATAATTACTTTTGTTTTTGTTATATTCAGTTTTAATTTATTCATGGTGAAATACGCGTACCATTCTAAATTTTTCAAATCCGCATTTAGTTGATTAATGCACCCCTCCACAGAACTTCCAGTAACATATATTAACGTATCGTCCGCAAACAGTCTAGCCTTCGCATGATGTAGTACTTTCTCCAGATCGTTTATACAAGGTGGCGCAAAAATAACCTTCCGATGTTTTTTGGCTGTAATTTAAATTATTGCTCAAATAAATAGTCACCAATATTCCGCGTTCTGGAGCAGTGTAGCGTAACATTGTTTATTAACGTGTATTTCGCATGTGTTTACTACACAAATGTCAAAACAGAACTGACATTAGGGGCCAATCGCAAAATTTATAGCATTTTTCTGATAGGAGGATTACTTTTGCGCCACCTTGTATAAATAATGAAGAGAAGTGTTCCCAATACCGCTCCCTGGGGTACACCTAGTCTTACGTCCATAATATCTGAAATTTCGCCTGTCACTTTTGTTCGGTGGGTTCTTCTTGACAAATAACTTCTGAACCATTCGAGTTCTACTCCTACTATACCATATTTCCTTAGTTTATGTACCATAATGTCGCGATCAATGGTCTCAAAAGCCCTTTGAAGATCCAAGAAAACCGCAACAATGATTTTTTTTTCGTCGACTTCGGTTTTCCATTATTGCAACAACCAGGTTTAAAAGAGATTCACAGCTGTGCCGCTGTCTAAAACCTGACTGATACTCACTCAGATAATTGTTAGTTTCCATGTAGCTTTGTAGTTGTTTATGATTGATTAGCTTTATTAACAAAAAAAAAAAAAATAACTATATTGTTTAAGTTACATTTTGCTAGCCCAGCTGACGGCTAAGCCATAGCTTTAAAATTTATTCTTATTTGTAAAATGTAATAAGAACATGTTACGAGTAAATAAATGAATTTCTTACTTACTTACTTATTAGTTTTTAAACTCGGTGAAAAAAAATCAAGAAGGTTATTTTCCCCTCGCACGACGGCTTACTTTTTCTGGTTCTTTGATTATTCTTTGTTAAAGATTGAGTCTACTGATAGCAGGCTCTGTCAGTCAATCCCACGAAGACTGAGATGATGCTGTTCACGGCTAGAAGAAGGATATCTCATGTGAGGTGGCCTTATTTCCAGGGCACTCAACTAAAGTTATCAAGTAAGGTTAAGTGTCTGGGTATTGTTATGGACCCAGAGATTAACTTTTCGGAGCATTTGGTTGCTAGAATTTCGAAGGCTACTAACATTCTCTGGCAGTGCCGTAGGATGTTCAACAGAAGCTGCAGACTTAGTCCCAGTTTGGTTCACTGGATATAGACGTGCATCGTTAGGCCAGGCTCAATACTTTAGGTAAAAAATTCCTCCAGGAAGACGAGTTGGGTGATATGAAGCGCCCTAGTATCCGTCGCCTTGCCAAGGCCAGTGGCAGGTCCTCCGATACTGACTCTATTTCATATCAGTAGTAAGCAGCGAGCAGTACAATCGTCCATATAAGTCAAAGTGCTTGCCATCTACTGATGACCCCACTGCATATTAAAATACAAAAGTCTGTTTGGATACTTATGTCGGCGATATAAGTATCCGCAAAATAGGTTCACAAAATCCTATTTAACCCAAGCGGTTGACATCGTTTCCTATCATCGAGGAAAAAGCTTCCAACGTTTTCAGTCCCACCACCTCCCACAATCGATATAGCTATTCGTTTTGCCTTCCAGGGAAGAATGCAAACTCACGTTTGTAGGTATAGGTACATTTCTCGCGTAGGTAGTTGTAAAGGGAACTATAAATAAAATGTTCACAAAATTAATAAATTACACGGTAGACACAGGAAGAGTAAGAGAATAAAGGGAATTCAACTTACTAGCAGCAGTAAATGTGTAGCCTTCTTTGCGTCAAACGTTATCACACCCAGCACTCACTGTTCCTCAGTTCCTTTGTAAATTGCACCCCGTTCTGTCCCGTCCCGTTGCCTCACAGCACTTTAGTGCTTCATCCCTTTGTGCTCTATGGTGGCAATAATTTGTAGGTATCTTGTTTCAATTGGCAACCTAACCTGATTATGTTTCCAATGCAATGTACAAATTGAATTAGTCCTTTGAGTGCCACGATATTTTCCAGAACATTTGTGAACGCTTTTACTAATTATTTTTGACTCGTGTATCCCTTGCAAAAAAAGCCTGAGCTGGTGTGGCTGCGGCGGTGGTGGTTCGTTCGTTTGAATGGTGTCAAATCAAATTTGGGTATACAATGCAATATTTCGTTGAAATTGAATGATTAGGATCATAATTTAATGATTGGTGTGTCTCTATTATTTGGATCAGCGGACCTGTAATCCGGGGATAAAAAAAAAAGACGAAGCTATTAGGGCACCTCGAGATGCTGGCAGAGGAGTGTTGCTGGTGCAATTTAATTATGCATTACAAATCGAATTCCTGTGGAAGAATGTCTTGGCCATCGACAAGTGCATTACTTGTTGGAGGAATAAATTCTAAATTTCTATGCGGACAAAGGTCTGCGACAAGCTTTCCTTGGACTTTGGAAATTATTTCTGTATCATCGAATAGATGCCCCCTTCGGGAGAGGGGTTAGAATTTACCCGAGGTAGGAATGCCGGTCGTAAGAGGCGACTAAAATCCAAACAGGGGGGTTGCAGGTGGCAGCATGCCCGCTCCCTGGTTGCATAGTTAATTAATTTGGAATAAATAATAAACAGAGAATCGCAAACACAGACAAATGCTCTAACTGTGAAAGTTAACACATGCCGGCAGCCACCTGCCCATTCGAAATACGAGAACACACAGCAAGTGCATAGCAATAGATGCATCGCTTGCATTTCGTGCACGCGCGGACGTATTCGAGCTTGCGTGGGAACCAAGGCCAAGGCGAAGTTAGGTTTTAGGTATTTGATAATTTTGTAATTCATTCTAAGTTGGAGACGAACTCGATCACACGCATTGTAACGTAGCTAGAAATATAATTTGATTTATAACGTTTTTCCGTGTTTGATTTTAATACGAACAAGTTGGGCCAATCGTAGATTGGCGTTCGGTTTTTTTTTAAAGATATCCTGAGGGATAACTTTTACTGTGAAACATGATGAAGGAGAAGACAAATAAACGTTGGCCATTGGAATTAATTTTAAGAGAAACAAATTACAAAGAGAACAATAGTTGTAATTATAAGTAAACAGAATAAAAAGAATTGAAGAATGACTACGGTGACAAGTGTGAAATAATACTACATACATATTAATACAGTCGATTAGCCATAGTTGATCCTCATGTCATCAAGGATTTAAACCATAGCCGTAGAACAACTGTGGTTTTCTCGAAAACCAGACTGGACAAGAGGCAAGAAGGTTATGTTGATCAAGGTGACTCGAAATCTGCTTTGCGAGAATTCTTTCCAAAACTTTTGATAGGCAAGGCAAATAGAATATAAATAAGAAAAAAATTAGTTTAGTAAAACTTTTCACATTTTTCAATGGAAACACTTTCAAATAGAATATTTTGTCTTTAACATAATTAAATATTATTTCTTGTACGAGTATCTACATATATAAAAATCAATCCATATTTCAGTTTGTTGCCGGCGCTTGGCCAAACGCGTTAACCGATTCCAATGAAATTTTTTTCCATGAAAGGTGACGTCTGTACAAAGGATGTTTGGTATGTGCGATATCTGTATCTGCATCGGTGTGTGAATTATGGGCATTTGAGTGAGTACACATGCATATGTGCATATGCGTGTAAATTCCGATGCAGATACAGAGACCGCACATATAAAAAACCATCGTACAGACGTCACCAATTTTGTTATCTGAACGCGCATATGAAAGAGGGAGACCATACCAACGTTTCAAGCCTATTGTGGTGTTTGTGCGCACTTTCATTCTTGAGATATCGTGTGTTCAATGTTTTATTCAAATAACTCTTATTGAATTTTTTTGCATTTTTTTTGTGAATCGGACATCGGAAAGTTGCTTTTCCCACATTGATAACAATCGGTGTGAAAGTGAATGAAAAGTGATTCTATCGAGGTTTTTTACTTTCGCTTTGTTGTTTGATTCGCACAAGTAAGCTGACATAGGCGCCTGCCAGACAAAAAGCACCTACCCTAAGCGGAACAGGTTGACCTCAAATCAGGTAATCTTCGGTATTGGCCTGAGAGTGTTTCTGTGAAGTTTGGCCAAAATCGGTCTCCTTTTTTTAGGGGCAGCAACATAGGTACACCAGATACCCGCTATAGACAATACAATACTCGAACATATTGGCCAATAGAATTTTCGGGCACGGGGCAAAGCCGGGCGGGTGCAGCTAGTACTATATAAAATAAAGAGTTATTAATTTTAATTATTTAATTTATTTAATTTCCTTATTTTTATTTATTTTTTATTTATTTTTTTTTTTTTATTTTTTTTATAGAGTTTCTAATATTACTCCCAAGCCATAGTAATATTATCGTTACTCTCAGCAAGCTGAGAGTTACTTATCCTGGTTAAAAGCACGAGACTTGGAACCAGAACTAGGCTCGGACGAATAATAGGGGTAGGTGGAAAATCGTACATGCGACTCTTTCTCACTTAAGATAAGAAAACAAAAACCACCTCCCTTCGAAACCTGCATACTACAACTAGGTTATTCCTATCTAGTAGTTTTATTTAAACTGTAAATTACGCGTTTGGCAGGCAGCTTCCCAGTGGAGGCACCTGCTAATACCGCCATAAGCACGCGGTTACATCTTATTGCGCTAATTCAAATGGTTTTATCCTTTGTAATCGGCGCACTAGGTTAGTATCGTCTCGAATTTGTAGCATGGTGATATTGCAATGACCGTGAAGGCGTGTCTGTTGTTTGCAGGCAAAATGTTTTATTTCATCTTCGACGGTAGCCATAGTTAGGTCTCTGTGGATATCAGTGTTTCTGATAAACCATGGTGCATTTACTATTTTTCTTAGCACTTTGTTTTGAAAAGTTTGTAAAATTTTGATATTACTGGATTTGGTACAACCCCAAAGTTGTATACCGTATGTCAGGGTTACCTCTGAGAAATTTTGTATGGTGTCCCAGAAAGGTGTCCGAACAGAAAAAAAGTGTCCCATACAAAATGCTCCAAATGTCCAATCCAATATGCTCACGCAACGAAAAAACACAAAATAAGAATCCGGGAGAAACATTTCACGCACACGCAACAGTACGCAACAACGGGAATAAAAAACTTTTACACACAAACGCATTCACAAAACATATACGATGTTTATGTCGCACATCGCTGATATGGATTTGAGAGCTATGATGTGTACGAATTGAACGAACGAATTGAATGTATTCAGGGAAAACTGGCTACAATTTATTGTTTTGAGTGAAAGGAACGTATTCATTGACACTTATGCTGATTTCAAGGAGTTTTTAATTTTTTATAACTGAATTTTAAAAAAAAGTGCCCCTCACTTTTAAATGGTGTACAATTTTAGTGATTTTCAAAAAGTGGCGTCCTGGTGTCCCAACGTTGAAAAGGTGTCTATGGGACACTTTGGTGTCCCGAAGGTAACCCTGCCGTATGTCCAAACCGGTTTTAGTACTTGCTTGTATAAAAGCAGCTTGTTCTGCATGCTGAGTTGGGAAAATCTACCAAGCAGCCAGTGCATTTGTTTACATCGAATGGCGAGCTCTTCGCGTTTCTTCTTGACGTGCGGTTTCCATTTTAATTTCGCATCGAGTGTCATACCCAAATATTTTGCCTCGTTTGCGTACGGAATTCGTACCGAATCAATGAAAATGGGTAAGTTGTCTACCTTTTTATAAGTAAAATTCACGTGCGTTGATTTGGCCTCGTTGAGAGCAATACGCCAAGTCTTTGTCCAATCACAAATTTTGTCAATAGAACGTTGGAGTTTATTAGTTGCTGATTCAACGGTATTACTGACCGCTAATATAGCTGTATCGTCTGCAAATGTGGCTACTGTTGTGCCTTCTTCTTGAGGAATATCACTAGTGTATATTAGAAATAGGATCGGTCCAAGAACGCTTCCTTGGGGAACTCCTGCCGCGATTTCTTTAAATTCAGAGTAATCATTTCCGTGTTTTACACGAAAGAGTCTGTCTGATAAGTAACAACTAAGGATATCAGATAACTGTTTCGGAAAAGCTTGTCTTAGCTTATGTTTCAACCCTGTATGCCATACTTTATCAAAGGCCTGAGAGACGTCGAGAAAAACACTAGAACATATTTTTTTCTCCTCTAGGGCTTTTTCAATTACATTGGTTATTCTGTAAACCTGGTCGATTGTAGAGTGCTTAATCCTGAATCCGAATTGGTGGTCAGGTATTAATCGACGTTCTTCGATAATCGGATGTAGGCGCTTTAACAAAAGTTTTTCGAATACCTTCGACATTATCGGTAAGAGAGATATTGGCCTATATGATTTTTTGTCATTCAGTGGTTTACCGGGCTTTGGAACCATTATAACTTCAGCTACCTTCCATTGTCGTGGAACGTACAATAACCTGAACGATGCATTTATAAGATATGCAAACTTTATTAAAGCTTTCCTAGGTAACTCTTTAAGGACCTGTCCTGTGATTAAGTCATATCCAGGAGCTTTGTTTAATTTTAGTTTCTCTATTTCGAAGCGTAGTTCGGCTAGCGATACACTTTTTATTCTATAATTGTCAGGCGCCACGGTTAGGACAGGAAATTCGAGCAACGCTTGACCATCAAATGGTTTAAATGTTTCTTCCAAATGTTCTGCAAATATTTCGGCTTTTTCCTTGTCACTCTTCGCCCATTCTCCATTGATTTTCCTGATGGGTGGCGCTTGCGTTTTTGGTTTTTTAATGCCTTTCATGGCTTTCCAGAGCGAGTAATTTGTACTTTTATCCGCAGTTAGGCTTCCAAGATATGTAGAAATTTGACGATTTTTAAAGTCTCGATTTTCTCTCTTAAGTTTACTACAAAGGTAGTTAAGAGTGGTTTTATCCTGTGGAGCGCGAGATTGTTGCCATCTTTTGCGCGCTCCCCTTTTCTTCTTTATCAATTGCGTGATTTCCAAGGGATATGTTATTTCGCAATTTGTGGTTATTTTCCGTTTATGGGGAGTATTTTTCCAGGCTGAGCATTGTATGACGTTAATAAATTGATCGACTTCGTCTTCAAGTTCGTGGGGTGTTCGAAGAGACACTTTGAGATCGATTTTACTTTCACAGTATTTTTTAAAGGATTCCCAGTTATTTTTTATTTATGACAAAATATTTGTGAATTAATAATATTTTAAATTTATTTAAGATATTGTATTTGCATCTGCCAAAAAGGTTTCTTTCGAAAGCACTTTTATTATGCATGAGCTTATTGTTACATTCAATTTAAATGACTTAAGGTACCTATAACAAAATTGGTTTGAATTGCTCAACTTTCGAAATTTAATTTTTTGGTGCTAATTTTTCTTCGACTTACCTTTTGAAATTATTCACGCCTCGCCACTGGTAGGTACTCAGCTGATTAATTGAATAATCAAATTATTAATTAAATAATCTAATTATTTGCGCTCCAGAATTAAGAAAATGAACTTTTGGCAAACATTTTTTTTTTTTTTTTTGGAAACAAATTAGGTTAAACAAATTTCCTATATACATATGATTAGGTAATACTACTAAGTACTGTAAAGTCAATATCGAATCTCTTGAAGAATAATAAAATAATCTTATGCGGCTATGCCGCTAACGTAATGTATATAATAGAATCTTGTCGTATCCCACGCTCAGGTGAGCGTGGTTTCCAATGACGAGCAAATAAGCTACTCATGGCCGATTGGAATGAGCTGACGCAGCAGCATGGTTTCCAATGACCAGCAGCCTAGTTACCCGTGGGATTGGAATGCGTAACATGAATAATTTTTAATTGCGGTGTTAGCGAATTCGCGCTACAGTACAAAAGAACAAAAACAATTAATTAATAACAAAATTGTAAAAAAAAAAATTAATTTCCGCAATAAAGGAGAAAATTTTCCTTTGATTTTTAGGTGAAATCACTTTATACAATTTATTAACAATCGCAATAATTTTTCATACAATTTCTGCAAATTACTGAAATTGTATGCTTCAATTTTTTCTTGACGTTTAAGAAAGAAATTCGGCACTTCAGAAAGAGACAGCTTTACGAAGTGCTACATCGCATTTTGCTTGTCAGTGTTCACAATGGATGAATAATTTATTAATTGACATTCATAGTACCAAAATGTCGATCGATTAATAAATTTTGTCGTTTATCAATAATTGATTTTTGACAACCATAATAAGGTTGCAAGATTTCCGCTTAGAAAAAGTTTAATGTAATTTGTATTATGTACTAAGATATCGTTATTATTATTGTTTTTGTGAACTAAATTATAGTTTCGTAATGTTTCTCATATTTGTATAATTATGTATGTTTTTATTTTAGTGCTTTAGTGGAGTATTACGCCACATGTGAGTTCAGTAATAGAATATATATATTAATTGTAAGTACTAAATGTTGTACTTGTTCTTGAGGTAAGTGGCAACGCTGGTCAAGAGACAAATGGCTGTCATTCTATTCGGTTCATTTTTGTTTCTTTATTCATTCCATTCTGGATATTCCGGATACAAAATTTAAAAATTCTGTCTTTTCTATTCCTTATCCGGAAAAAATAAAGAAACACACAGACTATGAGCCCTGTCATCGAATGATCGGTAATCATCAAATCAAAGACGCATTTTTCACAATTATTTACGCAAATATTACTAAAACGGCCAGAAATATGATCTAAACATCTACCAGATGCTGTTCTAGTAGGCTGATTAATAAAGCACGCTAGACCATAAGATGCTAGCATTGCTAAATAACTCGAAATTATCTCAGTACTTTCCATTTCGAACGATACGGCCGCTATTCTCTCTGGATTGTCGTGGGGTGCGCATCTTAGAATCTTAGAACTTTGCTTTAGTTAATCTATCAATTTTTCATAATGAATTGCTCTGTTTGTTCGCAAAAAATTTATCGCCATTGCTTAACAAAAATTAATTGTAACGATTGCTCCCATTTTTTTCATTATTCGTGCGTTAACATCACTGAAGAAGATGCTGACATAAAAACAAGTGGTAATGCATTTCGTTGTGACAAATGCGCAGTGTTTAGGCGCCGTTCTCTCCATTTGCCGCTACCGACTTCACCAATGCCAAGCAACAACAGTGCATTAGCTATTAGCAACAACGAAAAAAACAAATTGCAAAGCAGCTCCGCAAAAACAACAGGGTATCAGCATTGTATATAAACTCTATAGTAAAATCATCAACACGATTTCAAAAAGCTCAACCTCCACGAATTTGGAGACCAAAAGGATGGAGTGATTGCTTCTCAATTTAAGCATAAAATATTTGTATGAGCTTTGAATTAAGAAAAGAGAATCAAATAAACTGTTGGTTAGGAAACAGAGCGAAGAGTTTATTTGATCCTCTTTTCTTCGATAAGGTATTTCGTAAGGATTTCTGACAAAAATAAGAATTCTATCATTGTATGGAATTTTGTTATCTTGTAACTTGTACCTATATGGATATCTGGCATTTTCAACTGTCTGCCTCTGGTCGCGCCATATGATTTTCATTCGCATGGACGTGTAAGTATTTATTTTTCTGTGTAACAGCGTAACAGCCGAATACTTTTTGGTAAATGGAATGTACGATGAGAGGCAGATGATGGAAGGGGAAAGGAAACATTTTTCTAAAGGATATTCAATAAAAGCTGATTTCTGTATTTTGGTATTTTCCATCAAACAAGGAATTATGAGTTCATGATTTTTTAGGGTTTTGCTATTTTCGCTGTATCTCGTCCAAAAATGCACCGATTTTTATCATTTCTTCAGTATTTGATTCAGAAATATTTAATTTGTGTAGTTCCATTATTCAAAGAAATAGAGTTGGATAAGTATATTTATCTTTTAGGGAATCGATCATATTGTAGGTGGCCTATGTTGAGGCAGGTCACTTGTCATTTTACAGTTTTTTTTGTAAAATATTCGTGATCAGCATCGATAGTAACGTGATGGTAGAGAGCTGAAATTTATAATATATACCTACTCTCTAGGGGCCCTTTAAGCTCATGTGTAAATATTTTAAAATCAACTTTTTTTGAAAATCCAAAGTTTGAGCTAGGGAGCTGAAATTTATAATATTAGACTTTCTATGGGCCATTTATGCTCATGTGAAAATATTTTCAAAATCAAAATGTTCTCTTCCGCATCACCCAGGAGGTGGAACATTAGATGCGTTTTTTTCCCCGAGGTATCCCCATTAGGCCTACTCCTCGCACATATTTCATACATAAAATATAACCTAACATAACAATGCATACCTATAACCTATAGTATATAAAAATGAATAAGCTATTTACTAACATTACCGTAACAAAAACAAATAAATATGAGCATACACTTTTATAAATAAAAATCTAAACTATTTATTAATATTACTAAACTATTTATTAACTACTATTTATTAAACTACATATTTTATATAAAAATAAAAAAAAAACACCCACCCATTCATTTATGTATATATCATTTTATTTAAACAAATTTACTTAAGTATAACTTTGGCCGCTTTAAATCCTTGTTGTTCTTCCTTAATGTAAATTTAATCAGTCCGATTAATATAAACTTAACGATGTCTTCAGTGTGTCCATAGTTGCTGCACGTCATTGTTTTAGTAACTTCCAACTGGTTTATCATCTGACCCAAGAGATTTTCAACCAAGTTTTCATGTCTGCGGTCCTCTAGAAAAACTTGTTCGAATATTTCCTTTATTTCCTTCACGACATTTTCGAAGCCTATAGTTGGCACCGTGAGCTTCCCAAACTCTGACAGAGTTTGTGTGGTCTCATAAGCCTTGAGACGTATAAGCAAAGCTTGTTCTCGATAAGAATTCGTCTCATCGATCATAAATTGCGTGCAGGTTTCGCAATTAATCTTTTTCCGTAATTTAAACGCTGCAAATCCTGCGTAGAACGTCAAAGCTCCTTCCTGTAGCTTCTCTGAACATCCTTTCGTTGTAATTGTCTCTATCGTGTTGCTCCTTGCGTTGTGTTCATCTGCGTCATCGTACTCGATACTGTTTAAAATATCGGTCTCCATGATGTGGTCTTCTACTGGCACTTCAAGTGTAAATTCTGCATTCTCTGCCCGCTCCAAATCGAATAGTTCAAGGTCTGCTTCATCCAGCAATTGGTCTGCTCCAGAATCTTCATATCCCGGCCGGCAAGCTGAATGCCAACGGTAAATAGTACTTACCGCTGGCAATTTGAATCCCGTACTCAACAAATGTGAGTATGCCGCCGGGGATTTATAAAAGAGTTTTAAACAAACGTCTTTTTCGTCATTTGCCCAATGACTTTTTGGTTTATGGAAGGCTTGCGCAAAGACGAACGTCTGTACGTCAGCAGGCAAACCTTCCAATTGCCGATCTAATTGCTTCCGCAGGTTGTACTCCCTGTCCTCCTTCAGCCTTTTTGGCGTTTCAAAGATGTGTTGGGGTACGGTCCCTACTTTTATTAAATTCGGTTGCTCCATTCTGTATGAATGGAGTCCAGGAGAAGGAAATTGACTTTCAGAAATGAATACTGAAGAAGAATGTGGAGTGAGTTCTCATAGAGAATAATCTCTAATATAAGTTTTGGGGTCCGATGGACTACTTGCAATGCAAAGATTGCAAGGAGACGGAGGTGGCTCATTCGGTTTATTTGAAGATCCCGACGGCTCAATGGGCGGATCAATTTCCCTTGACGTGACCGCGGAGGTCGGCTCATGTCGGGACGTGAACGAATTCATAATCCGCGAACATGATCTGTCAGTGGCAGTTGCGGAGCAAGTGCAGATAGTCGCTTCCGATCATATTCCACTTTTATGTCTTTGCCATAAAAGTGTTTCTCGCAAAGTAGGACAAATTTATACGGGTTATTTAACTGGGTGTGTTTAATAAAAATTGCTCTTCTGCGATCATCCGGGATCTTGAAGAATGAGCAACAATTACCCGGTCGTTTAACCGAGTTGCATCCGTTGAATGCGCATTTAACCATTTTAAAAATTATTAATATAATAAAATATAATATGCACAATACCTACAATAATATATATGTAGTCTATAAAATAAATGTATATAGCTAGATATATATATATGTATATATATATAAATATATTAAAATTTATAAAAATATAAAAACTATATAAATATTAAAATAAAATATATGAAATATATGAAAATATATTAATGCGATGATAAATAATTTGATACTTATCAAATTTAAAGTCTTGAAGTTGGATTAAAACTCTTTTTCACTTTTTATCACTTAAAAGTTAAAACTTGTGGCTTTGCACAGAAGTACGAAGTTAAACTGGCGGGAATTTGTCTCTTTCAAATACAGCTGCTTGCAATATGAGATAACCTACCCAAAAATTCCTTGAAAACCAACACATAATACAACAACCATATCCCCCACCCCCTTTCAGGATCACATCATATTCATATCCTGAGAAGTAAAGAAAAATTAAAGTGACAAAACACACACTTATGGAAATCTTCTTTATTATCGAAGGAAAGAGTAGCTACTTAAAGAGTATGCATTGCAAATATTAACGATAATGGAAGCCAAAAGAAATAACTACCAAAATGCATAATTAAATATGTACACCCCACACCTCCCACCAATTCCCATCATGAGAAGTAAAGAAAAATTAAAGTGACAAAACACACACTTTTGGAAATCTTCTTTATTATCAAAGGAAAGAGTACTAAAGAGTACGCACTGCAAATATAAACGAGAATGGGAAAAGACAACAGAAATAACTACAAAAATGCATAAAAGCTTTCTGAAGGTTCTTTTTTACGGCGTTTGGTGGCGTATCGTCGTATACACGAAGTGAGAATACTATAAAGTTCATATACAATGGTATCAGTCAACTCAATTTGAAGGCAGCGAGAGTGAATGCACTCTTCAAATGATCTACCAGAAGCTCTCTAACTTGGAGGAAGCAAACCATCGTTTTCTACAGCAACTTAACGTGATTCAATTAGAGAATACGGAGCTTAAGAGGAAAGTTGAAGCTTTGGAGAGTAAATTGAATTGGCAGTAACAAAATCTTATCAGCAATTGCATTGAAATTGTTGGATTGTCAGATGTAAATGACAACAATGTAATGACCAAGGCGCATCAACTCTTCAAAAATGCTCTTTCCATCGATGTTCCAAATAACAAAATCGAACAATGCTATATAAAGAAATCGCAAGCCAAAAACAACAGCGATGCCGGCTCCTCTGTTATTAAACCCATCATCTGTGTAAGATTTTCTGACCTACAAACGAAGCGGGGAATAATGAACGCAAAGAAGACGAACAAAACCAAGCTCAACTCTCAATTGAATGCGAACAGCAGCAGCAACAGCAGCAGTACGAAGAAAAGCACTAAGAGAACTGGTATTTATATCAATGATTCTCTTACTAAGTATACGCAAGCTCTCTTTATGAAAGCGAAGGACACAATAAAGCAGAAAGGTGTAAAATATGTCTGGTTTAAAGACAATAAAATTCTTGTTAGAAAGGTTGAGGGAGGAAAAGTTATTTCAATTAGATCTTTTAGTGATATTGCACGTATTTAGTGCTTTTTATTTATTTGCAAGTAAAAATGTTTGATGTAAATGATTTATGCGATGACTTTTCTTCCGTTGATCTTAGTAGTTCCAACTGCGCTAATGTCTTAACTGATAGTTTCTTTTATAAAAACAGTTTCTTTATTGTCCACCAAAATATCAGAAGTCTAAGAGAAAACTTCGCCGCTCTTGTCACTCATGTTGATTCTTTTCAATGCATTCCCGATATTATTTTCGTATCCGAAATCTGGATTTACGAGTTTGAGAAAAATGATTATTTTATGCCCGGTTTCAATTTTTATGCAAACACTAATGAAAATTACGCTGCAGGTGGTGTCGGCTGTTTTATAAAAGAGAAAGAGCAATACTTAATTCGTGAAGTTCTTTGTGTGGACTGTTTGAGCGCTGATGTATTAAGAGTTTCCATTGAAATTAACCATGAGATCTATGTCTTTTTATGTGTATATAGACTGCACATGTATAGTGTCTCGTTGTTTATAGAAGAATTTTCAGGTCTGCTGGTGAACGAAAAATCAAAAAATGTCATTGTATTGGGTGATTTCAATATTAATATTTTGGAAGAAAGTGAATTTGTTTCGAGCTATTTGGAATTGTTAGCATCACATGGCCTAGCAAACTTCATCAACGAACCTAATAGAGTTGTCTCAGGTAGTTGTTTAGACCATATTTATGTACGCTTTAAAAATTGTTCGTTCAGTGAGTGTAAGAAATGCGTTCTTGATTTAATGATTACTGATCACTTTATGACTGGTTTTTTGTTTAACATTTCCGAAAGTTTGCGCAGTATTAATTCTGTACCTAATGTCAATGTAACGATAATAGACTATAAAAAGCTCAAATTCAATCTTACCAATGAGTTTTGGGAAGATGTATATTTGTGTTCCGATGCTTCCACATCCTATTCTTTGTTTATCGATTCTCTTGAGGATCATATTGCCAATTGCTCCTCTTCATTGCGTCCTAAAAGTTCTTGTAAAAGGCTTAAACCTTGGATTTCCTCATACTTAGTGAACAAAGTTAAGGCTAAAAACAAACTCGCAGCTAAATGTAATAAGTACGCCGAAAATCGAAGTCTTAAATACAACTATAGAAAACTGTGCACTGAATTAAAGAAGGAAATTCCAATTTGTAGGGATAATTACTACCGCTCTAAATTCAATTCTGCTAGAGGTAACTTAAAAAATGAGTGGCATATAGTTAACAGTATCTTAAATAAGAACTCTGTGACAAAAAAACCATCTGTTATTCGTTTCAATGACTGTGTTGTATCTGACAAACCTGGCATTGCAGATGCTTTTAACGGCTATTTTACAAACATATCCGCGAGTTTGCAACCATGTCCTATCCAACCTTTTTGTCGAATTTGCTCGACTACTGGTTGCTTTGCTGAACCAAATGTTTGTAATAGTTTTACATTTGAACCCATAACTCCACTCGAGGTTTTTAAAGTTATCGGTACTCTAAAACACTCTAACTCATGTGGTGCCGACGGTATCTCTAATATTTTGCTAAAAAATGTTGCTGTTGTTGTTGTAATGGATGTGCTGTCACACATTTTTAATCAGTGCATATTTGAAGGGGTTTTTCCAGATGAGCTCAAGTGTGCAGTTGTAGTACCTTTGTTTAAAAAGGGTGCTGCTGACGATGTATGTAATTACAGGCCTATCTCACTTCTTTCTGTAATTAGTAAAGTTTTTGAAAAGCTCGTGAAAAACAGGTTAGTGAGCTACCTCACGAAAATTCAGTTTTTTAAAGCAACACAATTTGGTTTTCAAAAGGGCAAATCAACTGAAGACGCACTTCTACAGTTTTGTAGCAATATAATGTCAAACCTCGATTGCAAAAAGTGTACTGCTGGGTTATTTATAGATATTACTAAAGCGTTCGATATGGTCGATCATAACATTCTCCTGGAAAAACTTGAAAAAGCAGGAATTCGCGGCTTTATGTTAGATTGGTTTAGATCTTACCTTAAAAATAGGTCGCAATGTGTGAAGATTGATGACATTAAGAGTGATAGAATGATTATCAACTTAGGGGTACCTCAAGGTTCTGTCTTAGGTCCGATTCTCTTTCTTATCTACATAAATTCTCTTTTTACACTCGACTTTAAAGGTGTTCCAACTGCTTTTGCAGATGACGTAGGTTTCGCATATGGTTCTGACAGTCGTCTCAATCTGGTTTCCGACATAAATTGGGACCTAAGCCTTTTAAGAATCTGGTTTTCAAAACACAACTTGGTTATTAGCTCAAAGACTAAGTTTATGATTTTTAGTTTGTCATCTCTACGTGATTTTAACGTGAATATTTATTTTCACGCAACTGAGTGCCAAAGATTCAAACTTGCATGTTGCAACTGTAGGTCTGGTTCTTTTTCACCGACTTTTTATAGTAGCCTGTGCTGCAGTGATAAATGTTTCCTGGTTGAGAAAGTTAATGAATTCAAATACTTGGGTATTACAATTGATTCAAGATTTAGCTTCTCGAATCATATAGAGTCTTTGAGGAAATATTTTCGTTGCACGCTTAGGCATTTTTTCTATTTGCGCAGTACTTGTTCAACTACGTTGTTAAAAATGATTTACTATGGTCTTGTTCATTCAAAACTGCAATATGGTATTACTTGCTGGGGAGGTTCGTATAAAAATAAAATACAATCTCTCTTAATAATACAGAAATATATCCTGCGAAAATTATGCCGAAAACCTGGTAGGCATCCTACATACCCTCTGTTCTGTGACTTGAAAATTCTCCCTGTGCGTCATTTGTACTGTTTTAAAGTTTTGAAGACCTTCTTTATGAAGTCTGGTAATTGCAACTTCCGATTGATCTCTAACTATAGTTTACGTGGAAACTTTTCATATTCAGTATCCATTCCTCAATTCCATACCACTGCTTGTCGTAATTTTTATTATATATCGTCTGTTCGTCTTTTCAACAAACTTCCTCAGTCGTTCAGGTCTATCTCTATACCTGGTATGTTTCTCAAACTTGTTAAAAAAATGGCTTCTCAATTTTAATTTCGTTGGCATAGAGTCTGTTCTTTCTGACTATCTGATCTAACTTGAGTATTAAATTGTGTCTAAATTGATTTTGATGTTTTGAAAGTAAATTCATTTTGTCTTGAGACTGCTTAATCTTGTTTATGAAAAAATATGTAAATTTTTTGATTTTTTTTAGGGTCACCCCACCCACACTCTATTCTATGAAGTGCATTAATTTTTAATTGTAATGGCATTCAACACTATTTTCATTACATTAGTATAGAAAATACAGAATGTCAACTGAATTTCATATATATTATTAACAATTAATGTTCATATTGAATTATTGAATTATATGTATAGGAATTTATGAAATAAAAAAACTTATTTAACACTAGAAACTCTTTATGATCTTTAACACTAGAAATTCTTTATATCCACTTAAACCAATTTTAATAATAACTTGTTCAGTTCCTCCTACCAACCACAAAGTGTCCTTCTTCGTTGGTGTCGCTATCTGTACTCTCCACAATAATTGTTCTTTCCCTACCCCTCTGTACAGTCCAGTGTTGTCGTTGTGCTTTGTTACAAGTGTAACCGTGATAATATATTTGTAGTGGCAAATATTCTTGTTACAGACTCGTCCATTCTGACTTCATCGACGTCCTCGTCGAGTTTGGCATCCAACATATCACTGAACCTCTTCGAAATCGATGATCATTACCTCCGCAAACATGTCATGCCTGCAACTCTCCCATCGACTTAAATTGTATTCTCGATAAAGAGGTATGTAAGCCTCTTTTGTAAGCATATAAGTACTGTCAGTACTTTCACAATCTACAGTTTACAGAATTTGATGAGATCCCAACCTCGCGAATGTTATAAATTAAATTTAAACTATACAATATTCTAAATAAATATTCAAGATAAGTCACAGCATTAGAGCCGAAGCCCTCCACAGTTAGTGCTCTTTAACAACTGGCATTTTTATTTAATAATATGTTAACAAATTGTGAAAATAATAATTCAAGTTGGTAAAACCGTTTGACGCCAACAAAAGATATGTAGATAGTTCAATTTGTTTCCAATTCAATATATACATACTTTCTTTGCCATTATATGTATTCTACATTCTAATAACCAAAACAAACAACTCTCACACTAGCCAAAACCATGCATACCTACATTGCAACAACATACTTTTTCGTAAACCGAAAACTTAAACGGCAACATTTACATACTTTGTCGTTCATCCCCAAAGTATTGTATCATTTCAATTTGTTCTTGATCTTTTTGTTCTACTTGCCCATGGCAATCGACTTTGTTGTTGTTTTCACACCACCCACTCCACATACTTTTTCGTAAACCGAAAACGCAGTGAGAAACTGAACGGACACTGTCTATCATATTGCCTTTTCAGTTCATTACTCTTTACTTCTCAATGAAAGCCGATAACACGATCATTTCATTTCATCACTTCACCAAGCACAATTGTGTGTATGTAACTGGCTTACTTTTGCGTATCCCGAAACGCGAAACCATCCTTCCTTACATCTGAATACCATTTTAAATTACAAATCGCTAATCATATTGCGGACTTATTCACCTCCGCATCTCAGCTTGATAAGACTGAGATAAAGCTATGCTCTTCCGTATGCCGAAAACGCATTTTATATTTTGCTGCCACGTGCAACTGCAATCCAACTATTTCAAGTCGTAATGCGGCTATCTTCTTTTTCCACAAGTTTCGTCTAAAAGGAACAACTAGGTACAGATTCTACCATCGCAGATATACACCGTGTTATTAATATGCTAATACACCGGTTGCAATTCTAAGGCAGAGACAGAAACACTTTTTCATGTAGGTACTGAAAACGCACTCTATCCTTGCCACTCTTTTAAAATAACGTTCGTTCATGCGCTTCGAACAATATCAACTTAATAAAATTCCATCACGACGATTGGATACGTTTAATTTACTAAAAACATGTAATGCTATTCGAACCAACTTTGCATTATCTTGATAAATTAACAAACTCAACATTATTGACCATTCAACAGGACAACACAGTCATAAATTCAACTCCCTCGATCTCCTTATACAGGCAGACCAACGGAATCATCTTTACGATTCAAATCTTATCTAAAACGTTACGAATACGCAAAATACAAGCATAACTAAAAATCTTTAAAAAAATTACTACACGTAGGCAAATGTGATTACTCATTATATGAGGCTAATTATTTCTAATCGACTCATCACACTTGTCAGAATTAAAATTAATATCACTATTTCGTAGGTATACCGAGCAAAAATATTTTTCCATTAATATTGTGTCAGATTGCTCACGTTATCCAGCTACAATTCACGCACAGGCTAAACAGATATGATTGTATACTTTTCCGTACACCGAAAATGCAGAATCAATCAATCAGTAGCCATACGCAACATCATTGCACTGTATAACAGTTTTAACATGTATTACAGCGATCTCCTTACCGCATACACTTCGTCTCAAAGTAGCACCAACTACACAACTCTTTATAGCTAGATTAAATAGATATGATTGTATGCTTTTCCGTACACCGAAAACGCAGAATCGATATCAATAGCCATCCACAACATCATTACACTCTATAACAATTTTAAAATGTATTGTAGCGATCTCCTTATCGCATACACCTGGTCTCAAAGTAGCACCAACTACAGATAAGCTCTTGCTTTTTCTTTTTATCCACAGCTATGGACATACACCATTATTTGCACATTTTAAACAGAGACAGCATTACTCTTTCATATACTGAAAGCGCAATCTATCTCAGCCATTACTTTTAAAATAACGATCACCGTTAAACTTTGACCACTACGACTGGAATATCGCCTCGATCAAGATGGATACTTAATTTAAACAATTCTATTTTGTGAACCATAATAACACTACTTCAACACGCACACCCGTTCATGTGTATATATTCATCCTTCTAATAGGCAGCAGCAGCACCGAATTAAAATTAACTTTCCAATTTATCTGGCTTAAAACATTTTTATTACCCATTGAAACAATCCGAACACAAGCATGTAGGCATCACTCGTTTTGAAACATAGTCGCTTCTAATATGTATATTTATAACTGATGCATCACAATTGTCACTGCAACTGACGCCCCAAGAAAATGTCCAGCTAATGCCACCAACTTGATTACGCACATTACAATCTATTTAACAGATATTGTCAAACAAATGCCTGATCAACCAGCGAGAAAATTCAGAGCACACTGCAACACCGCTTCAATTTCAATGCTCATCTCGCCCTTCCATCTTAATCATGTTGTATTTCAAACACAACAATAATTCGAATTCGCTTTTTTTTTTTGCTTCTTTATATTTTCATCCGAAAGAGACATCATTATGCTTTTTCGTAGACCGAAAATGCACGCTCATGCCAAGAAATATTCAACAAAATGTTTCTCCAAACTACTCTCTCATTTCAGATAAAGAAATGATCTTATGCTTTTTCGTAAACCGAAAATGCAACTACACCGACACTTTCATATCGCGCCATTACAAAATATGAACAAAACGTTTCTCTCAACTACCCTCTCATTTCAGATAAAGATAATGATCTTATGCTTTTCCGAAAATGCAACTACACCGACACTTTCATGTCGCGTTATAACCATCTCTTTCTCAACAACTCACTTTGGATTCTGCCACCATTTATTACTTATTTAAATCTATAGATCAACACAATAGCATGCGACACAGACACTTCTTTGCATGCCCATTATTGCCATGGGAACAGAGATAGTGTTACTTTTCCATGAACTGAAAATGCAAGCACAATCGGTTCCACACAAACAAAACAAATAACGGTCAGTGTCTCGTCTTCACCCAAAACCATAAAATATTAAATGACTACCGAATAAGGTAAAGTCTTGTAGACCAAAACCTGTCACATAAATGCTCAGAGTCTGCTTCCTAAGCTGGACGAATTCAGGCACTTATTTGAAGGTTCGAAAGTTGATGTGGTGTGCATTTCTGAAACTTGGCTGTACAGTGAATTGAGTGATGAATTTTGTAGTCTGAATGGTTTTCATAAACCGTTCCGGTCCGATAGGATTGGTCGTGTTGGGGGTGGTGCAGCGATTTACGTGCGGAATAATTTGCAGTGCAATCTAGTACGTAAGGCGCCGTTGGGTAATGAAATTGATTACGTTTTTATAGCAATCACTTGTAAGCGGAATAAAATTCTACTAGGATCAGTATATAGACCAAACAAGTACATTGACCCCTCCCCGCTAATTAATATCTTGGATGAGTTAGCCTTTATGTCTCCTTTCATTGTAGTGGCTGGAGACATCAATAGTGATTTGCTTCAAGACTCTTCTCTCGTTGATAGTATGAGAGCTCTAAGCCTCTTTCCAGTGAATACGTCTTCCCCTACTCACTTTTCCAAGTATAATAGCTCCCTTATCGATGTATTTTTTGTGAGTCATCCTTTTAAAGCCCTCCACTATGGTCAAATTTCCGCTCCCTGTTTTTCCCGCCATGATCTCATACATTTAACTTTTGAATGTGAACCTATCATCTTAAACAACTCCTTTAGTTTTCGTGACTTTAAAAATGTGCACTATGGTCTGTTAGAAGAAGATCTTATTTCAATCGAGTGGTTTCGTACATATGCAATGCCCTCTGTAGATGATCAATTAGCCTTTATTGAAGATAACATCCGCAATCTATTCAACATCCATGTTCCACTTATAACCAAATCTGAAGTGAGAAATCGTCCTTGGTTCACTAATAAAATCAAATGTTTAATTAGAGAGCGTGATCAGGCCTACAACCGTTGGAAGCGTTTTCGTCTAAACTTATTTCACGATGCGTATAGGTCTCTTAGAAATAGGGTGACTTATGAAATACGTCAAGCAAAAAGACGTATTTATGCTCCGCGACTGGACCCCTCTCAGGCTAAGCATAGGCTCTGGAAAAACATCAAAAGCATTGGCATTGGTAAACAAATAAATTCCCGTCTTAACAACATTGATCCAAATGAACTAAATAAACAGTTTACCTCTATTCCTCCCACTGGCATGAGCGCTCCTATATTATCTGCACCAAGTTTAAGTAGTCATGTTTCTCTACCTAGCTTTAGTTTTACTACTGTTGATGAAGCTGATGTTTTAGAGAGCTTTATCTCAATAAAGTCAAATTCGGTTGGATTTGATGGCATTCACCCGATTTTTGCTAAAGCTATTCTTCCTTACACTCTCAAATCAATAACTCACTTATTCAATACCATCCTTATGACGGGAGTTTTTCCTACTACCTGAAAACGTGCAAAAATTATACCAGTTCCAAAAAAACTGAACGAGTTCCGGCCAATTGCTATTTTACCATTCTTTTCAAAGGTTTTCGAAAAAATCTTAAACTCTCAGATACACAAACATTTGAAATACAACAATCTGCTCTGTGGAAATCAATCTGGCTTTCGTCCTAAGCATAGCTGTACAACAGCAATAATTAATGTGGTTGAAGATATAAGGCAAGCTGTGGACAATGACAATGTAACTTTTCTTGTTCTATTAGATTTCTCCAAAGCATTCGACACAGTAAGCCATAATGTTTTAAATAGTAAGCTAAGGAGAGAATTCAATTTTTCGTCATCTTCTCTGAATCTGATTTCATCTTACCTGAACAACAGATACCAAGCAGTTGCGGTAAACAATTGCATATCGGAATTTCTGCCATTGACTGGGGGCGTTCCGCAAGGCTCAATTCTGGGCCCTCTGTTTTTCACAATGTACATAAACGATCTAGCTCTGTGCACCAAAAGCTCCCTGGTTGATATGTATGCTGATGATGTTCAGGTGCGAAAAAGTTTTCCTTTGGGTCTTGTGGAAAATGCAGCCCACGAAATTAACGAAGATCTCAATAGTATTCTGCACTGGTCGCGATCCAACGGCCTCTGCCTTAATCCTTCCAAATCAAAGTGTTTGGTTATCTCAAGAAGGTCTATCGATACGTTATTCTTTCCCAAATTATACCTTAATAACTCGCCGATTGAATTTGTTGACTCTGCGAAAAATCTTGGCATAACTTTCAACAAGACCCTCTCCTGGAATAACCACATTAGATTGACCGTTGGAAGGGTTTATGGAAGCCTTCGAATGCTATGGGCTAGCCAACGTTTTACACCACTAAAAACGAGAATTATGTTGGCAAAATCATTAATAATACCAATTATGCTCTTCGGTTGTGAAATTTTCAGCAACTGCGATTATGAACATAAAAGAAAATTAAATGTTGCTTATAATTGCGTTACGCGGTATATTTTTGGATTGCGAAGACACGCCCATATCTCTCGCCTCGCTAAGCAAATTAATGGTGTAACTTTTGAAAACCTTCTTAATTTTAGAACATTAGTATTGCTTCACAATATAATGCAAACACGTCAGCCGACGTACCTTTATAATAAAATTTGTCAACCGCGCTCTATTAGATCTTGCAATCTAGTACCAATACGCTGTAAGTACTTAGTATCTAACCGACAGTTCTTTGCGTATGCAGACCGGTTGTGGAATTCCCTTCCCATTTCCGTCCGATCGATAAGTTGCACGACCCTGTTCCGAGTCAGGCTCAAGCAGTATTTGGAGGCCCTTTGATGATGATGATGAGATTTGTGTAACCTGTGTCCTTTCTTGTTCATTTTAATTTTCCTCTGCTCATATTTACTTTAGTTTGATTTTAAGTTCTTTCTCTTCAATCAAATTATTCATAATGAAGAAAAAAAAAATAATTAAATATTAAATATAGAATTTTTTTTTTTTTTTTTTAACTTTGTCACCACTCTAGTTAACACATTAAATTAAAATTACATTGAAGCTTGCGCAATTTTATAAGATCTGTATATCTTAATGTGTAAGGCTATTACTGAAATAAATAAATAAATATGAAATATGAAAACCTCACTTATTAAAAACTTTATCACCATCAGTGATAATTGCAGTATCAAACCACTTTAAATAATGCTGTCCACAACATGCTCCAAAGATTCATACCATAAATATCTAATCACTAACATGATATCAAACTCAAATTATAATTGTTTTTTATGTCACTTATCTTTAATTTAATAGGCTTCATCCCACTTCTGATCTTTAACACTAGAAACTCTTTATATCCACTTAAACCAATTTTAATAATAACTTGTTCAGTTCCTCCTACCAACCACAAAGTGTCCTTCTTCGTTGGTGTCGCTATCTGTACTCTCCACAATAATTGTTCTTTCCCTACCCCTCTGTACAGTCCAGTGTTGTCGTTGTGCTTTGTTACAAGTGTAACCGTGATAATATATTTGTAGTGGCAAATATTCTTGTTACACTTACTTACTTACTTACTTATTTCTCGTTCAATATTGGCTCTGAGCTCCTCTAACCTCGCCGGCTTGTTGGCATATACCAATGATTAAATGTAGCCCCATAAAAAAAAAGGCTAGAGGCGTTAAATCACACGAGCTTGGCGGCCGACAGACGGGTCCGTTTCCTGAGATAACACGTTCACCGAACTGAGACTTCAATAACTCGATTTTTGCACCCGCTGCGTGAATAACCTTCCAACATGTCTCTGTATCGAATACAATTTACTACGTGACAGTATTTTTTATCGAGGAAAAAACGGCCCAATGACGCCACCGACATTAAAACCGCACTAAACAGTGACTTTTTGCGGATGAAGTGCTGTTTGATGAAGCATATGAGGGTTCTCACCTGTCCAGTAACGCATATTTTGCTTATTGACGAAGCCGTTTAACCAAATATGCGCGAAGATGATTTTGCGATGAAATTCTGCGACGTACGTCGCTTCATATTTACTTAAAGACGTGGCTTTAGTTCTTGAGTCAGCTTGATCTTGTAAGGGTCTAGGCCAAGATCCTAATGTGGTCTGGGAGAGGCGCAATTCTTGAGAACGCCGTGAAATTGACTGATTTGGCTGGTTTGCGACGGAGGCCTCTACGGCAGCAATATTCTCCACACGTAGTCTCGCTGGCACGACAACATCAAGCAGCGATTATTCTGACCCAAATTTGTTCCGTAGACTATGAATTTCTTCACAACTGTGACCGACGCAATGTTCTTCGAGATAGGTTCTTTGACGTGAGGTCTTCCTCAGATCTCGGAACTTCTTATTACTCCTGCTGTCATTCGAAGCATCCTCATCTCAGCTGCCGTTAATTTCCCAGGCCTAGACTTCTTTAAGCAGTGCGCCGGGGGATAATAGCCGATGGAAGGCCGCAGTGGTTACGACTGAGCCCCTTTGGAAAGAGCTCATGTCAATTAATATTCTCAATGTCCCATACGCTCCTCAAGTGTAAGGATGTAAGTAACAATGAAATGTGATCAAAATTTAAATTTTCTAATCAGCGATATCCCACTGTTCATCGGAATACGCAGGAACAATGGGGCAAGGCTATGGATGACCTCCTTAAGGGTACCCTTACCTACAGCTACTTGACAAAACAAAGCAAAAAAAAAACCCCATACATCGTGCCTGTTAGTCTGACTGAACTGAAACTGAACTAAATGTGTGTTGTTATTTTTCTGGCAAATGAATAGTCCTAGTCCTCCTCGGGATAGTCGTCCTTCCGTAACCTTTTTCTTTCAATGTTCTTTCTTTCTTTATAGTTTGGTTCTTTTCTTTTCTCCTCGGTGTATTGTTGTGGCTAACATGAAGTGCATCAAGAGCGCATGGAGTGCCAAAAGCAAACTCATTCATTCAAAAGAAATACAGTTCAAGTAGGCATTCGATATCTTGACAAGTCGTACTACAAATATACGAATACGAAACGAATACGAATACGAATACGAACCCCAGGCATCAATTGGCAGGGTGTCAGAATTTGTTAAGAGCACAAAAAATACCAATATCCACAATGAGAGATCCTTTTGTTGTTTTCTCCTTAATATTATTATTATTACAATTTGTTTTCTTTCTTGGTTTTGTTTTGTATTCCATTTACACGCACACATTAAGCATCATTAGGAGCATAGGTGTTGAAACTTGAAGGATTATTACTTTTATTTGGAAATTGGAAATGAAAAAAAAAGTGGTTTGTCGATCGTATTCCTGGTATCCCTATCCATAGGCAACAGGGCAATTCCTCTTGAAATTAACTTCGGCCTATTATTCCATTAGTGGAATACATGTAGGCTGTACAATGTGCATATGGTTGTGTAGGGCCGGTGTGTAACTAATTGAGAATATGTGTGCTAATAAAATTGGGAAAACCAGATATAGCGCAGAAGGACAATGCAAAGGAAGAGAGGTGTGTGAAATTAATTGGTTTATAAATTCGATTCTATTGTGCGGTTTTGAGTGCAATTTGAGTTGATCGCAATCAGTTTTCTTTTTTTTTTGTGGGGCAACTTCAAATAAGATTGGATGGTTGCCAATTGAAGGAAAGATAAAGAAACCACCATTGTTGTGCTTTGGCAGCTGTGTAGGTTTGTTCATCGCCTACTTAAGGCTATAATAGACCGTCGAAAACGGAAGCTAATGCCATATTTAAACGAACAGTTCGATTCTAACCTATCAATACCTAATACTGCTGTTTTGTTGGGAAATCTATCCGTAGTGAAGTAGGTATTGCAAATAGGTACAAGATCCCAATGCGGACCACTGCGGATAAAACTTACTTACTTACTGAGGGTGGCGCTACAGTCCGGGGTGGACATGGGCCTCAACCAACAAGCGTCTTCAGGCAGCACGATCTTTGGCCAGCTGTGTCCAGTATCGCACGCTAAGTTGGTTAAGGAGTGTGTTGGCTCCTTTCCCCTATACTTTTGCCAATTGGCAGAGTAATGGTACACCCAAATTCAGCTAACACAAATGTGTGGGCTGGGTTTTCCCTTAGGTTTATTTTTTATGCGCACATTTGTGATTGTGAATTTTCCCTTTAGGAAGTTTCAACTTTAATCGACAGGACGATATTCAGGAGCTCCTAGATATTTTAGAAAACTCTGATGTGGATTTTAGTGACGACGATGAGCATGCTGATGTGACTTGGAGGCCTTTAGTGCAACCAGGAATTCAAGGATCTAATTCTAATTCTGAAGATGAAGAAAATCAAGAAAACGTTCCTCTACATTGCAACCTTCAACAAAATATTTCATCTGGCGAAAGCAGTGTCCTTGAAAGAAGGGATATTTGGAAAAGTGGACCGTTCGAAAGAAATCGTTGCCTATTCAAACTACCTACATCACTGGGCACTACCAACGTTGGATCGCAAATAGTTCAGATATAAAAAAGCTTTATGGTATTCACATACTCATAGGATGCATAGGATATCCTAGAGTTCGAATGTATTGGGCTGAAGGCTTTGTTATATGTTATCAAATACAAAATGCGATGTCTCGTGATACATTTTTTAACTTGAGAAATGTCCTACATTATGTGGACACCAATATACCATCATCAACAAACAAAATGTGGCGAATACAACCTATTATAGATTGTATCCGAAGTAGATGGCGAGAACTGGATGTAACGGAGTATTCCATAGAAGAGCAAATGATACCGTTTACAGGTACATAGATGTCCAGTGAGACAATATGTGAAAAACAAACCCAGACCAGTTGGCCTCAAAAATTTCGTCGTTACAAAATCTAATGGAATAGTTGTGGATTTCGAAATATATCAAGGAGCAAACACATTTCCTGATAGTAGTTTAGGTCTTGGCCCGGCTGTTGTAATCAAGTTGACACCTTCGCTACCAACTGGAAGTTTCTTGTACTTTGATCGCTATTTCACTACTTTGCCATTGATGGAAAGACTGCTGCAAATGGAATACACAGCTACGGGTACTGTTACGACAAATCGCCTCAAGGGAATTAATTTTCCTATGGATAGAAATATGAACCAGGGAGACATGAGTCAGTTTGTAAGGAATGAAGTAGCTGCTGTTAAGTGGCGAGACTCCAAGTGCGTGACTTTGCTTTCAACAGAATGTGGAAAAGATCCTGTTGGAGTTGTGCAAAGATGGTCAAAAAAGGATCACGCCCGTTTATCAGTCCCCTGTCCAGAGGTAATCAAGAGGTACAACACCAAGATGGCTGGAGTAGATGAAATCGATCAGTCCATGGAATACTACAGGATCTTTATAAAAAATAAGAAAATGGACTGTCAAAACTTCATTTCATTTGACAGACATGGGTATCTGCAACTCTTGGAGAGAGTACATCGAAGATACGAAAAAAGCTAATCTACCAAAGAAAGATGTTAAGGACTTGCTCAAATTTAAAATGGAAATTGGAGAAGTATTGGCCAGAAGTGCAAATATATCGCCGCCGAATGCCAGTAGCGATAAACCTGCATGCAGTCAGCCACCCGCAAAAAAATGCACACCGTCAGATCCACCAACAGACATAAGAAAAGACCGCTATGATCACTGGCCTGAGTCTACAGATATTAATAAAAAGCAACAAAAAAATTTTAGGTTTCGAATAAATAATTTTCACGAATCGTTTTAGAAATTATTAATTAATGGATATTTACGAGGCGCTCAATTTTTAGACGGGGTAGGACCAAAAATCATTCGGCAGATTTAGTTTTAGATTTAGATTTATTAATCCGTTGAATTCATGTTACAAAAAGATAGATCTTATAAAATATTGTACATGCTTTTTATGGGAAACTATGAAATAATTCAAAATAAATAAAGGAGAGAAAAAAAAAATAGATAAAGAACGAAATAAAGAAAAGAGAGGATAATGAAAAATTAAAAAAAAAAAGAACTGAGAAAGAAAAGAAAAGCACGCAATGCGATAAAAAGCTTAGCAGAGGAGGAAAATAGTGTATGAGTGGGATGTCAGGAAAGGTAACGTCGATGCACTAGAACATCTCTGCGTAGTATTGAAAAATGAGTGTTGCGAAAGTGTTGCTACCATAAGATCGCTTGATGTGAAGGGGTAACGAATTCTACAGTTGAATGGCATGAACAAAAAAATTGCCGTGAAGTGACCAAATATTTATGACTAGGTGGGATTAATTGCATAGCTCTGTGGGTTCGACCCATTCTAATTTTATTGTATAAGTATTCTGGTATTTTCGTGGTAATGATTTTGTGTAAGAATAGCAGTGGCGTGGCGTCCATATAACACGATTCCTACCGTCTTCCCTTTTAAAAATCCACCAAAAGTAAGCACTATCTGCCAAATAAATATATGAAAAATGAAACCCGTCCCGTATTTTAATTATAAAATAAAATCTACACACTCACACATAAGCTATCGAATAAGTTTAATATTTTCATTCTACCTCTCGTCTGTATCTTCATACCTCATTCAAGAATCAAGATTCAACCACATTCCACAATCCACAAATCACAAACAACAAACCAACGAAGAGTCACAAAAATACTCTTAGTAAAAAGTTTTCAACTACCGCTGCTCTCTATAATAGAATAAAAAATATTTTTCCGTCTTATTTACTTGTTTTATATCCCTTTCTTCTACAAGCATTGCGGTTCCGATCCTCTTTGTTCAACACCCGCTTTTATATTCAAAGAAAAAGACGCTACATTTCGTCTTATAAACCAAATCTCACGCTGAATACTTGGAATTGTTTCATTTCATTCTCCCTTTTGCGATTAGCATTGCGTTTCAATCGGAAGATATCAACATGTTGCAGGAATGCAGGTGCTACGTTTGACTCGTTTTTTTTGCAACATTGTGTCTAATAACACGGTGTTCTTTGACTTATTTCTTTTTTCTTATGACATAATATCTGAATGTGTTATGTGGGTTGATTCTTGATTTTGAATTTGATGTTGATATTGATACTCGTATGCGTGTTGATGGATGTAAGAAGTTGAGCTTTCATTTTTCTCTCTTGTGATAGTTAATGCTTCGATGTTTTTACAAATTTATTGTTATACTTTTGTCTTATGAAATAAAATATGGTAGAATATTATGGCAATTTGTCAGCAGAGTAAATTCAGCATATCGCTTAAGAGAAGTTCATGTCAAATAAAATACCGATACCGACACTTGTTTTTTTTTTAAGCAGGAATTCAAATTTTAATTTAGAATCAGTTGGAATTTATTGACAGACTGCGTTGCACAAGTGCAATAACTTGAAAAAATCTAGTGTTTTGTAAAGCCAATTTGATAAAATCTTAAATTAAAATAGTGAAAGATAGAATAGATGTGAAAGTGAAAGTGAAGGTTAATGTGTAATTTTTTAGTTTCTTTTATTACCAACCAACTTACTGATAAAAACATTTTAGCTTCTTAATTTTAGTGCAGTTTTAGATTTTTTTTTGGAAATGTCTTTGATTAGTGTAGATTGCTGTTTAACTGATTTCCTCCTGGAGGATTCAAATAGTTTTAGTAAGCTATCTTTTCTTGATAAAAAAAAAGTTATAGACGTAGGGCGCTCTATGCCTTTTATAAATATTAATTACCAAAGGAGAGATGGTTTTGTGACACATTTTAATGTTTCCTTATACCAAAAATATAAGTGGCTAACTGGGAGTTGCAAGCTTAATAAAATGTTTTGTTTTCCTTGTCTTCTTTTTTCAAACTCCGCCAGTGTTTGGATTAATTCTTCGAAAAAACATATTAAGACAGAAAAACATATTCGTTGTTGTTTATCCCTACACGAATTCGGCACGAATCGCATTGAAACTTCTTTAGGAAATTCTTTCGTTGTTCATAATAAAAAAGTAGATAAAAATCGGAAACTAATGGAACGTTTTATTGACACGGTCATTTTATTAGGCAGACAGGAGTTAGCATTTCGCGGTCATGATGAAAGGTCTAGTTCAGATAATCGTGGCAATTATGTCGAAGCGGTTTATTTTTTATCTAAATATGACACTTTATTGGAATCCCATTTAGAGCAGTGTTCAAGTACACACAATCCAATTTTTTCAGGTTTATCCAACGATATTCAAAACGATTTGATACATAGTATCGCGGCGGTTATTAAATCCGAAATTAAAACGGAAATCAAGGATGCTCGGTTCGTGTCGATTATGATCGACGAAACACCAGATTTGAGTCATAGGGAACAACTGAGTGCCATATTTCGGTACTTGTCAGAGGATGGTATACAAGAAAGATTTCTTGGATTTTTTGACGTTAGCGCAAGTCGTAATGCAAATGAGTTATCCAATCATATATTTAAAATTCTTGAAACATACGACTGCAAGGAAAAGTTAATAGGACAATCCTACGATGGTGCCGCAGTTATGTCCGGCGAGGGGGGTGGTGTTCAAAAGAAGGTCCTTGATTAATGCCCGATGGCAAATTTTATTCCTTGTTATGCACATGTTTTAAATTTAGTACTATCCCGATCTCTAGAAAACATAGCAGAACTTAAACTATTTTTTGGCTATACTAATAGCATCGTTCGATTTTTTAATAAATCCACAAAGCGGTCCAATCTTTTAAAACAAATTTCCAATCGACGCATGCCAGGAGTATCGGAAACTCGATGGCATTATCATTCAAGAATAATAAACGTAATCTTTAACTGTAGAATAGATATAATTGAAAGTTTTAGTAAAATAATTAATGACTCTAGGGAATGGGATACTGACACACTTTCGATGGCAGAAAGTTTATTAAATAAATTAGAGAGCAAGGAATTCTGTTTTTTGCTTCATACCCTTTCTGAAATATTTGCAAAGACCGATGTATTATTTAATTTAATTCAAAAAAAACAAACAGACGTTAGTTATGCCAAGCAAGAAATCGAACGTTTTGAGTCATGGATAAGCTCTGACTTTTTAAATATGTTTGAAGTTATTTATGACAGCGTAAATGATTGCATCGAACCTCCACGTAAACGCAGGTTGCTTGACTTCGATTTGAAGACGAATTATAAGCGCCTTTTTGTTAAAATTAAAGACAATATAGTTAGCCAAATAAATGCCAGATATAAATCATTTAGTAATCTTACATTTTTGGATTTACTAAATAATTTGAAGTATGACACTTTTTCTCGTTCCAGTCCAGATGTAAAAATATCTTCCCTAATTAAGTTTTTTCCTAGAATTTTTGACTTCACGGCATTAAAAAATGAACTTAATGTTTTATATTCTTCGTCGTCACTTCGGCAGTTTGAGGTTCTCGACCTTCACAACCATTTGAATAGTGAAGCATTGAAAGAAGTGTTCCCTCAAGTCTTAAACTTAAGTAGTTTACTTTTAACACTTCCCATTTCCGTCGCCTCCGTTGAGAGGTCTTTTTCTGCTTTAAAAAGAATTCATACTTATTTAAGAAACTCACAGGGCGAGGATAGGCTCTCTGATTTAGCCCTCATATCGATAGAAAGAAGACTTCTTCTTAAAATTAAAAATAGACCAAACTTCTATGAAAGGGTATTGGCAGAGTTTATCAAAAAAGATCGTCGAATAGCATTAGAATACAAATAATTATAAAGAACTAATATTTTAACAAAACTTTTCACTTTTTTTTTTTTTTTAAGTGTGTGAATTTTAGCTGTTTTTAATTTTGATTTATTTTTATTGCTGACATTATTATTTGTATCGTTTTTATATTTTAACAAATATAAAGAATTATCCATATAATTCTTCTGAATTTTCTTATTTTAAAATTACTATCCACATTATGCTGAATTTTTTTAAGTTATTGTATCATGCGTCTGTCAAGACCGGCTTCTTTTGAAGCCACTTTTGTTATGCTTTAAGCTCATTGTTGATTGAAATATTAATGTCTTGAAGTATAAAAAATGTGGCTAGAATATTTTTGCTAAGTCAATGTGGAATGCATATTATGTAGATACAATATCCCCATTAAAAATTATTTTATTTCAGGTTTTAAAGATTTTTATTTTTATAGGTGACTAAATTTTTCAACGTCTTCCCTTTTAAAATTATCCACGCCACGCCACTGAAGAATAGAATGGTTCGATATTTTAAAAGGGCTGTTAGGGAACAGCCAGTAATTCGTTGGGTGTAGCCGGAGATGTGCTCATGTCTGTTTATATCGAAGATGTACCTAGCACAGCTATTGTAGGCAACATTTAGTTTTCGTTTGGACTCGGAGTCCATATTGGAAAAAATTTCACAACCGTAAAGAATAATTGTCAGAAGAAAGGCCTTGACTAGCTTAAGTTTAGCACCTACCGGAAGATACCTTTTTGTTGGACTAAGGCCTCGAAGTGCACCGTAGATTTTCGCAACGATTTTAGATATATGTAAGTTCCACGTCAAGTTTCGGGTAAAATGGACTCCTAAGTTTTTTATGTTTTCAACGCACTCTGGCTGACGGCCCTTCCGGCCATGCCTCAAAAGATTTATGTTTTTTTTTCAACTGTTTTGTAAATACCACTTTTTATGAATTAATAAATCCACTACTACTACTACTACTACTACTACTACTACTACTACTATTACTTGTCGAGAACAAGTTGTGGCGTCACACGGCTATGGCTGGTTCTGCTGATAATCAAAGCTTTCGTTTTGTTAGAGTTAAGTTGAAGTCTGTTTGATTTGAACCAAGAAAAAACTTTATCGAGCTCCTGATTTAGTGTGGCATTGGAACGATTTATATGTGATTCCGGAAACATCAAATATAGTTGCACATCGTCTGCATATATATGATGATTACATATGGAGAAACTCGCCGCAATGTCGTTTATAAAACAGGAAAATAGTAGCGGCCCTAATACGGAGCCTTGAGGAACACCGGAGTGGAGAGGTAGAAGTGAGGAACATTCATTTCGGTGTGTTACGTACTGATATCAATCCGACAAATATGATTTTACTAACCGACAAAAACTATCCTCGAAACCAAATTGTAGCGTAAGCTTATGCAACAAGATACTATGATCAACGCAATCAAATGCCTTGGAGAAATCTAAAAAGACAATACAACCCATCATATTCAGGTATAGACCCAAGCCGAATACGCCGAAACCGACACCAAACTCGGAAGCTAAGACAGCGCAAGAATGGGTGAAGGTTGCGAAAAAGAAGCGTGCAGCAGATGTGAAAAAACCACAGCGTCCAGATGCGATAGTAATCAAGAAGACTAGCGAAATATCGTACGCTGACCTACTCCGGAAACTGAAGGCGGATCCGGCGCTAAAGGAAGTAGGGACTAATGTTAGCCGAATCCGTAAAACTGCAAGCGGTGACCTTTTACTGTCGCTAAAAAATACTGCAAATCCTTCAACCGCAGTCTTTAAAAACAAAATTAAGGAAGCGCTGGGAGAGAATGGTAACGTTTGGTCCCTTACACAAGAGGTCTTGCTTGAATGCAAAGATATAGACGAAGTGACGTCGAAAGAGGAGATCTGTGCTGCTTTAACAGGTCAAATAAATTTCGAACTTAAAGTCGCGATGATCAAAAACGTTAGAAAAGCCTATGGTGGAACACAAACAGCCACCATAAGCCTACCAACGGAGACGGCGAACAGGCTGCTAAAAATGGGAAAAGTGCGAATCGGTTGGGTCTACTGCCGAATACGGGCAAAGACTGTACCCAAGCGTTGCTTTAGATGCCTCGAGTTCGGACACTTCGCAAGGGCATGCAAAAGCCCAAACGACCGAACGGATCTGTGTATTAGATGCGGAGAAAAAGGTCATAAATTAAAAGACTGCAAAGCCAGACCAAAATGCCTGCTTTGCGAAGCGAAAAATGTTGAATTTGGACATATAACTGGTAGTAGAAGATGTCCTGAATACAAGAAAGCGGTGGAAATTATTTCGAAAAAAATATGAACCTACTACAGCTTAATTTAAATCACTGTGAAGCGGCTCAAGACCTCCTACAACAAACTGTTCGTGAACAGAAAGTTGACGTAGCGATTCTCTGTGAACAATATAGGAATCTATCGGGCAATAACTGGGTTGCCGACACGACGAAAACATCTGCAATCTGGGTTTGCGGAGACGTCTCCATTCAGGAACGCTCGGAGGTGCCGGAGAAATTCTTCATATGGGCTAAGATAAACGGTATTTATATATACAGCTGTTATATTCCACCTAGCGTTACTATTGACATTTTTGAGATGATTTTGGACAGACTAGTCGCCGACGTAACCGGTAAGAGTCCCGTCATAATCGCAGGGGATTTTAACGCATGGGCCTCGGAATGGGGCAGTTCATATACGAATCGTAGAGGGACTGTTCTACAAGAAGCATTCTCTTGTTTAGATATTATTTTAGCTAACAGCGGAAGAACGAACACTTTTAGTACAGCTAGATCGGCATCTATCATCGATATCACTTTTGCAAGCAGTAGGCTGCTAAGTGATGGTAGCTGGCGCGTGAGCGACCATTACACGCATAGTGACCACAACGCTATTTTATTCAGCGCGAGCACTGTATCGACAAACATTACTAACCGGACGACGCTGAAGCGATCGAAGTGGAATGTCAACACTCTAGATGAAGATCTTTTAAGCTTCGTTGTCAGTGAGGCGATAATAGAACCCAGAAGTGCAACGGAATTCGTAGAACAGGTATCACGGCTAGTTGTTAACGCCTGTAATACGTCAATGTCTAAGTTAGGAACGGGAAAACATCGACCTCCAGTGTATTGGTGGACTCCCGAAATCGCGGAACTTAGATCGGCGTGCCATCGGACACGAAGAATTTACCAGCGCTCCCGGACTCATAACGCCAATGACCAACAACTGCAACTCTTACGTAGCGCACATCGAGAAGCGAGAATCCGCCTAAAAAAAGCAATTAAATCTAGCAAGCGTCTTTGCTTTAGAAATCTATGCGAAGAACTCAATAACGACGTATGGGGTAAAGCTCACAAAAACGTTTCGATGAAGCTTAGAGGTCCCCGCATGCAATCGCCAACATGCCCAGTATTGTTACGACAAATAGTTGAGACACTATTTCCTCGCCAAGAAGGACAGGCGACAGGTAGGCACAGTAGTCTAAGGGTTCACGAGAACGAGCCTATTCCCATCATAACACGAGAAGAATTATTCAAAGCATGTAAAAAGGTACGCGATCGAAAAGCTCCGGGAGTGGATGGTATTCCAAATAAAGCCCTTAAGATAGCAATCAAAACGCGACCCGACTTATTTGCCGAAATGTTTAACGCGTGTCTTCAGGAAAGCATTTTTCCTGAGCCTTGGAAACGCCAAAGACTTGTCTTACTTCCAAAAGGTAAGGGAAATCCAAACGAACCATCATCTTATCGTCCTATTTGTTTATTAGACACGATTGGTAAAATCCTTGAGCGGATAATTTACAATAGGCTCCAGCCAGCAATTGAAACTGCAGGAGGCCTCTCGGAACACCAATACGGTTTTCGTAAGTCAAGATCTACCGTAGACGCAATTAACGCGGTAATAACGAGAGCACAGGCCGCTATAGAGGGAAGGCGTTGGAAAGGAGGCACCAAAAAGTATTGCGCCGTTATAACCTTAGACGTAAAAAACGCGTTTAATTCGGCGAATTGGCAACGCATTATAAACTGTCTTTACCGGATTGAAATACCAGACTATCTCCGTAAAATTATAAAGAACTACTTTGTGAATAGAGTCCTCCTCTATGACTCTGATGAGGGAGTTAAAGAGTACGAAGTTACTGGTGGTGTACCACAAGGCTCTGTCCTAGGTCCCTTGCTGTGGAACGTCATGTATGACGAAATTCTTCGCCTGGAGATTCCAAGAGAATCGTCAATTATCGGCTTCGCAGACGACATCGCCGTGGTTGTTGTCGCGAAAACTATAGAAGATGTCGAACTGCACTGCAACGAGACAGTTGCTACTGTACAAAGATGGCTAGCTAGCGCGGGCTTGCAACTCACAGAACATAAGACAGAAGCAGTGCTTATTACGAGTAGGAAAGTAAGGGAAACGATAACGTTTAGAGTAGGAGAGCATCTAGTTGTTTCCCAACCGTTCATTAAATACCTCGGAGTGATTATTGATGCTCGTCTAAGCTTCAAAAATCACCTAGAGTACATATGCAACAAGTCTTCAAAAACTGTTAGTGCACTTTCAAGGTTGATGAGTAACATCGGAGGACCAAGGCAGAATAAAAGAATGCTTCTTGCAAGAGCTGCCGGCTCAATACTCATGTACGCAGTAGAAATATGGTCGAATGCCGCGAAAGTTAAGTCTTATGTGCGGGGAATCAAATCCGTCCACCGCCTTAGCGCATTAAGAGTCGCCTGTGCATTTCGAACTGTTTCGAACGATGCTGTACTAGTCGTATCTTCAATGCTACCTATCGACATACTTGCTGAAGAAACAAAAACTTTAAGAACCGAGCGAGTCCGAAATGGCCAGTTAGATTCCGAAACAAGGAAACTCGAAAGAAATCGCAGTATCGCAATCTGGCAAGAACGTTGGAACGAATCCTTAAAGGGAAGATGGACATATCGTCTCATACCAGTGATCGACGCATGGATTAAACGAAGTCATGGCGAAACAAACTTCTACCTGACTCAGTTCTTGACGGGTCATGGCTGTTACAGAGAATATCTCTTTAAACGCGGATATGAATCCATCCCAAACTGTCCGCATTGTAAAACAGTTTCGGAAAACGCGGAACATGTGTTCTTTCATTGCCCACGATACGAAACCGAGAGGATCACCCTACGGGATCAATTTGGGGAGTGGCCCACTCCCGATAATGTCGTTAATCACATGCTTCAGAATGCTGAAAACTGGACCACTGTATGTAACGTGGCGGTGCGCATACTAAGCGATCTAAGGCGTTTAGAGCGCCAACGTAAAGCGGATAATGCAAATCATAGAGTTAGACGAAGCTAAGACTCCATACCGACCCCCGTGAAGTAATGCCTAACGGCGGTTCCGCGGAGGATATATAAAATCGGTCTGTTCAGGAAGGGAGGTGGTTTTAGCCGGTAAGAATCCGGCACTACCAGTGGACGTCGGACCATTGCTGCCTATGCAAGGTTTCCACCTTCCACCGCAAAAAAAAAAAAAAAAAAAAAAAAAAAAAACCCTCGCGTATATCTTCGCATACCTTAAGCAGAGCTGTGGTGCCATTATGATTTGCACGGAAACCCGATTGTAAATTAGTAATCAACTTCTTCTCATTGAGATAAGTCTTAATTTGTCTACTTACAAGAATCTCGAAAGCTTTGCTTAGGAAAGGAAGGATAGTAATGGGTCGAAAATCATTGCTATTAGCTTTTGGAAGTGGAACAATTTTGCCAATTTTCCAGCTATTGGGATATGTTGTTGTTGTTGTTGTTGTTGTTGTTGTTGTTGTTGTTGTTGTTGTTGTTGTTGTTGTTGTTGTTGTTGTTGTTGTTGTTGTTGTTGTTGTTGTTGTTGTTGTTGTTGTTGTTGTTGTTGTTGTTGTTGTTGTTGTTGTTGTTGTTGTTGTTAATATTGTATTAAATATATGTGTGATATGAGGTAAGATGATTGGTAGTAACACTTTTACAAAGTCCGGGTTCATATTGTCCGAGCCTGTAGCTTTGGATTTGATCTTAAGAATTGCTACACCTACACTTACCTCATCAAAACGAGACAACGAACGAAAACCCACAATTCATGCTTCCAATAAATTGGAGTAGTAATATTCGAAACTGGTGTGGAAATAATTGGTTGGACAAATTGTGCATTTAGATCATTGAGATTTACATTATTCGGTAGAATATGCTTTTCTTTATTAATGCCTATTTGGCGGATATTTTTCCAGAAAAGATTGCTGGAATCACAAGTATTAAATTTATTTTCATAAAAGGTCCTTTTGTTCGTACGAATCAAAGCAGTTACCATATTACGGGTGCGTTTAAATTCATCGTAGATGCCAGAACATTTATATCTTCTCCACCTAGAGAATAACAGGTTTCTAGATCTGATAAGGACGCGGACTTCTTCGGTAAACCATGGAATATTCCCATTTCCCGTCTTTTTTGTTTTTAGTGGTACATACTTATTAAAAAGATAGAGAATAGCCGCGTTTTATTATCCCAATGATCTTGATACGGATCCGATCTGATAATAAAACGATCTGGATCATCAGTGGCAAATTGTGGCAACAGTTGTTTTTAACACATAACAGACGATACCAGGTATTTCAAGTTTCGATTGGCACTCAGCCATATTGCAAATATAGGGTACAATGTGCCGTCACAATATGATCGCTTGTTGTGTCGGGGGTGTTGCCATTTGAATACAAATCAACATAAATTTTGCATTCAATATTTTTTTTCCAGAAACTATGTTCAAATGTTATGTTCAAATATGCAACATATTAACAGTATTGTACTGCTAATATTTCCATTAATTTTTGTGTATTATATTACGAAGCAAAACATCTCAAAAGTCGCAGTGGTAAATTATTCGAATATGAAAATATGCTAATTGATTTTTTGTGTTATTAATAGTGTTTCATATTTTGGTCTGGCAATATTATTGTGTTCCTATAATTTCCTATAATTTAAATAAGCAACGCCACGAAAAAACAGGTAGTGAGTTTTGTAATTACATTTTGGATCACGATTACTGATCCCGATAAATAGCAAGATCCTGTGTTATTTTTGTTTTACGTATTAAATTGATCCAGATCCAGATCCGCATGGATAATAAAACACAGCTAATATTAGAGTGGAAAAAATCAACTTGTCTAGATGTTTCGTTGGTTGTGTATAACGGTGCCCTATTTAAGCTTGCGCATTCGCTGAACAGGTTACCTACATTAATATTAGAGAAATCATGGAAAGTCACTGTCTCTTTTCCTGTATTTGATGGATACAAATTAAGTGTAAGAATAATCATAGAGGGCGGGCCAATAAGTCCGTGACTTTTGGAATAAAACACAGATTTTTTGATAAATTTTTTTTTTTATTTTTCACCGTAGTCTCCCTTGAGCTCTATAAACTTTGTCCAACGCTTCTCCAATTTTTTTATCCCTTCCAAAAAAAATGATTTGTCGAGGTCCTCAAAATAGGCCTTTATTTGCGAGATGACTTCATCATTGGAGTCAAATCTTTTTCCACCAAGCCATTTCTTCAGGTTTGGGAACAAGAAGTAGTCGCTCGGAGCCAAATCTGGAGAATAGGGTGGATGAGGGAGCAATTCATAGCCCAATTCATGTTTTTTTGCCATGGCAACTGCACATGTGTGCACCCTTGCATTGTCTTGGTGGAAAAGAACTTTTTTCTTGGCCAAATGAGGTCGGTTTTTTTTCAAATCGTCATTGAATCGGTCCAATAAGTTGGCATAATATTCCCCATTGATTGTTCTTCCCTTTTGAAGGTAGTCAATGTGGATTATCCCGTGTGCATCCCAAAAAACAGTCGCCATAACTTTATTGGCTGACAAACCCACCTTGGCCTTCTTTGGCGCCGATTCACCCTTAGAAATCCACTGTTTTGACTGTTGTTTGGTCTCTGGTGTATTGTGATGGATCCATGTTTTGTCCACGGTTACAAAACGGTGCAAAACCTCCTCCATATTGCGATTAAACAACGCCAAACCTTCCTGTGAAGTTGTTACACGATTGCGTTTGTGGTCGACTGTGAGCAAACGCGGCACCCATCTTACGGAAAGCTTTCTCATGCCCAAGTGATCATTCAAAATTGAAAACACTGAGCCATGCGAGATCCCTACGGCTTCCACAATCTCTCGCACTTTCAATCTTCGGTCGGCCAACACCATATCGTGAATTTTTTCGATTGTTTCGGGTGTAGAGACCAGGGCTGTCGTTTCAAGACAAAAAGCAGCAGCACTACCAGTCGACAAAAAGCAGTACTAAGCAGTACCCATACCCATAGCGAATACGATATAGCTATCTATCAACTACTACTACTAATCAACGTTAAAATTAAAAAACTTAACACACTTATGTAAATTTCTTATACATACTCTATATTTTATAAAAAAAAAAATAAGACAATTCAATTGCACAAAGTAGTTAAAAAGTAAAAAAAAAAAATTGTAAAATAGGAAGACATGTTTTTAGAGTTGGGGACACAATCCCGAAAAACAAAATCCCGAAAATCCAAAATCCCGAAAACCCAAAATCCAGAAAATCCAAAATCCCGAAAAGCCAGAATCCCGAAAAGCCAGAATCCCGAAAAGCCAAAATCCCGAAAAAAGAATTCTTTATTTAATTTTGAATGTATTTAAAATAGACAAGTGTTTGTCCATTCCATTTACTGTAATAATATTTTGAAATTGATTGCGTTGTAATGTTTTGCAATTCGCAACGTGCATTCAGTTGAATTGATCTCAAATAGTGTGATAGCTGACCGACTAGATTTTTGTTAGACAGTGAACATCGTAATACAAAGTGAATATCGTGCATGCCTTTATAATTAAAAACTTTATATTATCAGTGACATTTTGTGTTTGAAGTCTTAAGTGGAAATGAACGTGTCGTGTCCGTCGTGAAAACTAACAAACAGCATGAGAAACTGCTTATTGACGGCTACAAAAAATACTAGGATACATTTTACTGGGAGTGTGAGCAGCGAAAGCCTTCTGAAATAAGTTATCTCAGAATAATTGTGTACAATATGAACTAGAACTTGTATTATATTATTTTGTCATTGATCGTTTTTGATATGTTTTTGTAAGACTTGAACTGTTTTTGTTATGTTTTATTTATTTGAAGTTTTTTATTTTGTTTATTTTGTTAAATAAAATTGCCAAATTTTTTTGTTGGTACAATACAATTTTTAGTTTCATTTTCGAGATTTTGGTCTTTCGGAATTGTGGGTTTTCGGGATTTTAGTTTTTCGGGATTGTGGCATTCGGGATTTTGGATTTTCGGGATTTTGGGCTTTCGGGATTACGTTTTTCGGGATTCTGTCCGACTCCCATGTTTTTAGCATCAGTCTTATGTACATTTTGAATACATTTGATAATTGATATCACATTTGGATTGTAAATGCGATTATTAAATATATATAAGATGAAAAATAGATCACTGTTTACAAAAAAGAAACAATTCCAATGCAAGAAAAAGCATTTCAAAATTCGTTATTTATAATTAATTAAAGAAGTTACGTATTACGATATTTTTTTAACAAATTTGGTGATGGCTTAAATTCGTAGCTTTTGTAGTTATCGAGCAAAAATTTGGCGCAAAGGATGCCACTTACTGTTGATACATTTAAACAGTTCCTAGTTTTTGTCTTAATAAGATTGAGCTCCGAAAAAACTCTTTCGCAAGTGGCACTACTATGAGGTAGGGCAATTAATGATCCAATGAAAGTGCAAGAATAGGTATTAACATAAGATGACGTAAGACATAATTCTTATTTTGGAACTGATTTCGCAAAAAGGATTTCGCAGTTCTAACTGAAATTTTTTTGTAGGTAGAAGAAGGCCTAAAAACAACGTTTGCACAAATTATAGCTTAAGAAAACGCGTAAAAATCCGAAAAAAAAAATGTTTAAAATATTCGTTTTTAACCTCAATCTGTCAATAAATTCCATTGAAAAGACATTCAGAAAATAGCAGCATTCAATGCTATTAATTGTAGGTTCATGTATTAACTAGACTATGAGAGATTTAATTGGAATTGGAATCGAAACAGGATTGATTTAATGTAATCTTAGAAAATATTGTAAAAAAATGTTGTGAACGTTAGAATGAGCATTAAGGATACTATACTTTTGAGACAATCGTGTCTTTCTGGGTTTTTCTTTTCTTTTCTGTGAAATCACAAGTAGATCCCATATACAGAACAATGTGTACCTACCCACCTGCTTGGGTTCACTGTTAGATTTGGGATAGGTGCGAGGTACGTTGTGAAATCACAAGTTGATCTCATAAGCGATACAACCCCCCTGCTTGGGTTCACTACTACATTTAGCATATTCATTATAATTTTCAAAAATATAATAATTAATAAGAAACCGTATCTAAATTTTTGTTATCAATTATATATATATATATATATATATCAGTGGCGTGGCGTGGATAATTTTAAAAGGGAAGACGTTGAAAAATTTAGTCACCTATAAAAATAAAAATCTTTAAAACCTGAAATAAAATAATTTTTAATGGGGATATTGTATCTACATAATATGCATTCCACATTGACTTAGCAAAAATACTCTAGCCACATTTTTTATACTTCAAGACATTAATATTTCAATCAACAATGAGCTTAAAGCATAACAAAAGTGGCTTCAAAAGAAGCCGGTCTTGACAGACGCATGATACAATAACTTAAAAAAATTCAGCATAATGTGGATAGTAATTTTAAAATAAGAAAATTCAGAAGAATTATATGGATAATTCTTTATATTTGTTAAAATATAAAAACGATACAAATAATAATGTCAGCAATAAAAATAAATCAAAATTAAAAACAGCTAAAATTCACACACTTAAAAAAAAAAAAAAAGTGAAAAGTTTTGTTAAAATATTAGTTCTTTATAATTATTTGTATTCTAATGCTATTCGACGATCTTTTTTGATAAACTCTGCCAATACCCTTTCATAGAAGTTTGGTCTATTTTTAATTTTAAGAAGAAGTCTTCTTTCTATCGATATGAGGGCTAAATCAGAGAGCCTATCCTCGCCCTGTGAGTTTCTTAAATAAGTATGAATTCTTTTTAAAGCAGAAAAAGACCTCTCAACGGAGGCGACGGAAATGGGAAGTGTTAAAAGTAAACTACTTAAGTTTAAGACTTGAGGGAACACTTCTTTCAATGCTTCACTATTCAAATGGTTGTGAAGGTCGAGAACCTCAAACTGCCGAAGTGACGACGAAGAATATAAAACATTAAGTTCATTTTTTAATGCCGTGAAGTCAAAAATTCTAGGAAAAAACTTAATTAGGGAAGATATTTTTACATCTGGACTGGAACGAGAAAAAGTGTCATACTTCAAATTATTTAGTAAATCCAAAAATGTAAGATTACTAAATGATTTATATCTGGCATTTATTTGGCTAACTATATTGTCTTTAATTTTAACAAAAAGGCGCTTATAATTCGTCTTCAAATCGAAGTCAAGCAACCTGCGTTTACGTGGAGGTTCGATGCAATCATTTACGCTGTCATAAATAACTTCAAACATATTTAAAAAGTCAGAGCTTATCCATGACTCAAAACGTTCGATTTCTTGCTTGGCATAACTAACGTCTGTTTGTTTTTTTTGAATTAAATTAAATAATACATCGGTCTTTGCAAATATTTCAGAAAGGGTATGAAGCAAAAAACAGAATTCCTTGCTCTCTAATTTATTTAATAAACTTTCTGCCATCGAAAGTGTGTCAGTATCCCATTCCCTAGAGTCATTAATTATTTTACTAAAACTTTCAATTATATCTATTCTACAGTTAAAGATTACGTTTATTATTCTTGAATGATAATGCCATCGAGTTTCCGATACTCCTGGCATGCGTCGATTGGAAATTTGTTTTAAAAGATTGGACCGCTTTGTGGATTTATTAAAAAATCGAACGATGCTATTAGTATAGCCAAAAAATAGTTTAAGTTCTGCTATGTTTTCTAGAGATCGGGATAGTACTAAATTTAAAACATGTGCATAACAAGGAATAAAATTTGCCATCGGGCATTCATCAAGGACCTTCTTTTGAACACCACCCCCCTCGCCGGACATAACTGCGGCACCATCGTAGGATTGTCCTATTAACTTTTCCTTGCAGTCGTATGTTTCAAGAATTTTAAATATATGATTGGATAACTCATTTGCATTACGACTTGCGCTAACGTCAAAAAATCCAAGAAATCTTTCTTGTATACGAGTACCATCCTCTGACAAGTACCGAAATATGGCACTCAGTTGTTCCCTATGACTCAAATCTGGTGTTTCGTCGATCATAATCGACACGAACCGAGCATCCTTGATTTCCGTTTTAATTTCGGATTTAATAACCGCCGCGATACTATGTATCAAATCGTTTTGAATATCGTTGGATAAACCTGAAAAAATTGGATTGTGTGTACTTGAACACTGCTCTAAATGGGATTCCAATAAAGTGTCATATTTAGATAAAAAATAAACCGCTTCGACATAATTGCCACGATTATCTGAACTAGACCTTTCATCATGACCGCCAAATGCTAACTCCTGTCTGCCTAATAAAATGACCGTGTCAATAAAACGTTCCATTAGTTTCCGATTTGTATCTACTTTTTTATTATGAACAACGAAAGAATTTCCTAAAGAAGTTTCAATGCGATTCGTGCCGAATTCGTGTAGGGATAAACAACAACGAATATGTTTTTCTGTCTTAATATGTTTTTTCGAAGAATTAATCCAAACACTGGCGGAGTTTGAAAAAAGAAGACAAGGAAAACAAAACATTTTATTAAGCTTGCAACTCCCAGTTAGCCACTTATATTTTTGGTATAAGGAAACATTAAAATGTGTCACAAAACCATCTCTCCTTTGGTAATTAATATTTATAAAAGGCATAGAGCGCCCTACGTCTATAACTTTTTTTTTATCAAGAAAAGATAGCTTACTAAAACTATTTGAATCCTCCAGGAGGAAATCAGTTAAACAGCAATCTACACTAATCAAAGACATTTCCAAAAAAAAATCTAAAACTGCACTAAAATTAAGAAGCTAAAATGTTTTTATCAGTAAGTTGGTTGGTAATAAAAGAAACTAAAAAATTACACATTAACCTTCACTTTCACTTTCACATCTAACTTTTCACTATTTTAATTTAAGATTTTATCAAATTGGCTTTACAAAACACTAGATTTTGTCAAGTTATTGCACTTGTGCAACGCAGTCTGTCAATAAATTCCAACTGATTCTAAATTAAAATTTGAATTCCTGCTTAAAAAAAAAACAAGTGTCGGTATTTTATTTGACATGAACTTCTCTTAAGCGATATGCTGAATTTACTCTGCTGACAAATTGCCATAATATTCTACCATATTTTATTTCATAAGACAAAAGTATAACAATAAATTTGTAAAAACATCGAAGCATTAACTATCACAAGAGAGAAAAATGAAAGCTCAACTTCTTACATCCATCAACACGCATACGAGTATCAATATCAACATCAAATTCAAAATCAAGAATCAACCCACATAACACATTCAGATATTATGTCATAAGAAAAAAGAAATAAGTCAAAGAACACCGTGTTATTAGACACAATGTTGGAAAAAAAAACGAGTCAAACGTAGCACCTGCATTCCTGCAACATGTTGATATCTTCCGATTGAAACGCAATGCTAATCGCAAAAGGGAGAATGAAATGAAACAATTCCAAGTATTCAGCGTGAGATTTGGTTTATAAGACGAAATGTAGCGTCTTTTTCTTTGAATATAAAAGCGGGTGTTGAACAAAGAGGATCGGAACCGCAATGCTTGTAGAAGAAAGGGATATAAAACAAGTAAATAAGACGGAAAAATATTTTTTATTCTATTATAGAGAGCAGCGGTAGTTGAAAACTTTTTACTAAGAGTATTTTTGTGACTCTTCGTTGGTTTGTTGTTTGTGATTTGTGGATTGTGGAATGTGGTTGAATCTTGATTCTTGAATGAAGTATGAAGATACAGACGAGAGGTAGAATGAAAATAGTAAACTTATTCGATAGCTTATGTGTGAGTGTGTAGATTTTATTTTATAATTAAAATACGGGACGGGTTTCATTTTTCATATATTTATTTGGCAGATAGTGCTTACTTTTGGTGGATTTTTAAAAGGGAAGACGGTAGGAATCGTGTTATATGAACGCCACGCCACTGATATATATATATAATATATATATGTATAAATATATGTATGTAATAAAACATTTTCATGCTCAGGTGTGAACGCTTCCACTCAAATAGTTTGTTTTCAACTTCACCTATCATAATTTTTTAATTTTAATTTAATTTTTAATTTGGTGAGGGCAGAGATAGCCCTCATTTATTTGGCTTACTACAAGCTAAAACTAACATCTAATGAATAACTTAAATACTAAAACTTAAAAAAATAAGAAAGCTTAAAACTAAAGCTTAAGGATTAGGGGAATGGTGAAGGAGATCGATTTTAAGGCGGGCAGGGTTACGGTTGAAATCAAAGACGGAAAGATTTGAGTTAACCTTCTGCAGCATACGGGAGATTGGTTCGTTGGAGCCATATGAGGTTCGATGGGTCGGAAGGTAAAAGAGACGAGGGCAGCGTAAATTACGAGGATTAGTGTTAAAGAAAATAGAGTTGTTAAGAGAGGCGCAGTCGACGGAGCCTGAGAGTAGGCGATAAATGAAAAGAATGTCCGCAGCGTCCCTACGATCCTCAAGGGATTTCATGTTGATGAGATTTAGGCGATCTGAGTATGGAGGCAACATAAAAGGATCATTCCAAGGCAATCCTCGAAGAGCAAATCGAAGGAAGCGACGTTGGATGTTCTCGATTCTGAGCACGTGAACTTGATGAAAAGGAGACCAAGCTTGGCTGGCGTACTCAAGGAGGGGGCGAACAAAAGTGGTGTAGAGGGATCTAGTCACGTAGGGGTTGCAGAATTCTTTAGACCAGCGTTTAACAAAGCCAAGTGAGGCGTTGGCTTTACGAATTATTTCGTCAATATGTAAACGAAAATTTAACTCACTGTCGTACAATATTCCAAGGTCACGGAGAGATTGAACGAAGGAGATTGGTTGACCATGGAGAAGGTAGTGACGGGGAGGGGATTTGTTGCGCTTGCGCGATAGGGTAATAGATTGGCATTTGGGAATGTTAAGCTCTAAGCAATTTTTGAGGCACCAGGTTGAGAACCGATCAAGGTCTTGTTGAAGGAGAGAGGAGTCATAAGGTGAAGAAACGAGTTTAAAGAATTTGGTATCGTCGGCGTATAGAGAAAGAGAGGAGTGATTAATGACCTTTTCAATGTCGTTTATAGTGAGGATGAAGAGAAGGGGGCCCAAATGACTGCCTTGCGGAACACCAGAGGTTGCCAAGAAAGGGGCCGATAGGACGGATCTGAAGCGAACACTATAAAACCGGTTTTCCAGGTAGGAAGATATCCATTTTAACAAAATGGGTTCAAACCCAAGAGCGGACAATTTAAAATGAATTAATTGATGAGGTATCTTATCAAAGGCCTTGCTAAAGTCAGTTGCAATAACGTCAACTTCGTTGCCGTTCTCTAATGCTGACAGGGCAAATGACACGAATTCGACAAGATTTGTAGTGGTTGATCTACCTTTCAGAAAGCCATGTTGGTAAGGGGAAATAAGAGACTTGCATCGAAAGCTTAAGGCTTCGTATATGATACTTTCGAAGATTTTGGGAATATGTGAGAGTTTGGCAATAGGGCGATAATTAGTGATTTCACTTTTTAATCCTTTTTTGTGTATCGGGGTGATGAAAGCGCTCTTCCAAATCTGTGCTGGGAGAGAGATAGACGAAAGAGGAAAGAAAGAGGGACCGACAAATTGGAAGCACACTTCTTGAGAAAAATTGCGGGGAGGCCATCTGGGCCGGGTGAGAATTCATCGTTTAGCTTTTGTAACTTATTTTCGATGAGAGTATGGTCAATAGTTTGAGAGAGAAAGGGGCCAATAGAGAAGTTAGGTAGGTAGCTGAAGTACGTGGAGTCCGGTACAAATAAGTTGCCAGAGAAAGATTGCTTGAAAAATGCGGCAAATGAGTTGGCAATGGTATGTGGGTCCGTAAATGATACGTTTTCATAAGAGAGAGAAGGAGGGTAGCCGTCTGATTTTTTTTTGTAGTTGACAAATCGGAAAAAGGACTTGGGGTCATTTATTAAGTTGACTTGTGCAGTATTTATATAGCGTTGGTAGAGAGAGTTATAAAGCTGGACGAATTGTAGATAGATACCGAGATAGTTAGAGTAGTCCGAAGAAGAGTTGGTGCGAAGAAAAACTGTCCATAGCTTGTTTCTCTTGTTTCGTAAGGAACGAAGTCTATGATTATACCATGGGGGAGATGTAGATGACGTTTTATGACGAGAAATGGGAACATAGTGCGAAATGGAATTGAATAATTCTCTGTAAAACATGGACAGAGCATCATTTAATGAAAGATTGGCGAAGTCGAAAGAGCACTTGCTGAGATAGGAATTAATTTTTCGGAAGTTAGCCTTATGAAAATCATAAGAGGAGAGAGCTGCGGTAGATGTGGGCTGAAGTGGAGAGTCGTTGAATAACGAAAGAAGGAGAGGGGGGTGATAGTTATCAATGGTAGAGAGCGATAAGGGACAAGGCGAGACCGAGGAGTTGATAGGATTAGTTGTGAAAATCAGGTCTAATTGCCTACCCATGCAGTTTGTGACTCCACTAACTTGGGATAGGCTAGAGTCTGTCATCCTATCTATGAAGAGACATTCCTTAGCTGAGTTGGCATTTGAGGCGATGAGAAAGGATTCATCGTCTGAAGGGGTCCAGTGCAGATGAGGAAGATTAAAGTCGCCGAAGATGAGGATATCATCTAGGGAGTCAGATGAGCCAATTATTTGGTCAATCGCATCAATGGCAAGTTGGTAGGATTCAATAGGTTGGGCAGGTAAAATATAAAAACACATAATGTACAGGGACTTACGGGGGAATGATATTTTTATTGAAACGAAGTCTAGTTTTGAGGAGGAGGAAGTAGCAAGGGGAGATGCGTCCAGGCTATCGTGGATGGCTAGTAGAACGCCACGACATGGAGAGTCATCTATGGCATTGGTACGTTCGTCATCTCGAAAGACATTGAAGAAAGGGGGGAATAGCTCTTGGTTTTTTATGTCGGGTATTAGGTTGGTTTCAGTAAGAGCATATATATCAAAAGGGAGATCATGAGCTTGGCGCAAGACGGCGCTGGATTTAGAGCGCAATCCTCTTACATTTTGGTAATAAAAGGTAAGGGGAACATTGTTTGGGGATGGTGGAAGGCATTTGGGCGGGTTAGGGACGAAAAAATTTGCTGTGGTCAGCTCGGCTCCGTTGGAGGTGTGAAGTCCTTTTAGAATGAAGAAAATTTCTAAAAGCCGCGAGGTCTTCCGCTACTTTTTGGGGGGATATGTTAAGAGTCTCATGAAACTTGATGTAAATATCACGGAGAATTGTAGGGTCGGAAGGGAGTCCTTCCTGTTGAATTGAAACGATGACACTAGTTTTAGTTTTACCCTCATAACAAACTGAGTCGGATTTATCATAAAGGTAAGCTAGAAATAGACGTATATTCTCGTACGTCTTTTTTTCTCTGAGTCTAGAGAGCGCATAGCGACATTCTGTCAATGGTGTATCAATTGATTGCTGGGTTAGTTTAACATGGGGTGGCATTAAGGGAAGGGGATAGTAGTGCTAGTGGTTGTGGGATTCATAAAATGGGAGCTAATAAAGTTGGGGTACTTAGCTCCTGTAGTTAGGTCGAAATTTGGGAAGGAGTTGCAAGCAGACGCAGATATTTCTGATGGTTGAGGAAGGAGAATGTTCGGAGTTGGGGTTAGTTTGAAAGAAACCCGGTTACGTTGAGGTTTCGGTGGTCTGGGTGCCATTGATGGCAGAGAGGAAATGGTTTTGGGTGTAAGGGATGGTTCACTAGAGGAGGAAGGTGGGTTATTAGCTAAATGGATAGGAGGGGCACTAGAGGAGGAAGGTGGGTTATTAGGTAAATGGATAGGAGGGGCACTAGAGGAGGAAGGTGGGTTATTAGGTAAATGGATAGGAGGGGCAAAATTTGGAAAAAGGTTCGTTTTGAGGCTCCAATTTGAGTCAAGTTTAGGAGGGGAATCGATAGATTTTGATGTCTTAATCTTAATTCTAGGTTTCTTAATATTATTAGAGGACTTGTCCGTCCACTTACAAACACGCATCTTATCAAGGAGGGAGATATTCTTCGCATCGGGGTTGCAGAATAGCCATTCGTATTTTTTTGGGAGGTCGAATTTAAAGTTGCGATTCTGTTTATGATGAGATGGCAGGAACATTTTGCATTGGGTGATGGTTATGCCGAATCTATTTGCAAAAAATTTCGTTATCCAGTGAGTATCAGCGTAATGGGGTGCACCCTTGATGAAGAGGGTGGTGAATAACTGGTGTCCTGACTCTAGTTTATCGAGTCTCTGTTGCCATTCGGAAGTTGTCCATGTAGTTCCAAAATGTTTAATGAGCTTACGTGGAGTAGGGGTTGGAGGGCCTCGAGCTTTGGGATTCGCTGTAGTTTCTACTGATTGGTTGGGCAGGGGGGGACGAGGTGGTGGTAGGCGTGATTCGGATTCTGTGTCTAGTATTTCAGATAATAGCGATGCGTTATACTGGACCTCTGGATGATGATGCTGAGAGGCATGGGTTGGTATTTCGCTAATCTTATTGAATAAAGTCTCGATACTATCCTCGATACCGCTGATGTAAGATCGTGTTACAGTTAGATCATCGCCAATATCATTCAGTCTATCGAAAATAACTTCGAGCATCGGGTCAGGCTGAATGGGGGACCGTATTTGTTTAGAGGTTGATTGAGAGCAATTGTCTACATCTGCACGAATGGAATTCAACACTTCGCAAGCTTTCAAATTAGAGGCAGTATGCGCGGAGTGATTCAATCTGAGTTCTCGTAGAATTGTAGTAAGGTGAGAGAGGATGGTTTCATCTGTTCTGGACCTTACGATGTTTGCCTCTTTTAGACCAGCTATCGATTTTTCAATCTGGGTAAGTTTGGATTTAAGCAACACTGTTGAGGTCTGAACCGTATTGTCTAATTCTTCAATACATCTAACACTGGACTCTAAACCCGATAGTTTGTCCATGATCTTTTTAATTAGTTTTTTTTGGTTATTTTCATTTGAGTCACTTAGGCATTTTATCGCTAGGAGCACGTGTGACAGCGATATATTTTTGCATTCATCGCAAAAGAAGTGGAGATTATGGGATAGATCTTTGATGAACACAGTGTTTCTTTTATTAAGCCCGACACAAATGGCATGGAATGATTTCCCACAGATGGGATGCTTACAAGCAATCCAGTCGGCATTGCTATCAATAATTACGCAATTGGCGATTCCGCAAGACATTGCAATTAAACGGCACTTGGGTCATGTAAAAAAAAAAAAAAAGTAGGTCGGTACGTGATAAAGCAAAACACCAAAAAAAAGAACGCTTAGGCGGCGGAAAACAGGTTTACGACTGCACTTCGTGGTGGGTTTAAGTTGGAGACGGAAAAAGAAAATGCGACTGTACGTAGCGGCGGTGGAAACAAAACCCACCCACCCATGCAACCATTTTGACATTTTCAGTGATAAATTAAATAAATTTGTATGGAAAACCCTCAAATTTGCAAATATTAGTTTCGTTAAGTAAAAATTGATGCAGAACATATTCTAAAATTATAATAAACATTTCCACATCAACATAACAAAAAGAGCATATTTTAAAAAAGCAGTATTTTAAGTAGCTGTGCAGCACAGCAGTACAAAGATACAGAAAGCAGTACAAATACTGCTTTTGCAGTACAACGACAGCACTGGTAGAGACCTCAACTGGGCGTCCAGGACGTTCGGCATCTTCAGTGCTTGTACGGCCACAACGAAATTCAGTAAACCACTTTTTTGCCATTGAAATCGATGGTGCAGAGTCCCCATAGTATTTTTCAAGCTTAGCCTTGGTCTCGGTAATGGTTTTTTTTCGCAAGAAATAATGCTTAATAGGCACACGAAATTCACTTTTTTCCATTTTCTCCTCAAATTAGTGAGTAGTCTGATAAAAATAGCTGTCAAACACAAACTAACTGACGCAGCAAGTTTAAATTTTGACAGGAGTCAACTGACAGATGCCTGTTGACAGGAGCAGTGTTGCCGTTTCAGTAAAGAGGTCAGAAATTCAAAAAGTCACGGACTTATTGACCCGCCCTCGTATCATGATGGGAAAAGGCAGGTGCAAACAGTTGATCGTAGTGGTAAATCAAATTGGGGTGTGACACGAGAAAAAGGTCGAGAAGAGACGGCGATTTGTTTGGCAAAACATGAGTTGGCTGATTATTATTAGGCAATACAAAATTCAGCGAATCTATCATTTCTTTAAGCTCTTTATTTTTATTGCCTAGTATATTAAGATTAAGATCGCCACAGAGCACAATATCGGTATAAAGCGAATGTGCTTCGTTTTTAAATTACGCACTCGCATTCATACTAATTCATGATTTTCTTGCGTCCATATAATGCAGGCGAGTAATTTGAATCATAGAAACAATTACAAATCATGCAGATACAACTCCGATCAGAAAGTAAACTTCGGTGTAAAATTTAATCCTTTCCAATTTAAAAAAAAAAAACAAACTTCGGTGTAAATTTTATTAAAATAAATTCTATGTTTCAGATTTTGGTACGCTAATAGTACTCGTATATTTTATTCATCGAATCATCTTGTATTTTTCACACTCATTGGAATAATTTTACACCAAAATGTGGTGTAAATTTTTTACCATCAAGGTGTATGATTTAAAAAAATTATTAGTAGGGGAACCCGGGGCATAACAGGCACCCGGGGTAAAATGGGCCCCCTCTTTATTTCTCTGTTGAGTAAAGTGTCAACTCCGAAACTAAATATGTCTTCCTTAAATCATCGGTGGCAATTCGGGGAAAACCCGTCTCTGAACAAAATTGCCACGTGTTCTCTGTTTTGGCTAAAAGAAGATTTTTCATTGAGTTGAAGTTATTTTCAAGTGAAATAAAGTGTGTTTTTTTGTAACAAATATCTATTTTATACTAGATTTTCATCCTTTAATATCAAAGTAAGTAAATAAAGCTGGTATTAATTAAATTATTTCCGTTTTAGAGTTAAATTGAAAAGAATTTTTTACAGATTTTTTGTAGAATATGATATGGGGCAGAATGGACGAGGCATAATGGACATGGATGCCCATTATGCCCCATCTGTTTTTGCACATGTTATTTATTTGTATAATTCTTTTAGTATCAATTTGCAATTGTTTCAGATGGTTCGCAACTATGTTAAGAAAACTAACCGACAAGAATGGAGCATAGATGATATGCGACGAGCTATTCAAGAAGTTATATCAAAGAAAATGAGTTGTAAGGCAGCTGCCCAGAACTATAAAATTCCTCGAACTACCTTACAAAGATTTTTAAAAAAAGCAAATCTAAATCCCAACCTTCCACTAGTTGTCAATAAAGTGGGAAATTTTAAACCTGTATTTAACGTGCATCAAGAGAATGAATTGGCCGAATATCTAAAGGATATGGAAGGGCGCTTGTTTGGCTTTTCTATGAAGGAATTTCGAGAACTGGCGTATGAGCTAGCAGACAAAAATGAAATACCCAATAATTTTGACGCTGAAACACGCATGGCTGGAGAAGATTGGGCGCAGAACTTTTTAAAACGTAATGCAACGGTTTCATTACGAAAACCGGAAGCAACATCTGCAGCTCGAGCTATGGGATTTAACCGTGTCTCTGTCAGCAATTTTTTTCAACTTCTGGAGGAGTGCATCAAGAAATATGGGTTCTTGTCAAATCGAATCTTCAACGTTGACGAAACGGGCATCACAACAGTTGCAAAAAGTCTTGGGAAAATTTTGGCAACAAAAGGCAGAAAACAGGTAGGATCGCTTTCTTCATCAGAGCGAGGACAGCTTCTCACAGTGGAAATTTGTATGAGCGCTGATGGGTCGTACATGACACCAATGTTCATTTTCCCACGTAAAAGAATGAAGGTCGAACTAATGGATGGAACACCTCCTAATTCTTGGGGCGAGTGTAACCAAAATGAAACGATTCATTGAATGGTCGAGGGCAACTAAAGATCAACCCGTTTTGTTGCTGTTAGATGGGCATGCAACCCACGTTAAGAGCCTTGAAGTGATAGATGTAGCAAGAGCCAATGGTGTGGTCATGCTTTGTTTTCCACCACATTGCACTCATCGGTTACAGCCCTTGGATGTCACTTTTATGAAGCCCTTGAGTTCTTACTATGGAGATGAAGTAAGGAAATGGCTCAGACAACACCCTGGCAGAACAGTTACACATTACCAGGTAGGACAGTTGTTCGGTAGAGCATATTTAAGAGCAGCCACAATGTCAGTCGCAATGAATGGTTTTCAAACGACTGGAATATGGCCGGTTGATTCAAATGTTTTCGAAGACCATGATTTCTTGCCTTGCCAAACCACAGACATGCCAAATAGGGAAGAGCGTCTACTCTTAGATGAAACAATTTGTGTCGACCCATATTCGGTACCACCAGGCTCATCAACGACCGCCGCCGATCCACTGATGTTGTCCCCAAATCCCGTTTCGGAAACCAATCACTCCACAATGTCTACACCACATTCTGTTAATCCGATACCAATGGATGCACTGTTATCCTCTCCAGAGCCCGATTTGACAAACAATGATGCACCAACATCATCAACTTCATTCCAAAAGTTTTCTCCATCTCATATTGCAGCTGTTCCCAAAGCACCAGCTAAAAAAAGAGTTTCTAAGCGCAGGGGAAAGACTGCAATAATTACAAGCTCTCCTTACAAGGCGCAGCTGGAGGCTGAGTCCACGAAGTCCAAGCCTCTTGTTATGCAAAAGAAAAAAGCCTCAACAAAAAAGAAAACTACCAGGAAGGAAGAATCTTCAGAAAGCGAGGCGACGAAGAAGAGTGTCTTTATTTTGGGCATTTATACTCCCAGTCTACAGAAGGATGGGTTTCCTGCAGATCATGTGGTAAGTGGGCACATTGTTCTTGTGCTGGAGAGGATGATGTTGACGATGAATGTAGCCACATTTGCTCCCGTTGCAACCCAGTTTAGCTTTGCGCCCGTCATGCCCCACATATGTCCATTGTACCCCAGTACCGGGGTAGAATGGGCAAATTCTATCATTTACTAAAATTAATTTAACATACTGAATTATTTTTTTTTATTTATTTTTCTTTTGTGTACTAACGTATTTATCAATTTTCTATCTAATAAAATTGTTTTGGAGAAAATAAACTCATTTTTGCAGTTTTTATAACAAGAAATCCTTAAGGGGCCCGTTATGCCCCGGCTTCCCCTATATTATTTACACTTCCGGGGTATATAATGTTCTAGTAACCAGAATAATTTGTATACCACTAGCACAATTTATGTCCCGAAAATCGGTATAATTTGTGAACATCCGGTGTAAATTATAAACGACAACGCGGTATTATATACACCGAATTGAAATTAATTGTGCAAAAACTGCACTCAAAAGTGGTATATTTTTTATATTTAAAATGTATATCACGAAAGTGCAAAAAATACTCCAAATTTTTTGGTGTATTTTGGACGTTTGTGCTACTTGAGACGCTGCTGTAGTCGGGGAGCCCGATCGAGCCAGATATTCCGAGTATTTCGGAATAAAAACCTGCGCCAACGCCAGTATCCATCATGGAGCCATCTGTATAGATGGGGATCGTTGCTTCTTGGACTGTGCCCATGTTCTGTAATTATCGCATCGTTATATTTATCACATGAACGATGTGAATTGAAACAAAATGTCATTATATCACATTTCCGTGTTCTGTAACTATGCGATGCGAAAACTATACCACATGAAACGTTTCGAAATGAAACCCCTGGAAATATGTGATAAATCGGTGTTCTGTAACTTTCGAGGTCGATAAATTATTCACTTCAGCTGTCAAAATTTATCACATTTCTATCTGCTGGCGATACGACAACAAAATTATAATGGCTGAAGTTCAAAAAGTAAGTATAAAGAAATAATATAAATAAATCATTAATAACTATACTATTTTGTTTTGTAGAGGGGCTCTAAAATTTCTAAAGGGCAAAAGCAGAAACTGGTGGGCTACATGTCGGCCAATTTGGATTTTGCCAGAGGACAACATTTGAGCATCAACGCAAACAATAAAAACAAGGATGAATGGGAAAAGCTGTCCATTGAACTAAATTCAATGGGCACCACCAACAAATCCGTAGAGCAGTGGAAGAAAGTTTGTACATGAAATATTGTTTTAAAATTCGTAGACTAATTTAGTTTCTTTTTAGTGTTGGATTGATCTAAAGGCCTCTGTTAAAAAACAGATTAACATGCGAAGGAATTTTCGGAATAAGACGGGGGGTGGAAGCATGCTAGATGCCCCACGCAATTTAAATGAGTTCGAGGAGGAAATCCTAAAAATAATGACGGTGGACGCTATCGATGGCGATTCATTTACCCCAGAGTCAGGAGTTGCAGTAGTAAGTAAAAGAATCTGCACAGACTGTTTAAATTTATCTAATATGTTATTTTTTTCAGGAACCAATTGCACCGACTGTTGACGCTTTCGATTGTGATTCATTTACCCCAGAGTCAGGAGATTTAGTAGTAAGTAAAAGAATCTGCACAGGCTGTTTAAATTTATCTAATGTGTTATTTTTTTCAGGAACCAATTGTACCGGCTGCTAAGGAAAAGACTCCCTGGAGAAAAATCAGACAGAATCCCGGGTTGAAAAAGGCTATGCAAGAAGCAAGGCAGCAATACAAAACTGTTATGGTAAAAATGGAGAAGATTGAGCAGCAGAACGACGAAATTTTACGTTTGCTAAGAGAGCTATTGTGATTAGTGAAATGTTACTATGCATGTGTTATGTTTTTTTTGGAGTTAATTAAGTTATTAAGTTGTTTTTTGTGATATGTGTTATATTTTTTGTTATTGATTATTATTATTATTAAAAAATACTTTGTTTCTTGGTAATACAACTTTCTTTTTAATTATTCAAAACAGGGTTACTACATAAATTTGATTTTAAAAGATCGCGTATTCTCTCCGCTTCTCGCAAATGCATGGATGATTGTTGCGGATATAAGACGTGCTCATCTATATCAGCAGATATATTTTCATCCAGTCTGTTGTTTTCTTCCCGCAAGCCGTGATGCAGTCTAAAGTTGTGCAAAACAGTACACGCGTTTATAATAGTCCCTGCTGTTTGGGGGGTCGTTCTTAGTCCGACTTGCAGACACCGGAAGACCGACTTCAATACACCATTAAGGCGCTCGATGCAATTCCTTGCTTGCGCGTGGACGGTGTTAAATTTACGTTCACTTTCTGTTGTTGATGAACGGTAGGGTGTTATTACCCATGGACGCAGAGGATATCCAGAATCACCTAAAATAATATTTAAATTAAATTGGAGTCAAAATTTTCACAACAAAATCACCTAACAACCACGTATTACTGCCATTGTCCCTTTCATATCGCTGTTCTAAAAGCGCGTTGATGCGTGATGCTTCCCATATGTATGCATCGTGAGCAGCTCCGCCAAATCTTCCAAACCCTCCAAAAATCCTTAGGTTGTAATCGCATATCTGAAATGTAAGCCGTATGAATATAATTTTAATTAGGTATAGAATTATCACAAATGCCAAAGACATACTAGTTGCACATTCTTTGAGTGGTATCCCTTGCGGTTCAAGTAGCAATTCTCTACTTCCTGCTTGGGCCTCTTAATCCGGACGTGGGTGCAATCAACTGCTCCAATGATCCCCGGGAATCCAGTCATCTCATAAAATCTGAAAATTGTATTACTTATATGAATTGTACTTTTTATTAAAAGATGTAAGGCTTCTACTTACTTTTGTTTTATCGCATCGTATTCCTGAGGGTTTGGAAACTTAATATATTTGGGCATTAGATTGTTTTGCAGCACAACAGCCACTTCCGAAACCACTCGGGAAACCATAGTCCTACTGATGGCCGCAAAAAAATCCTGACCCACATCTCTTTGACAGGACCCAGTTGCAAAAAAATGCAATGCAGCACAGACTCGAATCGGGATTGGTATGAAAGTTGTTCTTTCCCCTCTGCGCAAATGTGGACTTATCTCTTCAATGAGTATAAGTGTTGCTTCCCGGGACAAGCGATATAATTCGCGAAACCTTGCTTCTGGCATTTCAAATGGGTTCATGCCATCTCGCAGCACACGTCTTTGAATACGTAACATGTTACGCCGGTCATACTCCTCCTCCAAAATAAAAGATAAAACAAACATATTTGAAATAATAATAATAATCTTTATTAATTCCTTTCACTTTTTATTAAATAACTACAATTTTCTTTCCTTTTTCTATATGTTGACAAATTCAATTTCTTTTATTTGTTTACGAAGAGGTACAGTTTTTGTTATCGGTTTACTTTATTTTCCAGTATTTTGACAGCTTAGCTTATTCCTTCCAATTTCCCATGATATTTAAAATTACCAAAGTATATTTTATCGCATAGAGTTACAGAACACCACTTCTTTCCACATGCGATAAACGGTGGAATTTTGTGTTCCAAAGTTTTCGATGCGAAGAGTTATCGCATGAGTTACAGAACATGGGCACTGGTACTTGATTCTCATGCCATTCTTCGCTGCATGAAAAAGCGACAGTAAATGGTCATATAAAATCTATAGTTGGGGAGCAATGTAGTCTGTGCATACATTACCACCCGTAGATTTCTGTAGAATGTGTGCATGTGCTGTTGCACTGGGTTTCCAGTTTTTTGTTTGGCTTAGCAGCAGGGCACTGTTTGCTGCAGATTCTTGTACAAAAAGGTCTAGAGGCTTATGATTGAGAATTACCTCCAACTCCGCTGTAGGGGTGGTTCTCATAGCCCCAGTAGTAGCAGTACAGGCAATCCTTTGGACTCTAGTCATAGTCTTAAGGTTGGTGACCTTGCACAACCCCTGCCACCATACTAAATTACCATATGTGAATATAGGTCTTACCACTGCCACATGATAATTTTGGGACTAGGACCCCAGGTTTTGCCGAAAATTCTGTTGCAAGCATATAAGGCTATCATTGCCTTCTTTTATGTGAAGCTCCAGTTTAATTTTCTATCTACAATCACGCCAAGATACTTCACGTGTTCCGATGTTTGTTAGTTTATGGAGAATATACTTATGTCTAAATATTCCACCTTTATATGCGATTATTTTTCGGAAAAAATATAATCTCTGCAGTGGAATTTTATGTTCCACTATGGTCACACTGATCATGACCACTTTGGGAAAAAATTCCAACGTTGTGTCGATGTCAACAATTCAACGCGTTCAATGATTTCGTTATCGATATGATGTTTTTCGCACATAAAATTTGTTCAAACTGCATTCGAACATAATGCGAATGAGCTTGAACATACGAGTATAATAAAAGAACTTAACCCACTTAGGTCTACAGAAGGTTTTCATCTTTCAAGAAGGGTGATTTCGATTTCATTGGACGTTACTAATTAAATCCCAAACCATTAGAAGAAAAAAAAAATCCGTAAATTTTTACAAAGACTTCGAATGTGACACACCTCAACCGCCACCAGCCAGAAGCTTAAAGTGCAATACTCGTACCACACGTCAATGCCAAGGGTGGTTAAATAATAAATAGATGTACATGCAGCATGCGTGCTCTTCCTTTCGTGTGTGCAGGCACAATCGGCTTAGATAGATACACAAATCCACAAATCCACAAATCATATCGATAAGCTATATTGACCGCACGCATTGTTTAGATTTAACATTATATATATCATTATACCCACTGGCCATACAATGAGCGAGGAAATTTTGTAAAAAGGATACGGAGGTCTTCAATAAATGGAAAGCACAATAGAACGAATCGGAAATAAGGCTCAGCGACGTGCTTTGAAAGTAAAATACGTGTTACAACTGGTCATGTTGATGTTAGTGCGCTTCCGACATTGTAGGTGTTGGTCACAAAATTCTTCCTTTCATCGAATATTGTTGTTTTTTTTTTTAACTGGGGGTGGTAGGGTGTGTGTAAATCGGGTAGGCGCTGATTGGCATCAACCTGGCGGTGCCCAGCTGTTGTAACTTTTCATACGCATCATTTGTGCTTATTTTATCTCCATTACACTGAATCAACGGTGTCGTCAACAGTCACAGTTACCTTACTTGAGCTACTTCGACATATTTGGAGTTGGGTTGGCAATTGTATATTCCAATTACAAATCTGCTCTTTTAAAATTCTTAAATAAAACTAGCCAAATCTATTAATTAATAATTAAAAGTATATAAACAGGTGTGTCGACTGTCTGTTTCTATAAATAAAACAGCAAAAACAGGTAATCCTAATTTATTAAGCTGTGAAATAATCTTTCCAAGTAGACACCTAAGTCACATGACTGACAACAAAAGGAAAATCGATCAAACGTCACCTGAAAAATATATTTATCCACTTTTTAATATCAACAGACCATCAAAGGTTTATAGATAGATAGATATTTATTTCGTCATAAAATTACAAATAGAAGCCATCACACAATTTAAAGTACAGAGATATGATATAGGGTATATCTTTCAACTGAAAAAAATCTTAAATATTCTAAATAATATAAGCTTAATAATTTAATTTAATTTTTAAAGGGAAATAACGAAAAAAACCCTTCATTTAAAGAAAAAAAAAAATATTAAAAATATAATCTAATTAAATTAATAAATAATTTTTATATTAACTTACTTGCTAAATAAATAAATTAAAATTAAAGTGAATTTAATAAATAAACGAATATATATCAGTGGCCACAAGCCATAACCGCTTAAGTCGATTTTTCATACTTTTCAGGAAAGCACTTTGAAATTTCAAATGCGCTCTAGGAATCAGGTATTGCCTTTTTCAAAGTTGTTGGTATGCACAATTCAAGAAAAAGTTTTGTTTTCTAACATATTAATTCTACCAAAGCTCAAACTATATTAATTAAGTAGTAATTAAAGAAAAAGACACTTAGGCTGTTATGGTTTGCGAATTGTTAAAAATTTAACAAGCTTAAATCTAAGTAGGCTGTTATTCCCTATCACGAGGGAACATTTTCATTTTCGTATTTCCACTTAAGTCTTTATACCTTGTTTAAAAATATGCGATAAGACTTCGCATGTTGAGTTAGGTTGTTTTTCCTTACCAATGACCGTTGAACTTTATCGACTTAAGCTAGTTTTATTCAGTATCCATTGGTTTGGTTGTGTCAAATGTTTTTTTTTTTAATTTTCAAACAATATTTATCTTCTATTTAATACAAAAACAAGAGATTAACAAATAAATACATTTTTTTATTATTATATATAATTAATCTTTAATTTTGCATGCAAATTTATTAATATAGAATGTAATATAATACATAACATATAAACATAAATCAATGAAATAAAAATTTATTTATTTCTATTGGAATATAAGTAGGTAAAGATTTTTCAAAACAAGATCTTCGTTTAAATATGTTCTTCTTTGTCATGTTCCGTTAAATCGAGATGAGTATTTGCCTCATCCATATTGGATGCAAGATTGTCATAGAAAGGATGAAAATCGGGACTAATGAACTGTTTTAAATCCATAAGATCTTTTTTTTTTCTCTTGAGAGATTTTTGGTAGTTCGGTTATTTGAGTTAAATCGTTTATATTCACACCAGACCCTCTTTTTCCCACTTTAATAGTTTTAAAATACTCATTTGTATCTAACGAATGTTTGTAGGATACTTGATAACAGTTTTTTCTGTAACGAAACCATCGAACTTCGTTCCAAGTAAATTTGACACCATCTTCATTAAAACGTTTCCATGCAAATTTTGTTTTCGAAAGTTTGGAAAAATCATAAAAATCAGTGTTCTTCATTTCAACGGCCTCAATTTTGGCTCCAACAGTGTTGACAAATTGGTACCAATCCCTTGGGGTTTCAATACGAACATTTGTATTTCTTTTCATTCGTTCAATAAGAGCGTGATCGCAGTCACATTCCATGTGCGTATGTCCTGGCTCGAGAAATTTGTGATCGATGTGTTCAATATGTTTGGAATTTGATACAAATGCAATAAACATTGCAGCAACAAACGAGTTTTTGTTCTGTCCAGAACAAGAATCGCTGTAGAACGTAACGCTTTTTGTTTCCTCCGGTAAAGTTCTCAGTAGCTTATAAACGCAAGATGCAATTTCATTTCCGCCGCGACGGGCCATGGCTTCGTGCCACATAAAGTATTTTGCATTGTTGGACTCTAAATTGTGAACAGTTAAATTGAAAGTCCAGAGCTGTCGTTTATAAAAGCTGATCGAGTTTCTAAGGAATGGTGTTGGCAAGCATTGTTGCAAATCAAATGCGAAAGTTTTCATATGATTCGATGTTTTGGCCTCCGCTTTATCTTTTCGTTTGGCTTCATATGCCATTTGAGCCTTATCTAAATGCATTTTTTTCTGTTTAACCAATGTCTTCTTTTCTTCATCAAATTCTGCCACCTTGATTTTTGAAACGAATGTGTCGCAGGAAGAACACGTATCTACTTTTGGGGCTTTTAATTTTAGGCCCAAAGTTTTGAAAATTTGTGAATATTTAGAAAGGCTTACCGGATGTGAAGATTCTGACGTATAGAGCCGGTGCGTTAATGAAAGATTTAGGCTGGCTGGCAAATACTTTTTGCTTGTATCTCTTCGGCTGTAGTCGCTCTCATATGTAGGAAACTTGGATATGTGTCTCTTTACTTCATCTTCTACCATTAAGTCAGTCTTATTCGCAGGAGTATGTTTTCCTCTCAAGTTTTTAAATGGTGTCGAGGGACAACCAATTTTTTTGTGGATAACTGTTTTTATGACGCTGTCAGTTTCATTAAAGCACTGTTGAAAATGTTTCTTGCATACATTCGAAACGGTTCCGTCGACTTCAAGAGAATATTTCATTGTATGTTCACGTTTACGCACTCTATTGGCTGAATAAAATAAGGTGTCACACCTTTTATCTTCTATACCTATTACAGAAGCAATATATAAAATTTGTTGGTCATAGCTTCCTAAGGACCAATAATGGTTGACAGCATCTTAATTTTTTCAATTCCTATCCTTTCGTTACATTTGTGTCTACAATTATCAAACGGCTTGTAAGTTCTAGCCCTGACAATCTTTCCGCTCACCGATTGATATGATTTACCGCTATTTCTAAGTTTAGTACGAAGCTTTTTCATATTCTTGCACTTTGGTGAAGCAAGTGCATTCTCTATTTGAGCTGCCATTTTAACTACTTCCTCATCATTCTCGGAACAAGAGTTACTAGACTGGCTAGATAAATTAAAATCCGGATCTTTTTTTGAATCGTCAGAGTCCATCCAATCGGGTTTATCCTGTAAAATATTCTCAAAATCGTCATCATTTCCAGGATTTTGAGTAACTTGCTGTGCACCTAAATAAAAATATTTTGTAAGTTCATAAATACAATATCTTTGTCAGGGCCTCATAACTTTATTATAAAATATTAATTTACTGAAACTTTTCTTACTTTTAAGCAATTCAATATCGATATTGTGCCCATTCATTGATGACAGTGTTTCGTTTATTACACTTGGTTCAAAAGTTGGCAAAATTTCATCGATTGATTTATTTTGCTTGTTTAAATTGCTTGTACCATTAGCTTCCGTTTCGTGGGTTTTTCCTAAGTGTTAGTAATGTTTTTATAATTTTTGTGGGACTTTTTAACGATTTTCTTACCTTCTTCAACATTTTCACAATGAAATCTTCCATTTTCAAATCCCCGAACATTTTCAAAAACAAATCCATTATAATTATAAAGCATAAAACATAGGACTGAAAATGAAAAATAAATACATTTGGCCTACACGCTTCAAGTTTGTTAAGGAAATTAGTATAAGAGAGAAAGGTGACCGTAAGGTTACACATTACATTGCAGTTGATGGCAAATTGTATCAATCGATAAATTTTATTGTAAACTTTTACAAAAGAATTGGTCGGTCAAGTCTTTAAGCTTGATTTGGTTAGAAAGTGCACTGTAGTGAAAGCGTAGCCTTCACCCCTAACGAAAACAGTGTCTAGACAGATTTTTGTTGGTGTCAATGGAGGTTTTGTTTTTTAAATAATATTTTACGTGCGGTAAAATTTGACTCGTGGAAAAAACCAACATAAAATGAACCCTTCTGACGTCTGACCATTTCTTTCATAAGGATCACAGTCTTCTCTTTCACTGTTAGACACACTAAAAATGCAGCAAAAAAAGTAGACCAACGGTCGGTCTACATATTAAACCAAATTTTATATTACCTTCTTTACCTATGTAAAAAATCATGAACTATGAAGCAAATAAAATCTTGATGAATTATTGTCGTGTTTACCAAAACAGCTTTTAACTATGTTATGTTTGCTTTCAAAGAAAATGTTAAGAGTACCTACTGAGCAATACAACATGGTCATTTATTTAAATATGTTTTTTTCCATTTTTTCTTATGTATGAGGATTTTACATTTAATTCATATCTGGTTTTTATAATATTGTATGTTAAATTTATTCATTAAGCAAAAATAATAAATGGAGGAATTGAAACTTAATTTTTTGGTTCAATTTCGAACCAATGCACGTAAATATTGGTTATGCAAAACCAAATTGTACCCTACATAGCTAATTTAATAAAACAAAAATGTTCATACCTTTGGCCTTAGCACGTTCCGACAGCATCTTAGCAAATTTCACCATATTTAGTCCTCTATAAGACATTGAAATAATTAATACTTGAAAATCACTTAAAATTCACTTCATATACGACTGTTCACAACGGCGTAAATCAACTTATGAATCACTTTTTCCCGAAATTTCAAATACGCATGTTTTGGAAAAACAACCAAAGTCTACTTAGATTCAAAATATTTTAAATTCAAATATGGAATAATAGCTTAACTAGATACATGATTTTAGAAGAACTACGAGTATACCCTCGTTTGGAAAAAGAACTTAAGTGGAGATAAGTTTATGCAAAACCAAAACTGTAATTTGCAATAACAGCTTAACTCAAGTTAAGAAAATGAAATATTTTTTCTATAATTCGGAATAACCGCCTAAGTTGACTTAGGAAAAATAAAAAATGACAGTTTTAAATAATTTTCGGGCAAACATTTGGTTATTTGGACTTAGGCTTTTATTCCAAATTATTATTTTCCCATAACGAATAATGATTTTAGCCTAACTAAAGAAAGGTCATTATGAAAAAACAAACAATGGGCAGCTAAAAGACTTAACTTAAGTTATGAAACCGACGTTAAAAAAATATGTATTTTTTCCGAGTTAGGTTGTTCTGCCAAGTAATTTTTTTAAAAAACTGACTTAAGCTACTAGGTTTTTTGGCTAAAACTTCCGTTGTATGAAAGGTATATTCCTAAAAAAATGAGTGGGGGTAGAATTCGATATTCCGAACACGAATATCATTATAACTCAATTTCGTCATAACTCGAATTAAGCGGTTATGGCTTGCGGCCACTGATATATAGGTTAACAAAGAAAAATAAATAAATTAACATTAAAGTGAACTTACAAATTAATTACTAAATTTGTGTATAAATTAAGAAAAAAAAAGTAAATAAATTAAAATTGAAGTAAAAAAAACAAATATATAAAGAAATTTGTAAATAAATTAACAAAACAAAAAAGTTTATTAAATATGTATTTAAATTAACGAATAGATTAATAAACAAGAACCTATGTTCATAAATTAGGGAAAACATATTGTATTGACAAATATGTATTTGTAAAGGCAGACGGCTCTTGGACGACATCTAGCGAGGAATCGCTCAATCTGCTACTTGACACTCATTTTCCAGGCAGCTCCAATATTACCGGCAATTTACGCCCTAGCAGGTCATATGCACAGGTAACTTACTCTCACGGTCTGATTACTAGGGAAAAGCTGACTTGGGCGCTACATTGCTTCAAACCCTTCAATTTCGCTGGACCAGACGGCATAATACCTGCCGAACTACAAATGTCAGCGGATATCATCCTGCCTGTGCTGCAGATGATCCTGAATAGCTGTCTAGACCTGGTTCATATTCCCCGGGCTTGGAGAGAAGTTAAAGTGGTTTTCATACCCAAGGCTGGCAAATATTCCCACGTCAGTCCAAAGGACCTCAGACCCATTAGTCTATCTTCATTCCTCCTCAAAACGCTGGAGCGATTGATTGATATCCATCTTCGCACGAACATAAATCCGCAATTGTTGTCTGCGGCTCAGCATGCATACTGTAAGGGATAGTCGGTGGAAACCGCTCTTCACTCCTTAGTACGCACTATCGAATACTCCCTTCATCACAAAGAGTATACCATGGTGGTTTTCCTTGACATAGAAGGCGCCTTTAACAACGTTAACACATCTGCAATCGCAAATGCACTGACAGAACTGAATGTGGATAGCTCGCTTGGTGAATTGATTAATCTACTGCTTGAAAGTCGGATTATTAATTCAAAACTGGGAGTTACATCTGCTAGGAGGTCTGTCAGTAGAGGCACGCCACAAAGCGGTGTTCTTTCTCCCTTTCTCTGGAATTTGGTGGTGAACAAACTACTGATAAACCTGGAAGGGGAGGGCTGCAGGGTGATTGCCTATGCGGATGATGTTGCTATAGGCGTCTCAGGAAAACACCTCAATACCATAAAGGAACTCCTGCAAAACGCTCTTAACAAGCTAACAAGATGGGCTAATCGGTGTGGACTGGGCGTTAACCCCCACAAAATCGAGTTGGTCCTCTTTTCCAGGAAATATAAAATCCCACATATTGACCCTCCCTCTATTAGCGGTACAAGCTTAACTTTCTCTGACGAAGCAACATTTTTGGGTCTAATCTTCGATAGGAAGTTAAGCTGGAAACCCAATATACAAGAAAGAGTCAAGAAAGCAACAGTAGCACTTTTCTCTTGCAAAAAAGCCATTGGCAACAAGTGGGGTATATACAACCCCGCATTACGCATTGGCTATATACAGCGGTGGTTAGATCAATTCTTACTTACGGGGTGGTCGTCTGGTGGCCTGCCCTGGATATAGCTATAAACTGCGACAAACTGGGCAAAGTCCAGCGTTCAGCGTGTCTGTGCATTAGCGGAGCACTCCGTACAACCCCCTCCGCAGTGGACATTCTGTTACACCTGATACCCGTCGACATCTTCAGCATGCAAACAACGGCTTGTTCCGCTGTCCGCTTAAAAGCTACCTCACAGTGGACCAACAAGAAGATCGGCCACTCCATCATTTTGGACTCCTTTAAGTCTCTACCTAGAAACATAGACTACACCATACCCCGCCTGCAGTTCGGAAAAAACTTCCAAATCACCATTCCTTCCAGATCATTCTGGGATGATGATGCATTTGCGGAAGATAAATCGATCCACTTCTACACCGACGGATCTAAAACCAGCGATGGGGTAGGTGGGGGGCGTTTTCTCAGAAAAGCTAAATCTTAGCCTCTCATTCCGTCTTCCAGATTATTGTAGCGTGTTCCAGGCGGAAATTTTAGCGATAAAAGAAGCCCTGTCGTGGCTAAAGAGGAATGTGATATCCTCAAAGGATATCCGTAACTTCTCGGATAGTCAGGCCGCGATTAAGTCCCTGGACTCAGTCTCTTCAAATTCCATCGAAGCCCAAGATTGCCGCTCATCTCTTTCGGAGATGGCAGAGCAGTTCAACATTCACCTTTGTTGGGTGCCGGGACATAGAGACATTCCAGGTAACTGTAGGGCAGACAGTCTCGCCAAAAAAGGAACCACTTTACCTCTTTTACCTGATAAAGGTTCTTTAGGAATACCAATCGCTACATGCAAACTCTTGTTCAAGCTATCAGCAATCGAGAGAACAAACCTTAGGTGGACATGTAGCAATACTTGTCTATCGACTAAGCGGATCTGGCCAAAGCTGGATCTGTGTCTAATCTCATTAAACCGACTGCATATTAGCTCGACTATAGGTGTTATAACAGGACACTGCTTAATAGGCAGGCACGCATCCAGACTTGGCGTGCACTCAAACGACTTCTGCAGAAGCTGCATGGACGAGGAGGAGGAGGAGACTATACTTCACCTTCTCTGCACATGTCCTGCGCTCTCCCACAAAAGATATCTCCATCTAGGGGACTTCTTATTTAATGATACAAACGACTTAGCCAACACTGGCGTTAGAAGTCTTTCGCGCTTCATAAGAAGCTCCTATTGGTTCAACGAGCAGTGAGGGAATCCCCAGATCTGTGTGGTACCACAATGGACCTGATATTGGTCTAAGTGTGTCGGCCTTAGCTGACAGCCACGTCAACCTAACCTAACCTAAGGAATTCAATTAGCTTAGCATAGGTACGTTTCCGTTCCAGTTCCACGCCCGAAGATGAGGCGAAGATGAGCGGTGAATATAGAAAGGCATATGGAAAGCTGAGCTAGAACTAACAGACAGGAGATCATTTATAAAAATGAGAAAGAGACTTGGAGACAAAACAGAGCATTGGGCATTTATTTGGTGACTTGCAGACTTAAAAACGACAAAAACAACTTGCATTGAATCCATTGATTTCAAATGCACGCCTTTTCGACAAAAGATACACTGGCGATCACAAGGATGAGGCCATATATTTTGCAATCGATTTTCAGTCTATACCTATACCTGTTGGAAATTTTATAAACAAGACACCTTTACTACCTGCGAACAGGTACATATTTTCCCAACAGTAAGTCATAAAATTAAAGTGTAAATAAGAAACGACCGCTGGAATTTACCAAGATCAAACAATGAACTACATTTACGAAATAAAATATCTATCTATCTATCTTAAGAAATCTGTTAACTGTCCGGATACAAGTGCCTTTACCCTACTCAATTTCCGTTAGTCCTGGATGAGTGTGTTAAAACCTATTTCGGTATAAACTTTCCACTAAAAAGTCAGACCAAACCATCTTGCTCCAAATATTGATTAAAATACCCACCCATGACCCACCTACATGCGAACTATGTTTTGAAATGCAAATCCAAAAAAAAAAAACTTTAGAAATATGTATCCTTGGCAAATAAATCGAAAACATTTCCAAACTCGTAGATACATACTGTTCGAGATGGTTTGGGCGTTCGATTTAGGCTTTCACCCCCTAATCTTCTCCTACATTAACCGCAGACATATTTGTTGTTGACATTTTGAATCGTTTCACACATTCATGGACGCCGGCCGGGCCGCGCACCAATTAAAGCGACAGCACCAGCAGCTGATGGTCCTCGTGCAATGCCATCTATTCTAATACCGTTCGAAAAAGTGGGAGGGGTCTCTGCGCTTTGACAAGATATTCCATTTTCTTCGACACCACCGTCCCCATCCCAATCACCACCACCATCAACAAAGCCAAATACACAAATCCAAGGCATGAATACTGTTCCCTTTGTTCCGTTGGTTCGTCCCACTTTTTGTGTGTTGTTTTCCAAAAACAAAAACCAGGACCCATGGCATTGCATGACAACAAAAAAAAAAAAAAAATACAAAACACGAACCAAAAGCAGGCTACAAACAGCAACAAACAACAACCAGCCGAGAACAATGTTGATGGACGACTCTCAGTGATTTTGCCAACCGTGCGAACGACAGAGACACACTGCATCGGGTAATATGAATCAGAAAACAGAAAGGGAGTGTGGTAGTGGTTACTTTCCAGAGAAACACCAACAATCTGCGCCAACGAAATAAGTAACTACCTTTCCGCCGCTGGCCCGCCCGCCATTCACCCATAAACCATCGTTATTCTGTCGCATTCACTCCACGGCGGCGTTTCGCTCTCTATTCAGTGAATTTTTACACCCCTCCCTCGGACGGGGTGTATCGTTTTTGCTTGTTTTGTTTGTATACACGCGATGTTGTTATTCCACAAACTCCGTTCCATATTGGTTGCTGCTTCCACCTGGAATTTGTTGTTGTATCTTGTTGATGTGATGTTGTTGCGATAAACATTCGTTCAATTTGACGACAATAGTGATACACAGTCGTCCACTCTCCCTGTGCCTGCCTGTACACACATGCACGTCGGCTGAGAGTGTATTTTGTATTGGATTTGTTTTTTTTGTTTTTCTTGTATTTATGTGGTGTATATTCAATAACTGTTTCGTTCCGTGCAAGTCACATAATTTTGTAGGCTGGCTCCTGGCTCAATCTGTTCTTCTATTTGATTCAGTAGTACCGCATCAGTTGCGTCGATAGAGTGCACGCGACTAGGCCAAACGAAATTAATTAAAAAGAAAAAAAAAAACGCAAACACAACTGTAATTTGTTGAACGTCAATTAAAAAAAAAATAATGACAGTGTTCAGTGTTTAGTGATCAAGTGTCAAAAAAAAAAAAAAAAATACATATAAGAGAAAAAAAAGGAAATCAGATAGTTTAATGCTTTACTTACCGTTGTGTCCGATTGTGGCCGGCGGTCGGTCCTATTAGATGAACGGCATCAACAATGAATTCAAGTGAATCCGCATTAGCGAACGGTGAATTGATTTTAAAAACCGAAGAATACGATATTGACGGACCAACGCCGTCGGCTTATATCAAATCAGTGACGGTGAATAGTCGACGGGAGTTTAACGTGAATTTCAATAACAACATAACGGTTAATTGCAATCAGAATTCAAATAGTTTGTCGCCGAAATTGGAGCCATATTGTGGGCCGACATCGTCTTCGTCATCACCAATCGCCGACAGGATGCCTATTCCCATTGCAGGTGAGATGCAAGCCACCGCAATGGCTGGCACGACTCCGGGACAGCATTCCATGTCGCCGTCGTTGCCGCCGCCGCCGCCACTACCGCCGACGTCATCGTCGCAGCAACAACATCCGAATGGTGGGAGCAGCGAACAATTGCTGAGCACACGCCGTATGACTTCGATTCTGGGCGGTTATGGTCTGGTGCCACCAGGCATTCTTGGACCGCTCGATCATTATCGACTTCAGTTATATAGCTATGCAATGAACGTGGAACGGCTGCGAGGCTGTGCAGCGCCACAGCAATACCCCGGACCGCTGTACTCTTCGGGTTATCCCGGCTCGCCAGGTGGTCCGGTCGTGAATAATGGACCGTATGCACCGTCGCGATTTGCCCTGTCTATGGGTCTCTTCCCCAACCGAATGTTCCAACCAGAAGAGCCCAAACCTCAACACAGTTACATCGGCCTCATTGCGATGGCAATCCTGAGCTCACCGGAATCCAAATTAGTCCTCTCGGATATCTACCAATACATTCTGGATAACTATCCGTATTTCCGGACCCGCGGTCCCGGCTGGCGCAATTCAATTCGACACAACCTGTCATTGAATGACTGTTTCATCAAAGCGGGACGCAGCGCCAACGGAAAGGGCCACTACTGGGCCATACACCCGGCGAATAACGACGACTTTAGGAAAGGTGATTTCCGCCGTCGCAAAGCACAGCGAAAGGTACGCAAGCACATGGGACTGGCTGTAGATGATGAGGGCGCCGATTCGCCAAGTCCACCGCCACTCGCAGTTACTCCACCACCGATGGCGCCTCCACCGCATCCTGGCATATTGCTAGTGGGTCCCCCTTACGCCAATCACCACCACCACCCGAATCACCAGCACTATCCCAATCCACTGTCATCGGTTGTCATCGGTGGCGGAAATGAAAATTCGTCGCCAACAACAGCCGCCGGAGTCATCGCCAATTTGTATTCTCAAACACGAAAGCGGCAATTCGACGTGGCCTCCCTGCTGGCGCCTGACGATGCAACAACGGACTACAACCACCATCAACCCCAACCACCATACAAGGGCCACCTGCCACTGATGAGCAAACAGCGCATCACGCTCACCGACGATGAGGATATCGACGTCGTTGCGAGCGACGTTGACGAGGACCAGGATCACATCCTCCGCGTAGAAGAGGAGCCGTACTATCATCGCCACTCGAACAATCAAGATTTGACAAGCAACAATTCGCATTCCTCATTCACACCACCGCCGCCGCCGATACAGTCAAACAATCGGCATCACTATCAAAGCTCCAGTCCAGTCAGCCAGCATGACTCTTCCTCCGATCTGCCACCTCAACAAAACAGCAACAACGTGAACCCCGCTGCCAACCAAACCAATTGGCACGGCCTAATGCAGCAGTGGCCGAATGAATTTGGAACCGCAGCAGCAGCAGCAGCCGCAGCCGCTATCGACCCCCGTATATTCGGCCGCTATTACAGCCAGTACATGGCGGCAGCGGCAGCACGTCGAGTAGCTGGCGTATTTCCACCGGCAGCAGTAGCAGCGGCGGCAGCTGCCGCTGTCATTGGACAGCATCATAACACCGCAACAAAACAACAACAACAGCAGCAGTCAGCACATCACTCCTCGTTACAACAAAAACAGCAACAGCAACAACAACAGCAGCAGTCCTATGAATGTTAATACTTAAGTATAAAAATATATCTAGTTGGTATGAATTTAAATTGATGTTTTTGGTTTGTTTTTAAATCAATTCCACAATAACCGTAGTTTCAGAGTTATATTTTTTGACAGATAATTTACGAATACCCTTTTGACTGTCAATTGGTTTAGTTTAATTTTGCAAAAGTTTTCTTTTGCTTTTTTGTTTCGAGTATTTTGGTGGCATTAAATTTGCATAAAGACACGCGTATGTTTCAAAATGTCAAAAGTAAATAGATACTCGCACTGCTCTTTCAATGACTTATGATGCGTTGGGCATTCATATTTAATATGTTCGTTGGCGATTTATGTTTAATATGTGCGAACAAGTGACACAAAATGATTCCCTCGAACATAGAATAGATGAGACGGTAATGCCGGTAATTAATGACATATGAATCTCAAATTCGACTGACAGAAGTAGGTAGTTAGTTACGTCAATTTTTTTGTTATTATTCTTAAATATTCTTTTTCTACTTCTTTTCTCATCTATTGGCGAAGTTATGATATATAACTGCATCTCTGCTGACGCTTGTCTAATAAACTTAAGGAGAATGGAATTGGAACTGTTAGATTTTTGCTTTTGAATTCGCTTCTCAAGTTTCTTTGGTAATAAATTGACAACTAGAAGTTCAATGATCAATGTCTTCTTTTTTATTGCTTGTTTAACATTTCTCTGGTAGTAAAATTACATATCTCCTGACAAGCAAGTCATTTCTGACGTATGACGTTTGGCATTTTAATGCACTTTCCATTCCATTTGTGTTAAGTCGTTTTCCATTGAACCATGAAATGTAACTGCATTCACAAACATACTACCAACAAATGTATGTCCCAGGCTTGTCTTTAAATTCAATCCAAAGACCAAAGTCACTTTGAATGTTTGAAACTTGTTTTTTATCAGTGAACTACGACTTTCATATTCCGATTTGCGAGTTATTTTCGAACAAGCTTGACATATCCGCCTAAATCATTCGACTGTCAGGGAAGTTTTTTTTTGACAATAATTGCACTTTTTGACGCGTTCTTACGTTCTTATTTTTGATCCTTGTTTCTTATCGGTGAACTACAACTTTTTCGTATTCCGATGGGCGAGTTATTGTCGAACAAGCTTGACATATCCGCCCAAATCCTTCGACTGTCAGAGAAGTTTTATTTTGACAAAAAATTCACTTTTGACCTGTTGTTACGTTTTTTTGCTCTTACTTACTCTTAAGCTCGAACATTTTGCAGACACAGACCTGATTTTAAACCTCAGTTGACAATGGCATTTAGGGAAAGGGATTGTAGAATCTTCTTCTTCTTTCTTTACGGCGACGGTATCACCTGACCAGGAGAAGGTGATCATAACTCTCCCACTTTACTGCTCTACTGGTCCTCTTGTGGGATTCTTCGGTTCGGCCTTAATCGACATCGGCATTCTGGTTTCAGCCATTGTAGGATATTGTTAAAATACAAGATGGCGCACAATTTTATGTTGATTAAGACTTTTGCTTTTGCATTTGTTTCCCTCAAGTCGCGCGAAAATAATATTCGTAAAGTCGAGGCGCCGTTATTTTTTATGACTTTTCGCGAAACTTTTGCCGATTAATTTTGCACTTCTTGTTTGATGTTGTCATTTAGGGCCGCCAAGCTTGTTCGTATAGAAGCCCAATTTCGTAATAACCTCAAAGAAAAAATCAGTCAAGTCGGGGCGAGAAACGTCTGTTGCAGAATATCCACGGTCGCTCTCGTGACTTGTGTACATTTGTACCGCCACAACAAGATGTTCCGTCGGTTACTCGTGGACTTGCTGTGTTTATTCACGTTGAAATGCGCCAGCATAATGACTTTTGATAAAAAATCATGCTCACGTAGGTCGAGGCTTTGGGATTGTCTGGAGGCAATAGCTGATGATGTGTGTATTATGCGGGAACTGTTTGCCCAAATTTACTGTAAAATTCAACTGACTGTGGATGTCCGAATTGATTGGTTGTAATTTGAGGGCCCTCTTGGACATCTGCAGTCGCAGGAGCAATATTTAGGACGGGCGGACGGTTACTTTACGTTCTTGAAGAAGTTTGTGATCAATGTGACCGTATTTGGCTTTTTTCCACTTTACAAATGTCAAAGTTGCGATAATGGCGGATGGGTCTTGACGTAGAAATTAGAGCCACTCGATTGCTTTACTTTACTTTACGTTCTTGAAGAAGTTTGTGATCAATGTGACCGTATTTGGATTTTGGCTGAGGTTTCCATTATGAACAGTAAGCAAATTAATTTTTTTTATTTTTTTTATTTAAATTGACTTATTCTAAGATGTACTGTAAAAGAATTTTTCTGAGGAAACTTTTTTTTCTATTTTTTTTTTATTTTTAAAGTTTTCAATTTTCACTGAAAAGTGCACCTACAAACTGCACAAATGACGCGTTCATTTTGCATAACGCTTGTTCTAAGTGTTTTCTGTTGGTGTGGAGGGGGGCGGGTGGGGTGGTGAATGCAGTGAATGTTGGAAAATATTACAGGTATTGCCATATGTCAAAAAGTTGAAACAATTTAAGTTAATTTGTCTTTTTTTTTTTTTTTTGCTGAACATATACTGGTAAATACCCCAAAGTAAGTATATATAAACTTTAGCTCCAGGCGCCTGCCTGACAGTTGTTGACATACCCTTAGCGGAGCGACGAAGTCGCGTGAGCGCCTAAACCCTGCGAAAGAAAAGGTTAAAATCCTGTTAGCGAGCGAAGCGAGCCACCCACATCGTTTTATTAAAAAAAAATGTTAAAATTTAATAAAAAAAAAAATTAAATAAATAAAAAAAAAAAAAAAATTCATTTCCTCAAGAAAAAAATATTATATTTATCTTTTTTTAGGCCATTTTAAGCCAGGAAAAAAAATCCCTTACTGTTCATAATGGAAACCCGCCCCCTCGCTTGCTTTACTTTACTTTACGTTCTTGAAGAAGTTTGTGATCATTGTGACCGTATTTGGCTTTTTTCCACTTTACAAATGTCAAAGTTGCGATAATGGCGGATGGTTGTTGACGTAGAAATTAGAGCTACTGCACTATTTTACTTTACTTTTGGAGGCACTTACAGTCCGGGGTGGACCACGGCCTCAACCAACAAGCCACTCCAACCACAGTTACGCACACCAAGTTGGTTGAGGCCGTTCTCCAACAGTGCGCGCCACCTAAGATGGGGTCTTCCTCTGCTGCGTTGACCCTCAGGTGTGGATTCGAAGACATACGCTCCACGTGTCCCAGCCATCTCAGCCGTTGTATTTTTAGCTTTTTGACCAGGTCAGCGTCGCTGTATAGAGCCCGCATATGTAGTTCGTCGTTAAATCTTCTTCTTCACACTCCATCGTCACAAACTGTACCGAATAGAGCTACTCTCTACTTTTATTTAATTTTTGAAATTGCGAAGCCACCTTACCAAATCTATACGGTTCCCCTACAGAGTTCCAACAATTTGTTGTAGTTCATGGAGTTCAAAAATGTCACTCCAAAAGCAAAGCCTTGGGTGGAATTATTTTTCTGGGGTTGCTGCATTTGTCCGATCCAGAGGTTTTAATCCTGCCTCTATAGGAACATTGATTGATACCGCCATTTCGACGGGGCTTGTAGGATCTCTTCCTTGAATATGGTAGTACCTACTGAGATAGATTCTTTGACGTGAATGCTTTGTCTGATCTTGGAACGGTGGAGTGAAATAACGCCAAAGGAAATAAGGCTAAATGTAAAAAAATCACACATTTGGCCTTACCTCTTGGAACTTCTTATTTTATCAAGCATTGTTGTTCCTGATGTCATACGAAGCATCTTCGTCCTAGCTGCCGGTAGCTTACTCTCATCCTTTTTGTACTCTGTACGCGCCGGCCGGGCTAAGGGACCATTTTTCGGTCGCAGAAGAGCTGAGTTTTTGGCTACTTCATCCACCCAAAGCTAACAGCTTGTTTCGCTTGTGATCATAGATCCCAGATAGATTTCAGATGGAATCACTTATCCATTCATGTAAAGGTCTGAAATAGGTCGGAGTGGATCAAAGAACGGGCAGCTCAAGCATTCTGGTTCTTTTCGGACAAATACAATACCCATTCCCCTCCAAAAGTTCCACCCGTACATCAAGTCCTCGTTGCAGGGAAGTTTTATCCTTGCTAATGATGGCTCCATCGTCAGCAAAGAATAACTGATGCACTTTGGAGTCCGTGACTTTTCCTCAAAGCTGATATTCAACGACTGTAATAAATATCAGGGGACTCAACGCGCTACCCTGGTGTACACCGCCTTTGATTGCGAACTTCTGGCGACTCCAGCGGAGCATCTTACTCTTGCCTCTACTCCCTCATATATTGTCATGACCATCTGCACGTAGGGGTCTGGAACTCCTCGTTGTCCTAGCGCCACCCATTATGGCTGTTGTGGCCTGGTCTTAATTGTTAATGTTTTTTCTTTTTCTTTTTGTCCTCTTAGATACAATAGGCAGTTCTCCCATTCTCCCCACTCACAAAGTGTGTGTGTAATTCCTCTGTGACGCAGACATGTATTTTCGCAGAATCTTCATAAGCGTCGCGTCGGTTTCTGGCTTTTGGAGAAAGCAGCGACGCAATTGTGATCTGCTTAGATTCAAATTCGTCTAAGTTTTCCTTTCGTTCAAGTTGGGCCATTAGGCTTTGGATTCGCCGTCACTTTGGAAGCACCTTCCATAACCTTAAATCTTAAGGCAACTCCTGAAGTTTGTGGCTGCAATTTTCCCTCATTTCGTGTGAATTCATTGGGCAAACTCATAACAGCTTCTCACAGATCTGATGGCACCTGTTTCCAGCGCCTTGAGGGACAGTAAGTCTTTTGTCTATTAATCTCATTTACCCTTTTCATTTTCAGAGGGTCCGGTACTACTTGCATGTAATGTCCGGAGATCCTTGGGCTTTGGGTTGTCGATTCATTTGTGAAGTTCTTCCGCAGTTAATTTGTGATGTTAGACCACCATGTTGCTTGAGGACGTCCTCTTCCTCTTAAATGTATTGGAATTTAAAGAAGGTTTGGACGGTGTGCGATTTGATGGCCCCACGACCATCTGTGACTGGTTTAATTAAGCCTTTCCGCTACTGAAGCTATTTAAAGGCTCTACCATCGAACCGGCTTTCATTCCATTGCAATGCGTTATTAAAAATGGAACCGTGTATATCAAATCATTTGCCTTTCCAAAGCTGTTCATTGGTATTACGGTTCGTTAGGATGTTTCTTAAGACGTACCTATTGACGAACATTTGCAGCTTCCACGTGATTGTGGTGGTTACTCTGCATGTGCTACGCCTAAATTTAGTGTTCACTTAAAGCCTTCCTCTTCACTTATCATTCACTTGCGGGCCGACGGAGAGGCAAATAGTTCTTATTTTTCTCCTTAAGGACCAGGTTATCGGATCTGGATTAAAGGGATCATAACCCTTCCACTGCCTTGCCTACTGTTCCGATTGTAGGGTTTTGCCGTGCGAATAAGAGAACAGCGTCAGCATTGTCAAATTGCTTCAGTTGTGGTGTAAGAGTTCATCGAAATGGTGTAGTGAGAAGTAGCGCCTTCTTAGGCCTGAAATACGCATTGTGGTACCACATGACCTACTATGGCCGGTGAACCTACAACCGGTAAACAGCCACCACCTTGAGCTTTGAAAACCGAAGGAGTTTTAGAACTGGTTTTCATAGAGTTCGCCTTGATTGTCCTTGATTGTCCTCGATTGTCACAGCTTGCCATGTGAGCCTTATTCCTGCTCCTTTTGCAGAACTGGTTTTAGAGACGAATGTTGGTAGGTGGTGTTCGTTGTAACGGCTCAGGAAACTATATGTAGGTGTTAAAAAAACAAACCGTTTTTCTTTAAGTACCTTTCAAAGGAGTCTTTTTAGCTCTACCTTTTGCAAATCTTCCTGAGTCTGGTGTGTTCAAGGGCAGAGCACAGTCGCATGGCAGGTGACAAATAAATTTTAATTCTTCGACAGTATGCGCACCGCAGCGTGAAAACTTAAAGCACAGTGTCGTTTAAGGACCATGGATTTCGGTCGCTTTTATGTACTCGGGTTATTCTTCAAAATGTTGCAATAATGAAAATAATTTTTTTTTTTTTTTTGTAAATGAATCTCAATGTTGCAATAAAACATTTTTTTTTTTTTTATCAATGAACTAACAGAGGTAAGTTTTCGGCTATTCAAAGCCAATCCATCTGAGGAAAGCCGTAAAAAGTTTAAACGAGCCAGAAATGACTGCAATGCCCACATTAATCGTGTCAAATTCTCCTATGACCAAAAGTTGAGGCAAAAAATACTACAAAGTCCCACTGGTAGTAAAAACTTTTGGTCATTTGTTAAAAACATCAAGAATTCGGCCTCGTCATCTATCCCGACACTCATTTACAACGATATTCCAGCTGTCAGCTCTACAGATAAGGCCAATCTGCTTGCTGCTCACTTTGCAGTCAGCTCAACGCTCCCAGATTGTGCTTTGTCTCCCCCTGTACTCGAGCGCGTAGAATTCTCTATGGGACCAATCCACTTTCGCACTCGTACAGTGGCTAGAGTACTTCAAGATCTTGACGTTCACAAATCCGCTGGTCCAGATGGTATTTCCCCTATCGTTCTGAAGAGGTGTTCTTCTTCGCTGGCAAAACCATTGCGTAAGCTTTTCCATCTGTCCTATTCTTCAGGACTCTTCCCGGGAAGATGGAAAACAGCATTTGTCCAGCCTGTACCAAAAAAAGGCGAATCTTCTTCTCCCTCCTCCTACCGACCAATTGCACTTACGTCCCTTCTTTCTAAGGTCATGGAAACGCTGATAAACCGTCAGCTAATGAAATATCTTGAATTGCGAAAACTTCTTAATGACCGGCAGTATGGTTTTCGCAGCAACAGGTCCACTGGTGATTTGATGACATATCTAACCGAAAAGTGGAACCAATCTCTTCACCAAGGTGGTGAAAGTAAGATCGTTGCGCTTGATATTTCAAAAGCATTTGACAGAGTTTGGCACCAAGCTCACTTGTCGAAAATTCGTGCATTTGGAATCGATGATACTCTTCTTCAATGGATTAGAAATTACCTTTCGGACCGTTCAATTCAAGTTGTTTTGGACGGCTTCAAGTCTGCAACTCACCAAATAAATGCTGGTGTCCCCCAAGGCTCTGTTCTGTCCCCGACTCTCTTTCTCATTTTTATAAATGATCTACTGTCTGTTACTTCTAATCCAATCCATTCCTTTGCTGATGACAGTACCCTCAGCTTCTCATATTCGTTTCTTGGGTCACGCCCCTCATCTTCGGGTGTGGAACTGGAACGGCAACGTATGTTAAGCTCATTTAATTCCGATCTTAACAGCATAACTCAGTGGGGTAAAACCAATAGAGTGGAATTTAATGCTTCCAAAACTCAATGCTGTCTCCTGTCATTAAAGCAAAACCCACACACGCTGCCATTATCTATGAATGGCACTTACATCGCTGAAACCGAAAGACTTTCCATTCTCGGTATGTGTGTTAATGACAACCTTCGTTGGAATGACCACATATTCGATGTCGCCAAGAACGCCGCGAAATGTCTAGGCTTCCTTAAACGTTGTAAGAAATATTTCACCCCTTCTGATCTGGCTACAATTTATAAGGCGTTTATTCGCCCGAAACTCGAGTACAACGCTCATATCTGGTCCGGTGCACCAATAACTTATTTGGAGCTACTTGACAGGATCCAAAAACGCGCGATAAAACTCATTGGCGACCGAGACATCGCGAGATCGATTGACTCTCTTAGTCATCGTCGTAATGTCTCCTGCCTGTCGTTATTTTATCGTTATTTCCACCATAAGTGCTCAAACGAAATAGCCCGTTGCATTCCTCCCCTTGAACATTTCAACCGCAATACCCGCCATGCAGGGAATGCTCATCAGTTCACCCTCAAGCCTGTGTTCGGACGTACAGTGAAGTTCAAAGAATCTTTCCTCAGCCGTACAACACGAATGTGGAATGCTCTTCCCCGCTCCATTTTTCCTACACATTATAACCTACAGACATTCAAAACCAACGTGCATCGGCATCTCTCCTTTTCCTCTCACCCTAATTTCCTTAACGCCCGCGCTGTGTAGCTAATACATTATAAGGGTCCCAACAAATCCCTTTAGTGCGCGCTAATTATAAAAAAAAAAAAAAAAAAAAAAAAAAAAAAAACAAGTAAATTCCGTTACCGGCAGAGTAGTTTTCCTAATATTTTGGATGATACTCGTATAACTTAAAATTTCGGCCAAACTCTGAAATCCTGTCATTTTCGTAACGGACTTAATAATTGAAAAAAACATCGAATAAACGTCGATTTTTATTGTGATTTGTTACATACTCTCTTAATCAGATAAAATGCAACTTGAGTATATTTAAATTTGGAAATAATTTAAATAATTTTTAAATTTCTTCCTGATCTGAATGTCATTTTCGTCACGAAAACCAATTTAGAACATTGTATTTTTTGGATAATTGCTAGTTAAAGAATGTGTTGAGCCTTACCGTTATTTCCACCTAAACGAATTTCATTATGAAGTCGATTCCTAGTTTCAAGAAAGATAAATAATTTTGTAGTTAAAAGCAAAATCAAGTATACTTTGTTTTTTTTTTTTTTTTGGGACAAAGTGTGACGAAAATGACAACAAAGTGACGCAGTGGACAATATTTGTCAAAATGAATTTATCAAAAACTTAATTTTTTTCACAAACATTTACAGGTTTGGAAAAAACATAGAAAACATTTTATTATCTGTGGAGATTTCAACACCGATTTGGGAAGGCGTGATATTTTATCGCGCCGACTCATTGACTTAGTGCTTTCCAATGGCCTCGTTATAAGCAACTCTTACCCAACTCGATATGCTCCAAATTCTAAACCAAGTTTGTTAGACCTGGTTTTAGTCTCTGATGCTTCAAACGTTCTTCTTTTGGATCAACTTGCTCTTGAAGGGATATCTGACCATGACTTGTTATTTTGTTCCTATAATATTGATTTTTCTCATGATCCCATTCCGCATACTTTCTCTTACAGAGATTTTAAGTCTATTGATATAAACTCACTACATAGAGAAGCAAGTACAATACCATGGGAACTTTGTTTGTATCTAGAAAATGTCAACAACAAGCTGAACTTTCTTCAGTCTCAGACTGAGGAGCTTTTTAACAAGCATGTCCCTCTGCGGACTGTACAAATAAGAAATTTGAAATGCCCGTGGTTCACCCGAGAAGTATTAGATGCAATAAATAAGCGCAGAAAGTACTATAGTAAATGGAGAAGTAGCCCTACTTCAAGGAATTGGAAAGCTTTCTGTGAAGCGCGTAATCAGTCCACCTTTGTTACGCGCCGCGCTAAATTTAACTATTTCTCAAGGACATTAAAGGATTCACTTCCTTCCAAACAGCTATGGACTAATCTACGAAAGATAGGTGTTGGTAACAGAGTAGAATCAGTCTGTCGCTTGGATCCCAATATCCTTAATTGCGCATTCCTTTCAAGTACCGGTACAAGAAATCCTCAGTTCTCCTTGCAAGAAGAACTTCTATGCGAGCTTGATTATGATTTTAAATCAGTAAATGAGAATGATGTCATTGAAAGCGTTGCTGATCTTAAATCGAATGCAACAGGTGAGGATGGCATCCCACTCCGCTTTTTAAAAATGGTTTTACCTTTTATACTACGGTCACTCACGCATATTATTAATCATTGCCTTGCTTCTTCTACTTTCCCTGATAACTGGAAAGCCGCCAAAATAATTCCTGTTGCAAAGAAACCGCAACCCTCGCTTCCTAATGACTTTCGCCCGATAAGTATTCTTCCGACCCTGTCAAAAGTATTTGAGAAGATACTGGCAAAGCAAATAGTAGGTCATATAAATGGGAATGCTTTACTTTCTCCTTTTCAGTCGGGTTTTCGACCCGGGCACAGCTGTGCTACTGCAATGGTGAAAGTTCTTGACGATATAAGGCAACAATATGACCGAAGTTACCTAACGGTCTTATGTTTGTTAGACTTCTCTAAGGCTTTTGATAGGGTCAACCATCAGATCTTATGTACAAAGCTCCGCTATTATTTTGGTTTCAGTGATAGGGCAGTCCGGTTAATAAGTAGCTATTTAAGCAATCGTTCTCAAAGAGTTCTGGTTGGTGACCATTTGTCGAATGTCAAATTTCTGCGGGAGGGTGTGCCACAAGGGTCTATTTTAGGACCCATTCTTTTTTGTATGTTCATAAATGATATTGCTCCTGTATGTAATAGTTCATCTATTCACCTTTATGCCGATGATGTCCAAATTTACCTCTCAAGACCTATCGGATTACTTGAGGATCTTTTCCATCGAATAAACCTTGACCTCTCAGCTATACACAGCTGGTCTGTTGAAAATCGACTTACTTTAAATCCATCTAAGACTCAGGCAATTTTAATATCCAAAAAGTTGTACACACCAGAAATGTTCCCTCCTCTCTTTCTGTCCAACGTAGAAATAAAGTTTGTCGAAAAAGTTACCACCTTAGGATTTAAAATAAATAGTAGTCTTTCTTGCAATGACCATGTCAATTATGTCATCAGCCGTATCTATGGTTGCCTTCGTAAGTTATGGACATGTGCCAATTTTATCCCTCGCGATACGAAATTAAAACTAATGAAAACGTTACTGGTTCCCATTATAACTTATGCAGAAGTTGTCTACTGTATGCTTGATTCCTTATCACAAAATAAGCTTCAAGTTGCATTTAACGGAATGACTCGTTATATCTTTGGACTAAGAAGATATGACCATGTATCAGCTTACCAAAATAGTATATTAGGATGTTCATTAAGGCAATTTCTTGATGCTAGAAACTGTATTTTTCTGCATAAAATAATATACTCAAAATCACCACGATATCTTTATGAGAAATTGCAATTCACACAGTCGGATAGAATTTTTAACTTAATAATTCAGCCTTACAATTATATTAACTCGTCGCGTCTATTCTTTACTTACGCCGTTAAGCTATGGAACTCCTTGCCTGAACACATTAAGCGAGCATCGGGAACTCTGAAATTCAGGACAGCTATATTTAAATATTTTTCTGAACAGCAGTAGAGGTTTCTTCCTTCTTTCCTTTTTTACTCTTTCCTTCTTTATTCTTCTCTTCTTTTCTTTTCTCCACTCAATTTTACTCTTCTTTTAAATTGAATTGTTAATCTTCTTTCTGGGAATATAATAACTTTAATATGCATACCTACCTACCTACTTATGTGAAAAACTAATGTAAAATTAATTTTGTTAGTGCTCTATAAAGACTATGTCTTACTTGTACTTAATGTTAAAATAAATTGAATTGAATTGAATTGAATTGAATTGAAACCCGGCTTCCTTTCATTTTGATATTGGGATTTGAAAGCTTTTCAATGATGTCCTTACACTTTACATCAACTACGTCATTATTGTCAATTTTATATGAGGTTTTTGTACTGTCAGTGGACTTAAGGAGCATAACTTTGATTTCACCTTCGTTGTCGACTTCTGATTGCGCTACTGCAACGTAACGATAATTCGTCAGATTTTTCTTTTGGTAGGATGTGATATTTATTAAAATGTAGTTTCCGCATAAAATTTTGTCATTTGGGTCGTCTTCATCATCCGTTGTGTTTGGGGAATAAATCAGGTTGTATAGACTTATTTTTCCATTCAAAGCCGTTGCTGAATAAAATTTTGGGCTCAAACATTTGCCTTTTTTCGGAATGTAAAGAAAATAGATCTCTTTATGTTGTTCACCAAAACATTCGTAGTCTGAGGCGAAATTTCAATTTGTTGATATCTAATATCGAAGCTTTTAATTATCTACCTGATATGGTATTTGTTTCTGAAGTCTGGATTTTTTCTTGTGAAATTGAAGACTATAACTTGCCTAACTTTAATTTCTATGCGAATACTAATGATTCGTATTCTGCGGGAGGTGTGGCAGTTTTTGTGCGGGATTCATATGAATGTGAAATAACATCGTATAATCTGGTAAGTGCGGATATTTTGAAAATCTCTTGCTGCATATGCAAAGAAATATTTAACTTTGTATGTATATATAGACTGCAATCTCAGCATTTGCAATTGTTTCTTGATGAGTTCTCAATATTTTTACGCAATGAAAAAGCAGCAAATCTTGTAATTCTAGGTGACATTAATTTAGATCTTCTTAATCCTAGTCTTGTTCTAGATGCATATAATTTACTTCTATCCGAGCATGGTCTTACTTCGTTTGTAAATGAGTGTACTAGGCCCACTTCGGACACCTGCCTAGATCATGTATTTGGTCGGTTTTCGAAGCTTTCCCCTAACCTTTGTTCAGGTATAATTTTTGATCTTCAAATTACAGATCATTGTATGTCTGGTATTTACTTTCACAGCTTACACAATGCAAAGCAGACTAAACAAACATCTCCACATTTGTTGTGCAAAACTGATTTTTTAAAATTAAACAGCTTATTGCGTTTTGTCTCCTGGGATGAAGTTTATGCTGAAAATAATGCCTCCAGGGCGTATGATTTATTCTTAAACGTATTAAAGCTTAACATTAACTCATGTTCCTTGTCTGTTGTCCAGAAAAGGTCTATGATAAGACTAAAGCCGTGGATAAGTCGCACTCTACTGAATAAAATAAGAACTAAACATAAACTGAGCAAAAAATGCAATAAACATCCGCAAAATTCATACCTAAAAAATCGCTTTCGCAGGATATGTAAATATATTAACAACGAGATAAGAACAAGCCGTGACAACTATTACCATAACCAAATGAGAAATGCACAAGGCTCAATAAAAAAGGAATGGAAAGTAATAAACAGCCTTATAAATAAAAACGGCACAAATAAGAGCAACCCTATTGTATTAAGAAAAGTAGGCATTAATATTAATGATCCTACCGAAGTTGCGAACGAATTGAATAATCATTTCGTATCGGTTGGACAAAATTCATTTCCTTCAGTTCATCCTTCTACGTGCGTTTGTGACACAGATTTAGCACTGGTGGGCAATAACGTTTGTAGAAATAGTTTTTTCTTTGAACCGATATCAGGGTTAGAAATAATAAGAACTATAAACTCGCTCAACAACTCGCATTCATTTGGTAATGATGGTATTTCGAATTATGTGTTGAAAAAAATTTCTTATAATATTGCTGATATTCTGGCTCACATCTTCAATTTAAGCTTGTTTTCTGGAATTTTCCCTGAAGAATTAAAACGCGCTGTAGTAATCCCCCTTTTCAAAAAGGGAGATAAAACAGATAAAAATATTTATAGGCCAATTTCCTTATTGCCTTCAATTTCCAAAGTTCTTGAAAAGCTAGTAAAGAACAGGATCTTGCCATATCTGACGAAAATAAACTTTCTTAGTCCAATGCAATTTGGGTTTAGGGCGGGCTCCTCTACTGAAGATGCCCTTCTGGATTTTTGCTCCCTTATCCATAAAGGCTAAGACTCCAAAAAATATTGTGCTGGTCTTTTCGTCGATATTACGAAAGCGTTCGATATGGTTAACCACAGGATTCTTTTGGATAAAATGTACAGAATTGGTTTTCGGAGCTTTATCTTTACATGGTTTAAATCTTACTTAGAAAATAGAACGCAGTGAGTTAAAGTAAGTAATGTTTTAAGCAGGTCTAAGTCCATTCATATAGGTGTGCCCCAAGGATCTGTCCTCGGCCCTGTTTTATTTTTAATATATATTAATAGTCTTTTGGATCAACCATTTGTGGGAAAGGTAAAAGCGTTTGCAGATGATCTTGGGATTGCTTATGATTCAGATAGCCCCTTGAATCTAATTGCAGAAATTAATCATGATGTTTATGTACTAAGGTCGTGGTTCGCAGAACATAAGCTCCTTGTTAGCAATAAGACCAAGCTAATGTTCTTTAATTTGAAACCGCAGGAAATACCAGAACTTGACATAATATTTCATGCACCAAATTGTGTTAAGCATATTTTGCTTAATGACACTTGCCCAAGACCTGATTCCCTGCCTGCCTTTAATTCGGATGTTGATTGCAAATCAAATTGTTTTGCAATAGAAAAGGTTAAATCTTTTAAATACCTAGGTGTTACAATAGACCAACACTTAAACTGGACCGAACATATATTAATTCTAAAACAGTACTTACTTTCATCAATCCGTAGTCTCTATCGTCTCAGGAAATTCCTTTCTAATAACACCTTAAAAACAATCTATCATGGGATATTTCACTCAAAATTGGGGTATGTAATAAACTGTTGGGGGGGTACTTATCGCAATAACATACAGCAACTTACTATACTGCAGAAATGTGCAATAAGAAAGGTTTTTAATTGTATGCGTCTGGCACACTCCATGGAGTTGTTTAGATATGCACAAATCCTACCGGTTCGACACTTGTTTTACTACAAAACGCTGAAGATATTTTTTTATTTGTTTTGAATGAATAGCCTTACATTCCTTACCACGTAAAGTGGACGGCTGGAGTTACAGCGCTGTTTCACGGTCAGCCACAACCGATCATCAGACTCCTTATGTGGTGCTGGTCTGTCTTTTTCCTTCATTTATCCCGAAAATTCCATTTTCTTCCACTGGGATTCGAACCTAGACCAGCGTCTTCTCAGGCAAGCACTCTTGTACTGTGCCATTGAAGCCACGAGTTTATCCAGTTTTTATTTGCAATTTCTTGGACAAATTTTTGCTCCTGTAAGTATACTATGTTATTCATTCAGGTTGTTTCTTTCTGTGTTTTCTCTAATTTTTTATTAGATGTGGATATACGCAAAGTCCTATACTCGATGCTTATAGCCTACGAAGGAACTTAAGAAATGTTGTTGCTTTACCCCCTTTTCGCACTACAAGCTTTAGAAATTCATATACAGTTATATCTTGCAAGCTTTTTAACAGACTTCCTGAACAAATACGAATCATTAGAACCTTATACGCCTTCCTTAACAGGATAAAGTTTTGGCTCCTTGACTTTGATATCGATCAAGTTGAAAATTTGCCGAGCTACATTATTTAAATTTTTGTAAAGGCTTACCTGTTTTTGCCTCCTTCGATCTGTTTTACATGTATTTCTTTTCTTGCTTAATTTTCTTGTAATACAATTTTTTTTGTTTTTCTTGATTATATACTTTTGTTCACCCCACAATAAATAAATAATTTGTAATGATGTGACATTTGCTACTATTTTTTGTAAATACAAAATGTCACTAACTATTCTCCTTAAATTTACCATTTAATAGTTTACCATTATTTTATGTTTAAGAAATGAGAATAATGAATAATAATAATAAAAAAAAAAAAAATCCTATTCCAAGCGAACTTAATCCATCGCAAAAACAGCTGATATCACGATACTCCAAAATGCCCCTTTCTCTAAGGATTAATTGATGCAGCTTCATGGTTCCTGTAAGAACGGGAATGTTGTCAGGTAGCTTTTTTTTCATTTCATCAATTTCCTCCGAAGAAACCATGAAAAGTTTCACACTCGTTTCCGTCTCAACCAAATTTACAAATGTTTCAGCATTCGGAATGTCTCTTCCATTTGATACTAGGCGATCTGCAGTTCGTTTTAAGACGCCTCCAATTCCATCCGATGCTCCCTTAAAATGACCTGATTCAAAAAATGACCAAGTTGCTTGCTTTATCCCGTACTCAAAAATTTGATTGCTGAAGAAGTAAAAATTTTGCTTCTGACGATATTGGGTAGCTGGACCGTCAGAAAAAAAGTGAATAGTTTTTGTGTTTGGTTTTTTTTCTTTGAGCAACAAGAAAATGGGGTTCAAATGAGCCCAAATTGCAGCAGGACCATGTTCGTTGTTCGATGAAATGGTCGCAAATGAAATGGGATCCTCGCCGGCAAGATACATGACACCTGTATGAATAGTTATTTGGTTTCTAGCACCCCCGAAATGATGGGCTTGAATTTCTTCAGCGATATTGCAGTTATAATTTTCACTGAAATCTATGTGCAATACAGCGGAATCTTTAGACACATGATCAACGCAGGTCCTATAGGCATGATACTGTTTTTTAATATTAAATATGTGTCTTTTTGCAGCAATCATTTCAACGTTAAATTTTTGGACAAAAACGTTTGTGCTCTCGGATAATTTTACTTTTGTGGCTTTAAATGTTCTTATCATTTTCCCATTCCTCTCGTAGCTTTCTTCTTTCCTAATCCACTCGAACCATTCCATGACTATGCAGTCCGTTCCCATTGTTAGAAGTAGCGGTTTATCTTTACATGTAATGCATTCGTTATACATACAGTTCTTTTCGTCAAAATCACACACGATTGACCTTACAAGTTCCACTATATCAATTGAAGAAACCGCATGAATTTGTTGCAAGGCCTCAATTGTTAGTTTAATGTTGCAGTGTATTTTGCATGCACAAGTTTCACGAGCTGAGATCGATGGGTTAATGACATAGAACGGCCGGTTTCGTGTAAAATAAGAGTAGGAGCAATTACCACCCTCAACAGTATATTTCTTATACAAGAATAGTTGTGTGTCCATCAAATACCTTCTCTGCACTTTATTTCCAATGTTTTAATTTTTTCTCCCAAGGCCAAGTTTTCCCTGTAAACTTTTGTTCTATCACGACGGATTCTCTTGCGGCCACGGGCTGAACTTGGTCCCGCTTCTGGAGCCCGCGGAAAATTGACCGGAGATGATGGTGGCGTGTCACTTAAAAGAGCAGATAATCTCTTATTTTTTTGTCTTGAATTAGATTGAAGCTTTCTCCAGTTTTTTCTAGTAAGTCTTTGTTCCCTTTTGGTTTGCTCATGAATCGGGCGTTTCGTTTTATGGTAACGCTCCCGGGCCTTTTGTTTTTGTAAAGCTGCCTTTTCCGGGTCTGCTTTTAACCGCTGTCGATACAATTTGGCTCTTTCTGCCTGCGTTAATGGCATTTTATCTGAAAGGTTTAGTCAAAATAATATAATACACTACAGAGAAGAAGAAAACAAAGTTTATGTTGTACTTTGCTACCGCAATGTCATTTTCGTCACTATCACGTCATTCGCGTCACTTTTAAAACGTGACGCTGATGATTTGTGACGATAATGACAATTCACACTGATCACAGCAATAACTTATTGGTAATACAATGTATACACTCAATTATTTATTAATTAGCTTACCGTTCACTTTGTCCTTCTTTCTGAAATACGAGTACTTATAAACTTATTTTTTAATGATTTGCTTTAAAAAACGTTGTGACACTAATGAGCTCCAATAAGCATACAGACCATACTCATGCAACAGCTTTGATGTAACTGACGGTTTTTCCCCGTTTTAGTTTTTTCGCTACGCTTACTGCGTGAACATTTTTCGGAGAAATATAGAGCAGTTACCATTTGAAAAAGAATGGGAATTTTAAATTCAAAATTTTAACGGAAAGCGGTTGCGTGACGCGAATGACGAAATATGGGGACACGTTTTTCTTGAATAAAAAAAAATACAAGATAATATTATTCTTAAATATTGATTAGTATTACTATTAAAGAACACATGAATCTTGTTTATTAGCTGTGCCCGTGTTGTTAAGCTCGTCTAGGAGCTACTGATATTTAATCGGAAAATGCAAATTACTGCGTTGGGGACAAACGCCATTTAGTACAAAACTATTTGTAGTGCTGAACGATATTTCAAAAATTTTCAAATTGAAGTAAAATAAATATATTTCAAGCTATGCTAATTTATTGCCAATAAATACAGGTTCTAAGTAGTATTTCAGACATAAAAAATGTTAAGTAAATGTGGTTTTATAAAGCAAATAAACTTAGGGGACATCTTATTGCAACATTTTAAAAAACGACCCGTTCATGAACTCATTCGGAGACCTTAAGGATGTGTGAGCCTGGAGACATTTCTCTTTTGGTATTTTCACCGAGTTAATGAAAAGGGTTAAGTTGTTCACCTCTCTCTATGAAAAATAGAGATGAGTTGAATTTTTGTCATGAAGAACGATTCGCCAGGTATTTGTCCCACACGCATACTTTGTCCAAAGCTCGTTGGAGTTTTCCCGTTGATGATTGAACAGTCTTTCCTGTCGCGAAGGTACTCGTATCGTCCGCGAATGTGGTTACAACTGTCTCTTCGTCTTGTGGTATGTCTCTTGTGAAAACTACAAACAAGATTTGGACCGAGAACGCTGCCTTGCGGTATACCGTGAATTTCTTTGAACTCTGAGTACGCAGTGCCTTTTCTAACAGGAAGGAGCCGGTTTTCAAGGTGGGATTCCAATATTCTAAACAATTTTCCCGGTAAGGTGAACTTAAGCTTATACTTTAGGCCTTCGTGTAATAACCTGTCGAAGCCTTGCGATACATGCAGAAGAGACTTTTTTCAAAGTCCTTTTCTATCAAGTTCCTTATTCGATTAATCTGATCGATTGTGGAATGTTTAACCCTAATCCCGAATTGCTGATCCGGGATTAAGCGTCTTTCTTCAATAACCAATCGTTTAAGATGAAAAAGAAGAAGAAGAAGAAGAAGAAGAAGAAGAAGAAGAAGAAGGAGAAGAAGAAGAAGAAGAAGAAGAAGAAGAAGAAGAAGAAGAAGAAGAAAAAGAAGGAAAAAGAAAAAGAAAAAGAAAAAGAAAAAGAAAAAGAAAAAGGAAAAGAAGAAGAAGAGGAAGAAAAAAGAGAAAAAAAATAGAAAAAGAAAAAGAAGAAGAAATAGAAAAAGAAAAAAAAGAAGAAGAAGAAGAAGAAGAAGAAGAAGAAGAAGAAGAAGAAGAAGAAGAAGAAGAAGAAGAAGAAGAAGAAGGAGAAGAAGAAGAAGAAGAAGAAGAAGAAGAAGAAGAAAAAGAAGGAAAAAGAAAAAGAAAAAGAAAAAGAAAAAGGAAAAGAAGAAGAAGAGGAAGAAAAAAGAGAAAAAAAAATAGAAAAAGAAAAAGAAGAAGAAATAGAAAAAGAAAAAAAAGAAGAAGAAGAAGAAGAAGAAGAAACTAAAGAAAAATAAGAAGGAGAAGAACACATGTTTCAAAGTCCTTACAAATGATTGGTGCTGGTGAGATAGGTTAGGTTAGGTTAAAAAAGGGTTATACAATCGCATATAGCACTTAGCTCCAAAAGGGCCCGTCGCTATCCCTGGGAAACCTATTAAATTTAAACTTCAAAAGAAATGTTCTCCTGGAAACCTCCTACGATTCCGTGCTATTCCCTCACAGTATATGTGTCATATCTTCCTCAGCTTGCAGGTCCTCACAGAAACTGTATGTATGCACGTCTACCAGTCTTACCCGCCTAGCAATTTTCCTTAGAAGACAGTGTCCCGACATAATCCCAACCACTGTTCTAAGCTGTTTCCTTCTCAATTTGAGAATATCTCCCCCGGTCTTTTCTTGTCCAAATTTGGCCAAAGCGCCTTACACACCCTATGCCCGCCTAGATTTTCTCATCTTAGGTAAGCCGTTCTTAAAATGTTCTCATTAAATATTCCACCAAGGGATGGTTTGATGTACACACCGCACACTACTCTCCAGTGCCCCTCATTTTCTCGCAAGCTCATCGGCTTGCTTATTTAATTCTACACCGCTTTGTCCTGGTACTCAACATAGTGAGATAAGTCTATATGATTTTTGTCAGACTGGCATTTTTCCGGTTTTGGAACCATTCTGGCTTCGGCGACTTTCCATTGCCTCGGAACATATAAAAGTCTTCATTATACTAGGTGGCGCAAAAGTTGTCACCCGATATCCTTTGGCTGTAATTTTTTTTTATGAATGAAAAATGTTGGTTCTGCTTTTGGATTATGTTCTTTGATGTCTTAATTTTTTTTTTCCCCATTAAGTCGAGAAAATGAATGACGCGACAATTAATGTGGTCATTAGGGCCCGATTTACGTCATTTTCCATCACTCTTGCCAGAACCTGCGGTAGGTCCTCGCATTCTGGATGGATATTCTCTTTGGGGGTTTTAAGAGTCTTAAAAAAAAAACCGCAAAAAGAAGTCTAGAACGGTTAAAGCAGACCAGTGGAAATCGTCAAAACGAGAGATTAGTCGACCCGAAAATGCAGCCCTTAGAATTTCGCTTATAGCTCGTGCAGTTTGCGCCGTTTCTCTATCCTGTTGGAACCACGTATTCTCCAGTCCCAATTCATTCAATCGAGGAGGGAAAAAGTCGTTCAGCATGGCTCTGTAGCGCTCGACGTCGAAAGTAGTCGTTTGGCCCGGGGCATCTTCGAAAAAATAAGGCCCGATGACGCCTCCAGCGGAAACTGAACACCGTGCAGTATTTTTTAGCGGGTGTAGTGGCTCTTCGTGGGTTATACGCGTGTTTTCGGTGCCCATAATTGTACTTATTCACATATTCACAGAGATGGAAATGGGCATCGTCGCTTCTGATGATTTTCGATAAAAAGTTGTCTCCCTCGTGTTTGAGATTCAGGATGGCTTGGCGGTCAACATCTAACAGCAGATGCACTGTCTGCACTTTGTAAGGTGAAACATCTTCAAGTCTTTCACCAAAATCTTCTATAAAGACCGCCGATTGATGCCAAGTTGCGTGGCACATCGTCTGGTCGATACTCCGAGTTCCACTGCGACATAATCAGTCACAGCTGCGATATTCTCAGTAGAACGGCTGCTCCAGAGCCGGTGGCATCTCGTGTTGTCCCATTCTCTTCTATGTGAGCCGGTAAACGTCGTCGTGTTTGCCCACTTGGTGTCGGACGACCGGGAAATCTGCTCCGAAATTCCCGCTGCGCCAACACCACCGACGAATTACTCCGAAACAAAATCGAAAAAAAATATTCCGCGTTCTTTAGGGGGATTCATATCTTGTTGACGTTTATTTTGTATCTGTTAACTTCACAAATGTGGACGCAGTGGAGCAGAGGTTAGTGTATTGTACAACTAATCCCAAGGTTTCAGGGTCTAATCCCGCTGGGGCTTAGTGACCTCTTGCGAACATCGGACAAACATCGAAGAGGATCAATTGTCATGAGAAGCTTTTCAAATTTGCCGTTCGGCTTAAAATTGTAGATCCCTTCCACTTCTCACAAGCAAATGATTGGAGAAGATATGTTTTAGGCCCTGTATGGGGCCTTTAATGCCTCATATTATTTTTTTTACTTCACAAATGTCAAAGTAGAATTGACATTTGCCGCCGTTTGCAAAAATTATAGCATTTCCCGATAGGGTGATGACTTTAGCGCCACCTAGTATACATTATTGGCAGTAGTGAGATAGGTCTATTTGATGTTTTGTCGATCGGACATTTTCCCAATTTTGGCACCATTATGGCTCGGGTGACTTTTCATTGCCTCGGAACATATAAAAGTCTGAAGGAAGCATTCGTTATATAAAGAAGCTTGACTTATGTTTTTTTTTGTTTTTTTTTTTTTTTGTCACAAAGGAGGTACACTGACCTAAGTGTGACGGGCGCAGGATTCTCTTGCCCCGTCAACCCAGCAACATATGCTTTTTTGGTAACTGGTTTAAGACGTTACTTACATATTTTACTTACTTAACGGTCTGCCGACCCGTGAAGTGTCTCTGACTGAGATACTGCAGCCTTCCATCATCTGCGATCCCGGGCACGCTGCTTTCAGTTGTCCACACCAAGCGCTCTGGCATCCGCGATAGCTTGGTCTTTCAAACGGATGTTCGGTCATCCTTGCCTTCTCGAACCTGGGGGCTGGGAGTCGAATATCCTCTTGGCTGGAGCATTATTGTCCATTTTCTCAATGTATTCGACGTGAGTAAGCTTTAAGCCTTAACCAGTAATTAAATCTTATCCTTGAGCCTTGTTTATACCCTATTCTAAGGGTATATTAATTTTGACACATAGTTTGTAACATACCTTAATATTGCCCGTAGACCCCTAAAAGTTACTATATTTATGATCAGCATCGATAGTAATGTCGATCTAGCCATGTCCGTCCGTCCGTCCGTCTGTCGGCAAAAATTAGGCCTTTAAACTGGACCTAGCGAGCTGAAATTTTAACCATATACTCTCTAGGGTCCCGAAATAATCAAGTTTACGAATTTTTGAATTCCGCCCACAAAACAAACTCAAAAAAACCAAATTTTGAAAAAAATCGAATTTTGAGCTAGAAATCTGAAATTTTTTTTATATGATCTATGACTCCTAAAACTGCTCGGGATATACAATTTTCAAAATCCGCCCACTGACACGCCCACAAATAAATAATTTTTTTTTATTGAAAAACCAAAATTTGAGCTAAGGAGCTGAAATTTTTAATATATACTCTCTAGGGGCCCTTTATGCTCATGCGTAATTTTTTTTTTTAAATCCGCCTACTGACACGCCCACAATTAAATAAAACAATTTTATTGGAAAACCAAAGTTTGAGCTAGGGAGCGTTTTTTTTACAAAAGCTTCGTTTTTTCGATGAAACCCTTTAAATGTTATAACAAAATATGTAGAGCGTTCTTAACAATTAAACCATACTTAGACTTTTGTCACGCCCACTTATGAGGGATAGGAATAAGAATAGGGTATCCAACAGTTCGCCCAAGCGGACTGTAGCCCGTCCCTATGGTTTTCTTTAACTTTCACATTGTCCCCCGAAATTCGGACAGCGATACGGCTTTAATGTTAAAGTTGTCGGTGTTGGCATTGGGATCTTCCGTCAATGGTTGCCCGTCGAGAAGATACCTACTTCCCATTTTCTTTTTATCTATTACCCTTTTCTTTGCATTCATTTTGTTTGAGTTTTTTTTTCGAACAGGATCAGTAATTTCCATCAAACACGAAACAACCAAAACAAATATAATGCCACTGAAATAACATTTATTTAAACAAATTAACTAAGCCAAAGTACTAACCTGCGTTCACTTTTTGTTTCTCTTATTATTTATGCAACAAGCATCCTCTATTAACACTATTCCAATAAATGTGCTTTACAAATAGAAAGATAACAAATGTTTTGTAAAAAAAAAAGAAAAAACAAACAGCTGCTACAATTATTAACAATGTATATTTAAAATTATGTTTTGCTGTATTTTTTCCCTGTTATATTAAGTTACGTTCATTAGATAAACTGTATGTCATTAAAATATAGAAAATAAAAAAAAGCTCGTAAAAAAAAAATCAATTTCAATCTAATTGTTTATGTGCGAATTTGTATTAAAAAATAAACGAAATTAACTAGGTAATGTATTTTTAATGTACTTTATATACATTCCACAAGCAATAACATTTATGTATAATGAAACCCAAATGAAAATAACTAAACAAAAAATAAACTAATATTTAACAAAAAAAAATGAATTGTTTAAATGCGACCATGAACTGGAAAACGATGACAATGGACAAACAAAGAACAAGAAGACAAGCAATGGATATTTCGCGATGATTGTGCGGCCCTTTTCAAAAGAGTGCGACTTGCAGAAGCTCGCCAAGGCGATTTCGACTTCAAAGTTTTTTATTTTTTTTATATTTTGTAGTTGGTTGGTTGGTTGGTTGGTTTAAGTGGCTGTAATTCCCGTCATCTGACGAGGGAAAACACAAGTAGCGCAATGAGCGCCGTTTTGATACCACAACTAACGGAACCTAAAATTTAAAGGGCGAGATGGATATTATTAAGGGGGCTCAAAACCATCCTGTGGAGTTGAGGAATTTGATGATGTTGTTGAAGTGGATGGTACGAATGGCCGAGAGGTCATTGTAAAACGGATGACCTAGTGCGCTGCGTCTGGTTTTGGCTAAAGCCGGACACTCGCAGAGAAGATGGAACACTGTTTCACTCTTTTCTGTGTCAGAGCAGCTGCGGCAGTGGGTGTTGTGAGGGATGCCAAGCTTGGCTGCGTGAGTGCCTAAAGGCCAATGGCCCGTACTGATTGCCGTTAGTCTGGCGACATCAACACGCGTTCTGGCTAAGAGGTTGTTTGTTCTGGCATCATCGTAGGTTGGCCAAATCTTTCTTGAAATGACACAGTCCGAACGATTCGTCCATCTAGTCTCGGCCCCTGAGATGAAGTGCAGGAGGATTTCTCTCTTTACATATCCCAGCGGAGGGAAGACTTCCTCCGCATGTGATACGCACAGAGCAGAGCCACGTCTGGCGAGTTCATCGGCTCTCTCATTTCCATCAATGTTCCTATGGCCGGGAACCCAGACGAGAGAGATATCTTGCCGATGACAAGCCTTATTCAGCGTATCCCTGCATTCCACCACAAGCTTGGACGTAGACTTAGTTGAACTAACAGCATTAATCGCGGCCTGACTGTCGACGAAGATGCCTATTTTTTTTCTGTGTGTCAATATATTGAGAAGCAGTCTACACGCCTCCTTAATTGCAAATACTTCTGCTTGAAAGACGCTGGCTGCGTTGGGAAGGCGGAGGGTTTTAGAAATATCTAGCTCTGTAGAGAAAATGCCAGCTCCTACTCCACAGTTCATCTTGGAACCATCTGTGAAGATAGGTATGTCGAATTCATTTACGACCGCATTTTCTTTCCATTCTGATCTAGAGGGGAATCTCACAGAGAAGCTTTTATGGAAGTTGAGTTTGGGTGTAATGTAGTCTGTACCTATTAGACCTATGCCTTCGGGAAGTGAAAGAAGGATGCTGGTATGGCCATATGGCCTTTCCGACCAACATTTAGATTCCTTCAATCTAACAGCACTACACGCTGCAATGTTTTTGATATACAGATCCACTGGCAGAAAGTTGAGAATCACATTGAGCGCCTCGGTCGGGCTTGATCGAAGGGCTCCAGTGATTCCAATTCCAGCTGTTCTTTGGATTCTGCTTAATTTAGTGACGTTGTAGGCTTTACTTAAAGCGGGCCACCATACCAGGGATCCGTAGGTGAGGATGGGACGTACCACCGCTGTGTACATCCAACGAACCATCTTTGGTTGAAGCCCCCACTTCTTGCCGAAAGTTTTGCTACAGGCGTAGAAAGCAACGCTTGCCTTCCGCACTCGGTGTTCGATGTTGGACTTCCAGTTGAGTTTGGGGTCAAGCGTGACTCCAAGGTATTTTGCGCTGGTGGATAAAGGAAGATTTTGGTTATTTAAGCGGGGAAGTGAGAAGGTTGGTATTTTGGTTTTGGTGGTGAAAAGCATCAGTTCAGTTTTGCTTGGGTTAACGCTTAGGCCACAACTTGTAGCCCACCCGCTAATCTTACCCAGTGCTCTTTCCATGATTTCACTTATCACGGTCGGAAACATTCCTGATACTAGAACAACCACGTCATCCGCATACGCAACGACTTTGATACCCTCCCTGTCGAGACTTGACAGGATTTTGTTGAGAACTATAATCCATAAGAGAGGTGAGATCACCCCACCTTGAGGTGTTCCTCTACTTACTGATTTGGTTAGAAGGGTATTGCCTAGTTTTGCTTGAATGATCCTCGTTTTGAGCATGGAAATGATCCAAGAAGTGACAAAGTCCTCCACGCCTAGTTCTAGGAGAGTTTCCTGGATCGATTCAGTGTGGACGTTGTTAAACGCGCCCTCTATATCTAAGAAGGTGGCTAAGGTGTATTGGTGATGGAAGAGTGACCTTTCGACTGTACGCACTACTTCATGAAGAGCGGTCTCCGTCGACCTGCCCTTGAGGTATGCGTGCTGTGAGTTGCATAAGGGAGATCTTTCAAGGCCTGTTCTTATGTGAAGGTCAATTACGCGTTCTAGAGTTTTGAGTATGAAAGAGGTTAGGCTAATAGGACGGAAGTCCTTCGCGGATCCGTGACCTCTTTTACCAACTTTCGGTATGAAAACTACTCGGACATACTTCCACGACTGAGGTATGTGATTTAGTAGGATACTGCTTCTGTAAATTTCAACTAGTAGGGGCACAACTATCTCGTCATGTTTTTGAAGCATGATGGGGAGAATGCCATCCTGCCCTGGTGATTTATACGGAGCAAAGCTGTGAATGGCCCAGAGAATCTTTTCCTTGGTTATAATGCGCTCAATCTCCTCCTGTTGAGAGGGGAGCTCTCCCCTCATTTGGGGCGGAAGTGCGCAGTAGTCAGTGCAACCAGGAAAGTGTGTGTTAAGTAGAAGCTCCAAGGATTCGTCAGTGGATTCCGTCCAGGTTCCGTCCGTTCTCTTGATAAAAGATGGACTGGAGTGTCCTTTGGATAGAATCTTACTGAGTCTTGCAGATTCCTTAAGAGAATCGATGGATTGGCAGTATTCCGACCATGCTTGTGTCTTAGCTGATCTGATAGATTTTTTATAGAACTTTAGGCAATCCTTGTAGGGTTGCCAAAACTTATGCCTATAGCAGATGTTGAAAATGTCCCTAGTCAGCCTTCTGAGGATGGTTAGGTCGTCATTCCACCACGGCGGTAAGGTTTTTTTGCTATATTTAACGGGACACGATGCCTTAAAAGCTGTGTTCATAGCTTTGCCTAGTGCAAACGCAATTGAGTCCAGTTCTGCACCTGATTCAATTTTCAGGTGTGGTAGATTAGGGAGTTTAGAATTCAATATTTGACCGAATTTCTTCCAGTCAATTCTTTTTGGATTTCTGTACGGAGTAGGAGTATCTATCTTGATACTCAGATTGAAGAGTATCCACTCGTGGTCCGAGAAGGACTTTAGGTTGGAGACTCTCCAATTTTGTAGTTAGTTTAGTTAGTTTTTTTTTTTTTTATTTTTTTTTTTTTTATAAAAAAAGGAAATCCAAATCCCAGAGCACTCAGACTCGGTAACGGTCCATTGTACTACCAGGCAGAAATACTTCTTTTGGTGTAGAGGCATGTGAATGGGTGGCGTATGTTGTTGTTCCCCGTGGGGATTGAACCTGCACCGCACGGGTCACAAGCCAACACACTAACCTCTACACCGTCGCCACCCAATTTAGTTAGTTAGTTTAATTGACTATTTATTTCATAAAAGATAGCTTGTTAACAATTATGCATTCTTAGTCTATTATGGTTTGGCTTAAGGTCTACCAGATTGACAATATAAAAAAAATGTTCTGTTCCGTTAACTTTGCATATAAATTTAACAGATTTCAGGTTTTTTCTATAGTTAAAAGTTCTCGTCTATGATACGTTGTCTGTATTGTAGTGCGCTGGTTAAGTAGTTGTAGGTATACTGGTTTCCAGCCTCGGTTACCATTTAAAATGCTCAACATTTCTTCAACCGTAAGTACAATAGCTCCAAAGGAATTGTACCAACGGAATTCTTCGAGGATGGGGCATATAGCGATTAAATGGAACACGCCCTCTCGTTCATTGCGGTTACAAAGATTACCTACACAAAAGTGGGAGTTCTGGGCGATGCGGCATATAGTTTAAACTTAACAGTTCGCCTCTTGCCTTAAAGGTAGTCCTCATCATGTCAGTAGAGTAACTCGTCAGGAAAAACGTTGAATACTGCAAACTACCTACAGTACCTGGCCATGTTATTAGACGCAAACAAACAAATTCAATTTTTTTGCGAGAAAAGTCAAAATATTTATGAAGTAGGCTTTTGTTTTATTTGAATTGACTGTGTTGTTATGCGGGAAACAATTTGTAGTAATTTTAACAGCGAAACTATTTGTTATGAGTCATTTGATGTTTATATTCGTTCGGGAGGATTGCGAGGTGATATACCTACCCATAAGGATTTTTTTTGAATATTGTATATTTGAAAGCGGTTTTTCATCAGCAAACTCTTAAATACAACGGTAAGTATTAATGTTATGCTTTGGCATATGATCAATTATATCAGCAGAGCTTGTCACTGATTATAAAAATTAAAAAAATAATTACTTAAGCATTTGCAAGATGGGCAAGAAGTCGGACCTTTCGCCAAAGAAGGTGGGTCAAATGATCGGTCTCCTAAAGTGTTCCAGTCTGACTCAGTACAAAATAGCTGAGCTGGTTGGAGTTTCAAGAAGTTCAGTTAAGAACTTGAAAAAGAAAATGGACTCGGGAATGACACTGGATCCAAGAAGACAAGGTAACTGTGGTAGGCCCCGCAAGACAACTCCACGAACTGACCGGAAAATAAGGGATATTTGCATCCAAAATAGAAAGCTGCCACTGCATTTCTTGACCAAGCTAATATCTGACGAATCCATACCAGTTTCGCAGAGAACATTGCGGCGCAGATTGAAGGAAATGGGGTTAGTTGCGAGAAGGCCGGCCCGTAAGCCAAAGTTAACTCCACGGATGATCCAGAAGCGTTTGGAATGGGCCAAAAAATATAAAACATTTACCGTTCAGGACTGGAAAAAGGTAAAATTACAAATTCTAGGTATAATAATTGATTACCCTAAAGAAAAAGTATCCTTCGAACGCGAACAAACAGTTTTTAATATTGTTTTTCAGGTTTGCTTCTCAGACGAATCGGTTTTACAGGTCATGACGGAAAAGTCGAATTATGTTCGACGAAGATCAGGCGAGCGCAACAAACCGGAATGCATTGTCTCAACGGTTAAAAATCCACCGTCAATAATGGTTTGGTCTGTGATTTCTGGTCAAGGCACTGGACGCCTATACGTCGTAGAAAAGACGATGAGGCAGGACCAGTTCAAAACGGTTCTGGAAACAAGACTCATACCCCAACTGGGAGAATGGTTTCCTGAAAGTGAAAAGCCAATTTTTATGCATGATGGAGCTCCATGCCATAAAGCCAAAAGCATAACGACCTTTTTCTTGGATTGGCCAGGGAATTCTCCCGACATGAACCCGATAGAGAACGTCTGGGAGCTCCTAAAGCGGGCCGTTTCTAAAAGTGTTATTACCACCAAAAGGGAGCTAATAGAAAAAATAATATTTGAGTGGAATCATAACACGCACCTCCAGGACACCATCCAGTCATGTATAGAGAGCATGCCTCGCAGAATAAAGGCACTTATTGCAGCTAAAGGTGCACACACCAAGTACTAAAAAAAATTACATTTTATGCTTTTCAACACACTTTTTCAATTTATTAAAAAAAAAGTTTACTTCATTTGGTCGAAATTGTGTTTTCTTCTCTTTAATATATTGCTTTGGGTATAGATAAAGGTCATAAACCTAACAATTTTGGTAAGAATTCGAAGGTCAGGTACTGTATACGAGTATAATTTAATTTAGTGTAGTATGCCGATGACTGGGCCTCATTCACAAATCGTTGGTATATCCTATGACCTGTTTTATTTATTATTTATTTATTTATTTATTTCATCAACAAGCTTAGCTTACAGACTACGAATTTCAATTTATATATAATACATTAAGTTTAATTGATTAAAAGATAAAAATACATATACTTTTGAAAATACTCGTAGTTTGAAAGCAATCTAAATAAAATGCTCTTGAAGCGTTCTCTCGAAATATGAAAATCCATATGTCTGCTTACAACATTGAACGAATTAAGGCATCTGGTAATTGGCTCATTCCGACCATAGTTTGTTCTATGCGCCGGTTGGTAAAAGAAGTGACTATCCCTCAAGACCCTTCCCCTAGCATTAATTGGAAGCATGGACAAAAGTGCACAACTATCGATATGTGAACATAGCACGTCTCTCGCAAACATTATGTCATGTGCATTCGTTCTAGCTTTAAGTGTCATTAAACCTAATAGTTGGCATCTAGCTTTATAAGAAGGCTGAAAATCCCAACGCATTTTAAAGAAGACATATTTTGTAAATCGCCTTTGCACTCTTTCAATACGGTCCGAATGTGATAAGTAGTTTGGATTTCAAACAACATCGGCGTATTCAAGTATTGATCTTACTAGGGTATTGAAAATCGATATAAATGTGTGAGGGTCAGAGAAATCTTTCGCGTTTCTTTTGATGAACCCGACAAGAGAATTAGCCTTAGCGACTATATACTCGATATGAGTAACAAAGGTTAGTTTCGTATCAAGGAATACACCAAGATATTTAATTTTGTCAACTTTTATTAATGGCATGAGATCAATACAATAGGTATGCGAATATTTCGTTTGAGATCTTATAAACGGGATAGCAAAGCATTTTCGAACGTTTAACTTTAAGCAATTGTTGACACACCATTCTGATAAATTGTTCAGGTCCGTCTGGACCTTTAAGCAGTCATTTAAGCAATTAATTTGTAAGAATATTTTGAAGTCGTCAGCATACATTAAACAGTGGCAGAATTGCAACTGTTGAACAATATTATCAATAAATATTATAAAAAGGAGCGACCCAAGATGAGTACCTTGAGGAACTCCAGAAGTGCAAGATATTAATTTTGAATAATTGTTATCAAGACAGACTTTCTGAAACCTTCCAATCAAAAATGATGAGAACCACTTCAGCATAGCAGAGTGAAATCCAAATTGTTTTACCTTTCTTATCAGAAGTACATGGTTTACAGAGTCGAATGCTTTACTAAAATCCGTATATACAGCGTCAACTTGACGTCCGCTTTCAACAGTATTTATAACAAAAGATGTGAAGTGGACCAGATTAGATGTTGTCGAGCGACCCGAAACAAAATCATGTTGAAACTCTGATATGTTGCCCTTAAAATGCAAATTTATTTTGTTTTTAACTATACATTCAAAAAGTTTTGGTATAGCAAAAAGTTTACAGATACCTCTATAGTTTTCTACATCATTTTTAGAGCCAGATTTAAAGATCGGCACCAAAAATGAGACCTTCCAGTCATCCAGGAATAAACCCGATGATAGTGATAGATTAAATATCATAAGTAAGGGTTTGCAAATAGAGCTGCAACATTTTTTTAAAATTATTGCAGGAATGCCATCAGCGTCAGGTTTAGGATTAGGTTTTAGGCTAAAGACAGCAGACTCAATATCCTGAATCTCTAGTGCTAGTTGGCCAAAATCAATTTTAGGAAATGAATATGATTCCGGCAAATTAGGTATAAAAGATTTGGAAAAAACCGATTTAAAAAATTGTGCAAATAGTTCAACAGAATCACGCTAAGGATTGGAGACATTTCTTTTATAAAATGTGATGCGAACATCGAGCAGCCTGAAAATATGCAGGATAGTTACCAAAACTAGGAAGTAGCCATCTGCCATATTAATAATAGTAGTTCGTTAAGTTCAAATTAATGTAAATTTAATATTTTGGCTTACAATGTTGTCGGATTAGATAATAAGAAGCTGTTCACAGATTTTTTCAATTTTATAAACGAAATGGATTTTGTATTTCTTTTTGAAACCTTTGTAGTACAGGAGTATTATCCTAAGTTCGAGAACATGTTTTCAAATTATAAATTCAAATGGCTGCCGGCAATTAAAATTAACCAAAAAGGGGGTGCATCAGGGGGCTGTTACATTGGAATAAATAAAAGAGCTGCTACCAACCTTAAATGCGAATTCAAAATATCGGATAATGGACTCACGTATGTTGAACTTGAAATCTTGTCACAGCGATTAATCATAGTTCCAACTTACGAGGGCGGGTCAATAAGTCCGTGACTTTTTGAATTTCTGACCTCTTTACTGAAACGGCAACACTGCTCCTGTCAACAGGCATCTGTCAGTTGACTCCTGTCAAAATTTAAACTTGCTGCGTCAGTTAGTTTGTGTTTGACAGCTATTTTTATCAGACTACTCACTAATTTGAGGAGAAAATGGAAAAAAGTGAATTTCGTGTGCTTATTAAGCATTATTTCTTGCGAAAAAAAACCATTACCGAGACCAAGGCTAAGCTTGAAAAAGACTATGGGGACTCTGCACCATCGATTTCAATGGTAAAAAAGTGGTTTACTGAATTTCGTTGTGGCCGTACAAGCACTGAAGATGCCGAACGTCCTGGACGCCCAGTTGAGGTCTCTACACCCGAAACAATCGAAAAAATTCACGATATGGTGTTGGACGACCGAAGATTGAAAGTGCGAGAGATTGTGGAAACCGTAGGGATCTCGCATGGCTCAGTGGTTTCAATTTTGAATGATCACTTGGGCATGAGAAAGCTTTCCGCAAGATGGGTGCCGCGTTTGCTCACAGTCGACCACAAACGCAATCGTGTAACAACTTCACAGGAAGGTTTGGCGTTGTTTAATCGCAATATGGAGGAGGTTTTGCACCGTTTTGTAACCGTGGACAAAACATGGATCCATCACAACACACCAGAGACCAAACAACAGTCAAAACAGTGGGTTTCTAAGGGTGAATCGGCGCCAAAGAAGGCCAAGGTGGGTTTGTCAGCCAATAAAGTTATGGCGACTGTTTTTTGGGATGCACGCGCGATAATCCACATTGACTACCTTCAAAAGGGAAGAACAATCAATGGGGAATATTATGCCAACTTATTGGACCGATTCAATGACGATTTGAAAAAAAACCGACCTCATTTGGCCAAGAAAAAAGTTCTTTTCCACCAAGACAATGCAAGGGTGCACACATGTGCAGTCGCCATGGCAAAAATCCATGAATTGGGCTATGAATTGCTCCCTCATCCACCCTATTCTCCAGATTTGGCTCCGAGCGACTACTTCTTGTTCCCAAACCTGAAGAAATGGCTTGGTGGAAAAAGATTTGACTCCAATGATGAAGTCATCTCGCAAATAAAGGCCTATTTTGAGGACCTCGACAAATCATTTTGATAAAAAAATTGGAGAAGCGTTGGACAAAGTTTATAGAGCTCAAGGGAGACTACGTTGAAAAATAAAAAAAAAAATTTATCAAAAAATCTGTGTTTTATTCCAAAAGTCACGGACTTATTGACCCGCCCTCGTATCTTAACTGTAACGGCGACAAATGGCAAAGGGAGTTCAACTTACTAAAAGACTTTTTATACTCAACCCAAAGTAACAATTTACTGGTGATTGGCGATATGAACGGCAGGATTGGCAGTTTGGCAGGGGAGGCGAACCGCATCGAAGGAATTCTGCGGAAGTCAAAGGGAACTGGGTCCTAAACGCGTGCGGTAAAAAAATTCTAGACTTGATGGACTCAATGGGACTTAAATTACTTAATGGATGTAGTAAAACCGACTCAAACGGGGAATATACCTATATTAAAGGGAAGTTTGCAACTGTAATAGATTACTGTTTCGCTGGAGGTGACTGGTGCTCCTTAATAACGGATTTCGAAGTAAAAACCCTGCCATACTTCGATCACCTCCCTATTATTACTTCTATAGGGCTAGAAAGGACCGAGGCGGGTCACAGGCAGGATATGAAACTTCTCCCGAAATTCATATGGAAAGGAAGGACAGCGAACATATATAGGAATAATCTCAACAGTCGCCTACGTGAACATAACGGTAATGCTGTGCTAGGTATGGACAATTTGGAAGAAATAATAAAATTATCGATCCCATGTCAGACGCAATTTACTTCTTACCGAAAGCAAAGCAACAAAAAACCTTGGTTCGATGAAGATTGTCTAAAAATGAGGAAGCGCGCTTTCTCCTTCCTGCGTTTGTTCAGAAAATACAATACTGATTTGTTCAAGGAGCTGTACAGTAGAGGCAACTCACACTACAAGCAACTATGCCACCTGAAAAACTCAGAATACTTTGAAAACGAGGCTAGGAAACTTTCAAACTGCAGAAATTCAGCAGATTTCTGGAACTCAGCGAGGAAACTCAACGGCATCACCCCAAAAATCAACAACTAGCTTACTGCTCAAGTACTGAAAAACCACTTTGAAAATCTATTAATGCCAGTTGTTAGATAATTGAATCTAGAATTCAGGCATATTTGGTAGATCGCTGGGGGTCAACTGGTTTGGGAGATATCGAAGAAACCGTGCAGCATCTGGATACTCAAATTCAAAAAGTTGACCTTTTTTGTTTGTAGGTATCTAAAACAAAAATCTATTAATGCCAGTTGTTAGATAAAAAGCAAAGGTCTAAAAATCCATAAATTCATAATTCCTTATTTGATGGAAAATACCGAAATTAGCTTTTATTCAATTTTTCCTTTCAAACGAATCGCCTCTTTCATCATACATTCTACTCGCATACGACAAAGCCAGATTTCTAATTTTTTCCATCATATCCCTCTCATCCTACATGCTATTTGCCGAAGCGACGCAACAATACAAATCATCAAAAGTGTTCGGCTGTTACACAGAAAAATAAATACTAACATAATATCAGAATGATTCGATAAAGAGAGACAGCAAAATTTAAGACACAAACCTTCAAACGCCACCACTTTTGCTCCCGCCCCTGTCGAGTTAAACGTTTTCAAATTCGTGTTAATGAGACTACTATAGAACTTTATATACAAAGACGGAGGGCTCTATTGCTGCGCATTTTTTGTTTGATTGCTATTACAGTGGGTCATCTGTATCTTTGATTTTTCGTAGTTTTTGTTTTATGGATGTAAAATAAAGTTAACTGTGAAAGTTAGATATCAACATTCAACATGTCTAGTTCTAGGAAATATTTAAGTGGGAGCGAAAAACTAAAGAGAAAGAGGCAGACTGAAGAAAAAAATAAAAAGTTACCTGAAATTAGTCAGTATTTTAAGATTGATGACTTTATTGATGAAAACGCAAGTGATCAGTGCTACGAAAGTGAAGAATTGGGCCTTACTAAAAGAACCAGGATAGCACATGCAGCACCAGACACTAGTGTAGGTATATCCAGATCCAGAACAACCACAACAAGGCTCTAGCAAAAATAAAAGTGAATCATATTTTAGTGTGAACAATATTGCATCTTCATCATTATGTAAGGGTTATTAGTGAGTGCAGAACTTAGGTTTTTTTCCTTAACTTATTTATTTTATAAAGTGGATATGTTTATCAGAAAACTGTCAGTGGCTACGGCCTTGACGAAATCAATTCAATTTCCAATAATTTTAAGGTGGTGCAGGGTCATTTGTCTACAGGCTATACTACACGAACTCCTGGGGACTTATTACCTATCGGCAGTGGACTTATGACTCAAAAAGATGGAATCAAACAGTGTTTGCGTTTCAACCTCTCTTCTCCGCATGGTTAAGCCCGGCACCTATGTCAACTCTTTCTTTTTAAGATTACGGAGATAAGGGGCAAAATGTTGTGGACTTATGACCCACCAGGGTGGGTGTGGAAATGTACATGGTGCCTCGGTATGAAGGTAATACAGAAACGAAAATATTGGATGCGAGCCCCACAGGCCGTCCACTAGGTTAAAGCTATAGTTCGAGAGTTATGATCCCTTTATTCCTGATATTAACTTTGCCGCGAAGGAAGACGGAAAAGACATAATATGCATTGCCCGAATGGACTATTATTATTTTGTATAGGTACTCAAATGGAAAAATAGTCCATGGATTCACCACATCACGTGTTTTGGCTTTTTCAAAGCACCAGCCAATTTCAGGGCTACCAATGGGCGATCATTTTAAAACAAACAAAAATCATGCAATTTGTCTTACACATCCGCGGACACATGGTTTCTGATGAAGCCTGTCAAAAATGCACACGCTACATCTTCCGAAAGTATTTGCAAAACATGTGTGTGGGCGGACATAGCCCCAATGGACAACTTGCCCTTAAAAAAAACGTGCACTTGGTGCCTATCCTTAAAAATATATTTTTAAACATTTATTCAACCTACTGTTGCGGTACCTTCTGGTTTAAGTACATGGCGGCAACCATCCATGGTTGTAGTTTCATGAACTAAAAACATTTAGTAGCTGTTGATAAGATTTCCAACAGATGGCATTGATTTTGCCTCACTTGACAAAATCGCAAAACTTTAGATTGTGAACTGTGAGCCTGCTTTTATTTCCAACAGATGGCATTGATTATGCTTCACTTGACTAACTCGCAAAATTGTAGATTGTGAATTATGGAAACTGTTTTTTATGAGGCGAAGGTAAAATAAATTAAAATGGGGAAATTAAATTTCCTTAAATTCACAATTTATAATTTTCTCTTTTGTACCCTTTACCTTCAGTTCCTGGAGTTGAAATAAAGAAATGAGAACGAACTAAACTGCTAAGGGGAAAACAAGGTCAGCACAATTTGCTATTTAATCAAAGAAATTTTGAGGATTTGATACATTTCTCAAGCGTTCACTGTAAGACCATCCGTATCTTGATGACTCAGCTCCTTCCGTATCGTGATTCAGCTAATAGTGTTCGTGGTTCCATTCATCTGCTTAATTCGCTCTCCTCGCACATGTGTGCAAGTAAATAGTTGGATTAAAACGCAATCGTAAGAAGACATCTCGTATGCTTTATCTATCTTAAGGAATAGGAAAAGGAAACTGGCCACGAACCTAATAATGGTCTTAGTGTGTTTCATTTATGCAGAAGTCTAACATTCGATTGCATCAATCACCTTATCCTGATCCTAAGTTCGGTTCGGGAGTCGGGCGGGAACGCTACTGTACGAGTCACTCTCGATATATCGCAACCGCTATGCGTATTATAGTCACGCTGCACTCCCCGACTCTTCATGAGTACCTCCCCTACAATTTCAACCTGGCAGTACGTAATCACAGAGCTCCTAGTAGGCCAAGCGACAGCCCCTTCCCTAGAGATCTCTTTTTGTCTACCGCTGGCCAGAGCTCTCTTGCATGTCGGTAGGTATCGAGATTTGTCCAACGTAGATTTGTTCTTCTCAGGGACTAGTAATCGACTTTCCGTGCATTTGTGCTAAGCGGAATCTTTATGGATTTGAGTGCCATTGGTGCAGCATCTCCGAGCCTTGCCTTGCCAGCTTATAAACTTCTTCATTTCTGGGGATATTATTGTGTCCAGGCACTCAGCAGAGGGTTACCTTGTTGGTGGATGAGATCTGGTTCAAATGATTTCAGCAGTGCTTCACTGCGCTTGACCTAACCATAATATATTCCATGGCTTTTATGGCTGCTTGGCTGTAAGAGTATATGGTGATGATTTTGCTGACAAAGTTGCGTCTCTTCATCTCCTTTGCGGCTGGGGTTATGGCGGCTACCTCCGCCTGGAAGATGCTACAGTCGTCACCCAGTCTGTGTCACCCAATACCCATCTTTTATCCATCGGTATAGAGCTCAATCTCCTCCACTCTTGTAACTGTTTTGTAATCCCATTCATTTCTTTCGGGGATTCTTGTATTGAACCTTTGCTGAAAACGATGGTAGAGGGTACGTCAGCCTGAACTGATGTTTCCCTCGGAACCCTCCAGTGTTATTCCAAGGAGGCCTGCCCGTACGGATTGGAGAACCAAAGTCCAGGTTCTCTGAGCCTTACTGCAGTTTTCACTGCAATGCTGCGGCAGTAGATGCCCAAAGGTTAAGGTTATATAAACCTTCTATAGCTGCCGTTTGTGTTCTTCGTAAAGACCCAGTTATCGCGATGGATTTTGGTAAGAATTGAGAGGTGGCATTTCCTTTCAGTGGTTTTCCATCAAACAACTGCAGCGTATGCTACCACCGCTGTGTATAGCCAGTGTACCACCTTGTTTGAACCCCCACGTGATTCTGAATGTTCTTTTACAGCCATAAAGTGCCACGTATGCCCTTTTGACACGATCGCACTGCCGCAGTTGCTATGTTGCAACTGAAATAGAAACCCTAATCCACTATGAATGCGCCTGTCCGGCCCTAGCTAGGACCTGAAACCAACGTGCATTAGGAAAAGCTTTTGTCGCTGCACTTAAGGAAGTCTCCGAGAAAAGTTTTAAGAAACTAATAACTTTCTTAAACTCCACAGGTTGGATTTAGAGACTTCTTATTCGCAAACGATAATACCCAGCTTTGTGAATTTGTGGTAACAAAACAGCACTTAGTCCAGCTACACCTTCCTACATGCTAATAAATTGTTATGAGAAGCTTCTCAACATTGCCGTCATAAAAATGCAAATGCCGTCTAAAATGCTTGTGCTTCGAACTTGGAGCTAGTTGGCTGTCTTGTGAATAATGCGGCATTTTTTTTCGATCGCAAGCTGAGCTGTGCTTCTTCTGCTCTCTTTTCCTAGCTCGATACACACGTTCTGATTCTGACTGATCATCATACTTCGATCTCTTTTGCTAGTTTTCATTTCTCCTACCTCTTTAATGCTGTCACTTTAAATATCATTTATGGTTTTTCGCCTGCAAGGTGGGGCACTCCTCACTCAACCTTTTCAACATAAATCAGTCAGTTAATGTAGGCGCCTGCCTGACAATACTTTCTTCAACCTAAACCCGTGGGGAAAACAAGGAGACCCACCCCTGTACTGCCGTTTTAAAATTCTTTCAACTTGATAACTTGACTTTCCCACTGTCAATAATAGTTGCAATATTTTCCCACTTATTGGCGTTCACCAGTTTCTCCACTGATAGCAAATTCGTCCTTCCATCGAATTGCGAGTAACCTTTAAATTACAACGACCCCAAACCTACTCAAAGCTAAGTACAAACAAACAGAAAAAACACTCAGCCATTAGTTAGTATTTTTAATAATTCAAATGTGTATTTAACCAACTTTTGTTTCAGCAGCATTTCTGTTTTTACTTATTTTTGAGCTTAAATAATAAATCATACATTTGTTTGGGCGGAATTTCCGTAAAACCAAAATACTCTCTTATAAACTTATAAACTTGTTTGTTTGTGTATACATTTTATGTGCAGGTATTATTATTCATATAATAGTTGTTTAAGTTTTTAAACATCAAGGCAGCTGGAAACAGTCTTCTTAACAGCGTCACGAGCCCAAGGAATGTAGGACAATGAATACCATGTCATGGCCAACGACTGCACGACGACAAGAATCAAAGTAAGGCCGGGTTTGTGCAACTAAAAATGAAACAAAACGAAAAAGCAAACAATCAATCAAATTATATCAACAAATAAAACAGCAACTACTTCTCTGGCGGGGGAATAAAATAATAATTACCACGCAAGCTGCTATAATTGTCAAAACAAACGTCACTACAACAATACAGGTCGCAATAATTCTGTTGGGATCGAACATTTTCTTGAGCTGATTGAATGGTCCCATCAGAAAACAAGTACTAGGGAAAAAAATTAAAAATAAAAATAAAAAATAAAAATAATAAATAACAAATAATAAGAAAATTATAAAATAAAACTACAGAATGTGAAAAAAAATATTTTAATGATTTCATTCTTTTAATTTTCAGTTACCTTGCCATCGACAAAATGTTGCCGAAAGTGTAGAAAACTGCAAAGAGGACTATGCCGCGCGGCAAGAAGAGTGCCAACGATCCAAGGAAGGACATCAGGATTCCAATAATAAAGCAAATACAGAAGCCTTTGATGCGGGTCGACCAGCTTAGCGTGGATGCTTCATTTATCTGGAAGGAAAAGGTGAGTTTTCATATAAAATATAATTTGCACGTGCAAAAGGGAAGCAAAAGCACCCTCCTAATGTGCACTGTAACACAGCACGGGCATTAAGGGACAGAGGAAGTAGGAGGGACGAGAAACCGATGCACAAGTTTGTAAATCATAATGTCTAGGAAAAACAGAGCGTGATAGAACATTCGAACGTTTGTTTCTAGTTCACTGTACGTCTAAAAGCTGGCTTTAGAGTGAACTGAGGCGCATTCCTGGCATGACGGATATTGCGGTTGGAGCTATTTCATGATAAAACAACAATTGGCAGGGGACACTACGACGATGGCTCAAAGAGCCAAGCGCTTTCGCGATATCTCGATCGCAAATCAGTTTTATCGTGCGCTCTTGTATTCGGTTAATCAGCTGCAAACATGTGATTGGAGCACCCGCCCCGGTGTGAGGTTTATTTTTTAGGTGACAAAGAGCAAAACTATCGCTTCTGGATGTGCTTTCGTTATTTTGTTAATTTGTATTGCCACCACTGCTGCTTTAATGGGTGGGCGAATTGTAATGTCGGTTTCGTTGGTCGGTGGAAACCCTTAAAGCCGACTTCTGAAAAATATACCAATTATTGCTAAACATTTTATCCTTAAAATGGCGTCTGAATTATTAAAATCAGTCAAGACCTTCTCCCATAATCGCTGTAACCTATAAAATTGGTCAACCAATCAGACCAACAAAAATTTTGAAAAATTCTTCAGAAATACCAGCCGCGCAGAAAACATCAGCAGGTATCCCACAATGGAAAAAACCAACGTTATGGGTGAACGGCTGGATCGATTTTAATAATTCAGACGCCATTTTAAAGATAAAATATACATATACATATTTATGTATGTATATTTTTCATAAGTCGGCTTTAAGGGTTTCCACCCTTAAAAGGAATATGTAAACAATATTTCCAAAACCGACATTATAATTCGCCCCACCATTGAAGCAGCGATGGTGAGCGTGAAGTGTAAACATTTTTACTAAAAAGAAACACATCCTGCTTTAAAAATGAGTGGTCACAGCTCACAGGACAACGTGTATTGGACCTACGCGCGGAGCGGCTGGGTATACTGCACAACGATTATTGCACGAGCTGCAGGAACGTTGAAATCACAGAATCTTTACGTCACCTACTATTCGAATGCCCTGCCCTTAGAACCAAAAGATCGAAGATTCTTGGCAGGTACTTCTTTGAGGAGCTGGAGGATCTGGTTGATATTGAGCTGAAGATTCTCCTGAGATTTGAATATGAATCTGGGTGGTTCTCGTAAAGCGAATTATTGACCTGTTCAACAGCGATTTCTTGCGATTCGCTTTTCAGGTCTCCAAATTTTAAAGAATCCCAAAACGGACACAATTTACCCCAACTGTTGGTCCAAGTGAGCCGTGATACCCGTTACAAGGGCATCCATTCACCTAACCTAAGCCTAACGTATGACCGAGACCAATATTTTAACACTATGTTGGGTTCAAAAACGTTTACAATTATTTCCACAGACTCATGCCTTGCCAAATGCCACGCCCCTTTCTCCAACACTTCTAACGTTCAAAGAATTGCTCTACAAATTGGAGAAAACGACTAGCACTCCACCTTCTGGATGGGATAGTCTGAAGACCACCAACCAGAATCGGCAGATGTATTTGTTTTGCAGACTCAGGTCGTCCTGATTCGCCAGATTCCATACAAATTCATGGAATTTCTGTCTGTTGGCTTCTTCTTAACATTCACTTGATGGTCGTATGTAAAGCGCTCCACTCGTCTTCGTAAGCATTTTGAAAATATGAGATTAGCTCTCTTTGTATCGCGTCACCCAACTCAAAACAGCACAACACACTTCGAACTACGCCCCTCTGCAGTTATTGTACCGCAATGCGAAAATACCCAGTTAATAAAATTTGTCATTCCCCATAGGACAGCCTAGATAAATGGCATTTTCCAGCTTGGACACGAGCAGTTTCGAACCCAAACCACGACGTGCGTCGCCCCAAATTCCATGCATAATTTTCGTCATTCCTCTCATTTCTCATATTGCTTTCGTTTTTTTCTGGTCCATTGCGTTGTCATGTAGATAGTAATTTATTGCTTGCAATATTCGCGTTTGTTTACTCCGTCCAAATAGACATACTTTACTTTGTGTTGTTTGCATCGTTGGTGCGATTTGTTTTATTGCACTTTTTATTGCAATTACATTCAAATTCTTTGAAATATGGTAGTTTGCATATTTTTATGACTTACTTGTGAAATGATACTGCTCTCCTCGTCGGCGGTTCTGTCTTCTCCGCTAAGAACTCTTCGTAGTTTGTCCATGTCTCAGCGAGGTGGAAGATTTACTTTAAAACAACACAAAAAGGCAAAGAAAAATAACTAACTTTATTATAAAAAATAAATTTTCAAAATATTCATGGGGGAAATCAAACAAAATAAATAAGAGCACAAGCAAAATGAAAACAAGCAACAAATGGTATCAGATGACAGCTCTCGAAACAGCGAATGAAGTTGCGGGAAGGTAGTAGATTTTTTCTTTTGTATTTTCGATTGAAGTAGTGTAGTAGACCCGTTTTTAATTGAACTACTCGGAGTACTCTTAGTCTTCCGAAGACAAAAAAAGAGTACTCCGACTAGACCAATGGAAAACGATATAAATGAAATGTATCCACAGGAATGTTCCAATTGCACGATATTCGAACCGCATGAAAAACTGAGATTTCGACAAAAAGATTACGCGGTCCCATCGAAGCGTTCACACTAGATTACTTTTAACGTTTCACTCGCTTTTAGACCTGCTCTAGAATTTGTGTGAGTGAAGACTTAGTATGTACTTTTATTTGCAAGGACGGATTAAGAATATCACTGCAGCGCACCCCGATAAACAGCGCTTGTGGTAAAAGGAGGTTGGGGGGGAAATCACATCTAGGCAATTAAACATCCAGGTGAGCCTAGCGACACAGTAAGCATCTTAATCCGGTGTCGTGAAAGCAAGATCAAACAATTGATAATAAAAGCATGTACATGTCGAACTAGTTTAAACTAAAACACTACGGAAATGTAAGCTAATAGAAAACCGACTACCACGCCAGGCACTACTTATCATGGTATTAATCTTTTGGCGAGCAGAAATGCTCGGGTCGGAGCTATTCGGTTTCCGGGGGATAGCAAAGTAATGCCTAAGGCGAAAACTAAGGGTCGCGAGTTAGAACGCTGGAGGTATGAGTGGTCATAGCTACGAGAGATGAAGTCTAACGAAAACTATGAAGACTGACATGGAGGACTTTGATACCGCACCAGGAACTCTCCGGGTGAAGATATCCTAAGCATATCCAAGTCAGAGATATCGCCAAAGTTCATCAACAATGCTCAAGGGCTCCTTCTTGTGGATGGCGAAAAAATACTACACAGGTGGCAGCAGTATTGTGAAGGACTTCTAAATGAACAATTTCCTCGGATATATTTTCCAAGAGCCATTGCTTACACTGAAGAAGTACACGACATTACTGTTGAAGAAGTTAGGAAAGCGGTCAGAGACTCCAAAAAACGAAAAGCAGTTGGTGTAGATGAAAGACATCGGGTCCAAATAGCTCATGATTCGCATCTCCAAACTGATGAGTGGCGATCCAATGCCTAACCAGTGTTGTCACACACCATGCAAATCGTTGAGCGGGTATTAAATACCCGAATGCGAAAATAATACGGCTATCTGAAGACGGGTGGGGGTTTGTCGCAGGTAAATCAAGCACAGATACAATCCAATGTAAAAGGATAATGATGGAAAAACATCGTGATTCCTTAAAGGATTTGCATATGGCGTTGGTTGATTTTGAAAAGGCCTTTGATAGGCGACAAAGGGATATGTTATGGGTGGTGCCAAGATAGCAAGGAGTTCCAGAAACCTACAAATCATAGACATGTATGACGGAGTAAGGACAAGAGTAAGATGCCCCGTTGGCGTCACCAAAGAGTTCGCAATCAAAGTCGGTGTACACCAGTGAAGCGTCTTAAGTCATTTGATATTTATTAAGCTCCTTGATTACCTGCTTGAATGAAAAGTGAAGCTTGGAGTCCGTTGGAGTCCGTTGGAGTCCATCAGTTATTCTTTGCTGACGATAGTGCCATCATAAGCGAGGATCGAACGTCCCTGCAACGAGCACTTGATGTATTGGTGGAAGTTTTGAAGGGGAATGGGTATCGTCTTAGTCCAAAAGAAAACATAATACTTGTGCTGCCCGTTGTCTGATCAACTCCGACCTATTGCAGACATTTTATATGAATTTAAGAGTGATTTCCAAGTGCAAAAGTTCAAATATCTGGGATCTGCTTGTTTACGAACATACTCTCCTCACTTTGGTGTTTTAGTTTATATAAAACAGCTGATATCAATGTCCAGTTCCAAACAAAGATACGAGTATATAACTGTGAAATATTGGCAGAAATAACGAAGGAAGGGAGAACAAGCTAATAAAAACAGATGAATAAACACAAGATTCACTAAACGAGGTAATTTTTTTTTTTTTGAAAAGTTGCACTTATAGAGTTGCGAGGAGTTGCACGAATCGAGGGCTGCGTTATCCGAGGTCGTACTGTAGTTCAAATTTATCGTTTGAAGTACCTAGGTACAAAAATGAGAGTTTATAGGTGCCCTCCCATATGCAAAGAATTTAAAGTACCTATTGAACTTCATCAAGCGCATGGTTGGGCGTATCACATCTTATAGAAGCCCAAATTTGTTATCATATCCCAGAAATAGTATAAGTTTTATATATACAGTGAAATCGCACTTGAGCGGACTTCAATGGTGCCCGATTTTGTCCGCCTAAGCAAGATGTCGGTTTCAGGAAAATTAAAAAACAAATTATCCATCTTGAAGCTAAAAAGAATAATAATAAAACAAAAATTAAATTATATATGTTGATTATTTCTTTTAATGTTTGTGTTCCTTGTTTACGGCCTTCCAGAAATTTGTTTTTGATGAAAAGAAAATATATTAAACATTAGTAGAGGCTACAGACAGCTTGGGCCAACTGTTGGATAACCTATTCCTGTTCCTTTCCAACAAAAAGTGGGCGTGATCGAATTCTAAGCATGGGTGATTTGTTAAGAAGGATATGGTAAAGTTTGTCTCCCTAAAAGTAGGCATTGCAAAATGCTTTGTATATATACAAAGGTATTATGTATGTCACCAAACATACAAAAATGTTGTTTCTGTTACTTGTGAGAAGATACTCTAATACTTACTTAGTAGCGCTACAGTCCGGATGGACCTGGGCCTCAACCAATACGCCTCTCCAGTTAGCACGATCTTTGGCTAACTGCCTCCAGTTGCGCACTCCAAGTTGGCTGAGATCCCCTTACACTGGCGCTCGCCACCTAAGGCGAGGTCTTCCTCTACTGCGTTGTCCCTCCGGGTTGGAATCGAAGACTCTTCGGGCCGGAACGTTGGTGTCCATTCGCTCTATATGTCCTAGCCATCTTAGTCGACTGATTCGCACTTTTTTGACCAGGTCGATGTTGCTGTACAGCTCGTAGAGTTCGCTGTTAAATCTCCTCCTCCAAAGCCCATCAACGCAAACGGGACCAAAAGATACTCTAATACAAACAAATATTTTTCTTTCCAGGGATTGCACAAAAATGATACAAATCGTTCCTATGAACAACTTTTACTTATCGCTTTAACTGAGGCCCAAGGTAGAGTCCTAATAATAAGAGATGCTCTAGCAAAACAGGTTGGTATTTGGTCTGCGAAACAAATACAAGTATCTACATAAATTAATGAATTACAAAATGTTTCCTTTTCTTTAAGGTTTACTTCGTGGAAAGTGAATCATCCTTTTTGCCAACTTCAACCAACTGCGAACTGCCTACCTATGAGAGCTCAACAAACAAAGAAGACTAATGACTGCTTTTTGCTGGGTTATTTTCCAAACGTGTGCCAAGTTGCAAGGATTGTGCCGCTTCCAAAGCCTTATAAGCTACACGCAGAAATATCTTCTTACCGCCCTATAAGTTGGCTTAAGGAAGCTATTGGAAAAAATAATCTATCTAGAAATGACAGAAGTCCTTTCAATCGAAAATATTCTTCCTCCAGACTAAATTGGCTTGGCAGGTTATGCGATTAACCAAAGACATACAAAAAGCACTTAAAAACTAAAAATCTGTTGAAAGGACAAAAGTCTCCTTTGACAGTAAAGGCTTTGGATTCCCTATGGCCTGATGGCCTCGTTCATAAGCTCCTAGTAAATGGTCTTTCCATTAATCTAGTTAAACTTATTCAAAGTTTTTTTTTGCATCAGATGACGTTCTTTGTTAAAGTTTCGTTAATCAAATCTCCATTGTAGTCTATAAAGGCCGGCGATCCTCTAGGATCGATCCTTTCTCCTCTTCTATACAACATGTAAGTGTCTAATTACTTTGCTGTTGCAAGCTTTTGTAAAAAATATTTTTTTCGCAGATGATACATGAATCTACAACATCTCAGAAAACTGACAACAAATTTTATTTACCTTCAAAGGGCTGAAAAATCAAAATAAACCCTGCAAGGACTCAAGCTTATTTCTTTACAAAGAACAGAGAGCATCAAATCTTTTTATGCGATGCTCCAGTTCAATGGGAAAAAATTATTAAATATTTTGGTGTTACTCTGGATAAAAGGTTGATTTTTCTAACCAAGTTTCAGAAAGTATTAAGAAAGCTCAATTTGCAATCATAATTTTGAATCCATCTCTCATCTATGCTGAACATAAATTACTTATTTATAAAGTAGTGCTTCTCCCTGCTAGGCTCTATGCTCCACTGTGTTGGTGTACTTGCGCTGAATCTCATTACAACAAAAAAAATCTGTCAAAATGAAACCCTTAAAACTATTTAAGAACCTCTCTTGGCATTCCTCAACGATTGTAGGCCAATCGAAATTGCTATTACTCTTATGTACAATAAAAGATGCAGATGTTCCATAATATCTAAGAACTTTATAAACAAATGTTTATTGAATGGAAAGCCACTTGTTTTGTATTCAAATTATAAAACTATTTATGTTTATTTTTTGTTTAATAGGTCTCCAATAACGTATAGGGTATTGGTGGACCTTGGTTGGCATTACATACAAAAAATAAACATAAAACCGACAAGTTCAATATGAACTCCCTTCGTCACAAAACAAACAAACAGTGATATGTAACCCTTGACAAATTTAGGGTTTTTACCGCGAGCTAAACGTAGGTTGATAGGACCGGCATAGTCACAGCCAACCTTACTGAATGGCCTTGAGAACCGAACCCTTTCGATTAGAAGATTTTCCATCAATTGTTCGGAATTCGATTTTCATTGCTTGAAGCAATTCACGCACTGATGAACTTCCGGAGAACACCACTACTACAAAATATTGCCAAATAGTATTTGAAATTGTTTTATGTTAGTTTTAAAATTTTAATAAAGTCTATTGGGATTAGTTTTTTTTAAAACAAGCCTTTCTCAAAACAAAAAACATTTTTCCTAATTTGTTAAAATTATTGTTGCTAAGAATTTATATTATTCTCATTTTAATACGTTAAGTATCTAATCATGTACATATATATTATCTGAAATAAATAAATACTGAACTGAAAAAAAAGAGTAAAACTGATACAAATGATTTTCAACTTCAAGTCATTGGATAAAGAAAGAAAGAAGGAAAGAAAAAGGAACCTCAGATAGGGAAGGTTGATATACTGCGTTAAATCCAGAGAGATGTGGTTAAACTAGAGAAAAGCAAGCAAAATTGATTTTCTAAACAGAATGCCGACATCTCACACTGGCCTGTAGGAGTCCATGCGGTAAATAAAGTCATGCCACATAACAATTATTGGCGCATTTGCAATATTGCCACCGAAAAAGAGTACTCTTATCCGCAATATTTGCGGCTGTCCGGCCCTAGCTAGGATCAGACAACGAGTTTTAAGAAAACTCTTCTTGGATTCACTTGAGGAAGTCTCGGAGAAAAGCATTAAGAAACGCAAATTCAGTAGCAAAGATATTTGTGGACAATTCCCTCACTTACATTGTTGGTGATGACATATACTGAGCTATTGCTGAGACGATATCGTCAGGTGTTAATGGTCTTGGATCAAGAGTCCCCTCATCAACAAACGCCAAGACCCAGGTTACAGTGAGATAGTGTCGCGCGAACGACATCGACGTTTGGTTAACGCAGAAAGCTTTCAAATACTAGCTATTTAATTATCGTCCATGATATACTGAGCTATCGCTGAGAGGATATCATCAGATGGTAGTGGTCTCACGTTATGAGGGCCAGACGGAAATACCTACATCCAGCAAATTGCAAGGCACCACCCCACTGTGGTGTCACTTCTAACTCCAAATTGATTGCGCCTCACTAATATAAAAGTCCAGCAACATTTTAATCATTTAACCCTACAAACTCACCTCTCAATCAGCTTCAGCCGGAAATCTGTAAGGAAACAAAACCGTATTTGAGTTACATTTTAAAAAATATTGCTTTTACTGAACACAAAAACAAACAGCAAACTAATTTATTCAGATCTAAAAAAAATCAAAAGCTAAATTTCAAATCTGGCACTCTCTATGCGCGATTTGACACAACTGAACTGACCAAATGAATCGAATGAAACTCAACGCGCAGCAGGATTGCCGTACAAATTGTTCTAAAATATATTTTATTGATGTAGCAGCACATTCTTAAGAGTAAACTTAGCGGTAATAGTTAGATATTTAAAAACAATATACACATATCTTGCTAGGGTTGAAGTTAACAAAAAAAAATTCAGTTCATTAAAGTGGCACTTGTTTCCGTTCCTCAATCTAGGTGCTATTCTTGGACATTGTAGCTGTGTTAGACTCTTTCTGGCGAAATTTTGTCGAGTACTTGTAAAAGTCGGACATTTCGAAGGGTTTCGTTACCTCTTTGTAGGGAAGGAACGTTGCTTGTTGGACTACAGTCATGTTCTTCGGTGATTCGATTCGAATATCAGGTGAGTTGGCTGATGCGGCAGAAGTCTGTGGCGATAGTTGGGGACCTGTGTTTATGGACAGCGTGTTTGGTGGAATCGGCTTTTGCATGGTGTTCTTGGTGATAGCCTGGCTTGGATTGCAGAGTCTCGATGGCTGCGTTGCCACCGATGTTGCATATCGAATGGTACCAACCACATCGTCACTATTCACACCCGGTTGCTGTATTGTTGGGCTAAACTTCGGCAGCGGCATCGGCGGCAGGTGAGATGCAGAAGGTGGTGGTGGTTTTGATGGCTTTTGCTGGTTCATTTGTTGCGACTGGATAAAGTGCGGCAACGCGAAAGTATTGCTGCTATTGGCGATGTCCGTGTGGTAGTGATTGTGATGATATGATTGTGGCTGTGGCTGCTGCTGCTGTGGTTGCAGATGGAAGTAATGCTGGTGATAGGGGTCAACATTTAAATATGATGTTGAATGGCTGAGATGGCTGTTGTCATCGTCCAATTTTGTCTTTGGTGCTCGGTAACTGCCGCTGGACATTGACTGCGACGAAAGTTTTGTACGTTCTCGGTAGCTCTGCTTGTGATGTGGATGCGAGTGATGAGTGAGGGTGCGTGTAGGGGGACGAGAACCTAGTATGGGCACAAGTAGAGGGCCACCACCTGCCGTCGGTGCCGGCGATGGTGTCAGTTTTCCACTAACCACAGCACTAGATGATGTTGCCTGGCGAGCGGCAACATTGTAGTACGTGTACTGTGGATTTTGGCTAAGAGTCGGCGATAGTGCTGGACAAAGGGCGATGGCGTCGGCGACTATTGTCTGCGTTTGAAGGACATTTGGCCTTATTATCGGACCGTCTAGAGACGATTCCATCCTGTTGTTCATAAATAGAATAAAGTGTTTAATTAAGTTCAAAGGGAAGCAACAATGCAGACACTTGCATACCATTGTTTGTTTTTTGGTTTTTTACTCGTTTCGCTGTTCACTGATGAAATTGATATCTCATCGGAGGCTTTGTCGATCGTATTTGGATAGCTGCCTACGATAATTCCTCCAACTGGATAAAAATTGCCCAAGGATGGTGATTCAGGTGATTGCTATGAGAACATTTTCGTTATTTAAGGTCACACCACGGGTTCAAGCAAACCTACCATGGAAGATCCCGAAATGGATGTGGGAAGAGCCTTCTTGGCCAAAGATTTTATGTTGTGATAAGGATTTCCACCGTCGCTGTCCAACTCAACATAGCTGTGAAAGCGAAATATCTCAATAAAAAAGCAAATTGTAAGACGCCGTACATACCTAGTGCTGTCGCACCACGCAGATCGATCGTTGTTTGATATGGTTCGCCACAAGTTCGAGTGTTGATTGACAACATGCTGACCCTGGTCGAATGTGCAGTTGGCCGAGGGAGATAACGATAGAGCGTCCACAGCTTCGTATTGCTCGAGATGAGGCTGGCTGCCATTATGATGGAAAAGTTTATGACCGTTTATTGAGTGTTGCTTCGCACGATGCCCCTCCGTATCATTGAGAGCTATTATTTTATGCAATGGCGACGGAGACATACATTGCTTTATGTTTTGACTGGCCTTAATGAAGCCACTGCCGTCTGAGTACATTTGGCTTGTAGGAGACAGATAGTACTTATCACACTGCGTAACTAAAACGAAAAGGATTTCATCAAACGGAGTTCGCAAAGACCAAAACCAGGATTTACCCCCAATGTTACTGGTCAAATTCTCGCTGCTATCGTTAGGAGGACGTATAACACTATACTTAATACTATGACTGCTATTGCTACCGCCGATACTCACAACGCCTCCTGGACATTGCGTGGGTGTGTTTCCGTTGTACTCAAACGATGGTGATTTAGTTAGACTAAGTGCCGAAGCCGATGTACTGTCATGGAAGGAATTGGTTTTCTGCGGGGTTCCCTGTCGCTTCTTCACGGCCATCATATTTTGATTTGTAGCCGTGGATTGATTATTGTGCTTGTTTTCTTGAGCCAGATCGTACTCGGACTTAGATAGGGTAAGGCGATTCTAAAAGAAAAAAAAATGGGTCAACTAATGTCGATTGCGTTGTGTAAAACTTACATTTTTCCCATTGAAGTGGACATTGCTTTTGCTCAGCTTTAAGCTTGAGCTTCCTTTACGCCGCAGGATGGAGTTTGTAGTGGAGCCGGCTGTATTGCCAGCAGTGATGCTGTTTGGTACATTTTTTCCGATTTCGAATAAATTGAAATTTTCGTAGTTCCCATTGAGAATTTGCGCTTCCTGTGAATGAAATCGTTTCAATAGAACTCAATTAAATGCAAAGAACCAACCTATGACACTGTTCGAGGAAAAATGCAAAATGGAGAAAAACTCGGATAGCTAGTGCTCACCGCAGCCACGTCCTTGGGAATAAAAATATGAATCTAACCACAATCGACAGATAGCTCCTTGGTATTTCATATAAAACTACTCCCCGAAGTCAGGTCGTCCATACTGGTTAATGCCAGGCTTTAAGCTATGACACTGTTCGAGGAAAAATGCAAAATGGAGAAAAACTCGGATAGCTATGCTCACCGCAGCCACGTCCTTGGGAATAAAAAAATTAATCTAACCACAATCGACAGATAGCTCCTCGGTATTCCATTTAAAACTACTTCCCGAAGTCAGCTCGTCCATACCGGTTAATGCGAGGCTTTAAGCTATGACACTGTTCGACGAAAAATGCAAAATGGAGAAAAACTCGGATAGCTAGTGCTCACCGCTGCCACGTCCTTGGGAATAAAAATATGAATCTAACCACAATCGACAGATAGCTCCTTGGTATTTCATATAAAACTACTCCCCGAAGTCAGGTCGTCCATACTGGTTAATGCGAGGCTTTAAGCTATGACACTGTTCGAGGAAAAATGCAAAATAGAGAAAAACTCGGATAGCTAGTGCTCACCGCAGCCACGTCCTTGGGAATAAAAATATGAATCTAACCACAATCGACAGATAGCACCTCGGTATTCCATTTAAAACTACTCCCCGAAGTCAGCTCGTCCATACTGGTTAATGCCAGGCTTTAAGCTATGACACTGTTCGAGGAAAAATGCAAAATGGAGAAAAACTCGGATAGCTATGCTCACCGCAGCCACGTCCTTGGGAATAAAAAAATTAATCTAACCACAATCGACAGATAGCTCCTCGGTATTCCATTTAAAACTACTTCCCGAAGTCAGCTCGTCCATACCGGTTAATGCGAGGCTTTAAGCTATGACACTGTTCGACGAAAAATGCAAAATGGAGAAAAACTCGGATAGCTATGCTCACCGCAGCCACGTCCTTGGGAATAAAAATATGATTTTTACCACAATCGACAGATAGCTCCTTGGTATTTCATATAAAACTACTCCCCGAAGTCAGGTCGTCCATACTGGTTAATGCCAGGCTTTAAGCTATGACACTGTTCGAGGAAAAATGCAAAATGGAGAAAAACTCGGATAGCTATGCTCACCGCAGCCACGTCCTTGGGAATAAAAAAAATAATCTAACCACAATCGACAGATAGCTCCTTGGTATTTCATATAAAACTACTCCCCGAAGTCAGGTCGTCCATACTGGTTAATGCCAGGCTTTAAGCTATGACACTGTTCGAGGAAAAATGCAAAATGGAGAAAAACTCGGATAGCTATGCTCACCGCAGCCACGTCCTTGGGAATAAAAAAATTAATCTAACCACAATCGACAGATAGCTATTCGGTATTCCATTTAAAACTACTTCCCGAAGTCAGCTCGTCCATACCGGTTAATGCGAGGCTTTAAGCTATGACACTGTTCGACGAAAAATGCAAAATGGAGAAAAACTCGGATAGCTAGTGCTCACCGCAGCCACGTCCTTGGGAATAAAAATATGAATCTAACCACAATCGACAGATAGCACCTCGGTATTCCATTTAAAACTACTCCCCGAAGTCAGCTCGTCCATGCCGATTAATGCGAGGCTTTAAGCTATGACACTGTTCGAGGAAAAATGCAAAATGGAGAAAAACTCGGATAGCTAGTGCTCACCGCAGCCACGTCCTTGGGAATAAAAATATGAATCTAACCACAATCGACAGATAGCTCCTCGGTATTCCATTTAAAACTACTCCCCGAAGTCAGGTCGTCCATACTGGTTAATGCGAGGCGTTACACTATGACGCTGTTCGAGGAAAAATGCAAAATGGAGAAAAACTCGGATAGCTAGTGCTCACCGCAGCCACGTCCTTGGGAATAAAAATATGAATCTAACCACAATCGACAGATAGCTCCTTGGTATTTCATATAAAACTACTCCCCGAAGTCAGGTCGTCCATACTGGTTAATGCCAGGCTTTAAGCTATGACACTGTTCGAGGAAAAATGCAAAATGGAGAAAAACTCGGATAGCTAGTGCTCACCGCAGCCACGTCCTTGGGAATAAAAATATGAATCTAACCACAATCGACAGATAGCTCCTCGGTATTCCATTTAAAACTACTCCTCGAAGTCAGCTCGTCCATGCCGATTAATGCGAGGCTTTAAGCTATGACACTGTTCGAGGAAAAATGCAAAATGGAGAAAAACTCGGATAGCTAGTGCTCACCGCAGCCACGTCCTTGGGAATAAAAATATGAATCTAACCACAATCGACAGATAGCTCCTCGGTATTCCATTTAAAACTACTCCCCGAAGTCAGGTCGTCCATACTGGTTAATGCGAGGCGTTACACTATGACGCTGTTCGAGGAAAAATGCAAAATGGAGAAAAACTCGGATAGCTAGTGCTCACCGCAGCCACGTCCTTGGGAATAAAAATATGAATCTAACCACAATCGACAGATAGCTCCTTGGTATTTCATATAAAACTACTCCCCGAAGTCAGGTCGTCCATACTGGTTAATGCCAGGCTTTAAGCTATGACACTGTTCGAGGAAAAATGCAAAATGGAGAAAAACTCGGATAGCTATGCTCACCGCAGCCACGTCCTTGGGAATAAAAAAAATAATCTAACCACAATCGACAGATAGCTCCTTGGTATTTCATATAAAACTACTCCCCGAAGTCAGGTCGTCCATACTGGTTAATGCCAGGCTTTAAGCTATGACACTGTTCGAGGAAAAATGCAAAATGGAGAAAAACTCGGATAGCTATGCTCACCGCAGCCACGTCCTTGGGAATAAAAAAATTAATCTAACCACAATCGACAGATAGCTATTCGGTATTCCATTTAAAACTACTTCCCGAAGTCAGCTCGTCCATACCGGTTAATGCGAGGCTTTAAGCTATGACACTGTTCGACGAAAAATGCAAAATGGAGAAAAACTCGGATAGCTAGTGCTCACCGCAGCCACGTCCTTGGGAATAAAAATATGAATCTAACCACAATCGACAGATAGCACCTCGGTATTCCATTTAAAACTACTCCCCGAAGTCAGCTCGTCCATGCCGATTAATGCGAGGCTTTAAGCTATGACACTGTTCGAGGAAAAATGCAAAATGGAGAAAAACTCGGATAGCTAGTGCTCACCGCAGCCACGTCCTTGGGAATAAAAATATGAATCTAACCACAATCGACAGATAGCTCCTCGGTATTCCATTTAAAACTACTCCCCGAAGTCAGGTCGTCCATACTGGTTAATGCGAGGCGTTACACTATGACGCTGTTCGAGGAAAAATGCAAAATGGAGAAAAACTCGGATAGCTAGTGCTCACCGCAGCCACGTCCTTGGGAATAAAAATATGAATCTAACCACAATCGACAGATAGCTCCTTGGTATTTCATATAAAACTACTCCCCGAAGTCAGGTCGTCCATACTGGTTAATGCCAGGCTTTAAGCTATGACACTGTTCGAGGAAAAATGCAAAATGGAGAAAAACTCGGATAGCTAGTGCTCACCGCAGCCACGTCCTTGGGAATAAAAAAATTAATCTAACCACAATCGACAGATAGCTCCTCGGTATTCCATTTAAAACTACTTCCCGAAGTCAGCTCGTCCATACCGGTTAATGCGAGGCTTTAAGCTATGACACTGTTCGACGAAAAATGCAAAATGGAGAAAAACTCGGATAGCTAGTGCTCACCGCAGCCACGTCCTTGGGAATAAAAATATGAATCTAACCACAATCGACAGATAGCTCCTTGGTATTTCATATAAAACTACTCCCCGAAGTCAGGTCGTCCATACTGGTTAATGCCAGGCTTTAAGCTATGACACTGTTCGAGGAAAAATGCAAAATGGAGAAAAACTCGGATAGCTAGTGCTCACCGCAGCCACGTCCTTGGGAATAAAAATATGAATCTAACCACAATCGACAGATAGCTCCTCGGTATTCCATTTAAAACTACTCCTCGAAGTCAGCTCGTCCATGCCGATTAATGCGAGGCTTTAAGCTATGACACTGTTCGAGGAAAAATGCAAAATGGAGAAAAACTCGGATAGCTAGTGCTCACCGCAGCCACGTCCTTGGGAATAAAAATATGAATCTAACCACAATCGACAGATAGCTCCTCGGTATTCCATTTAAAACTACTCCCCGAAGTCAGGTCGTCCATACTGGTTAATGCGAGGCGTTACACTATGACGCTGTTCGAGGAAAAATGCAAAATGGAGAAAAACTCGGATAGCTAGTGCTCACCGCAGCCACGTCCTTGGGAATAAAAATATGAATCTAACCACAATCGACAGATAGCTCCTCGGTATTCCATTTAAAACTACTCCCCGAAGTCAGCTCGTCCATACTGGTTAATGCGAGGCCTTACACTATGACACTGTTCGAGAAAAAATGCAAAATGGAAAAAACTCTGATAGGAATCAAAATGTGAACCTAACCAGAATCGACAGATAGCTCCTCGGTATTCCATTTAAAACTACTTCTCGTAGTCAAAGTATCCACTTTGGCCAATGCCAGGCGAGCATTTTTCGCATAAACTACTTTTGTTGTCTTACCTGCTTATGGATCTGCTGCAGTAGCCAATTCTTTTCGCTGAGTAGCTTCTCTAGTTCCAACTTTCGCTGCTCCAGCGTTTGCAATTTGTTCCAGTTGGGGTTGGCGTTACCTTCATTGTTATTGTTATTATTTATACTAAGTGTCTTGTTGTTATTGTTTGTAGTCGTTGTATTATTATTATTGTTGCTATTCGTTGACAAATTTCCATTGCTATGACGTGCTGTCGATGTGATTGTCGACGCTTTGCTCAGCGTATTCGACGTCGATGCAGATGTGTTACATGATGCCAGCGTTGATGTTCCAGACTTTTGGTTTGTCACCACTGAGTTGCTTTTCTGACCGCTTATGCCGCCGCCGCCGGTTGTCATTTGAGCTTGGAGTTTCGTTGATCCGCACGCAGGCAGTGAGTTATAATGTGCAACTGGTGTTGGTGGCTGATAGTGATTAGTAAGATGTTGTTCTTTGTTGCTGGTCTGTGATTTTATTGTGTGAGTCTGAAGCGAGGTTTGTGAACGCATTTCTCTGGAAGAAGTACAATTGAAAGAATGAAGGGAAAGCCTTCAGCAATCTTTACCTAAAATCATGGGCTGCCATATTAGAGTTGATCGCGGAATTGGCTAGACTCACCGCAGCGCCTTATTTTCGCGGTTGGTAGATAAGCCGCCAATTGATCAATATAATAGTTTATCAATGGACATAAGGATTAACCCTTTTGAAGATCTTTTCACATGGCGTGTGTATTTTCGCCAAGACATACACAACATCTGAAAGTCTTTAAACTCGTCGCTGACAGATCAGTCCCACCCGTTAGTGCCCTTTTCCTCAAAAAAAGACCTGGAAGGATAACTGCTGTGGAATGGGAACCAATACCTCGGCCTGAAATGTCTTTGAATCCAACACAGTGGGTCTTAAGCAAGCGAATGAGGATATCAAACAATTCGGATTGACAATTTGGCGGTCATTTAGCTAAGGCCCGCCACCTTAAGCTGCTGTTCATCGCTTTTGAACAGGCATATGCCTGCTTTTCAGTGGGAACATCGCCCCAGCGATAAGGAGAAATTCCATAATTGAACAAACTTGCATTTGGATCTCGGGCGCTGGCTTCGCGTGGTGTGGGCTGTAGCACAGTCTTGAAGAACTTGGTCCCCTCGCTCAGTAAGCCAACGCACTGTTCAATAGTCACTCGCTTTCATTCGATAATTACCCCCCAAAAATATTAATTTGGCCGCCCATAATTCTATAAACAAACTAAAAAAAAATATCTTACCCTACCACCGACAAACGTCCAGAAATCCACCATAAATCACCATATTAGTTGCTCGCTTGTTAATGATCGGTTTAAATGTTTGACGACGACAAACGCTACCACATCGCTTTGTTCTTTAAAAATGGTTAAACAAGTGTAGTCTCTTTTTTGATCAAAACCTCAAGGTTTTCTTAATTTATACAAGTCGCACTTCAATAACAAAAACATGAGAATTAATCTCGAGATTGGATTCCACGAAACTACACACACAAATACTTTTCCAATTTTCAGCGCACACAAAACGCAGATGATCGATATGCAAAGACAACAGAGACATAAAACACGTTCGTTGATTTATTTTAATTTTGTTTCAAACTAAATATTTGTGCTGAGAATCGGATTGAAACATAAAAACTTTGAAATGCAAATACAAAATAAACAATAAATGGAAACACAAAGCAAAATATTACTCTCTTCTTCGACGAAAATTCTTGGGTTTTAGTGTATTCGTATTAGTGAGGGTTTAGCTTTTCATTCGATCGTTTTTTTTTTTGTGTGACGTGGTACGCCTGATTCGCTTGATCGGAGTGTGTTCGTAAAATGTGAGAATGGAGTTGCGGACGATCATTTAAAATAGGTGTGTTTTGGTGAGAACTATACGGAGTCAAGTTATAAATGTTCAGTTAAAAACGATACGCAATGAATCTGCTTAATGAAACGGATTAATAGCAACTCAGTTGTGACTGGGGATAAAAGGATAAAGTAATACCCAGTAAGTTTTTGTTTTTCTACTACGTGTGTAATTTTACTTCACTGAGTGAGAAGTAAACTCTCACCGAAAATAAATTTGAGAACAGACTCGGGCTTATCAAAGAAATTTCCACGAGGATTTCTGATTTACATTGGTGACTCGGCCATCTAAAGTCAACTGATCCAAGGCTCCATAGAACGCGTTTCTTACATAAAAAGCTGCGTCAACTACCACGTGAGTCTAGAAAAAGTTGCCTCACTACTCATAAATCAACTAAGTTATGTTCAGACGAGTGTCAAATATCACGATATTGGCAGATCTGTCATTGACAAAATTGTCCCAAATGTCAACAACCTAGCGAACTTTTTGTCTGACAATATTTGCAGAATATTGTCCAGATCAATGTCAGACCGCCATCTGAAAATGAAATTATTAGGTATCTGGCAATCGTGTGAACACACAACTGTATCATTGTCAGACGTTTAGGAAATTTGCAGACTCATTTGTTACTGTCCTTATGACGTCCTTGCAATTGAACGCGTCAATTAGCTAGTCATTTCATTCCTGAACTGATGTTGCCATTCTAGAAACTAAGTATTTTCAAAAAGCCAAACATTATTTAGATATTTTTTGTTCGGTTAAATGAATATTCCGCACCTTTTTTCATTGCTTCTAAGGACTGTGTATCATTACAAAATGGCATGAAAAGGCTCATTAGTCAAATTGAGTCGAAGTACTTCATCTGCTCAAAAACTATAAAAATATTGGCACCGTAAAATATATTTATTGATTGCATGGAAACTCTGCTGTAGATGTCAACTTGGAACCTAAGCTGTGCCACAGTCTAACTGCAGCTCGACCGCTGATTGGTTGAAATGGCTAAGATTGGAGGATTTTTTGACATCTCGGTTAGGGATCTTCAGCGACAAACGTCAAAAAACGTACTATTTTCTAAGATCTTAGGTCTTCTACTTTCGCCAAGCGACAGAAGGTTAAAATATGGCCTTATGTCACGGCACCTCATATTCAAATAAGTATTATCTTCCGCAAAATTTTGACTCTCCCCATAAAACAAACCGTTGCCCACACAGCCAACATCAAAACAAAGCTGTCGTCAGCACGTACATATATATTATGTACATACCCATATTATGTACATGTATAATTGCTGATAAGCTGTCATTCGTTTTTAAAAGAAAGCAAATTGAGAGATGCTCCCAATTCCCAAATAGCAAACAAAATGTTCAAACCACGAAATCAAATTCAATCGCATCCTCAAAATGCACCAAAGAAAAGACGCTGCCAACAATATCTGCAACAAAAAGACGACGAGCGATTTGAAATGGTTTTAATTGAACAACGGAAATTACCGAAAACAACAACTGCAACCAGTCCATTGAATGAGGTGGGTGATCCGTCAACATTTCATTTCGTACATTGTTTTTCCCTAGTGCATCCCTTTAACCCACACGATTGTCATTTCAGAAATCAGAATTTAAACCTGTGGCTACTTCTACTCCCAAGAGGACTCTCAAGAGCACACCAATCGAAGCCGCTGATAATGAACCTAATACGAAACTGATGACACCACATCTGACAATGTCACAATTCATTCGTGAGCCCATTGGTAAGCCCAATGTCGGGTTGTCCAACCAAATCGCGGTTAAGTTGCAAGATTTCGTACGCGCAACTCCGAGTGATACGATTATTTTGGATGACTTCACTGACAATGAATCGGTTGTGTTATGCGAAAATGTTAAGCAAAGTAGCCATAGTACTTCGAAGGAAAAACCCGTGCCTCCACAAGAGGATTTGAATTTTTCAATTCGCAGCGAAAATATGGACAAAACGTTCAATATTTCCAGATTATTGTTTGGCAGTGATTCAAGAAAACCAGCGAATGATATGAGCGGCTTTAACTTTGAAAACGTTTCTCCAAAACGGCTGGAGGCATCCAAAGATGAATTTTATTTGCCGAATGATTCAATGCGACATATTGTTAAGGATTGCTTAAACGGGAAATACTTTGACGAAGACAAATATTTTCTTTCAGAATTTATGGTATGTTGCCCATGAATTTGTCAACGGAAATTTCCATTCATTCCTTTTTTTTATACAGCTTCCAACCTTAGCACCTGCTAAAAAGCCAGCGAAGATGACTTCTGAATATACTAAGCTTCAGGATTTAACGTTTTTATTTCGCAAACCAGAAGAAAAGCCAATATCTCGAAATTCCAACCAAAGAAAAAGCAATCAATTTGAAAATCAATTGGAAAAGTTATTTGGAGAGCGTCAGCAATGCCAGAATGATGGCTTCGAGTCATTGGAAGATAGTGTATTGGTTAATCGAACTATACTGAAAGACAAAGATTTAGGCAAGCTGACTGAAAAGTTTTGGACACAAGACGAAAACCTTACGTGCTTGGAAAAATTACTTAAGACAATGTAACAAATACAAATGTTAATAAAAAGCACTCAGAATCGATTAATGGTTTATTGTTTTTGATTTAATGAACAACAATGAACCACGTGAATTGGGGGCTGGAGTTACTGTGCTGTTTCACGGTTTGTCACAGCCGATCATGAGACTCCTTTTTCGTGGTGCTGGTCAATTTTATTCATAATTCTCGAAAACCCTTTTCCCCCAATGAGACTCGAACCTAGACTAGCGTCGTCGCCTCATCGGGTTCAAAACTCCTAACTCGGAAGACCAAGTGTAAGTTCTACAAAAATACTGATACTGCTAGTCCTGCTTTACGGCGCCGAGTGCTGGACGACAAGAAGGAAAGGAGAGCAAATTTTGGGTTCTTTTAAAAGAAAAATTCTCCGTCGAATATTTGGTCCTGTGTGCGAGGAAGGCGAATGGAGGAGAAGATACAACCGCGAACTCTATGAACTGTACCAGGATGTGATGTTTTTTTTTTAAAAAACTTCTGGCTCGCCAAGGCGATATAATAGGGGGAGGCACTTCGACCTAAAAGATCTTTTGTACAGTTGGGATGTGGATGTAGTCGATGAAGCTTAAATACGTCGACTACATTAATGCTCCAGCGAAGAGGATCTTTCACGCCTAAAGGTTCGAGACGACAAGGACGACAGAAGCTCCGTTTTAAAGACCAAGCCATCGCGGATGCCAGAGCGCTTGGTCCGGACAACTGGAAGCAGCGTGCACGGGATCACGGACGAAGGAAGGGTGCAGTGTCTCAGGCATAGTCTCTCCACGGGTCGGGAGCCCGTTAAGTAAAGTAAGTAAGAATGTAGCTGGCTATTTCGTTTGAGCACTTCTTGTGGAAATATCGATAAAACAGCGATAGACAGGGCATAGTACGACGATTACTAAGAGAGTCAAACGTTTCCGCGATATCTCGATCGAAAATAAGCTTTATCGCGCGTATTTGTATTCTGTTGAGTAGCTCCAAATATATGATTAGGGCACCGGCCAAGATATGAGTGTTGCACTCAAGTTTGGGGCGATTAAATGCCTTATAAATTGTAGCCGGATCAGAAGGGGTAGAATATTTCCTGCACTGCTTAAGGAATCCTACACTTTTCGTAGCGTTCTTGGCGACATCGAATATTAGCTCATTCCAACGAAGGTTGTCATTAGCACACATACCGAGAATGGAAAGTAGTTCGGTTTCAGCGATGCAAGTGCCACTCATGGACAATGGCAGGGTTTTTGAGTTTCGCTTTAATGACAGAAGACAGCATTGTATTTTGGAAACTAAAACTCTAAGTCACAATTTAATGAGCTAAACATATGTTGCCATTCTAGTTCTACAGTCGAAGATGAGGCGCTTGACCCAAGAAACGAATATGAGTAGCTGAGGGTATTGTCATCAGCGTAAGAATGGAATGGATTAGAAGTTACAGACAGGGGTTCAAAATATTTCATTAGCTGATAGTTTATCAGCGTTTCCAAGACCTTGGAAAGAAAGGATGTACGGGGGAAGAAGATTCGCATTTTTTGGGGGACGGTCTGCACAAATGCTGTTTTCCACCCTCTCGGAAAGAGCCCTGAAAAATGGGACAGCGTTGAAAACACCTGTTCAGAACGGTAGGAGAAATACCATCTGGACCAGCGGATTTGTGTACACCAAGATCTTGAAGTACTCTGAAGATGGATTAATAATAATAATAATATTAGTTAGGGTATATTACACTGCGACCTATTGGTCTATTGTGTCCCCTGCTTGTGGCTCGGAGAGGTTCATGCCCTCTTTCAGAGCCCTCCCTATATACTTCTTTTGTGAGGCGTATCGAGGTATTGCTCTGATTTTTCCTTGGCAGGTCATACTCCTTAGAGCACAGCGTCCAGTCCAGTTTCTTTGATGAATCTGAGAATGAGCTGTGGGTCCATGGTTTGTACGTCCTTGTCTGTTATTTGGTGCCTGCTCAAATATCTCATCCTTTTGTGGGCCAGTGCTCCACAGGATTCCAGTATGTGGTCTGGAGTTTAGGCGGTTTCACTGCAGAATCTGCAGAGCCCGTCCTCTGATATACTCATTTTCCGCAGGTGCTAATTGAGTCTGCAGTGCCCCGTGAGGAGGCCTGTTAGGATTCTTTGGTTGTTTTTGTAAGGGCTGATACAAGCTTTGAATCTCTTTTGGTTATAGTTTCCTACGAGTTTCTTTGCTTGCCTCAGACCTTGGAGGTTAAGAAAGGTTTTGGTCCTTGTTTCTTCCTCCAGTCTCCTGAATTATTCGTGTAAAGTGTGTTTTCCTATCCCGCAGAACGGTTCAGGTCCTATAAAGTGTTCCTCTGCCCCTTTTCTTACCAGAGTGTCCGCTGCCTCATTGCCTGCAATGCCAACACGGCCAGGTACCCAGCACATTTAAATACTGTTGTTCTTGCCTAGTCTATTCAGTCCGTGTAAGCATTTCCACACAAGTTTTGACTTGATGACTTAGGCCTCAAGAGCCTTTATGGCTGCTTGGCTGTCAGACATTATTACTATGTTGCAATTTCTGTAGTTTTTCTCGAGGTTGATTCGAACGCACCTGTCTATTGCACATATTTCAGCTTGAAAGATGCTGGTGCATTTGCCCATGGATTCGTAGTGCTGCACCAGTTCCCTCCTCGGGCCTAGAGCTGTCCGTAAAAGATAGATTCGCCCAATGTAAAATTCTGCAAGCTCGAGTACAGTGGGAGATACAGCACAATGCTATCAAAAGCCTTCCAAAAGTCAATGAGGACTTTCAGACCAATCTTACTAGCATCCAAAGCAAACCCAAGATCCATTGTAACTTTAAAATTAGACACACTTAATATCCAATCAGGTTCTGACATTGTTTAGCCAGCTGCGCCACCTATACACAAAAGGACAAAATAAAACAACTCCATTGGCAATATTCAAATTGACGAATCGTTGATGGCTTTCTTTCGAATTTCTTTTAATTATTTTTTTGTATATAGGTATATACATAATTTCGAATAAGTTTTGAAGTTAAATTTAGTTTTCTAATTTATTTACATAAATTCATTTGTCTAACAATATTGTTTTTCTTCTTTTTTTTTCTTTATAAATATATTACATAGGTACCAATATATGCTTGCTTTTGCATTAACAGTGGTTTTTGTTACATGTATACATAATACTCTGATAAATTACAATTATAATTGTCTATAACAGCAATATTTTTTTACGCTTTGACTCATTTTTGAATATATCTATATATATATATATATATGTATGTATTTTGTTTGATTAAATATTTATTTGTGTTCCTAGTTTGTTTTTCTCTGGTTTACATTTAGCTCACATATCACAGTGTGAAATTTATATATATATATATATATTAAACATATTTATATACTATAGTAATATTTTGTTATAACTTCTGCATACTGCATAGGAAAAATGTGTTTTGATTTGTTAAGATTTAACGGAGTTTAAATTTTTTTATGAAAAAATATCTATATATTTTTGTTTGTTTTAATTTTAAAATTCTCTTAAAATACACTTTTATGAATAATTAACAACGTTTAATTTAGTGAATGCCTTTTCACTAAACAATTTTATTCTATGAAATTTGGTAAATATTAAAATTAGCTTTTTATATTTATATCCATTCATTTATGTGGTTTGTTTTAATTGTAAACATTTACTTAGATGAATAAGTCGTTTTGAGTATTTACTATACTCGTATTCGTACGTTTAGCTTTAGTTAATTATTATTCTCTCAAAAGTCAAACAACACTTATAAGTTTAAACTTGATTAGGTTTTTTTTTTTTGTTTACTCATCGAAAATGATATTGATTTTTCAATTTGTTACGGGATGGTTTTTGTGTACATGTAGAGTTGTATTTTAATTGATTGTGTGAATAACGTGTTTTATTTTACTTGTGTGTATGCGACTTTGTTTTGTTCTCCATATCCTAGGTTATTTTTTCTTTTTTATCTTTGAATTATTTACTTAACAGATTCTAACTGAATGGCTTTTTTTCGTGTTGTATTCACTCAACGGGTGAAAAAGTAAAACGATGTAGGTAATGCACTATATGAGGATCGCTGACGACAGTTGGAGCCACACTCGACTCCTATTGCTTGTATTTTAAACTAAGGCTGCGGCAGTTGCGAATTTAAAAAAAAAACAATAAGAGAAAAACAACCTCGGACACTTATTAAATGTATCGCTTAAGCATCGAAAAATTCGCGAAGCTATCTCTTTCACAAATGCACGAATTTCTAAATTTAGAGGAATGACCAAATTTGTAGGAAACCAAATAGGAATTTCTTGATTTTTATTGCTTTTACGAACCTTCTGAGAAATCGTGACACAATGTTTTGTTTCCTTATTTAAATCTTTAAGGAGAAAAAAATGTTTCCACTGCGTTGGTTTTCCTTCAAATTCGTTTGAAACTAACGTTGTCGCAATGCCCCATATTCAGAGGCTTCTCTAATAGCTGAAAACGTTAATTTAATCGTTTATAGTTGAAACACATTAACAACAGCCGAATTAATAAACGCAAATTAAGGGTGAATTATCTTTCATCAATGAATTAAATGAGAAATGTTAAATGAATTAACTTTCAATCCACGTTGTAGTTAATTTGTGAATTAGAGGCAACTTAAAGAATTTTTATTAGTAGTAGGTGTTTTTCTTTTTAAGCTCAGAGCAGTGCACTGAGCGAACTGTCAAAAAAATATCTGTGTTTCATTTTTCACTCAGAGCGCTCTGACCGCGTAACTAAATAAAAGTAAAACAATTAAAATGGGTGTCGGAGGTTGTTTTTCTTGCGTTAAAAGTGATACAAATTTTATAAAATGTTTTTATTTAACAACAATTAACATGACTGCTGATCGTATGACAGTGAAGTGGCCAAGTGTGTTTCATAAATAAATCGGTGCTTACTCTGCTCAGAGCGCTCTCGAAGTATGCTTTGCTCAGAGCTTTAAAAAAAGACTCCAATTAGGTGAGCAGCAGCCAACATCTGAGGTGTCAAGCACAACAGCAAAGCAACAGCACACAGCGCAAATGAGAAATTTTATAAGTAAGAGAGAACAATTTTCTCAGCAAAGAACAAGAACAAAAGAGAAAATCCGCTTAAAATACATATAAAAATCTGAATGTATGAATAAAATGGAAATGTGAATGAAAGATTTATGTGTAACCAGAGTTTTAAAGTTATCTGCCCACGAGCGCCATTTAACGGAAACTATCATGCAATACAAAATATCGCAGACAGTTTGGGAAGAAATGTCATAGGGAAATTTAGAATCTTCCGGAAGCCACTGGAATTTTTGTTAATTAAACGATAGACTAGAAAAAGGCGTCGCAGAAGCATCCAGGACAGACTAATAGCGTTTTTCATTGCAAATTAAAGGAATTGCTCTTAAAAACTTGGATTGCTCTTTTCAATGAAACATCTTTTGGCTCCGATCAGTGGACTATTCTAGTATTGGTGAAGGTGAGGGTATTACACACAGTATCTGTTTTACCTACTGAAATTTTTTCACAATTAATGAAAACCACATTCTCCTCACTCACTGTATGCATTGGTAAATAATCGAGCAAATCCCTCAAAACTTTGCGATCGCATCTGGGATCGCAAAACTACCTTTTTCCCCCTAAAATGTCCTTAGAAACCGCGCAATATTTCTGTGTTCAATTTTATTTTAAAGAGATGGCCTTGGAACCCTAAAAAATGCCCATAAAACCAACAAAAACGGCCTTAGCAACGGCGCAGTATTTCTGTGTTCAATGTTTTTTTTACCAAGAGGTTCTTGGAACCGTTAAAACTAACTTCTTTTGTGTTCATGATTATTTTACCGATATATCCTTGAAACTCTAAAAGGGTCCATAAAACCCGAAAAAAGGTCTTCGAAACGACTCAGAATTGCTGTGTTCAAAGTTTTTTTTTTAACAAGAGGTCCTTGGGACCATTAAAAATTACCGTTTTTTCTAAAATGACTTGAGAAACTAATTGTACTAAAAACCCTAACCCTTGGAACCTTAAAAAGTCCTTAGGAACGGCGCAGTATTTCTGTATTCAATGTTATTTTACCGAGATTTCCTTGGAACTCTAAAAAGGGTCCATTAAACCCGAAAAATGGCCTTAGCAACGGCGCAGTATTTCTGTACCCAAGGTTTTTTTTTACCAAGAGCTCCTTGGAACCCTTAAAAACGACAGTTTTTTCTAAAATGTGTAGCAGCCTATTTATAAGTATACAATATATAATTGATAGTGTGGGATTCATAGTCATTTTTCTTGTAACAAACACTATAAGTATTTTCTTGTCCAACACACTGCTTTGTCCTCTTTTTATAGCTGGCTATGTGCATAGTCAGTATTAAGCAAAAGCAATGGACGACGACACTTTGTCGCGATCCTTTCAAAGATTACAAGTATATACAAATATGTTAAATAATCGTTGATGGACTTTGAACTCTAAATTAAGTATAAAAGGGGTTGCATCCCCAGTACAAATGCATTCGTGTTCTGGCAGCGAGCTGCAAAGGTAGTGCAAACCTATTTGGACCTACGTGATCTTCATTGATCCTTGGACCGGTAGCAAAGCGGTAGTATCGTGTGGATCTATGTGATCTTGATTGATCCTTGAACCAATGATACTACTGTGAAGCATAGCATTCACTTTCTGCACTCACTGTTAGAAGTAGTTTTGAATACAAACATCTGTTGATTTAGTAAAGCCTGTGAAGTAAAGATTTTTTTAAAAATAAAGTGTTTACCAAAAGAATCTCAAACGCTACAAATGTCTTTAAAAACCGCGCAGTATTTCTGTGTTCAAGGTTATAATACCGAGATGGCCTTGGAACTCTAAAAAGGGTGCATTAAACCCGAAAAATGGCCTTAGCAACGGCGCAGTATTTCTGTACCCAAGGTTTTTTTTTACCAAGAGCTCCTTGGAACCCTTAAAAACGACAGTTTTTTCTAAAATGTCTTTAAAAACCGCGCACTATTTCTGTGTTCAAGGTTATAATACCGAAATGACCTTGGAACTCTAAAAAGGGTCCATTAAACCCGAAAAATGGCCTTAGCAACGGCGCAGTATTTCTGTACCCAAGGTTTTTTTTTACCAAGAGCTCCTTCGAACCCTTAAAAACGATAGTTTTTTCTAAAATGTCTTTAAAAACCGCGAGGTCTTTGGAACCCCTTAATAAAGATATTTTTCCTTAATGTCCTTAGAAACATTTCCAACAAATATTTGAATAAATAAATATCACTCCAAAGGAGCATAACTTTAAACGCAAATATATAAGTACACACGCACACTTTTTTTGTGTCCCGTTTTGGCACTGCTTTCCATTTTTATCGATAAATAGCCAAGTTGAAACTTCAGCAATCGAGTAACAGCAGGAAAGTACTTTTTTTGTAAAAAAAAATGTGTGAGTGCCGGAACTCACGGTGAGAGTTGTACAACATGAATGCAATGGGAGGATTGAAAACTCAAATACAACAATATTCTAATTGACAAAAAAGCATACATTCAGGCAGTGCTGAACTCGTTTTTGGAAAATGACAAGATGTTTTCGGTTATAAGTGTTTGTTTATTCACTACAGTCCCGAAGTAGGGCTCCCGGTTTAAACTTTTACACATCAAATAAAAAATAAAAAGGAATGACCCTAAAAAAAGGTGAGTTTTTGCAAAAGCCAATATTTTTAGGTACATGATTTTGAGAATGGAACCTGTAGAGTATCTATATATTTATATGATGTAAATATACACATAATGTTTGAATGTGAAATTTATTCCTACAATTCTTTTCTTCTTTTCCTTAAATTCTAATTTTGTTTATATTTTTCTTTGTATTAGGTTTTTCTTTTTTTTGTTAAGTTTTCATTCTAAAGCAAAATGAAAATAGTTACTTGGCAGTGATATCTGAGTGCGTAAATAGTGAAATGTTAACTTTTTTCTACGAGTAAGTGATCCACATAATAATACTAATAGACTAGAAGCAAAAATTCGACATAGATAACCCGTCACGACCCCTTAAAGGATGACACTGCCAGAATTTGCTATCACTGATAGGCAATTTCTCTTCTTTTTTTTTGGATTTTAAGAGGATTTTTTCGCCCATCATTTTCGAACGACTTTTTACACATCAGCTCACTCCATTTCATTGATTAGTATTTTTTTTTGTATGCATTGTTTCTCTCCCTGATTGTCCTTGTTAACGTTGATTTGATCAAAACCTCTCTCGCGATTTAATTCATTCAAAAAAAAACTTTGAATGTGTTCCTACTGTTGCGTTCCTTTCAGTTTATGCATTTCGATTAGTCAAAAAATGTATTAACGCATTTTTTTTAAAAAAAAAACATACCTAAGCTACTTTGCACTTGAAAATAAATTTTGAATTTGCGGAGGGCAATGTGCTTTCGTTTTTAATTTATACAAAAATATAGAAAAATAGTGCAGCGGGTTATTTTGTAGAATAAAAACAAACAAAACGATAACACTAAATGGGCATTGGGTGTAAAGTAACTTTTTTCTGGTCATAGGGCGGTCTCTAGATCATCTAACCGTGCGTCGTCGTTGCGTTGCAATGGGCAAGGCACAGAAGTTGTACCGGGTGCTGAAACATAACTTCGTTTTGAAATATGCGCCACATTCAAGCGGGGCTGGAGTGGTCTCATTCGACAGGCGTGGTTCTAAAGCTTTGTTTCCTTCCAGGTAAGTCCCCATCATGCGTTGGAATAGTGAGGAGCGTGTGATTGCGGCCTACTTTTTCAACGGCCTTGTCCCCCTTTTGAACGATTTTTCAGGAACTCTCTGAATGCGACTTCAATTCTCGGAGGAACGCATGTGAGGCGCCTCTCGAAACCTTTCAAGAGGACGAATTGTTTTTTTTCAGTGATGAAGCCCAATTTCACTTGAGTGGATTCGTCAACAGACAGAACATGCGCTACTGGGCTGACACCTTTCCCCTAGAATTGCATCAACGGCCTTTGCATACATGTCGCGGTGTGGTGTGCAATTTCTTCACCTGGGATTGTTAGTCCCTGATTTTTTGAAGAAAATGAGGTCACAATGACAGTGAATTCAAACATGTTGGAGGGATTTTTTTTTCCAAGACTTGATTGTCAATCTTCATCAAAAGCTCCAACTGATTCAACGAGTAGGAGGATGATATAAGTGTCGGTCTCTGCCGACTGCCACTATAACCTAACCCAACCTAACCTAAAGACTTGATGAATTGAAGTTAGGGAGCAACGGCTCACGCTTCAAGGGCTTCGGTCACTATTTTGAGGGAACTCTTTTCGCAGTGGCCAGCCCGCTCCCTTGATGTGTCCCCTTGCGATGTTCTTTTGTGAGGTTTTTTGAAATCTCTCGTTTATGTCAACAGTCCAAGGAACCTACAATACCTAAAGTTTGAATTTTGGTGGGGGGATACGCCCCTGTTTTTTCGGCTTAATACACAAGCTATATGTCTCAAAACTAATTAAAAAACATAGGGACGGGCTACAGTCCGCTTGGGCGAACTGTTGGATACCCTATTCTTATTCCTATCCCTTATAAGTGGGCGTGACAAAAGTCTAAGTATGGTTAAATTGTTAAGAACGCTCTACATATTTCGTTATATAACATTTAAAGGATTTTATGAAAAAAAAAACGCTCCCTAGCTCAAACTTGGGTGTTTCAATAAAATTGTTTTATTTAATTGTGGGCGTGTCAGTAGGCGGATTTAAAAAAAAAATTAACACATGAGCATAAAGGGCCCCTAGAGAGTATATATTATAAATTTCAGCTCCCTAGCTCAAACTTTGGATTTTCAAAAAAATTGTTTTATTTATTTGTGGGCGTGTCAGTGGGCGGATTTTGAAAATATTTACACATGAGCTTAAAGGGCCCCTAGAGAGTATATATTATAAATTTCAGCTCCCTAGCTCAAACTTTGGATTTTCCAAAAAATTGTTTTATTTATTTGTGGGCGTGTCAGTGCGCGGATTTTGAAAAATTGTTATCCCGAGCAGTTTTAGGAGTCATAGATCATATATAAAAAATTTCAGCTTTCTAGCTCAAAATTCGATTTTTTCCAAAATTTTGTTTTTTTGAGTTTGTGGGCCGGACGGACGGACGGACATGGCTAGATCGACATTACTCGATGCTGATCATAAATATAGTAACTTTTAAGGGTCCACGGGCAATATTAAGGTATGTTACAAACTATGCGTCAAAATTAATATACCCTTAGAAGAGGGTATAAAAACCAAGGCTTGGTTGGAACCGGCCCTCGATGAGGGTGCACTTAGACCAGAGGTTGGTCCATTGTGCTGAAACCAAGGCTTATAGCTAGGACTTAAAGCTAAGAAGGTGCGTGGTGTAGGTGGTCTAAAGAGGGTCATGGTAAGGGGTGAGTTGAAATCGAGAGCGCTATGGTTTGTGTTGACTTTCCCCAGCATGCGGGAGATTTGTTCGTTACAGCCATAGGATATGCGGTGCTTCGGTAGATAGAAGATACGAGGGTGTCGTAAGCACGAGGGTTGGTCTTAAAGCATATATAGTTGTAAAGGGACGTGCAACCAACGGAGCCCGGGAGGAGTCGATAAATGAAAAGAATGTCTAAGTCCCTGCCCTCAAGGCTATTCAAGTAAATAAGTTTGCGGTGGTCTCGATAGGTAGGCAAGATGAAGGGACCGCTCCAGGGTAGACCACGAAGAGCAAAACGGAGAAAGCGACTCTTGAAGCTCTCCATTCTTATGAACCGGTGAAGGGGAAACAACACTTGGCCAGCGTACACGAGGAGCGGGCGAACAAAGGTGATGCAGAGAGATTTGGTCACATATGGGTTGGACAGTTCTTTGGACCACCGTTTACCAAGTGATGAATTGGCTTTAAGGGTTATCTATCAATATGCGAACGGAAGTTAAGCTCTCGGTCGCACAATATACCAAGGTCGCGAAGGTATAGAACGGATCAAATTGTTTGACCCTGCGGAAGGCAAAGTCGAGGAGGAGACTAATTGCATTTACGCGATAATGCGATGGAAGGACCTTTGGCGATAATGAGCTCAAAACAGCTTTTACGGCACCAGGCGAAAAAAACTATCTTGATCTTGTTGAAGAAGAAGGCGAAAATACTTTGTTAAAACGATAGCTTTGTAAAATTTGGTATCGTTGGCGTAGAGGAGAGCGGAGTGTTTTATGACCTTATCAAGATCATTTATAGTTGGGCTAAAGAGAAGGGGACCTAGATGACTTCCTTGCGGAACACCAGAGGTGACCCAGAAAGGGGAAGATAGGACAAGACTAATGCGAACACTATAACAGCGGTTTTCCAGGTAAGAACATACCCATTTTAACAATAAGGGTTAAAAAAAGGTTTAAAAAGGTTTAAATCTTACCAAAAGCTTTGCTGAAGTCAGTTTGCAATCACGTCAGCTTCTTTGCCACTTTCTGAGGCTGAGAGGGCAGGAGACACGAATTCATCGAGGTTCGTAGTAGATTATCTACCTTTTAGAAAGCTATGTTGGTTGGGGGAAATAAGAGACTTGCACTGAAATCTAAGGGCTTCGTACAAGAAACTCTCGAAAAGTTTCGGTATGTGAGAGAGTTTAGCTATGGGACGAAAATGAGCAACCACTCACAATTGGACCCTTTTTCATGTATCGGGGTAATGAAAGAGGACTTCCAGATCTGCGCGAATGAATGAAAAAGGGAAGAAATGGAAAAACAAATTATCGAACGTTTTACAAGAATTTTCAGAAAGCGTATCAATGCAACAAGATTCGAACGCCTTAAATGAGAATAATCACATTTTGACGATAGCTGTCTCAGGCATGTGTTTTTAGATAAACAGAAACAGAGACCGCTTTCGCCGAAACGATGCCGTTGGATCGTTTCCGTATTATTATGTGATCTGGCCTCTTTAGCGATGAACAAGTGAAAGATGTACTAGAGACCCACAGCCGGTGCTGAGAATATGAAAATATTTTTTCTGCAGACCGTTAAACGACGACTCAAGTTCCGCTGCTAGGCAGAACGAACTGCTCAACTGCTCTTTATATTAATGAGATAAAGTTAAAGCTTGATGCAATAGTAGGTACTGATTCTGAATTAATTTTGGAACGCCAGATATTTTCGTCAAAATCTTCGACAAACAACTGCAGTTGGACAGCTTCGTAACAAACTGGAGAATGACCTGTAGATTTTGTAGACCCAAACTGTTTCTTTTTAAAAACCAAGCATTTTCTACAAAGACCAGTCAGTTACTTTACATCGGGCCCGATAATTTTTTCCTTAATTTAATTACTTTTCAAGTTTAGCAAACTATTCGTAAGAACAGTTTTTTTTTAATAAAGCATAAAAAAGTCTTTTAAGTCTCACCATGGCAGATCTATTGCAGACACTGCCATATGTCTTTGATTTCAAACTGACGATGTGGCATGGCGTTCACTGTCAATAGTAAGGCTGGACGCACGCAAGCTCAATGATGCCAATGAGAGATTACTTCGGTACAGAGGCCTGGGCGATGCATTCAGGAGAAGAGCTGTACTATCGACTGAAGGCATAGCACCAAGGGTGTTATTTTTGACATTGTTGCAAACAACACCACTGAATGCATCATTGACACACGATGGACCGGTTAATGTTGCGGCCCTCGATGCATTCCCATTACCAGTTGCAACCGCTGGTATATTGTTATCGCCGTAAAGATGAAGCCGAGAGCTTAGAACCTTATTGCAGGCGGGACACGCACGTGATGCACCTTTTTCCCTGCGGCGCAGAATTTCATGAGCACATCTGTAATGAAAAATGTTTACCCCATTCGACAAAAGAAATGATTTTTTTGTTTCACTTACCTAGCATGCAAAATATGCGCACAGGGTAGTGCTTCTAGGGCATCCGCTTCAATGCCAAATACCTCACCGCATGCACCGCAATTAAGACCTAATGCTGCCTCTGTTTGCGTCGCCAGTCGTGAATGGTTACTATACTGTTCTTCATCACCTAAAGCTCGATAAATTAAGGCAAGACGAGCACGAATTTTCCTTACCAAGAGCTGAAAAGTTGATAAACAGAAACAGAATACAGTGATAAAGCCAACCTATAACAAGGAGCACCAACCTTAGCTCCAATAGTACTGGCAACCTCTAAGAGACGCGTGTTAAATTCTAATGGACGGCAATTGCATATTTTCTGCTGCAGTCTCAAGGCTTCCAGGCATCTAGCAGCACCATCCATCGCCTCCATTTGCGCCATACGATCACCTAAAGCTGCAGCCGTACCCATAGCTTGTTCATATTGACGGAAAGCCCTCTAAAAGAACGAAAAACATAAAACCTATGCAAAGAAAATGCCATGATATGGTCACAAACATCAATGTCCATTTTCTTCCTATAGATATCTCCCATCACGCGTATGCTGCGGGTGTATGTTGCCTGGTCTCCGGATATAAGGGCAAGTCTTGTTGCTTCCTAAAAGTCATTTAAGGTTATAGTTATAAGGTATACTCATCTCGACATACCGTGCAATAATCATGTGCATCTCCGAGGTCACCTTGTTTTCGTAGAGCGGCCGCCATTCGAAGAAGTGCTGCTCGATGGTGTGACGAATTAAGATCACCCAACTGCAGTGACCGCGATAGATCGTAGGCTTTTGAAGCATAAGTAGCACTCTTGTCATTGTCTTGAAGTCTGCCAAATAGTTCCGACAGGGCAACATAGACCTGCAGTTCCAACGAAGGATCTCCGATGGAAGTGGCAATTTTATGCGCTCCCTGCAGACCTTCTAGTGCACGCGAAAAGCCGCCCATTTCTAAATAAACCTTTGCAACTGTTAAATGCACAAGACCACCCGTTTGACACTGTGTTCCACATTCATTGTACAAAGAATGACGTGCATAGCTGAGAGCACGCTCAAGACCTCCCAAACGTTCATGAGCCCTAGCCAAATTTAAATACGTTTCCGCTCTCATTGTAGGCGAGTCCAGTTCCTCGGATATGCCCAATTGACGATGCCCAAACTCAATGGCCTCTCGGTACTTCCCCCAATCCATATGAGCCTGGTACAGATAGCCCAGCAGTGTGAACCTGTCTTCCCGCCGATTTGTAGACTTCAGGGCACTTCGCCACGTACGAACTGCTGCGATTTGATTGTGTTGCTCGTACAACCGGAGGCCACGTTCCATCTACGCAAAATATTTCCCAAAAAGAAATAAAATTAAAACGAAGCCGGATGAGCTGCTGTTCATACCTTTCTCCTAGCAAGGTACTGTTTCAAACTCCTCTGACACGCTAGGAAACAATTTATTACGGAGTTGCGTGAGCGGGAAAAGCCATGCCGACCCCACAGCGACGTCCCATCTGGACTTGACCCGTATCCAGCCAACCTAGAAAAGCTCTCATCCAATTGACAAATATCTACGAAAAAAAAACAAAGGGATATATCAAGGCATATTTTCTATCATGTATCATGCAATACCAGTTGAATTCTCAAGCAAGTAACGTGATCCATCAGGAGAGGCAAGTAGATGTGTTGCGGAAAGATTGTGGCTATGCGGCACGCTGCTGTAAAATTACGAAATGCTTACCAAACAATATTTTGATTTCATTTTATTGTGCTCGCTTACCTAAGAAGATCTCTCGAAGCGATACTCTCCCATGACATGACTCCTTGAAATATAATCTTATTCGATTCACTATTTTCTTTGTTACTTAAAATTCAATATTCAGCCGGCGCGGTGCTTTCGATAAATTAATTTTTAAATAGAAATTTGTTTAAAAAAAAAAAAAAAAAACAAAATGCAAGGAACAACAGATATTTAAGGTAATTGATCGACTAAACGCTGCAAGTTCACTTCCCTGGTTCCCCCATTATGGATCATACAACTGATCATATTACTGACGTTTCATTTTCAACAAACCTCGGTAGAAGCAATAGTTTATCTGGAAAACTGTTAAGTTCAGATAAGGTAAAATGGAACATAAACTCATTTAAACTATTCAAGGCACCAGGGAAGGACGGTATTTGTCCAGCCCTCATTCAAAAGGGTATATAATTCTTGCTACCTAACATGATCGCCTTATTTATGTTCAGTTTCAACTGCGGTTACATACCACGCAGTTGGCGAAAGGTCAATGTAGTATTTATCCCCAAACCAGGCAACAAACCTAGTGAACTACCTAAATCCTATCGGCATATAAGCTTGACATATCAGAGAAGGCCTAACTATTAGCATGCCTCTACACCCCTGTCAATGTGAGTATCAAACATAGGGACGGGCTACTGTCCGCTTGGGCGAACTGTTGGATACCCTATTCTTATTCCTATCCCTCATAAGTGGGCGTGACAAAAGTCTAAGTATGGTTGAATTGTTAAGAACGCTCTACATATTTTGTTATATAACATTTAAAGGATTTTATCAAAAAAAACGCTCCCTAGCTCAAACTTAGGTGTTTCAATAAAATTGTTTTATTTAATTGTGGGCGTGTCAGTAGGCGGATTTAAAAAAAAAATAACACATGAGAATAAAGGGCCCCTAGAGAGTATATAAATATTATAAATTTCAGCTCCCTAGCTCAAACTTTGAATTTTGAAAAAAAAAAATAAAAAAAATTGTGGGGGTGTCAGTGGGCGGATTTAAAAAATATTTACACATGAGCATAAAGGGCCCATAGAGAGTATATATTATAAATTTCAGCTCCCTACCTCAAACTTTGGATTTTCAAAAATTAATATACCCTTAGAATAGGGTATAAAAAAATTGTTTTATTTATTTGTGGGCGTGTCAGTCGGCAGATTTTGAAATTTTTTTATCCCGAGCAGTTTTAGGAGTCATAGATCATATATACAAAATTTCAGTTTTCTAGCTCAAAATTCGATTTTTTCCAAAATTTAGTTTTTTTGAGTTTGTGGGCGTGTCTGTGGGCGGATTTCAAAAATTCGTAAACTTGATTATTTCGGGACCCTAGAGAGTACATGGTTAAAATTTCAGCTCTCTAGGTCCAGTTTAAAGCCCTAATTTTTGGCGACAGACGGACGGACGGACATGGCTAGATCGACATTACTATCGATGCTGATCATAAATATAGTAACTTTTAGGGGTCTACGGGCAATATTAAGGTATGTTACAAACTATGCGTCAAAATTAATATACCCTTAGAATAGGGTATAAAAAGGTATATCAACGGAAGGCGCCCTGTTAAATCTTACTACACACATTAACAACGCCTACAGTTGCAAAGAAGTTGCACTATGCGCTTTTCTTGACATAGAGGGTGCTTTTGATAACACCGGCTATGATTCCATATCACATGCTTTACATTACCGAAACTTAGACCACCCCACCATCAATTGGGTAAAAGCGATGCTTGAAAGTCGAAAAATTACTGCTTCGTCAGGACAGACTTCAGTATCAGTATCATCCATAAAAGGCTGTCCACAAGGAGCAGTTCTATCACCTCTCTTGTTGTCTTTGGTCATAGATGCCCTACTTCAAAAGCTAAGTAATTTAGGCTACGACATAATAGGCTACGCCGATGACTTGGGGGAACGAGTCAAACGTATTTACCTTACGTATGCAAAACGCCCTTAAGATAGTCCTAGACTTATGCACCAAGGAAAATCTCTCCATCAACCCCAGTAAAGCTATCATAGTTCCTTTTACAAAAAGAAGAAACTTGAACTTAGCTCAGATTTCACTGAATGGTACGACCATTGAGTATTCCGACGAAGTCAAATATCTTGGAGTAACCCTAAACAAAAGACTAAACTGGAACTCCCGCATTGAGAACAAAATAACAAAAGCAACAAAAGCTTTATGGGCCTGCCGTCGCATGTATGGCAAAACCTGGGGGATCTCTCCAAAGATCAATCATTGGATTTACACAGTGATGGTCAGGCCCATCATTACATACGCTTCTATAATATGGTGGACCAGAACAAACCAAAAAGCCACCATATCAAAGCTCACAAGGGTACAACGTCTCACATGTCTTGGTTTATCCGATGCCAAGCGGACCTGCCCCACTGCTGCCATAGAAGCCATAATAGGACTAACACCCTTACATGTAAACAAAGTGGCAGTTACGAACGAATGAGTTATGCCTTAGTGACCACCCGGAACTTATGACACTGCTCTCAGAAATTCTAGAACTTGACATGATCTGACAGACGGCCTTCAAAAAACATTATGTTCTCTACAGAGATACCAAATAGAGAAGCATGGGCTAGTAATAGCGAACCGAACCGCCAAATCGGATTAAATTGGAATACAGATGGTTCTAGAATGGAATCGGGCACAGGAGCTGATTTTCACGGACCAAACCTCAACGTCTCAATACCAATGGGAAATAGCAATAGTGTATTCCGGGCAGAGCTCCTCGCCATTCAAGAATGCGCTAACCACATCTTCAACACTGGTATCAAAGGCGCTCACATCCATATATTCACGGAGAGTCAAGCAGCTATAAAAGATCTTAACTCAAACACAATTGACTCCAAATCAGTCCTTACTTCAATACCCTCCAGAAAGTCAGCCACAGAAACAAAACCAAACTGTGGTGGATTCCTGGCCATGGGGGTTTTGAAAGAAATGAAAAAGCTGACCAACTAGCCAGAGGTGGTTAAGAAACCCCTTTCACAGGACCTGAATCCTTCTGCTACACACCTAGTTCAGCTAATGATTTACCTATAAAAAGCTGGGAACACTCAAAATGTATCTCACACTGGGAAAACGCTCCAGGTCTAAGACAGGCCAAACGAGCTATCCAGCCCTTGAAAAACAATGCCAGCAGGATCCTAAGCCTACGTAGGCATGATCACAGGTCAACACGGTTTACGATACCACCTTAACAAAATTAAATTAGCCGGGTCTTCAGAGTGCAGGCTGTGCCTCGATTACGACGAAACTACGGAGCACATATTGTGCGAATGCCCAGCCCTCTGCGGAATCAGAAAAGGATCTTCTTCAAAGAACTCTTAAGTAATGAAGACTTGAAGAAATCCCTTGCTAGAAGCATTATTACCTTTTCTAGAAAAGTGGAAAACGCACTAGCCTAAAATTTTCTCTGACCTATGGTACAATAGATCTATCCAGGTCGACGTACCGTTTTTCTTTGCCTAGGCGGGTCAGGAACTTTTAAAAAAAAAAACACTTTTTTCCCAAAGTTTACTTTAATTATTTTAATACCATAGAAATGGTCATAACAACTTGAGTTTGTAGATTGAATTTAGAGACGCTTGAAAGATACTTCCTACCGGCGAGCTAACCCCTCTCAATGTTTTTTTATTTTTAGTTTTCTAAGGAAATTTCATTACCTAAATTTGTCTATCTCCAATCCGATATTAACCTGGTGACGATATGCCATCAGAGTTCCACTTGCCAAACGCTGTTTCTTTGCCCTAAGAACACAACTGAACCTTAATGAAGTCAGTAAACACCAAGGAGACTCTATTTAGGACCCTCATCATCCCAAATATGGACAACACGAAGGCGAGGTGAAGCTATTCTTGGTGTTTTTTAACGCAAAAACCTTCGATGTAAAGATGGAAATGTAGAACGGATTGTCAACAAAACCTCGACAAAAAGTCTTTGAGTACCAGAGAAGAGGCAACGGAATAGAGTAAGACTAAGCCTTAGGAGCCGCGCAGCTCTTTTACGTGGTGGTGCTAGGACAAAGAGTAGTTCTCCCAACTTTCGTAAAGCGATAATCAATGGCATGAGCGAGCCAAGTCTCCGATTAAAGTTGCTGTACCTCAGGGAAGTGTTCTTAGTCCTGAACTATTTATTACAGTATTTAAAGAGCACTTGTCATAAAAGGCGACTAAGGGAAGAAATCTAAGTGAGCTTAGCGACACATTTTACATCTTAAAGCTGTCCCGCAAGTGTGAACCGACTGGAGATCACCGGTGTCGTAAAAAGTCGATCAAACAATAATCAATTAAGGCAGCATATACTGGTTGAAATCGTAGAAAGAGGCAAGCCCAAAAATTCCTCGATCACACAAATGCAACAACAGCAGCATTTAATTCGCCTCATTAATGAAGTGATCCGAATTCAAGAGGTCTGCCGATGTTTATTGAGGTCGAACCGGTTAACCAGTAAGGTAGGAGGATTATGATCGGTCTAATCCTGATCATAAGCGCCCCTAAAGAGCCATGATCAAGGATTTTTTTGTTTCCAAACTGCTTGATTATGGTCTGCAGGACGTTTGGTTCCAACAGGATGGCGCCACGTATCATACTGCATGGCAAACCATCGAGTTGTTGAAAGAAGTGATCGATGACAAGATTATCTGCTGAAATGGACCTGTGGCTCGACCTCCATGATCGTGTGATTTGACGCCGCTGGACTTTTTCGATGACCATTAGTGAAAAATGCTCGAAAAAGTGTTAAAAAATTTGAGCTCCAGAATGCAGTTTCCGGAACGCTTCCCTGGTGGTCATATGCCCTAAATTATCTATCGAATAAAAAACCCGTTGCCTCTCAACTTGTGTCTGATTTTGCTTCAATTTTTAATCCTACAGCGCTTTAAAAAAAAAGAAGGACCAGGGCTGCTCGTGAGCTCTACACGCAGAAAAAAGGAGATGAACACCGGCTTCTCAGGAGATAAAAGAAAGAGCACGAGAAGCGCGCGATCGAGGAAATAGAGATGTTACAGCAGGAATGAGGTTCGGATATTTTACCAAATTGTGAAAAGAACCTACCAAGGCTACAGTGCCCGAACCGAAACCTGCAAGGACGAACAAGGGAACATCATAGTTTGCTGAGGATATGGAAGAACTCCTTCTGCAGACTGTTTAAAGGCGATGACGAACTAAATCCCGCTGTCAGGCAGAATGCACCATTCAATCTTTACGATGAAGACCAACAATTCCGTCCACCCGACCTGGACGAGGTGAAGATAGCCATATCTAAGCTTAAGTCCAAGCCGCTGGAGCAGATGGCCTGACCGCCGAGCTATTCAAAGCGGCAGGCGATGACTTGGTTAGGAGCATGCACCAACTCATCTGTAAAATATAGTCAGAGGAAAGTATGCCCAATGAATGGAACCTCGGCATTGTTTGGCCGATCGTCAAGAAAGGAGACCCTCTGAACTGCGCCAACTACAGAGGTATTAGTCTTCTTAATATCGCCTACAAGATCTTATCTGCCGTGCTGTGTGAACGCCTGAAGCTTTTCGTCAACAACCTGATTGGTCCCTATCAGTATGGCTTCAGGCCAGGAAAGTCTACCATCGACAAAATATTCACACTGCGGCAGATCTTGGAGAAAACCCAGCAAGTCCAAACCGATACCCACCACCTTTTCATCGATTTTAAGGCCGCCTACGACAGCATTTATAGAGACGAGCTATACAGAGCAATGTCTAGTTTTGGCATCCCTGCCAAACTTGTCCGTTTGTGCAGGATGACAATGGAGAATGCACGCTGCTCCATCAAGGTCGGTAAAGAACTCACCGAGACCTTCGATGTCAAAAAAGGACTTAGACAAGGCGATGCGCTGTCATGTGACTTCTTCAACATCGTTCTTGAAAGAATAGTGCACAACTCAAATGCTACACCAGAGGCACAATAGAGGAAGGCGCAGTAGAGGAAGACTGCGACTCAAGTGGCGCACTCAAGTCGAAGGGGACCCTAACCAACTTAGCGTGCGAAACTGGAGACAGCTGGCCAAAGATCGTGCTGGCTGGAGACGCTTGTTGGTTGAGGCCCAGGTTCACCCCGGACTGTAGCGCCACCCTAAGTACTCGTAAGTAAGCTTTTTAAAAAAACACTCTTTGTGCGGTTTCTATAATCTAAGGCTGTAATGAAAATCCTGTTCTACTATTGGGATACGCAGGTAATACCAAATTCGACCTACAGGAATGTAATGAACTCGCATTTGGTACGTTTATCGCGTCCACTTATTTCAATTGAATAAATTACTCAATACAATTGCTCGCCTGCGATACAAAAGGTAAATACTTGAAAGCAATTTACACGCCCACCTTTGCTAGTTAATGAATCCGGCTCGGACAAGCGGCAAACCCACAACACTCAGTAACAAAGAATTTATTTCGTTCGTCCATTTCACATGGACGAAATTCGGAAATCCTCTAAAGCCACGTTTTACGCTTTTAAATTCGTAAGAAATCCATTAGATATTTAGTAATCTGCAAGTAAGCATCCCTAATGGATCTGCTAGCATTCATGGCAATCTCTGCGATAGCTGTCATTAGCATTGAGTGAGGTGAGGTAGAACTTGAAGTAGAAGAAATGCAAATAAGGTGAAGCGATGGGCCGGACCAACACCAAAAATTGTCATTATAGTTTTTTTGGCGGGGAAATCCCGGCCTAGGTCAGGGGCATCCAAATTAAATATGCCCCCACACTATACCCGAGTAGCATACCCAAAAGAACTGCAAACGATGTGAAGAGCGCTGGTACATCATCATTGCATGCTTCGCAACCATTAAATTTAATCATTAAAGTAATTGCCTCGTCCTTGGAACAAAGAGAGCAACTTTGACCCAGAACTGCGCCATAATAACACACATATTTGCAGAGCAGATACACAATAACAGAAAAGAACACTGCACCACCCATCAATGCACTTAATATAAAACCCAACAAAAAACACATTAAAAATGCACTTTTACCGCGAACCTCAATAGCTCAACGTTAAGGTACAAGAATTGCATATCAACAGCTTTCATTCCGTAAAACACACATCCACTCTTAGTGAGCAACCCACCGTCATCATCATCATCATTAACACCACAACTATTATGCTCGGATTTCCATTGCCCCTTTCCATTTCAATACACCACACTTGAGGTGCGGGTTTTAGTTTTTTATGCGAATACCAGTCCTGAATATTCATTCATTATAAAAATGGGCAGAGTACCTACATGTGGGGATGTGTATGGTTTTTTTTCAAAGGATTTCAACCAAAAGCCTTGCAGCCTTGAATATTATTGTAGGCAGTCGCATCTCTGTGTGTGCAGAAAACACAGAGTCTGTCCTACAAAAATAGGTTAATTTAAATTGAACATTGTGTATCCCCAGCAGGTAAGAATTGTGACAGGACCAAAAGATTTTTTATGTTTTTTTTTCTTTTCTGAATAAACAAAACAAATATAACCCAACTCACTGTCTAAGTTAAAGGCTCTGCAATCCGTCACACACCAACACCAAACACTCTGATTTTTATATATTTTCAATGGGACTTGCCAGAACTAGGTCTACACACAACCAGGCCTGATTTTTCGCATCACGTACGTACACACACGAATTGAATGAATTCTTAACGAGATCCTTCGTGGATTTCAAACAAACAACCTTTTTCAAAATAACTGGCACAAGCAACAATGTTCGACATTCAATGATGTCCGGTAAATTAAAGACATTAAAACTAATAAAATTGTTGTATCTAAAACAAAAAGAAATTATAGTTTTTTGAGTGAATGTTTTGCTCGTCCTGAGTGGCGAAAACTTTATGATTCGATGCCTGCGAACTGACGACGATTCTAAGGATTCAACTGCACAACAGATACATACATTGAGAGTGAAAGTATAAAATGAAAAATAAAAAAAAAAAAACACAAAAATATTTAGATAGCCAGAGACAAATTAAGTGAGAGCGAAACGTATCCGAAGAGCAGCAGTGGGACAAGAATTACGTATAGTTTTTCTTTTTCTTACAACAACACAGCTTCTGACAAAAGCCTGTACGTACGCTCAATAGATATCGAGAAGCGGAATGATTTTTTTTTTCGTCTTGAAAGATGAGATTTCTGAGCTTAAAAAGGATACCAATGTGGGAGAGCTTTATTTATACTCTGCTGCGGGGATGCTTGTTTAGTGGGACATGCGTAAAGCATCGCAGAAGAATTCATAAAGAAAGGGATAAACATGCGGCCAAATGACTATAAGCTTTGATTATATTTTTAAGGTGATTAGCATGTATCTGTGGTCCATATGCGTCCATCAATGAGTGTTGATATACGAGTACTTTCATGCAGGTGCGGCTTTTGTAACATCTTATTTCTCATCATCGCTGAATGAGAGATACAAAAATATTCTCCCCTCGATAGGGCAGTGGAATTTTGGAGAAATACTCCATTGGGCAGGGAATCATGCGCTACCCAGAATTAACTGAGCAAGCTTCAGTTAACCTTGAAAAGGTTGATAAAATTCGCTTCCATACCATCAAGTCGAGGCGGAAAATATTTTGAGGTTACCGACCCAAGCTGGCAATGCCGGGATTTATTTTATTAATGCCAGAATATTATAAACGGAGGCATTCGATTTGTTGAACTTGACCTAGAAAGTTGAGAGAACAAAATCGAATTCTAGCGATAGGCTCGACATAATAATCAATCGCAGATAATGTCGCTACTAACTCTTTGAATAAACATAGGGACGGGCTACAGTTCGCTTGGGCGAACTGTTGGATACCCTATTCTTATTTCTATCCCTCATAAGTGGGCGTGACAAAAGTCTAAGTATGGTTGAATTGTTAAGAACGCTGTAAATACTCGTATTTTGTTATATAACATTGTTATATAAAATTGTTTTATTTAATTGTGGGCGTGTCAGTAGGCGGATTTAAAAAAAAATTAACACATGAGAATAAAGGGCCCCTAGAGAGTATATATTATAAACTTCAGCTCCCTAGCTCAAACTTTGAATTAAAAAAAAAATAAAAAAATTAATTGTGGGCGTGCCAGTGGGCGGATTTTGAAAATATTTACACATGAGCATAAAGGGCCCATAGAGAGTATATATTATAAATTTCAGCTCCCTAGCTCAAACTTTGGATTTTCAAAAAAATTGTTTTATTTATTTGTGGGCGTGTCAGTGGGCGGATTTTGAAAATTTTATATCCCGAGCAGTTTTAGGAGTCATAGATCATAGAAAAAAATTTCAGCTTTCTAGCTCAAAATTCGATTTTTTCCAAAATTTTGTTTTTTTGAGTTTGTGGGCGTGTCTGTGGGCGGATTTCAAAAATTCGTAAACTTGATTATTTCGGGACCCTAGAAAGTATATGGTTAAAATTTCAGCTCTCTAGGTCCAGTTTAAAGGCCTAATTTTTGCCGACAGACGGACGGACGGACATGGCTAGATCGACATTACTATCGATGCTGATCATACTACGGTCTACGGGCAATATTAAGGTATGTTACAAACTATGCGTCAAAATTAATATACCCTTAGAATAGGGTATAAAAACAATTCAGACACAATTAATTCAAATGTTTCTTTGCTGTGGACACACCTAGCACGCGGTCTCCACTAGCGATAAATTCATAGCATACACTAATGCATGCTGGCATTATCTCAAGTGGAGACCATTCTCGCAAGTATATTTCGATAGTTTTCGATTGAAAGCATGCCGTACTCGCTCACTCTTTATCGCATGCCAAAAACAAAATGTTGCTTGCTGTTAGTGCAGTGATACGCTTCATGAAAATCATTGCATCTCTCTCTCAAAAAAACCAAGTATGCGATAAAATACCCAGCAACCAAAACTTGACATCTGCTCTGCTTTTGCTTTTTTCGTCGCCTGTCTGCTGGAAATTTATGGTGAGCGGGCAGACGTCGTGTAAAAAAAATACATTTCGAATGGCAGGAACAGATCGACGCAACAGTTTTGAGATTCAGCCTTATTTCACTTTCGAAAGCGAAATAACGCCTAACGTCAGTTGAGAAACAAAGCAAAAGTATTCTCTTCTGGAATTCGGCTTTATTTTCCATAAAGAGTGGAAGAGTCGCACATTTCTGAATTTATTTCTAAAGCAGTTTCTTCGAGCGGTGGTGTGCAAAATGTCCGTCCAAAACTAACATAATGTCCATGGACATGCTTCAAATCTCATAAGGTATGAAAAAGCTCAACAGAGAACCACTTCGCGAGTAAAAGGAGTTAAAACTCTGGACATCTCTTCGACTCATGCTGGACCGGCCGGCCGTCGGCATCACATGCAGGTGCTCAGGGCGCCACAAGCGGCCTGCTTCAAGGCTCAAAAGGTGTAAAATATTTCAACAGATAACAGAACCTCTGGATCGCGAGTTAAAAGGGTTTCAATGTCTGGACATCTCTTCGACTCATACACCGGCCGGCCTTTGGCCTCACATGCAGGTGCTCAGGGCGCCACTAGCGGCCTGCTTCAAGGCTCAAAAGGTGTAAAATATTTCAACCCTCTGGATGGCCCACTTGGCGAGTTAAAAGGGTTTCAAAGTCTGGACATCTCTTCTACTCATAACCCGGCCGGCCTTCGGCCTCACTTGCAGGTGCTCAGGGCGCAACTAGCGCCCTGCTTCAAGGCTCAAAAGGTGCAAAATATTTCAACAGATAACAGAACCTCTGGATCGCGAGTTAAAAGGGTTTCAAGTCAGGACATCTCTTTGAGTCATACACCGGCCGGCCTTCGGCCTCACATGCAGGTGCTCAGGCCGCAACTAGCGCCCTACTTCAAGGCTCAAAAGGTGTAAAATATTTCAACAGATAACAGAACCTCTGTTTCGCGAGTTAAAAGAGTTTCAAGTCAGGACATCTTTTCGAGTCATACATCGGCCGGCCTGAGCACCTGCATGTGAAGCCCAAGGCCGGCCGGTGTATGAGTCGAAGTGATGTCCAGAGTTTTAAACCCTTTTACCGGCGTACATATTAATTTTTTTTTAATTCCATATGAGGAGGAAACTTTCTTTATATAATATGGGGCCCATGAACAAGTAAACATATATTTTCGCCAAAGCGAAATAAGGCCGAATAGGCGTTATACCTAAATCCTACATTCTTGATTGCTTTGCAAATCCTGCCACCCATTTGACAACTTATTCAATTGTCTCAACAGTCTTTATTTGGCATAAATTTGCACTCTTAATTATAAAAATTCGCTTGTTTTGCTCTTGAAATTGTTGTTTTCATTGTGTTTGACTCTATTTCAAACACTGAAGTTCACGCTACTGTCCAAGTCAACGTTCCTGTGTAGATCTGTTCCCACCATAAAGAGTTTTTATGATAAAAACTTTGAGGAAAGTCTTTCAGAACGAGTAAGATATATGTAAGCCCAATGGCTGGAACATTGGAATACTGAGCGAGAGGTGCGCGTTCATTCACTGCCCATCTTGCGAAGGACTAAGGAGACGCTTTTCACATCTGGCGATCGGAATCGGAGTTAAAATGTAGGTCTCTTTCACTCGTATTTTACTAAGCATACACGAATGTCTGAAGAAGGTAGACTTAAGTGTGTGTATGAGCTTTAAACGTCTAGTGAAGAACTGGCCTACGCAACGGAGGTTATTTGGGTAAAATAAAGCCATGTTAAGGCCACGAGCCTTTATTGAATTACACTGACTTATTCACAGATATATCGGTTCGATCCCTTGAAGAAGGAGACTACTTTTATGGCATTTTTAATTGAAGAAAAGATTTGCTCGTTTGCGGAAAAAGCAAATCTTGTTCGGTTTTGCATATTTCATTGAAGAAAAGGGCAATTCTAGATTTTCCCCTAACACGAAAGATGCGATCTCCAATTATTGAGAGATTTCCTCTATAATTTAACAATACATACAAATAGCCTTGCGGCAAACGTCAAAGTGAGAAAAATGTGATTTTAATTTATTATGTTGGAGGGGGGGGGGGGGGTCATTCTCGCCCCGTCTCGGAGGTAGGGGCAATTTCAGAAAAAAGAGCTTGAATTGAAAAAAAATATTAAAAAATAACGGCAACACTTACAATTAAGTTCTATACCGGTTTTGAAAGCCAAAAATGTGTTCTATAATCCTAAATTTAAATTAAATTATTTATGGCAATAGTTTTCGAAAAATTCGCATGCAAACTCAAAATTTTAATAAAAAAATTAAAAAAAAAATTTTGTACATTTTTTTTTTTCAATTTATGTAATTTTTTCTAAAATTGCCCCTACCTACTAAACGGGACAAGATAGACCCCCTCCCATAGTAAAAAATGCTTGTTTTTGAAACTACTACAAAAAACCGTTACCAATTCTTGGCGCCCTAGTTATCGTACTCGTGACCAAGCTCTTAAAACAAAAGTTCTACTATGTATTACCCAAGCACATGCTAATTGAGTTGTGTCTATGCTAGTTCGAATAAGCGAATCTCACTCTTTATTGAACCCATCCTCTCTCTTTCTCTCTTTTTCGAATTCTCGAACATGACAATGTCATATAGTGTCTTGTAAATAAAAGAAAAAATTAAAAAAAGTACAAGAACTTGAACTATGTAACTTTAAACGGAAAATGAAAGCCGGAAGTATACATTACTAGTGTGCCCATGCGAGAACCGTTGGATTTGGATATCCGAACGGTGCTTTATATTTACAAAAACCAGACTAAGATTTCTTTCCATTTTGATTATAAACGTTTCAATGTCAAGTGACTGACAGCTGAGATATTACTGCTGTCAACTTAAGAGTGGGTAGAAACCAGTCATAAGTCTTATGAGCGCACGTAAATCTACACTACTAATGCTTGGTAATTAGGTTTACGAAGCTCATAGTTTTAGGTATGTCGGCGAATACCGCGCTTAGTGTATTTCGTACAAAAAGTAATCAACTCAATACCTACCCAAATGGGTTAAGCGCTCACCAATTATACATAAAGGAGACGAGTAAAAGATACAACATGATACTGATTAGAAAGCCATGTTGCTGCTAGAGCCTGCTCTACTGCTACGACTAGCTCTTTAACGCTAACCTGGATTCCAGACCACGGAGATATCTAGGGTAAAGCCTAATGAAAGAGCAGACGAGGGCTGAGAATTTGCCTTTATTGACCAAAACGTAGATGTTAATTCTCACAGCCGAATTAATAAACGCAAATTAAGGGTGAATTATCTTTAATCAATGAATTTATTGAGAATCTTAATAACGAACTTTTTTTTGAAGTTAATTAATGTTGATAAACATGCAATCAACTAATTCACCGAAGTGGGTGAATTAAAGAGTAATTAAGTTAAAATGTAACTGACAGCATTTTTGACAACTGACAGCGAATCTTTGAACCAAATGGGATGTTATATGTGGTATCTCCATACCTATATCCATAATATTTATTACTTAACGACAATTATCTAATGCATGGACATGATTTTAACTAATGAGCCGTGAATTAGCTTTTAATCCACATTATAGTTGATTTGTGAATTAGAGGCAAATTAAGTAATTTTTATTAATTCACCTGAGGAGGACTTGGAAGATACTTCTAGCCTGAGACAGCGGACTCTCTGGCAAGAAAAGCGGCAGAGGAACCCTTTACAGGTCCTGAACCGTTCTGCGGGATAGGAGAACACACTCTACGCGAAGAGTTGAGGAGACTGAAGGAAGAAACATGGACCAAGACTCTTAGGAAACTATAACCAAAAGAGATTCAAAGCTTGTATCAGTCTTTACCAAAAAAAAACAACTTAAGAATCCTTGCAGGTGGCAATGGTGCGATGGTAGTGTATTCACTAAGTGATTGGCAGGTCGTCCATTCGAATCCCGACTAGGGCCTTGATTTTTATAAATTGAATACACACAACATAAACAGATCTCCCTAAAGCAATTTAGGCGCCACCTGTGGAGAAAAAAATCCCATCGCACCAAACTTCGTTCCTATTCTTCTATTCTTTCATGCAGTAAGTAGCACCCAAAAACATTCAATGAATCATATGCTGGGTGGTACTTGCAGCAACAAATAAAATGCCTGCGCTGTGGTTACTATTATAAGGGTACTGTGTCACTACAGAAGAAAGAAATCCCTTTAGCGCACGCAAATTATAAAAAAATGTCTCCTCACGGGCACTGCAGACTCAAGGAGCACCTGAGGAAAATGGGTATATCAGAGGACGGGCTCTGCAGATTCTGCAGTGAAACCGCTGAAACTGCAGTCCTGTGGAGCACTGGCCCACAAAATTATAATAAATTTGGGCAGGCACCAAATAACAAACAAAGGACATACAAACCATGGACCCACAGCTCATCCTCAGATTCATCAAGGATACTGGACTGGAAGCTGTGCTCTAAGGAGTTTGACCTGCTAAGGATAAATCAGAGCAATACCCCGATACGCTTCATAAAAGAAGTATGTCTGGAGGGGCTCTGATGAAGGGCATGAACCTCTCCGAGGTACAAGCAGGGGACACAGTAGACCAATACGTCGCAGTGTAATATACCCTTACTAATTTATTATGATTATTACTTCTTCCAAGACATTCAACAACTGTCGGATGTCTCACTTTCATATCTTGACAGGTTTATAAGGACATCCTAATGGCTGGACAACTTAGAGTAGGGAAAAAAAACCAACGATGGAGGACCAAGGCCAGAACAACGAGGCCAAGTAATGGTATCACAATGGGTTCACATGGACCTTAGGTATAACAGATTCGCTCACGGAAACCTAACCGTATCTACTACTTCCAAGTCAACTCTTGTATCAGATTCCATCACATTCAATAAACCATTTGGAGCCAACATACTCATATAATTGTGGACATTGTTGCAGTTGTTAATTGTTACTTTTTTTAAACCAATGCCTGCGACGCCGGCCTTGTCTTCCACTATAAGGGTAAGAAGGACCTTGAACGTAAATTTTATAAGAAAAAGATACGCACATGAATAATTTGTTTTTACAAAACACAGTCTCCAAAATAGGTCCGTTCGCGTACTTTATGTGTAGGAAAATGAAAAAAGTGTCAAATCTCCAAAATCGAGAGAGAATCCTCTCATTTCTAAGAAAAGTACGCGAACGCTTATGTGTAAAAAGTTGAAAAAACATCGTAGTTTGGCTTGAAAAGAAGCAACAGCTGTTTTTTTTTTGCTGGCAAACTCGTAGGATTTCATCATTTGACAGTTTTCATTTTCTTGCCAGCTGAAATTCTGTGTGAAGAAAAATGAACGAAAGTACATTTTTCTTTCGTTCATCTTTTTACCATTTTCTCAGTACGCGAACGCGTTTGTGTAGTTTTGCAGGAAAGTTTATATAAATTTACGTTTTCATATTAGTTCGCGAACGGACCTAATGTTGTAGCCACACCCTGCACCAATGCACCCGTACTCCCTGCAACAAGTCGGATTTCCCTGAAAATCACGAGGAGTAGAGAAATATTACCAAGGATAACCAACCACCTATACATATACCAATTCATTACAGAGAATGCGCTACATAAATAGAATTATCCCTTGGGGTGTTGAAGCAGGAGCAGCAGTGCGCTTGCATTATTGATTTTTGGATAAGGACGCGAGAAAGCATTTTGGTAAGACTGGAAATTCCTGACCTAACTGTTGTTGTTTATTGTCCTAGAAAATCAAAGATTCTGGAATACAGCAATCAGAGCGCATGTCCTGCAAGTAATGGTTCAGTATGTATTTCAAAAGCAACCGGTTATCCATCTCAGTTCTCCCTAATTTTTTGTCCACACAAGTTCAGTGAAAATGAAGTTTAAAATTTTGATATTTTCTTTGGCAATTTTTGCACTATCAGGTGCCAATTTGACTGGACCTTTTCTTATCTGGGGTCACGAAAATGTGCAGATTGATGAACAGAATCTAAGGACGATCTTTTATGAATCGAATGCGGTTGCATTGCTTATCCGCAAAAGTAAAATGCCAATGTATGGCAACAACTATAGTGGAACGATTGGCTGCGACGGTTGGATACACCTACCTGAATATACTCTTGCGGTGGAACCACTTCATTGCAACACTAAAGCTGAGGTGGGAAATTTGGCTGATCCAGAAGAGGAGCAGGATGCAGGCATTTTAGCTGAGCTCAAGAATTACAGCGCTCATGGAGTAGGAAAAGCTATTGGCATATTAATCTACAGGGACGGGAATACTTCCCACTTCATTTACAAGCGAGAAATGGGGGAGCAAAAGGAGGCTACAACAACACTAGCAACATCCGCCAAAGAACCACGCGAAAATGAGTTAATGTATCATGAAGGTGGAAACGATATTTTGAGCACCACAGCTGCTATATTTCTTAACGTGGCCATCGACGGGAAGCACCAATCCTTTGCTCTGATGGAACACGACCAGGAAGGTACATTTGATGAACGCAGCAATTGGGGCCGTCTTAATATAGGTTTCAAAGCAAGCAATTCTCGGCTTCGATTGCGGTTCAATTTCACCATGAACTCCCACCAACACTGGTCCCTAAAGGCTATTGAAGTTGAATACAAGGAGTACACCAATAGATACAGATATTCAACCCGAACATTGTTTTTTGGTCACGCGAAGGATAGCCTCACCATAATCGACTATCAGATACAGCCATTGGTGAGGGTTGCCAATCGGTTAAGCAAAGCCCGCGACTACATCGGAGCATACACACTTCTCATGGTGTGGTGTTTTTTTGTATGTACTGCTTTACTGGGACTTATCTTTTCCGGGATAATGGGACTGAAGGAACCAAGGAGACCGAATCGTTTGAGAGGCCGACGTCCCAATCAATTAGTTTTTTTCATTCAAGATTCCCGCAATTAGTGATGAACACATTCCGTCTATGTGCAGTCTTTCGTAAGCACTGCGGATACACTCAATAATTCTATATGTAAACGACTGGGTAATTATAGTATAATAAGACTTGTAGCGTTATTCTAAATGTTAGGTGTTTAAGTCATACTTATAAGTCAATAGATATGAATTAGCAAAATAATATACAGATACATTTGTTTCTGCAATTGTTTTGGGAAATTTTGAACTAATAAAGTTTTTGAGCGTTTTAAAGGACACTTGTGTTATTACGGGAATAACTTTTTGAGATAACATTTCAGCGAAAGTCGGTTCGATAAGGAAGCGCGGTAAACTTAATTTCCAGAAGCTGCTAAATGGTCATCGTATAGAGATAGTGAAAGGGTACAGAACCCAACGCCCACTCAATAACAAGTAGTCAATTAAAGAGACAGATAAATAAACTGTTCAGGAGGAAAGACCTGGCCATGGAAAACTGTTCAAAAAAAAAAACTTCTAGAACCTTCTAGAACATTCGATCCAAGTGGCCTTCAAACATCTCTTCCAAGAGACGTGGCTGGGGTGGGGAGGAGCTATCAGAGTGTTTCCTCGTTTTCAAAGGAAATTCAATTCACTACAACAGTGATTAAGGTGAGGGTGGAAATCGGACATGTTTGGAAGACCTGGGCATCGAAAACTGTTCCAAAAGAACCTTCCATAAAGTATCTTTCGATCCAAGTGGCCTTCAAACATCTCTGCCAAGAGACGTGGCTGGGGTGAGGAGGAGCTATCAGACAGTTTCCTCGTTTTGAAAGGAAATTCCATTCACTACGACAGTGCTTAAGGTGAGGGGTGGAAATCGGACATGTTTGGAAGACCTGGGCATCGAAAACTGTTCCAAAAGAACCTTCCATAAAGTATCTTTCGATCCAAGTGGCCCTCAAACATCTCTGCCAAGAGACGTGGCTGGGGTGAGGAGGAGCTATCAGACAGTTTCCTCGTTTTGAAAGGAAATTCCATTCACTACGACAGTGATTAAGGTGAGGGGTGGAAATCGGACATGTTTGGAAGACCTGGGCATCGAAAACTGTTCCAAAAGAACCTTCCATAAAGTATCTTTCGATCCAAGTGGCCTTCAAACATCTCTGCCAAGAGACGTGGCTGGGGTGAGGAGGAGCTATCAGACAGTTTCCTCGTTTTGAAAGGAAATTCCATTCACTACGACAGTGATTAAGGTGAGGGTGGAAATCGGACATGTTTGGACGACCTGGGCATGGAAAACTGTTCCAAAATAATCTTCTATAAGCTATCTTTCGATGCAAGTGGCTTTCAAACATCTCTTCCAAGAGACGTGGCTGGGGTGAGAGGAGCTATCAGTGTTTCCTCGTTTTGAAGGGAAATTCAATTCACTACGACAGTGATTAAGGGGAGGGTGGAAATCGTACATGTTTGGACGACCTGGGCATGGAAAAATATTCCAAAATAATCTTCTATAAGCTATCTTTCGCTGCAAGTGGCCTTCAAACATCTCTTCCAAGAGACGTGGCTGGGGTGGGGAGGAGCTATCAGAGTGATTCCTCGTTTTGAAAGGAAATTCAATTCACTACGACAGTGATTAAGGTGAGGGGTGGAAATCGGACATGTTTGGAAGACCTATGCATCCAAAAGAACCTTCCATAAACTATTTTTCGATCCAAGTGACCTTCAAACATCTCTGCTAAGAGACGTGGCTGGGGTGAGGAGGAGCTATCAGACAGTTTCCTCGTTTTAAAAGGAAATTCCATTCACTACGACAGTGATTAAGGTGAGGGTGGAAATCGGACATGTTTGGACGACCTGGGCATGGAAAACTGTTCCAAAATAATCTTCTATAAGCTATCTTTCGATGCAAGTGGCCTTTAAACATCTATTCCAAGAGACGTGGCTGGGGTGAGGAGGAGCTATCAGTGTTTCCTCATTTTGAAGGGAAATTCAATTCACTACGACAGTGATTAAGGTGAGGGGTGTAAATCGGACATGTTTGGACGGCCTGGGCATGGAAAACTGTTCCAAAAGAACCTTCTATAAACTATCTTTCGATCCAAGTGGCCTTCAAACATCTCTTCGAAGAAACGTGACTGAGGTGAGGAGGAGCTATCAGAGTATTTCCTCGTTTTGAAAGGAAATTCAGATATCCTCTAGGGGCCCGAAATAATCAAGTTTAAGAATTTTTAAAATCCGCCCACACTCAAAAAAATAAATTTATCAAAAAATTCTAGCTAGAAAGCTGAAATTTTTTATATATGATCTTTGACTCCTAAAACTGTTCGGGAAATAAAATTTCTAAAATCCGCCCAGTGACACGCCCACAATTAAATAAAACAGTTTTATTGAAAAACCAAAGTTTGAGCTAGGGAGCGTTTTTTTTACAAAAGTTTCGTTATTTTCGATTAAATCCTTTAAATGTTATATAACAAAATATGTAGAGCGTTCCTAACAATTCAACCATACTAAGACCTTTGTCACGCCCACTTATGAGAGATAGGAATAAGAGAAGGGTATCTAATAGTTCGCCTAAGCGGACTGAAGCCCGGGACTACGTTTTTAAGTTAGATTTAATCATTTTTGTCTAGTATGTAAGTAGATATCTAATAATCAATAAAAAATCAATTTCAAAAAGTTCCAAAAAGCTTAAAAGTAATAAAACCAGTGGCTCAAATAGTTATGTGTCGCTAGGCTCACCTGGATGTTAAAATTGTCTAGATGTGATTTCCCCCCTTTGTCACGTTTTACGACAAGCTGTGTTTGGGGCGCTGCAGTGATATTATAAGCCCATCCCTGAATAGGAAAAATTTAAGGTTGGAAATAATTTCTCAAAATTATTGGTGATATTGGGGATTGGCGCCAAGAATTGATAACGGTTTCTTATAGAAGGGTCAAAAACAAACATTTTCTATGGGCGGGGGGGGGGGGGGTTGTATCTCGCCCCGTTTAGGAGAGAAAACTTAGAAAAAATTACTTAAATTGAAAAAAATATTATTAAAACATAGGGGCGGGCTACAGTCCGCTTGGGCGAACTGTTGGATACCCTATTCTTATTCCTATATCTCATAAGTGGGCGTGACAAAAATTTAAAGGATTTTATCGAAAAAACTAAGCTTTTGTAAATAAAAACGCTCCCTAGCTCAAACTTTGGTTTTTCAATAAAATTGTTTTATTTAATTGTGGGCGTGTCAGTAGGTGGATTTAAAAAAAAATTAAGTATGAGCATAAAGGGCACCTAGAGAGTATATACTATAAATTTCAGCTCCCTAGCTCAAACTTTGGACTTTCAAAAATAAAAAAAAACAATTGTGGGCGTGTCAGTAGGCGGATTTTGAAAATATTTACACATGAGCATAAAGGGCCCCTAGAGAGTATATATTAAAAATTTCAGCTCCCTAGCTCAAATTTTAGTTTTTCAAAAAAAATATTTTATTTAATTGTGGGCGTGTCAGTGGGCGGATTTTGAAAATTTTATGTCCCAAGCAGTTTTATGGGCCAAAGATCATATTTAAAAAATTTCAGCTTTCTAGCTCAAAATTCAATTTTTCCCAAAATTTGTTTTATTTAATTGTGGGCGTGTCAGTGGGCGGATTTTGAAAATTTTATGTCCCAATCAGTTTTATGGGCCATAGATCATATATAAAAAATTTCAGCTCTCTAGCTCAAAATTCGATTTTTTCCAAAATTTTGTTTTTTTGAGTTTGTGGGCGTGTCTGTGGGCGGATTTCAAAAATTCGTAAACTTGATTATTTCGGGACCCTAGAGAGTATATGGTTAAAATTTCAGCTCCCTAGGACCAGTTTAAAGGCCTAATTTTTGCCGACGGACGGACGGACGGACGGACATGGCTAGATCGACATTACTATCGATGCTGATCATAAATATAGTAACTTTTAGGGGTCTACGGACAATATTAAGGTATGTTACAAACTATGCGTCAAAATTAATATACCCCTAGAATAGGGTATAAAAAGATCCGTACATTTGTACGTTCCCCTGCTGATTTTATTCGAATCATTGCAGACGCTAGAATTATTCCAGAACCGTACAAAGTGATTTATGTAGACCACACATTCTTTAAAAACTTTTCCAATATTAATTATTATAGATCCATAAGACCAGGAAACAAAACGGGTGACCCACAAGTTACAGATCTTATGTAAATGCATCAAATATGATTCTACGGGAATGTACTATAAACTTGACTTTGACAATGATTGGACGACGTTATCACCCCAAAGAAAAGAACAAATTATTATTTCGAAAATTATTTTAAAACCATTGTATGAAAATTCAATCCCTTTACCACTTCAAAAGTATAATGACCTACAAAGTTTAAAAAAAACTAATTCCAAAAGACTATCATAGCTTCTATGATAACGTTAGGTTTAATTCTAATAAAGAATAGAAATATTTTGGTTTTATGTTTTTTTATTTTCTTATTTATCATTTCATCATAAAATTTCATATTTATAACACTCAATTATACTAACTTTTAAGCATTTACGTAACAAACAACCATTGCGAACAATTTCATTATAAGTTTTTTTTTAAGAAGTAAATAAACACCTATGAATTATATCTGTGTATTATTTATACAGTGGAACTTCCATAAGGCGAACTCTCAAAATGTAAGAAAAAAAATTCGAGTCATAGAAAATTCGACTTAGAGAAATAAAAACAAAAACTTGATATTTTTTTTTATTTTATTATAAGGATATTTCAAAGAGAGAAAAAGTTGTTAAGTAACAGAAGCCTTAAAAAAAGTCAGGAATCATTCTTTGACGTTTTTTTTCATTGGATTTTGATTTATAATACGTTTCGATTTCGTGAATTATATTGAAAAGCCGATCCGGCGTATCGGGTTCAGTAAGAAGAGCATCTCGTATCGTTTCAAAGGCTTCATTGACTTTAGCTTGCTTTGGCTGTACGATTAAGTCATCAACTGGATCAGCATCAGCATCAACTTCATCTTCACTAACTCTTTCCACTTCAGGTGTTACCGAAAGCAAAATTTCGGCATCAGACGGCTGTAAATTTGGCTGTACGATTAAGTCATCAACTGGATCAGCATCAGCATCAACTTCATCTTCACTAACTCTTTCCACTTCAGGTGTTACCGAAAGCAAAATTTCGGCATCAGACGGCATATGACAAACAATAATCTCATTATCCAAGTTAATGTATTCTGAAAGGCTGCACGCTATGTCTTGTGTATTTTGTATTCGCGAAAAATCCTCTTGCATTTCTCTGAACTCAGGTATGGGCACACCAAAGTCTGCGTGAATTTCATTGATTCTTAGCTCTGCCAAAATAACGTCATCTTCTTCATCCCAAAGGGAATGTTTGCCAAATCCAGCCTTAATAAAAGAATTTCGTATTGTTGAGCTCTTTACATCGCAGTTCCATGACATTGAAACATTTTGTATGCAGTCGAGTAAAGAAATTTTTGGACTAACATTCCCTTCTTCCAGCGAAGTAAGAATTTTGCTAATGATTCTTTTTCTGTAGAAACACTTAAAATTCTGTATCACTCCTTGGTCCATTGGCTGTAAAGCTGCTGTCATGTTCGGTGGAAAAAAACAAGCTTTATAGACTTTAAATTTGTTGGCGATTTGTGGGCACTACAATTGTCAACAAAAAGCAGGACTTTTCGTTTTTGAATAAAGAATACCTTGTCCCATTCTTTTAGCCACTCTTCAAAAAAGCCAGTTACCATCCATGATTTTTTGTTTCCTCGATACTTAACAGGCAAGGATTTAACTCCCTGTAAACATCGTGGCTTATTGCTTTTGCCGATCAAAAGAATTTTAAGTTTTTCTTTTCCACTCATATTTGCAGCAATCATACATGTCACCCTTTCCTTACTATGTTTGCCACCGTGACATTTTCGCCTTTGAACGCCAAGGTTTTGTTTGGAAGACATTTATAAAAAAGACCTGTTTCGTCTGCATTAAAGATGTCATCTTCGCTGTAACCTTCGATTAGTTTAGGTAGAACGTTTTTTTTTTCCAATGCTCGCAGTCTTCTTGATTTATTGAGTCACTTTCTACAGAAAGTGTTCTTTGAACAATGCCATTTCTAATTGATAAAAAATCTTGTACAGCAAACTTTTATGTGCAATTTCTTCCCACGCTGAACTTACCTTTTTTTCAAATTTGTCAAGCCAACTTGTACTTGCAGCAAAGTTAGTTTCTCCAAGTGCAATTGCAAAGCTCTTAGCCTTCTCCTTTATAATGGTGCCTGACATTGGCAAGTTTACATTACGGGCTTCCGCAAACCATTTTGAGACCGCCCTGTCAACACTTTCATATTTAAGAGTTTTTTTTTCTCATTGAGTTTTTTTCGTTCGGTGAAGATTCAGCATTTTTCTTAACACTTTCTCTGTTCTTCAGTATAGTGGATAGTGTACTTGGAGGTAAACGATATTTTATGGCCACATTTTTCTTCTTTGTACCACTCTCAACTTCACTGATGTTCTTTAGTTTTTGTTGAAAAGTAAGATGGTTTAATTTTCTTCCCGACATAATGACTTGTTCATTACTTTTTAAAATGAATAAGAATATTTAAATAAAACTTGGAACATATCCGTCCAAAATCGAAGTTCAAGTGAGAACTGAGATGCATACAAATCGTTAACAAAAAGAAACAACACATCCCTACTCCTCGAAAAAACTTCCGAAAAATGTAATCACATCATAGTAGACCCAATTAAATTTTTAAATGGGGGTTTCCCGATTCGGAGCAATAGTTCGAGTTGATTAAGAACGAACAGACAGATTTCAATAAATTGAAATAAAAGAGATTTCCCCGACTTGGAGAAAAAGTTCGAGTTAAAGAGACTTTTTGCCATCAAACGCAATAAAAAAATTCGAATTAGAGAGGAATTCGAGTTACAGAAGTTCGAGTTATGGAGGGCGAAATTCAAACAAATAAAGTCGAAAAGGCAAAGTTATCCATAAAACTTTGAGTTGTGGAGAAATTCGAGTTATGGAAGTTCGACTGTAACATGATTGCTTGACTAGCCTGGAGTATATAACATAAATCATTAAAAGGTGTTTCATATAAAAGCAACAAACTCGTATCTGCAAAGTGTAAATCAAAAATTATGAGACGGAAACTCGTATATAACAAAAATAATTATAACGCGTATTTGTTTATACTTAAACGAGAATGCACACTGTTTATCATTAACAAGTGTAATATACAAGGTGGCGCAAAAATAACCTTCCGATGTTTTTTGGCTGTAATTTAAAAAAAAAATGAATAAATACGAGTAGTCACCAATATTCCGCGTTCTGGAGCAGTGTAGCGTAAAATTGTTTATTAGCGTGTATTTCGCATGTGTTTACTATACAAATGTCAAAACAGAACTGACATTAGGGGCCAATCGCAAAATTTATAGCATTTTCTGATAGGATGATTACTTTTGCGCCACCTTGTATAAATGAAAAATATATAAAGTTTCAATACTATGTTCGATTGAAGGAAATTATTTATTTTTTTTTAACTCCTGAAAAATGTATGTTTTGCAGCTACGTGGTAAACGCAGAAAGGGAACGAATAGTGTTTGAAAAATTCGCATGCAAACTCAAATTTTTGATTTTTTATCAATTTTTGGCGCGGTAATTGAAGTTCACATAAATAAAGTAATTCCCAACTCTAGGTGAAGGTATTCCCAATTCCCCATGTGAAATTATTGCCCGTGGATTTATTTCCCTGCCCCGAAATTAACCCCTAATAATGTATACATGAGCTGTGCACTCCGTTTTGCATTTTTTTGCGCTTAAATCAATGCATGTTCCCTGCTGTATCGGCACAATTAACAAGTCGCCCACTGTCCTTGTCAAACCACAACAAATTAGAAACGATAGGCTATAGTATCCTATGCAAACCAACTGGAAAAAAAACAAACACCCCCCGTATCAGATGGGGATATATGTATATGTATTCTTTTCTCTCTTCTACCCACACCAGTGGGGTTTTGATAGAAGCACAACCTACAAAGAGGCGAACAAAAAACAAGTGTAATCAAAATTGACATTCATTTCAATCTCGAATTCTGTCCATCGGGTTTAGTATTCTCTTGCCATGGCCTAATTACGTTGTTGTACCTGCACGAATAGTTTTAAATTTCAGAATCAAGTTGCGGCAATAAAGTAAATTTGAGCATACGTTCAATAAAATCTCGAGTGTTTCGTTAATTAATAAATTGTTGGGTAGCGTCGCGTCGCCGACATCGCATTTAATTCGATAATGTTTCTTTCGCAATCAATCCGTATACGTTTCACCGCATTCGCTACAGCTCGCAAAAACATAACTAAACGCTGTCCATTGTTTATTAATTGTTCCTTGTTGCGGCCTAATAATAAAAATCTGCAAAGTTTATTTGTGCCGAGCGCTGCAGTGTCAACTACAGCCGAATGTGATAAAGTGAAACCATCAACACTGGAGGACTTCCAGCGTGTTTACGAACAGACCAGGAAAAAATTCAAATGTATGCATCTCCTCTCAGATAAGTCTGTTATAGCATATTTAGTATTAAAAAACAAAAGAAAAAACATTAAATAATATTGCTACATAATACCCTTCTTATTAACGCATGTTTACTACGTACGTTCACCTCTCTCTCGTATTGGTTTTGCATTGAGAAGGTGTGACCGCTCTATCTCTCGTGTTTATTAATAGTATGGAGACAAGTGAATTAGAATCTTATTTGGATGTAGTATCCGTTGGGTTTGAAAAAGAATATTTATAAATTTTGCTGATAAGATGGGTGCGCGTTTTTAACGACTTCTCAAATTAATTCCAATAAATTGCCCCTTTATCTATTGTCAGGGAGCAACGGGGAGGCATGGGTCAATTACTTTGTTTATTATTCTGTGGGCCATATAAACTAAAATTAAATTACTTGAGTGGTTTGATCAGCCGATCGAAAGGGAGAGCACACCAATAGCGTATGTCCCTCGTACGCAGTAAAGAATTTTGAATTGAAGTCGAACGTGTTATTTACATACTTAACGAGCTGCTGACCCTAGCTTCCGCTATGCCGGGCACTCTGTTTCCGGCATCTGGGATGGTTTGGTCTTCCTTGTCGTCTGGAACCTGGTTAGGTTAGGGTAGGTTTCCGGGTTGATGGACTTTGACATGCTTGAAGTTACTTGAAAATGCTTGAAGGTACTTGAAAATGCTTGAAGTTACTTGAAAATGCTTAAAAATACTTGAAGTTACTTGAAGTTACCTGAAAATGCTTGAAGTTACTTTAAGTTACTTGAAAATGCTTGAAAACTTGAAGTTACTTGATAATGCTTGAACATACTTCAAATTACTTGGACATGCTTGAACTTACTTGAAAATGCTTGAAGTTACTTGAAAATGCCGGAAAATTTGTATATCATGTGAAATCAGATAATGCAATGTCGAAAAATTTCATTTTCCGATTATGTATAACAGTCGACTTTGTTTTTTTCAACATATAGAATAAATTGATCGAATTTCGAACATGGGGCGACCCTCAGTAATAATAATTAGTTAGGGTATATTACACTGCGACCTATTGGTCTATTGTGTCCCCTGCTTGTACCTCGGAAAGGTTCATGGGCTCTTTCAGAGTCCCCTCTAGACACACTTCTTTTATCGAGCGTATTGTGGTATTGCTCTGATTTATCCTTGGCAGGTCACACTCCTTAGAGCACAGCGTCCAGTCCCGTTTCCTTGATGAATCTGAGGATGTGCTGTGGGTCCATGTCTCCGAGGTAGGTGACCTCCCTTATTACCTCGAAGTTGCTGCTATCAACAAAAAAATTCTTGGTGTTGTCCTCTTTGACTTCAAAGTAAACCAAGTTCGCCTGTTCTTCGACGATGTCGGTATCGTCCGCGTATCCCAGTAGTTGGATCGATCTGTTAAAGTCACATGACAGCGCATCTCTTTGCCGGAATACGGGCAGGTTTGGAATAGTTGGGAAGAGCACGGGCTGCTTTCCAGCGTCACGCGGCACAACTGGATCAGTTTTGGCCGGATACCGAATTCGGCCATCTCCATGTAAAGCTCTTGACGATGAATCCTATCATATGCAGCTTAAACGTTGATGGAAAGACAGTGGTTCTCTATTTGAAATTAATTGATCTCTGCCAGGATTCCTGTAAGTTTGAAGCCAGACAAATTCTCCTACGACCAAAAGCTGAGTCAAAAAATACTACACAAAGTCGCACGGGTAGCAAGAACTTTTGGTCGTCGCTTTAATAAAACATCAAGAATTCGGTCTCCTCATCTATCCCGACACTCATTTTCATTGGCATTCCAGCTGTTAGCTCTCCAGATAAAGTCAAGTACTTGCTGCTCATTTTGCAGCCAGGTAAACGCTCCCAGATTGTGTTTTATCTCCCTTTGTAGGTACTCGAGCGCGTAGCATACTCCATGAGACCAATCCACTTATCACTCGTACAGTGGCTAGAGTACTTCGGGATCTGGTCGCGCATAAATTCGCTGGTCCAGACGGTATTTCCCCTGTCGTTCTGAAGAGGTATTTCTTCCGCACTGGCATAACCACTGGGTAGCTTTCCTATCGATTCTTTTCTGCATGGCTCTTTCCGCGAAGATGGTAAACTGCATTTGTCCAGCCCGTCCCCAAAAAAGGGGAATCTTCTTCTCCCTCCTACCGACCAATTGCACTTACGTCCATGGAAACGCTGATCAACCGTCAGCTTGTGAAACACGTCGAATCCCGAAAACTTTTTAATGACCGGCAAGACGGTTTTCGCAAGAATAGATCTACTGGTGATTTGATGACTTATCTAACCGAAAAGTGGAACCAATCTCTTCATTAGCGTGGTGAACGTAAGTATATTGCGCTTGATATTTCAAAGGCATTGGACAGAGTTTGGCATCAAGCTCTCTTTTCGAAAATGCGTGCTTTTGGAATCGATGATGCTCTTCTTCAATTCACGTTGTGTAGGCCGGTTACAAGTCTGCAGCTCACCAAATAAATGCTGGTGTTCCCCAAGGCTCCGTTTTTATTCCCCACCCTTTTTCTAAGCCAGCTGCATTCCACCGTAAGAAGATTTCAACCGCAATACCCGCCATGAGACATACCCTGAAATACAAAGAATCTTTCCTTAGCCGCATAAAAGAATGTGGAATGCTCTTCCCCGATCCGTATTCATACCCATTATAATTTACAAACATTCGAAATCAACGTGCATCGGTTTCTCCTCTATCATTCTTATCCCCATATCCTAAATGCCCGCACTATGTGACTATAATCATGTCCACAGTAAAAGTGTACTTACGATCCCTTTGGTGCGCGCAAATTATGAAAATCTGCCGGGCCGGAAGCCACACTGGATTAGTGTGTTGCAGAACGGCTTCAGACTGGCAAATTTTCAATTTCTTAGATTTATTTCTGCCAATTGAAGAGATAGTCCTGTAGTCATTCTAGAACGTGAGCCGTAGACTTTTCCATAGTTATGATTTTTTCCCGTGTGGACAGCGGGTCAAAATTGTTGAAAAAATTAGCTTTTTAAATTTTAGCGTTTTGGTTTTTTAGTCAGTTTGGCACAATTCTGATTCTCGAATTTCTAGCTATTGAAGAGTGAATAACAACGGCCAAAGCCTTGTCCATAGTTATGTTTTTTTTTTCAATTTGCAATCAGACTAGGTGACCCGGGTTTTAACCTTTTCGAAACGATTTATTTTTTGTTTAGCAGAATTTTGGGAAACTAAATTAAAAAAAAACAACTCAGAATCCTTTGTGATCGCGCACGCGATTGTCTGACAAAATATCAGAGAGTATACAAACACTTAAGTGTCCTGAGCAGACTTCTCAAATAAGCCATTCGAATATGAAAAAACAATTTGACGACAACTTTTCAATAGTAATTAGAATATACGTGGTTTTTTCTTCGCCACACACTGTAGAGTAGTGTAGTAAGTTGTTTTCCTTATACAGGTTAAACTAAATAGTAAACTGTTAGTGGCTAACGAGGCTTATATAACATCGCACATACGATTGCTTGGAGAAGTGTGCCAAATTGCAGAAGAAAGGTTTTTAAGAAATAGTTTCGTTTTAAAAATTTAATTTTTAAACACTTACATAATCGTGGGTCAGGAAATAATATACATATGTGCATGTGGTATTATAATGTGTATGTGGTAATAAAGGTTCACTCACCTGAAAGAAAAGACATAAGAAAATGACAATTAGATAAAATTGAATTAGGTCAGATACTCGTAGATTTTTAAGGATTTATTTAGGCTTATAGAAGAAGTGCAAATTACACATATTCTAAGATAATCCCTTAATAGTCCAGTCAAATAAGACTTTGAAGGTTACAATAATTCCCATAGAGCTAAAAATTGCTATGATTGTTCAGAATACTATTATAAATGAATTGTGAAAAGTGCTCACCTTGTGGAAAAAATTTTATTGATGGTGAAAGTTTGCAAAAATAGGTTTTTCGCGTTTTTCAGCTAAACGGTGAGTTTTACAGCAAAATAGTTCAGACAAAAATTGTAGATCATCCGATTCTCTACAAAAAATGTATCTACACTTTTATTCATAAGTATTGCCATTTCCGTGACATATTTTTCCGAAAAAAATATTTTATTCGTAATATGCACACGTTTCCGCATCACCTATGAGGTAGTGTGCTTGACGCTTTTTTTAACGCGGTTTCCCCGGTAGGCCTATTCCACGATCCATTGTGATCCTATTGAATTCAAATTGAATATTGAAAAAGATGAAAGCTGTGTAAATTATGTAATTAATAAATGAAAAAAAAATTTGGAAAAATTATTCGTCGGATTCATCCAATGGAAATTCTAGTGTACTGTCTTCGTTTTCTTCTTCTCCTTTTTCTTCATCTTCTTTTTTTTCATCTTCCTGCTGGATACAAATATGTTCTAAAAGTGATGCATCATATGTCTCATCACTAATATCGTAATTATTCTCATCTAGTATCGATTCAACATTGGAGCACGACAGTCCTTGACAATTGGTACATGCTAAAGAACAAAACAGTCCAACCTTTTTACAGCCGCATTTAGCATTGCAACCTTTTTTGTAATTGAAAAAGATGGTGTTAGGAGTTTTTCTGGTGCAGGTGGGAATAACGTATGAATTGGTTTCAATGCTTTGTCAACTAACTTCCAACCCCAGTCTTCTCTATCCATTTCATTACCAAGCCACACTTGAACTTGATAATATACCCGGAATAGATGTTGTTGAGCAGCAGCAGAGGTTGGGGGAAGACAAGCTAATTGCACTTGTTTTTTATGATACGTTTTTTTGCAAAAGATAAGTATCGGAGTTTATCCAAGCAGGTAACTTTTTTTGAGTTCCGTACATAGAAAGAAGAAAGCGAATTCCATTAGTGATTATAACTTCATGAGTAGAGTTACTATCTTTAAAAACTTCAGCACAATTAATTAAATTTTGTTTCTCGAACAATTTCAAAACCGTTGTTTTGCCACTCTTGAAATAATAAATACAGGGTCAACAGGAATCTTCTTATCGTGAACTTTGACAATGCTACTCATAGCTAAAAGAGGGACTACTTTATCAGCACGTTTGAATTTAATGTTATCAAACGTCAATCCTGTTATTTTTGACATGCAAGCAATCCCAACTTCACGAGCTTTATGACAATTAATTTTGTCATCACCAACAATTCCACTGGCAATAAAGGGTTTTTCAACAGGGACGCTACAAAAGTAGAGCGACAGGGACAGCAAACAACGCCGAATTCCTTGCCGCTCTTTTGACATTTCTCTTCAGAAAGATGCCATTTCATGATGGAAAGATAAACGAGCCAACAACGAGTCGAAATTATTAAAATTTACTACCGAAATTCGGAGTCAGTGGCCTCAACGTTAAGAGCGCTACGTCCAATTTATGGTCGTCATAATCGTCCAGTCGCTTGGCCGCCTCGGTCGTGCAATTTGACGCCGTTACACTATTTGCTGTGGGGCTACGTCAAGTCTATGGTCTATGCCAACAAGCCAGCGACGATTGATGAACTTCGTATGAATATCGAACGTGAAATTGCAGCTGTATCGGCCGATTTATGCTTGAAAACCGTCGAAAATTGGGTTCAGCGTCTGGACTTCTTCAAGCGTGCCCGTGGTGGCCATGCAAAAGAAATCGAGTTCCATACATAATGGCATCGAACGTACTTTCACAGGAATAAAGAATTTCATTGATATCCAAAACCGTTTTTGTTTTATTTAAAAAAAACTTTTGTAGCGGTCTTATTGAAAAACTGTTTAGATACAATTCTGTTGACTTCTGGAAAAGGATCATGTAAAGAAAACCACTCTAGGAGGCTTTGTATGTTTTGAGAATCTAGAAAGTTTTTGCCGTTCATTTATATTATAAGAATTTCATAATTTGTATGTATAAGACATAGAGACTCATATGTTTACTCGTATAACGGTTCAAAAATGTATATAAAAGTACATTAACGTGAATATTACGAATAAAATATTTTTTTTCAATTCTTTCAACCGCTATATCACGGAAATGGCAATACTTATGAAAAAAAGTGTTGATACATTTTTTGTAGAGAATCAGATGATCTACACTTTTTGTCTGAACTATTTTGCTGTAAAACTCAGCGTTTAGCTGAAAAACGCGAAAAACCTATTTTTGCAAACTTTCACCATCAATAGAATTTTTTCCACAAGGGGGATTGATGGCGACTTTTCACAATACATTTATAATAGTATTCTGAACATTCATACCAATTTTTAGCTCTATGGGAATTATTGTAACCTTACTTCTATTTTAAGGACTAATTTGACTGGACTATAACCACCATTTAGACGTTATCAGCTGAATTAATAAAAATCACTTTATTTGCCTCTAATTCACGAATTGACTACAATGTGGATAACAAGTTAATTCACGCCTCATTAATTAAAAATCATGTCCATGTCCATCAGCTTATTGTCGTTAATTGTATCGAAATCGGTAATCGTTAAGTTATAAATTGTATGGAGATGCCACTTCCAACATCCCATTTGGTGCAAAGATTCGCTGTCAGTTGTCAAAAATGCTGTCAGTTACATTTTAACTTAGTTACTCGTTAATTTACCTACTTCGGGGAATTAGTTGATTGCTTGTTTATCAACGTCAATTAACTTCCAAAAAACGATTGTTACTAAGATTTCTCATTTAATTCATTGATTAAAGATAATTGACCCTTAATTTGCGTTTATTAATTCGGCTGTGTGTCTTTTTGTGTTCAAGTTATATCTGTTTGGAATTGGTATAATTTTCACGGCCCTGCAACCTTGGGTTCACTGTTGGAATAGGAAAAAGTGGCTTCGAGGGTAAAAGGTTTTCAAACTCTGGACACCACCTCGACTTATACCCTGGCCGGCCTTCAGTATCCAGCTGTTCAGGGCGCCGCTACGCGCAGGTTCGATATCTCATCGAAATCGATTAACGTTGGTAGCTCCTATTTATCGACTTCTGAAATAATGGTAGGTTAGGTTAGGTTAGGTTTATGTGGCTGTCGGCAGAAGCCGACACACTTAGACCAATTTAGGTCCATTGTGATACCACGTATATTATCTACCTCAACTCTGTAGATGGGACTGGCCAACGACACGCGGTTGTTCTCAAACGGTCCCCCATCTACGTACTAACCGCGCCCAACGTCGTTTAATTACGGTGATCTGACGAGAACCGATTAACTCGACGTGGTAATGGTAGCTCTGTCCGATTTAGTATTAGACAAGCGGGGAGATGTTGATGGTATTCCTCCTATTATTTTAAAAAGATGCGCAGATGACCTGTGCCCCTTCATATGCTTTTCAATAGTTCTCTTGGAGCAAGGAATATTTCTGGTGCTTGAAAGAGCTCGTTCATAGCACCGATTCATAAATCTGATCCCAAACAAGATGTTACTCACTATCGTCCTATATCTTAAATTCCGGCTATCCAGAAAGTGTTCAAAAAACTTGTTCTTAGCAAACTTACAGCTCTTCGAAAAAACACAAGTTCTTCTTATCAGCACCACAGAGACTAACCTTACAATTTTTACGAATTTTATCGCAAACAATATGGAAAATGGGTTGCAGTGCGATGTCGTCTACACAGATTTTTCAAAACCATTTGATCGGGTAGACCATGATACTCTTCTTAACAAATCGCGTAACATAGGTTTTCACTCAAGTCTCTTAAAATGGTTCAACTCTTACTTAAGCGGACGCTTACAGTTTATGCGAGTTAGTGGTGTTCTCTCAGATCGCATCGACGTTACTTCGGGAGTCCCTCAAGGCAGCCATCTTGGGCCTTTGTTCTTTCTTTTGTTTGTTAATGATATTTCTAATGTCATCCTAAATGTTTAATGATATCACTGATGACTTGAAAACATTTCGGTCTTCGGGACTGTTTATTTTTGCAGGAAGACCTCAAGGTAAGGTTAGGTTTGGTTATAGCCAACACACTTGGACCACTGTGAGGTCCATTGTGATTCCACGTGGTTCAGGGGATTTCTCCCTCTACCTGCTAAACCATTTGGAGCGTCTAATGAAGTGCGATAGACTTCTAACATCTGTGTTAGTCACTGAGATCATTAAGCAAGAAGGGTCCTAGATAGATTTCTTTTATGGGAGAGTAAATTACATGTACAAAGAAGGTGAAGTGTAGTCTCCTTCTCCTCGTCTGTGCAGCTTCTACAGAAGTCGAAGGAAGATCTCAATAGATTATAAAGTGTTGCCTACTTTTGAATGTTAATTTTTAGTCATTTCATCCAAAAAAGATTTAGATTTATTTGAAGCTCAGTTTTACTAGTAATATAGACTCGTCGCAAGATGCAAAAAAGAAAAGTTGATGGAAAAGAAAAGGCGGTTTTTTTCTTGGCAAAGCAAACAGACAAAGTATTTCTTAACAATGCACCCATACAAAGTTTGTGGCACACCTACTTTTTGAGGGCGTTTTTGACATAAGTGTTGTTTTTTCGATGAAATTTTTAGAAAAAGTAAAAAACAGTAATTGCAAAATATTTAGACAATATCCTTCTTAACCATTCACCCGTGCAGGGATGGGCTAAGAATATCACAAGGCGACTAAGAGAGTCATATGTAGCCAATTTTACCATGTGAGCCTAGCGACACATGTAACATCTAAAAACTTTCCGACAATTATGCATGCAAATCCGTGGGTTGATACGACTGGAGGCCTGCCAATACTCATTGAAGCCGATCCGGCGAACCCATTCCTGAGGTTCTCTTATGTTAAAGATTTAAGTTTAAGTTTCGATTTGATGCGCGGTGAAATTAAGCAGAGAATAAATTGATTAGCACTAAAAAACAGAACCGTGTCGTAACCAAGGGTCTAGCATGATGAAGCGGTACAGGAGGCACAAGTCATCGCTGCAGTGTCTCCTACCTTTCGTTGTTCTATCGGTATTTCCACCATAAGTGCTAAAACGAAATAGTCACTTGTATTCCTCCCTTAAAACGTTTTAACCGCAATACCCGCCATGGTAGGAATGCACATCAGTTCACCCTTAAGTCTGTAATCGGGCGTATAGTGAAATACGAAGAATCGTTCTTCCTTAGCCGTACCACACGAATGATCTATTTTTCCTTCGCATTACAATTTACAAACATTTGAACCCAACGAGCATCGGCATCTCCTCTATCTCTCCCATCCAAATTTCCCTTCTGCCCGCGCTGTCTAACTATTTACATTATAAGGGTACAAATTTGTTTCCCTTTCGCGCGTGCAAATTATAAAAAAAAACATAGGGACGGGCTACAGTCCGCTTAGGCGAACTGTTGGATACCCTATTCTTACTCCTATCCCTCATAAGTGGGCGTGACAAAAGTCCAAGTATGGTTGAATTGTTGAGAACGCTCTACATATTTTGTTATATAACATTTCATTTCATTTTCATTTATTTATTTACGAAGAGTTTATTTACCCAGAGAGTACGTAACACTCCATATGTTTTCCCGACAATAGAGTTAATCTGCTTGTCCCATGTGAGGTTACGGGTGAAAATAATTCCTAGGTTTCTAGCGGTGTCAACATATTCGATAGCGACATTATTTAATGTAATCCGAGGAAAATAAGTTAAGTCAAGGATATTTTTGGATATGACCAAGCACTTAGACTTTGACGGGTTTATAGCGAGGCCATTAAGTTAAGCCCAACCTGCTACCCTCTCAAGATCCTCATTCATACTGCAAGCACCATTTTCGATCAGTGCAAGACGGCAGCTGTAGTACATTTGTACATCGGCAGCTGTAGTACATTTGTACATTTCATTAACATAAAGGGAAAACAGTAAGGGACCGAGTATAGATCCTTGTGAGACATCACTAATGGTTGGAAGAAAGTCCCACAAACTCTGGCTTATTTCAACTGCTTGCATTATATTCGATAGATATGATGAAAGAAGCTTTACAGCTTCAGGCGAAAAGTTGTATTGTCGACGGAGCTTTTCTGTAAGACTACTGTGAACCACTGTGTCAAATGCCTTGGAGAAATCGAGAAGAACAAGAAAGCTGACTTTGTCCTCGTCCAGTGTTCGCCGCAGATCCTCTATGACATTTAACAAAACGGTAACACGGCTGAGCTTTTCTCGAAAGCCACTCTGCTTCGGTGTAAGGAGGTTATAAGTCTTTAGGTACTCGATCAACTGTCTTTTCAATATGCGTTCGAAAACTTTGGACAGGAATGGTAAAATAGAGATGGGTCTAAACTGATTGCATTTAGGATTTTTGGGTATCGGCAGGACTTTCGGTAGCTTCCACTAGCCAGGATAGATGCCCGTGGTCAGAATGGTGTTGAAAATGTACATTATGTACGGCAGTACAACATGAAGAATTAGTTTCAAAAAGGAAGGGTGCATTTCATCTAGCCCGATGGTATTAGACCGAATCGAAAGTACACAACTACACAGCTAACCCCGATGGACCCGAAACTGGGATGACCAGGTTGCTCTACTGTGGAATTCGCTATCGTTTCAGGGGCAGATAAAGACGGAGGAGGAAGGGGATTTAATCGAAAATAACGAAGCTTTTGTAAAAAAAAACGCTCCCTAGCTCAAACTTTGACTTTTCAATAAAATTGTTTTATTTAATTGTGGGCGTGTCAGTGGGCGGATTTTAGAAATTTTATCTCCCGAGCAGTTTCAGGAGTCAAAGATCATACATAAAAAATTCCGAAAATTCGATTTTTTCGATAAATTTGTTTTGTTTTTGAGTTTGTGGGCGTGTCTGTGGGCGGATTTCAAAAATTCTTAAGCTTGATTATTTCGGGACCCTAGAGAGTATATGGTTAAAATTTCAGCTCTCTAGGTCCAGTTTAAAGGCCTAATTTTTGCCGACAGACGGACATGGCTAGATCGACATTACTATTAATGCTGATCATAAATATAGTATCTTTAAAGGGTCTACCTACGGGCAATATTAAGGCATGTTACAAACTTCGCGTCAAAATTAATATAACCTTAGAATAGGGTATAAAGAGGGAATTCAATGGTACATGCAACGAGCTTACCGGGACTCAAATCTTCTCTTCTCGGTGTGAGCTTTCTTTAAATGTTATTTACCTACTTAACCCTTCGCTTATAAGTATTTCACTATTTGCATATTTCCAGCAAAGAAGCTACCTAAAAACGTAAATACACACGGAGTATTCGCCTGCAATGAATTGGACCTTAAGGAAGTTACTGTCTACGGCTTCGATTACGATTACACCTTGGCGTGTTACAAATCCCGCTTACACGACTTGCTATACAACCTGGGACGCGATATGTTAATCAAAAAGTTTAAGGTAAGTTTCTGTTGAAAGTTGCAGAGCGTTTTTATCACTCTATCTTCGCCCCCCTCAGTATCCAGAAGCAATTTCGCAGCTAGAATATATACCAGGCTTCGCTGTTCGAGGTCTACATTACGACATCGAAAAGGGTCTACTTCTAAAGTTGGACTCTTTCTTGCAAATCCAGTTGGGATCTGTATACAGGGGGCTTACGAAAATGCCCGACAGTGAAGTTTTGAAAATCTACAAAAATCGAATAATACCAATTGCCTATGTCGAAGGGCATACGAGAAGCTATCAGGTACGGCCCGGACGGAGGCTTACACAATACACAAGTTTCACAGTTCTTTTATTGTTTTGCATGTTTGTTGTTATTTTCTTCTTTTCTTTTTCTTTCTTTTAATTTATTGTTTCTTAGCCAGATGTCAAATCGAAAATGGTGCAGCTAGCGGATTTGTTTTCCGTCCCTGAAATGTGTTTGCTCTGCAATGTTGCCGAGTATTTTGAAAAGAATCACATCGATTACCATCCGGAAATATTGTTCCATGATGTAAAGAATTCTGTCCAGCGTAGTCATCCTATAATGCATCAAATTGTATTGAAGGAAGCCGAGAAGTACATTGAGAAGGATCATGTATTGCCTGCATTTTTTGACCGTCTTATAAGTGCGGGAAAGCAGATGTTTCTGGTGACAAATAGTCCTTTTCCATTTGTGTAAGTACTTTTAGTTTTATAAAAAAAAAATTAAAAATATGAGCCAAAACCACATAGGAGTTGAGCTGATAAAGGTGTAAAAGATGGAGGAGTTGAAAAGTCTTAGAACTTGTTCACAAGGTTATGGATTTTACTGCTTTTAAAGAGAAAGCTTATCTGCTAGTTGCACTTTTCGCAGCATAATCCATCTGAAAGTCCATTTCAAAACACTTTGAAGATAGCTTCGCGCAGAAGTTGCAAGATAACCGAAGCACAAAGTGATTTGAAACGGACTAAATGTATACCTATCTATCTATCTTTCTGCAATTTTCATTGACAAGCGAGTCAAATTTCTTTTATTTTAGTATCTATTTGTTCTTTTCTTTAATGACAAACTCCCACTACACTGCATCCCGCCTTTAGGGTTCGCTGGTTTGATCTCAAAAAGAATCGGCAGGCCTACCAATTTCGAATCACATCGTCGCTAGTGTTGTTATATTTATGTGATCCAGAAATTTCAAGGCCTGCCTCTTTTTCACGATCGTAAAGGAACATTGATGGATATTGCCTTTTTGACGTTGCCCTCGTACTTTTTATACGCTGTCCAACATTGTGAACCGTATATGAGCGCCGGGCGCACAACTTTGATTTGATGAAACAGATATTTTGGCTCGTTCGATTCCATAATTCTTTGTGATAATATCAAAGTTAGATATTTCAAAAGGCTTGTTAGAGGACAGTCTGCTTTTTGTTTGGCATGGTAGGAAATATGATCATATCTTTTCAGAATAAAAATGTATTTTGCGCGACTATTGTATGCCACAGTAAGTTTTCTCTTGGAATCGTAGTTCATGGTGGCGTGGCACAAAATTCGCAGCTGTACAATAAAATGGGTAAGATGAATGATTTAACTTGGTTTAACTTTACATTGGTTGGTAGTTATTTTGCAGGGGGTAAAGACTGTCCTATTGATATGCACGTCCCAATTTAGGTTAGAATTGAAATAAACCCCAAGATTGTTTTATATTTTTTTTACCGGAGTCTGAGTGAGAAAAAGGGCTGGAACATATACTTCTGCTAATAATCATTGCTTTTGTTTTTGCAGGCCTAAGATTAAGCTCATTTTCAACCGTCCAGGAAAAGATTTCACACAATTCCTGATTCATTAGGATTGTGGTTGGTATTTTATCCGATTTTGGAAACATTTTATAAATTTGAACATCATCTGTGTCACAGCCTGTAAAACGTTCTCGTGTATCATTTATGACACTGAAAAATAACAGCGGTCCCAGCACAGATCCTTGTGGAATCCCATGAACACGCTACAATGATCAGGAAGACGGAAAGGGAGACTTATATTTAGTCTTTCTGAGAAAACACACCCACCTACCCCATCACTAGTTTTTGATCCGTCGGTGTAGAAGTGGATCGATTTATCCTTCGTGAATGCAACATCCTCCCAGAATGATCTGGTGGGGATAGTGATTTGGAAATTCTTCTCGAACTGTAATTGGGGTATGGTATGGGCGATGTTTCTTGGTAGAGACCACACGAGTCCAGAATGATAGAGTGGCCAATATTCGTATTGATCCACTGTGAGGTAGCTTTTAATCAGACAGCGGAACAGGCAGCTTCCTTTATTATTTTCAGTCTTCATTATGGCAGTCTGGAGTTTTTAATAAAAAAAAATATAAGGCCTTAAACCTAGCTTCTCCAACCATTTGCTTGTGCGAAGTGGAAGGGACCTACAATTTCAAGCCGAATCCGAGCGGCAAATTTGACAATTGATACTCTTGGATGTTTGCCAGACGTTTGCAAGAGGTGGGGCAGTGGAAAACAACTTTTAGATGTTACTTGGCCCCGGCGGGATTCGAACCTGGAACCTTTAGCAGTCCAAAACACTTACCTCTGCAACCACTCGCGCTTTTTATAATATACGAAACTATTTTTTTGTTTTTATATGCGACAATTCGTTAAAACAGAATTTAAAAAAACAAAATTCTGAACCAGTCAGATTTTGGACACCAATCCATGGTATATCTCGAGAGCTGAAGGAGATTTCTTAGTCTTTTTTTCAATTCAGTTTAGTGCTCCCTGGAGACGTAGCTTTGAACTTGGTGATATTTTTCAAGGAAACAAAGCACAAGCCTTTTTTTTTGTAAAAAAGGAAATCCAAATCCCAGAGCACTCAGACTCGGTAACGTTCCATTGTACTACCAGGCAGAAATCCTCCTTTTGGAGTAGAGGCATGTGATTGGGTGGCGTATGTTGTTGTTCCCCATGGGGATTGAACCTGCACCGCACGGGTCACAAGCCAACACACTAACCTCTACACCGTCGCCACCCTTAACACGCCACCCTAAGCACAAGCCTTACTTTGACCTGAATTACTCTAAATTTAGGAACAGGGGAATGACTCTTCTGGCGGGACCGCACTGGAGAGACTATTTCGACGTTATTATCGTCCAAGCACGTAAACCAAAATTTTTCACAGACGAATCTCGACCAATCCGTTTATATGATGAAACGACAAATACTCACTTATGGGATCGGGTATCGAAGCTTGAAAGAGGCAAGATCTACTATGAGGTAAGGCGGATAATACTCTAGGTTCTAAAACCGCCTAAACATTCTTATTCTTTTGTTTTGTAGGGAACTGTAAAACAACTACAAGAGCTAACCGGATGGAGTGGACACTCGGTACTTTATTTCGGTGATCATCCTTATAGTGACTTGGCAGATGTGACATTGGAACATGGCTGGCGAACTGGCGCGATTATAAGTGAATTGAAGGTAAGTTTAAACTTAAACGAAAAATGCATATGTTCGCAAAAGGCTGCTTAGAAATGGGCTAAATTTTCGATAATGTCGATTTTGACCCTTCTCATCCAGATCATAACATCCCCGATTACGAAATAATATATTGCGATACGAAATAAAGCCCAAGGAAATATCGCCCGCAAGGGCAAAATGATATAAGGCCCAAATTTATACACGCGTACTGAACTATTTTGGGGGCCTGATTTCATAGAAAGATAGATAAATACATTTATGTCAGATAAAATCAAAGCAATACATTATTCAATAAGTTTAACAGTATTCTACAATTGAGAATTACAGAAATAAATTAGCTGTGACATTTTTTATACGTTAGTATTAAAAATAGTGTTAAATGTCACTTCAATGCACTTAATTAGAAAAAATATTAACAATAGGTGGGGTGCCCCTTAAATAAAAAAATAAAATAAAATGATAATTGCACGATTATTACGAAGAATCAAAAGAAAGACAAAATTTAAAACTATAAGTTATACCAGATTGTTAGAAAGACCTGATTCTAATTCCGCGTAATGAAAGTCAAAAAGCCAAAAGACTTTTCAAGCCTTCCAGAGGATGTAGAGAAAAGGATACAGATACAACAATCAAAAAGTTTCTACCTAGGTTATGTTCGGAGACTAATCTGCAATTGAGATTACCTGATCTCTTAAAGAATGTTTTTAGAACTTTAAAACTGGACTGGAAGTATTTTGATACGTATCTCAAATCAAGGGAAAAACTAGGGTGTCGACGATGTTTTCGGCAAATTTTTCTTAAAAAACTTTTCTGCAGAATTAAAAGGGGCTTGATTTTAATCGCATATGTACCTCGCCGGTTATCTAATAACAGAACCCAATTCGTTTAGTGTCCTTAGTTCTGATCATAATCCTGTTTCTTGTAGCCTTTCTTGGCTGGTGAAAAAAAGTTCAACATTTACTAGATTTGAAAAATGCTAATTGGAAAACGTTCAAATCAAAGATAAAAAGAAACCTTCAAAATAGCTCCACAGATCTTGAAAGAGTGTCTTGTGAGGATGATGATGTTCTTTCTTCAGTTGATGAAAGCATTCCCAAACGGGACAAAAGGGACTTATAAAAAACTTCCAGTTCATATTGTACAACTTATAAAATTAAGAAACATTCATCGAAAAAACTGGCAAAAGTATCGCCAACCTTTTTGTCGAACAATGGTATCGCATTTTAATAAACTCATCACTGACCAATTACTGGTGCAACGGAACGAAGAATGGAACAGAAAATTGAGCGTTCTCGAAAAATTTGCCAAGCCCTTCTGGAATATCGTCAAGGTAGTAAAAAACAAAAACCGAAAGATACCATTTCTAAAGGATTCTTCCAAGACAGATTTTACAAATGTTGAGAAAGCAAACTTACTCGGCACAAATTTTTCAAAAAATCACCTGGTCTTTCAACATTTGGGTGAGTTTGTAACAAATGAACTTGTTGGGGACACAATCGACAGATTTAACATGTCAAATGAATTGACTCCTTCCAATGCATTATACTTTGTCCAAGAAAAATTGTCAGTACAGGGAAGTTAGGATGTTTGTCTCTCAGTCTGGCTGCAATGACTTACATAAATCGGTCCCTCTTTAAAGCTCTCACAGGGTTACCGTAGTGTGTATGATAATTCGCCATAACTCAGAGAGCAATTCTATTAGGGTTACCATCTTCCAATTTAAAATAAATATATTGCGGAACGAAATATATTCCGTTTATCTTTTTTACTTTTTTTGTAAGATAATAATAGGCGCGTTTTTTTAAGAGTATCTCCAGTAGTAGTATAAAATATATAAATTTCGTAACACAAAAAAAAAATCAAAACGAAAAATATATCACTGTAATCCAATTTATTCATTATAAATATTGTAAAACATAAAATACTAATTTCTAATATCACTACTCAACTAATCCGATGAGTAATAAGTCTTTAGTAAGTCTCTTATTTCAGCCATTTTAAATGACTTGTTCCGGCTTGCTACAAAACCTTTCACTTGAGCCCAAGCCAATTCTATTGGATTAAAGTCACAGTGATAGGCGGCAAATGAAGAACTTTCTGTCCCGCATTTTGAGCCATTTCATCCACGACGTATATTTCATACTTGGCTTTGTAACGTTTAACGATTTCAAGCAACTCTGCTTTAACCATATCATTCTCGAAACTTATCGCATTAGACCTCAACCACATTTTTATTTCATCTTGAAGCATAGAAGTCCTCCATCGCCAAAACCTGTAGAACTTCCTCGTTGAGCCAGGTCTCATCAGTAAAAGAAATTTTTTTTTTTCTTTTCTCTAATTTTTACTTCGCGTAAATATCTTCGTCTCCAAGAAATAATGTCACTTCTTTCCAACAACAGATTCTTTCGCTGACGTTTGAAGAATTTAAGGCCGAGATCTTTTTGTAATATTGTATGCAAAGTTGATCTGCTTATTTTTGTTATATTTGCTTTTTTTGTACTTTTAATAAAATCTTGTCTAGCGTTGGAAGGGCATTATCCATAAAAAACTGATGGACTGACTATCTGCCTAATGGCACATTTGTCAAAATCATCGACCTTGCTCTTACTTGATACCGGATTTATCTTTCTTCTTTGAGGGTGAATTGTGGCTTTTGATTGCCTTTTCCCTTAAAAGCCTGTACACTGTTCGTTCGTACGGCTTCCGATTAGATAGATAGATACGAGTAGATGTTTTTTTCGTATATAAATGTTTTTACAGAATTTTGTTATTGCACATTTTACAGAGATTTGATAATACATTTTATATTTCTACTGAAACATTATTTATAAAAAAATATAGCAAATAAATAAATAAATAATGCGTAAATAAATAAAAATAATTAATAAATAAATAAATAAACAAAAAAAATTAATAAATAAATAAATAAATATATAAATAAATAGGTAAATAGATAAATAAATAAATAGATAGTTAATAAATAGGTAAATAAATAAATAAATAAATAAGTGAATATATTATAAAAAGGTATGTAAACAAATAAATAATAAGTTAAATAAGTTAAAAAATAGGTAAGGATACAAATAATTAAATAATTAAATCAATAAATAAACAAATTAACGAATAGACAAATAAATAACAAATGAAAATGGGATGAATACAAATTGGTACATCATTAATTTATACATATAAGCCATGGGGAGAAATATTTTAACAATATTATGTATTTAGTTGGTTTGCAAGCGGATTGTCAGCAAAACTGGATCTTGTTTTGAACGTGTTAGTGAGTTTTTGAATTCTATTTGCTATCAATTCAACATTCACTCTTTCGTGAATGTCAAGAGTTGAGTTGTGCCAAGGTAAATCTAGCATCATTTTCAAGAGTTTATTTTGAGCTACTTGCAATTTATTTATATGGCACACTGCAGAGTTGCCCCATACCTGACACCCATATAATAGAAAAGCCTGGAAAATTACTTTGTGCAGAATAATTTTGTTCTCAGTAGAAAGTAATGATTTTCTATTAATAAACGGGTAAAGCATCTTTATCGCTATTCCTATTTTTTTAATAGTTTTGGTAATATGGTCTTTAAAGGTAAGCTTGGTACCTAAATAGATACCTAGATATCTAACCAAAGGCTGCCAATTAATATTTTTGCCATTGAGCTGAAGCTGGCTGATGGGAAGAAAACAAGACTTTCTTTTACGAGTAAAAAAGATAGCTTGCGTTTTCCCTTCATTTAGTTTGATTTTCCATTTATGATAATATTGGTGGTGAATTGTGGCCTTTGATTGCTTTTTTCCTTAAAAGCCTGTACACAGTTCGTTCCATAACAGAAAAAATATTAGCTGCATTTCCTACGGCTTCCGATTTACTTTTAAAAAGGCCATAGAATTTTGCAGTTGCATCAACAAGTTGTTGTTTCTTTTCTACACTTAGATCCTTTGAAGACCTTGTAGCCAAGTTTCTCTTTATTCATATAAACAATAAAGTAAACCAATTGCTTAGATGCACTATCAGCGATTTAGATAACAACCATTGTTTCCGCCTTATAAACACAATCAGGCGATTAGAATACAAAATTATATAACCACGACGCAATGTCATATACCTAAACAGATGGTAAAAAAATTGCACTTGTGCAGCTATACAATACAAATACAATAAAATTATAACCGAATGGCAACACCCCACATAATAATTCGTTCTGAAAAGCTCCAAAACCGAAAGTTCTTTGACAAAATCCATAGAAAAACCCTTAATGATATGCTTCATTGTAGAGATGGTAATACTCTTCTGATGTGCTTCAGTCACACACACTGCTTATTTTGGTGGATTATAATAGCAAGCGAACATAAGACGATCATGCTCATTCCCATTCGGCTGTGTGATAGACTGGTTGTGGTGGGTTGTATGCGAATTTTAGGAAAATTACAACAACAATTCCTTGGGATGACAGTGGTTTGGTTTTTATTTCAGTGGCAATTCTTGCGTTTGAGAGCCGTGAGAGTATCTGCAGGCACTACTGGTAGAAAAAAAGCTCCTCCATAAGGCCTGCACTGACAAATTTTGTTGGATAAAGTATAGTAGCTGAAGAAAACGTTAGTGATGTAGTCAGCAGCCTGCAAGCCCGAAAAGTAGGAGGACTAGACAAAGTTCAAAATGCATACCTAAAACAACTTCCTCAGGTGTTGGAATTAAATATCTAACATTCGTTATTAATGCATGTTTAAAATGCCAAAACTTTCCTCAATGTTGGAAAAAAGCCTTGGTTGCCCCTGTTCTTAAAGCTGGAAATGGCCCAGATATCTCTGAAAGTTATAGGCCAATAGGCCTATTAAGCAACGTTAGTAAGGTTTATAAAAAAATCCTTAAGCAACACATTTTAAAAATTGTTTCAGATATTTTTCCTCATGTAGAATTCGGTTTTCGAATTTCAGACCAGTTAAAAAGTATTTGTAACCATGTTTTAGACCATCGTTCAAGTGGTTAGTCAACGGGCATGATATTGATAGATATTGAAAAAGCCTTTGATTCTGTATGGCACAATGGAATAATATATAAAATGTTACGCTTCAAGTTTCCTTTGTATTTATGTAAAATTGTTCAGAGTTTCTTATCCAGTAGATGTTTTCAGGTGCAAGTAAATTGTGGTGTTTCTAACATGTTATTTTTTGATTCTGGTGTGCCCCAAGGCTCATTCTTAGGTCAAACCCTTTTCAATATAAATACATACTTCAGATTTTCCAAGTGTTCCGCAATGTGAAGCAGCCATTTTTGCTGATGACACTGCAGTATTCGCGTCGCATGAATTTGCTCTCTACATTGAGACCAATCTAAGACATGCGATCGAAATACTTGAAAAATATTATAACATAATGGAAAATTAAGCTGAATGATAGGAAGACGTAAGCCATCTTTTTCACACGAAAAAGAAAAGCTTGCTATCTTCCCAGCAGACACCTTCTAATAAATGGTAACACCATACCATGGGAGCAATCCATAAAGTATCTCGGGGTCCACCTTGATACAAAACTAACATTTGATCAACATATTCAAAGTACGTTGGAAAACAGGTATTGCACTTAAGATGCTCTACCCTTTCATCAATAGAAAATCTTCACTCACAAACGACAATAAGATAATAATTTATAAAGTAATTTTCCAGGCTATCCTATTATATGGGTGCCCAAAATGGGGTACGGCAGCAAGATGCCATTTAAAGAAGTTGCAGGTATCACAAAACAAAGTTTTAAAAATGATGTTAAACCTGCCCTTTCATAATTCAACCCTAGATCTCCACAGAAAACTTACTACTAATTTTAATAACAGCTGTGATAGTTCTGAGAATCATCTCATAAACCAGCTAAATGTTTAATCTGTGATATTTCTGTGTAAATATTTATTGCGTTTACTGTCATTTACTGTCCATTATTTACTTATTTATTCATATATTTATTTATTTGTTTATTTATTTATATATTATTTATTTATTTATATATTATTTATTTGTTTATCTATTTTTTTTTTGTCAAATGAAGGTTTTATCGTATTTTCCTTCGATAAACTCTTCCGATCATTCATAGTTATTTATTATTTGCCATACAAGAAAATGTTTCAGTAGAAAGATAATGATGTAGGAGCGATGCTGCAGACTTATTAGTTATTACTTTTTTTATTTATTTATAATTTGCGTGCGCTAAAGGGATTTCTTTTTTCTGTAATGACACAGTACCCTTATAATGGTAAAACCACAGCGCAGGCATTTAGTTTGTTGCGCAAGTAGCTCCCAGCAATTCATTGCCTATTTTAGGATAGGAAAGAAGTTTGGTGCGATGGGATTTTTTTTCTCAACAGGTGGCGCCTAAATTGCTTTAGGGAGATCAGTTTTTGTTGTGCGTATTCAATTTATAAAAATCATGGCCCTGGTCGGGATTCGAACGCACGACCTGCCAATCACTTAGTGAATACACTTACTTTTAAATTCATTTTTATTAATTATTAGCTTATATCAACTTACATACTAGACAAAAATGATTAAATCTAACTTAAAATTAACAGGATACTTATTCTAGATTATTGATCCTTATGCGGACGCCCTAAACTTAACTATATCTTATAATTATTGCCTTTCGGCCTAAAAACTATTTTACGAACTAATCTCACATATGTGTTCCTCGAGAAAATTAAATAAAACTCGGCATCATTATTTAAATTTTATATTTTTATATAAAACAAATTACCAACTACCTATTCTACTTACTTAAACTACCTAACATATTCTAACTATAATTAGGATTCTGAACACTCGTTGCCTTGCGCAACAAGTGGTCAAAATTCTAATTGCTTTCCGGGTGCCTGGCAGTCGTCAACGTGCACACGCGCCGCCGTGAGCCGACTGAAGCCTTACAGCGTCAGCCAACTCCCGGAAGCACCACCACACGTTGGCGAGCCCGGCCTCTCCCAAAAACGCCCTAGCTAACTTAATCTAACTTATAAGCTAAGAGGATTTTACCTAGAGTAACGCACCGTCCTGGGAGGGCATGTTGACCCCTCCCCCCTCAACAAGCCACCAAAATTCGGCGAATTGCTTTTCCGTGTCGAATCTATCCCTCTCCGATATTGCGGTACTAAAACGGAGGAGCTCATGAGCATTGGCGACGTCCCCGTCATGGAGGAGCCGCTTATCTCTCGCGCTGCGGTAGCGATGGTATAAGACCGGAATACCATCCCTCGTCTGTACCAGCCCTTTTGCATCAATATGGATAAATGCCTCTGGCGGGATAAAGCCAGACCGGAGCGTACTCTCTATGTACATTTCATTGGGGTAGTAAGCCCCAAATATCAGACTATTGTCGCTGGCCATCGCCCTTGCAACGTGCCTTCGAGTGACCTTAATGAGGAAATTGTCAATCCTATTCAACTGAGCCCCATCGTATAGGACCTTGTTGGGATAGTATTTTATATAGTTGGATTCAGGCGTTCGAAACAACCGGAGACAGGTCCTAAGACATTGTCTCTCCAAAACCCGAATCTTTTCCATATAACTAGGCGCTATATTAAACCACAATGGACAACCATAAGCGATGATCGGCCTTATAAGGGCCACGTAGCAAATGACCTTCACTCTAGAGTCAAGTTGACTGCTATGAAACAGTCTCCTTGTCAGAGCATAAGCCTTCTTGGCCCCAGCAAGACAAGCAACTATATGTCTATCGAAATACAGATACTGGTCAAGCCAGATACCCAGATATCTAACTACGCTTCTCACCGCCAATGGCTGCCCATTTTGTCCAATAATGGCCAATTTCTTCCAGTTTTTTCTGGTATCCCTAGAGGCCCCAGCCAATGGAGTTCTGAACAAGATTGTTTCCGTCTTCTGAAAGTCGATTTTCAACTTCCAGTCGTCGCAATATCGCTACTTAGTGAATACACTACCATCGCACCATTGCCACCTCTTAGTTTAGATCTGCTAAACATGCTAACATTGCCCTATGTTCAAATCGGTTCAGCTCTCTTATGTAATTTCTATGCAATTCCATTTAATCCTAGTATGTAAATGCTTGCTAAGAGAGATGACTTGACTTTGAAGACTGAAGTTCTCACTCCTGTAAAAGTCGTACTCCGACTACGGCTGTGTTGATCTGTTCCTACCAAAATAAGTTTTCACTGAACAAAGATAAACGAAAGGATTCAAACCGATACATATTTGGATGCATTCAGCCACAATTTGAATTGTAAGGTGATTTTATTTTTCGTAAGACTTGAATTGATGTAAATAAGTCAAAACAGAGACCTGACAGAGACCTTAAAAGCCTGATCCGTCAGGTTAAATTCTTGCGTCTGGTAACCCCAATCCCACGCATACTGTGGAGCATGGATAGGGTATCAAACAGTTCGCCCGAGCTTAGTTTAGCATGTCTCACTGTTCATCTCTGCTTTTGTCAGCGTGAACGTGCTCAGCTAGTTATTTGACTGACAAAGTCGCTTATCCATAACGTATTGCTAACTTTTGTTTTTCTAAATTGTAGCACGAAATCAACACTCTTAACAACGAGCAATTCAAAAAGAACGCCAACTGGCTACAGATGCTAACTCAGCTAATTGAAGATCATCAAGACAATGAATGCGAGGCAGCTAAGATCGCTTTGAGAAATTGGATGACTGAAAGGGATACCCTAAGGTAAGCATACGTACATACCTATTTACTTTCACTCTCACAATATCTTTCCTTCATAGAAATGAAACAAAAAAAGTGTTCAACAAACAATTTGGCAGCGTTTTTCGGACATACCACAATCCAACCTACTTTTCTAGAAGATTGTTTCGATTTGCTGACATCTACACGAGTGACATAACAAATTTACTCAAATACTCAGTATCGCACACGTTCTATCCTAGACGAGGTGTCATGCCTCACGAGTACATATCCTATTTCATGTAGACACATTTGCCAGCATATACGTCTTTGTAGGTGTCCAAAAATTCTATCTAGAAAGCGCATCTATTGAAAATGTATGCCTCAGTCTCCCCACCGCATTGAATTTCTCTCTAGCAGAACACAAATTTTGAACTTTTCGAATCGTGTTGTGGTAAAATTATTTATTATAAGCGAATAATTCATGTTTAATATTAAAGTTAATCTAAGTGTCTTTAAATTATGCAAAATGTAAATAGTCAATGTGAATTTGTTCGACACAAATTGTTGTTGATGTCGATTAGACTGACAAATTGTCGAATGTAATGAAGTAATGCGTTATACCTAAAACATGAAATATCTCAAGTACATTATATTTGTGATTTGAAAAAAACAGGTAGCCACACCACCGCAGCATTGTCCAATATGGGCTCAGATCTATGGACTGAAGATTAACAGAGCATCAAACAAAGGCGATCCTGATACTCGTTACTGTCAGATACAAAAAATTGGAATAAAAATAAAATAAAAATCATGGGTGTTTTTTTATGAGTTTTTTTTTCAATGTGCCAACAACATTCAGACAGCGGATAGTTACTCGAATCGACTCGGAAGGAACTAACATGTAAAAGAAGGCAACACACTTAAGATCTACAACTGAAAAAGGTTGTCTTGCCACAGTGTTCCAGGCAGAAGTCCATGCAATTGAGATATGCGCTGTTTTAAACTCCAATAAGGGAATTAAAGGCGCTAATATACACATCTTTTCAGATCGGCAGCACTACAGGCACTATTGTTCAACACAATGGACCCTTTGACTGTGAGGAATTGCTAAAATGCCTTGCGAAATCTTCTTTCCATCCCTTCTCTTGGCTCGGTACTCTTCTCCCGCTGTCCTTCTTTCACCTTCTTCCGGTAAACGCATACATCATCATACCACGGGCTTTTTGTTGGGGGGTGGATGGTGACCTACGGTGTTCCCGGCTACCTCGTTGATTTCGTGACATCGGCTCCGCATATTGTTGGCGCTTGTAGGTGTTTATGTTTAAAAGAACAAAATGGGATTAGGCAGATAAATTCAATTTTTATGATGCTTTTCCCAATAAGGTCACCTGTCTACGAACAGTAACTAAATCTACCTGTTAGATGCTTGCAAGGTAACAAAACAACTCAATTTTGTTTGGAATAAATTAAATTGGGTTTTATTAAGATTATAACAATAGGTTTTGATAATGTGTTCTACCTCACGATCACTGTATCACTTCAAGAAGCCTGCTATGAAGAGATTCATAAAGTTCTTCGAAGTAATTTAGAGGAATTTCGGACCAGGCTTGTTTTATGGCTTCGATTATTTTTTCCGGGTTGGAGTATTATTTTATTTTTTTTTTGATTAATGTTTATTTAGCATAAAAAAAAACATTTTTACATTTTTAATTATAATAATTCATATAATAAATAATTAAATAAATAAATTCTAATTTTTCAATAATTTCTTTTAACAAACATAAGTATTTCATTTCTATATTTCGTAAAGTTTTTTTTTTAATTTTTACAGCATTGGGTAGACTATTAAAAATTTGTATTCCTTTGTAAAAAAAACATATTTTGCGACCTAAGATTTATGAAAAATTGCACATTAAAGTTATTGTTGCTTCTTAGATTATAAGGTAGAACATCAGCTCGTGTAGTTAGTCTTCTTTGCATATATTTTGGCGTTAAATTATTTTTTATTTTAAAAATAAATAATAGTGAGCTAAATATAATTCTTTGTTTGATATTTAACCATTTTAATGTATCAAGCATATAGTTAATTGGTGTGTACCGATTACAATACAAAATTGACCGCATAGCTTTATTTTGTAATTTCTGCAGGTTTTCAATCATACCTTTAGTTCCCAATAATAGTATTGTAGAGCAATATTCAAAATGGGGCCTAATTATGGTATTATATATTTTAATAGCCATTTTTGCACATAACTTTTCAAAGTGTTGTTTAAAACTCAAGTTATTATCTATTACAATTCCTAAGTATTTTATTTCTTTTACGCATTCAAATTCTTCCACCTGATTAATTTCATTATTTGACGGTAGTAACATTATTTTAGTTTTATCAGTATTTAGTTTTAATTTGTTCTATTTAGATACTTTTTTACATTATTTAAGTCTTCTTTTAATTTTTCAACAGCATTACTAATTTGTTTTTCATTTACATACAGAAGACCATCATCCGCAAAAATACAATTTGACTATTTATACCCTATTCTAGGGGTATATTAATTTTGACGCATAGTTTGTAACATACCTTAATATTGTCCGTAGACCCCTAAAAGTTACTATATTTATGATCAGCATCGATAGTAATGTCGATCTAGCCATGTCCGTCCGTCCGTCCGTCCGTCGGCAAAAATTAGGCCTTTAAACTGGACCTAGAGAGCTGAAATTTTAACCATATACTCTCTAGGGTCCCGAAATAATCAAGTTTAAGAATTTTTGAAATCCGCCCACAGACACGCCCACAAACTCAAAAAAACAAAATTTTGGAAAAAATAGAATTTTGAGCTAGAGAGCTGAAATTTTGTATATATGATCTATGGCCCATAAAACTGATTGGGACATAACATTTTCAAAATCCGCCCACTGACACGCCCACAATTAAATAAAACAAATTTTGGGAAAAATTGAATTTTGAGCTAGAAAGCTGAAATTTTTTATGTATGATCTTTGGCCCATAAAACTGCTTGGGACATAACATTTTCAAAATCCGCCCACTGACACGCCCACAATTAAATAAAATATTTTTTTTGAAAAACCAAAATTTGAGCTAGGGAGCTCAAATTTTTAATATATACTCTCTAGGGGCCCTTTATGCTCATGTGTAAATATTTTCAAAATCCGCCCACTGACACGCCCACAATTATTTTATTTTTATTTTTGAAAGTCCAAAGTTTGAGCTAGGGAGCTGAAATTTATAGTATATACTCTCTAGGTGCCCTTTATGCTCATACTTAAATTTTTTTTAAATCCGCCTACTGACACGCCCACAATTAAATAAAACAATTTTATTGAAAAACCAAAGTTTGAGCTAGGGAGCGTTTTTATTTACAAAAGCTTAGTTTTTTCGATAAAATCCTTTAAATTTTTGTCACGCCCACTTATGAGATATAGGAATAAGAATAGGGTATCCAACAGTTCGCCCAAGCGGACTGTAGCCCGCCCCTATGTTTTTTATTACTTTTTTGAAATCATTTATATACAAAATATATAACAATGGCCCTAACATAACACCTTGTGGTACACCCAACTCAATAGAGATTGTGTCAGACTTCGATACGGAAAAGCAATTTGCCGAATTTTGGTGGCTTTTTGAGGGTGGAGGGTTCAACATGCCCTCCCAAGACGGTGCGTTACTCTAGGTAATATCCTCTTAGTTTGTAAGATAGACTAAGTTAGCTAGGGCGTTTCTGGGAGGGGCCGGGCTCGCCAACTTGTGGTGGTGCTTCCGGGAGGTGATTGATTCTGTAAGACATCAGTCAGCTCACGGCGGCGCGTGTACACGTTGACGACTGCCAGGCGCTCGGAAAGTAATTAGGATTTTGACCACTTGTTTCGTAATCGAGTGCTCAGAATCCTAATTATAGTTAGAATATGTTAAGTAGTTTAAGTAAGTAGAGTAGGTAGTTTGTAATTTGTATTTTTATATAAAAATATAAAATTTGATAAAGATGCCGAGTTTTCTTAAAAATTTTCTCGATGAAAACATAATATGTAAGATTAGTTCGTAAAATAGTTTTTAGGCCGAAAGGCAATAATTATAAGATAGAGTCAAGTTTAGGGCGTCCGCATAAGGATCAATAATCTAGAATAACTATCCTGTTAATTTTAAGTTAAATTTAATAATTTTTGGCTAGTATGTAAGTTGATATAAGCTAATAATTAATAAAAATATGTTTAAAAGTAAAAAAAAAAGTAAAAAAAAGATTGTGTCAGACATTTCGTCATTCAATTTTACAATTTGTTTTCTATTTTCTATTGCTTTCCTCCTTCGTAGACCTTTTTTGAAAGCCATCCCCACACTTTGTCCTTGATGCTTAGATTTGCCTTGCCCCTTGTAAGCACAAATTTGTCCTATTTTCTCCTTGGTTAATGGATTTCTTTTACCCATAGTTTGGGCTAAGGGGTCCCTGGTACTCTTAATACATTTATATTGGATTTAAAATATGATAACAGGTTGATTGGGAAAAGCATCATAAAAATTGGGTTTATCTGCCTAATCCCATTTTTTTTACACCATAAAAAACAGCGTTCTTTCATATTTACAAATTGAAAAATGATTTATTTATAGAGGAGGATATCATTTTCTATAATAATAAAATAGTTGTACCACGAGCATTGCATAAAGAATAGATACCTAAATATTTTGCATGAGGACCAGTTAGGTATACAGAAAACGAGAAAGAGACCCCAGAATCTTCTATTTTGGCACACAATAAACAAAAATAGAGAAGAGTTAATCAATAATTGCCAAATTTGCCAAAAATATAGAAGTTCGGAACCTAATGAAATTATAATTCAGCACACTATTCCAAAGTTACCGTTTTTAAAGTTGGGCATTGACATTTTGGATTTTTCGATTCACCCTTATCTCGTTCTAATTGATTATTATTCCAACTGGTCTAGTTTCTAAATAATCAAGCATTTAAAACAAATATTTTCTTCACATGGAATACTCGTACCACAAGAGGTGATAGCTGATAATTCTCCCTTTAATTGTGCTGAAAAATCTGCCTGTTTAACATTTGGTAAGGAAAATGGGATAAAATTTACTTTAAGCAGTCCTTACTACCCAAAGTCAAATGGACTTGCAGAAAAATATGTCGGAATAGCAAAGAATTTGTTAAGAAAAAGTGATGCGTCTAAGCAAGATGTTACAAATGCACTTCTTGAATATCGAAATACTCCTTTAACTGGGTTGAATTACTCTCCAGCTGAACTTCTACTCGTATTTAATAGGCGCGTGCGTACTAGGTTACCCATATTAAAAAAAAGATTTTTCTGTAAATAATTTCGTATGGATACAAAATGGCACTCGGGGAAAATTGTACATAAATGCCCTGAGCCCAGATAATATATTGTCGAATTAAGCGAAGGGGGCACAAAAAACATATTCGAAAAATATATTAGGTGTGTTTCTTTGGGAAATGTATCCGCGGTTGCCCAAAAGATCGATCCCCAGCAACATAGGCAGCAGCGTTTTTGTTTTCAAATGCCGGCACTAATCCGTGTGTTTCTTTATTTTTTCCGGATAAGGAATAGAAAAGCAAAATATTATTTTTTTTTATCCGGAATATCCAGAATGGAATGAATAAAGAAACAAAAATGGACCGAATAGAATGACAGCCATTTGTCTATTGACCAGCGCTGCCACTTAGTTCAAGAACAAGTACAACATTTACTACTTTCAATTAATATATTTGGATAAGAATCGACGAATTTGCTATGAATCCTACCGACAGCAGCTTGAATATAGGGACTTCGAAGTGCAAAAAAAACAATATTAAACAAAAGAAACGCAGCGAATCAATCAACACTTAAATTTATTACAACGTTACCAAAATACCATGTTGTTCCGGCTGAGAGGTGAATCCAAGTGAACGAGAAATGTGCACGCAAAATGTGACTTTAACACAGCTAAACATATTAATGTTATTTCTAAATTTAGTGTTGAACTCGATAGTAGGTAAATTGTTGTTGTGACAAAGCGGCACAAGAATTGTTTTGCTGTACAAGAACATTGAGTCACAGAAGTCATAGGACAATATTTGAAGATTAATTTAACAAGAAATGAATGAGCGATTTTAGATTAAATATGATACAAAACAACATTACAACTGATATTAGGAAAATTATGCAAATGGTATTTCTAAACAATATTTTTTCTATTACTGAACTCACATATGAGGTAATACTCCACTACAGCACTAAAATAAAAACATATATAATAAAACAAATATGAGAAGAGAAACCTTAAGAAAATACAATTTAAGTTCACAAAAACAATAATAATAACGATATCTCAGTAATACAAATTACATTAAATTAATTAAACACCCTTATTATCGTTGTCAAAAATCAATTATTAATAAACGACAAAATTTATTAATTGATCGATATTTTGGTACTATGAATATCAATCAACAAATTATTCATCCATTGTGAACACTGACAAGCAAAATGCGATAGAGCACGTGCGTAAAGCTATCTCTTTCTGAAGCGGCGCATTTCTTTCTTAAACGTCAAGAAAAAATTTCAGTAATTTGCAGAAATTGTATGAAAAATTATTGCGATTGTTAATAAAGTGTATATTTAGGTGAAATGAAAGGGAAATTTTCTCCTTATTGAGGAAAAACCTGAGAAAGTATGCCAGGGCAAACAAAATATATAAAAACAGTGAACATGTTGACCGAAATGACTTATGCAGCTCCTGATGCAGCAGTTTAAAGGCATTTTCATTTTTTTGTACAATTTTGTTATTAATTAATTGTTTTTGTTCGTTTATACTTAGTAGTATTAAAAATATGTATATAGCAAATTCGTCCAACCTAATTTGTTTCCAAAAAAAAAAAACATTTTTGCCAAAAGTTAATTTTAATTTCTCGTACACAATTCTACAATATTTTTTACGTTTTACTGTTCAAAAATAGTGTTTAGGTACTCCTTCTTAATTTTATAGCGCAAATAATTTGATTATTCAATTAATCAGCTGAGCACTACTATTGAGAAAACGTATTAAAATTTAATTTTATTTTGTTGTTAGTTGTTTTGTTTAAGCTCATGCTTTTGTGACTGCTTTTTGTACATAAGATTTATGGAAGTGAAGTTCCAGTGATTGTATCTATTAAATACATATTATTTTATTTGCCAAAAAAGCAATTCTACTCACATTTCGTTTTAAAAATGTTGTTTTACAAACAAAAACAGCGAATGAATTCTCTAAATTTATTTGTCAGTGACGAATTTGTGATTGACTGAACATTTTAAAGCTATCAATATTTTCGACAACCAAAACAATATGTAGCGGAAAACGACTTGTCCCTATTTAAGTCTCCACAGCTGCGTTTCTTAACGAAGTACACAATACAGTAATATACAACTTTCGCTCAGATAAAGCATAATATATTATTTATTACTAAGATATTGTTATTATTTGTATGAATAACATTATATTCTCGTGTTGTTATTATTGTTGCATGTTTGCTTGAACTGTGTCATTCAGCATTAATTAGTCAACTACGCCATCTAGTCGAAGGTGGCCATATTACCGATTTTGGCAGCATTGGAATAGCAGTTTGAGTAGCTGTGGTATAACTTGGTATGTTGTTCTCGAACCTTCTGAACTTAACGAACCTTCTCAACGAATCTTGAAATTTCGAGAGGTGTCACTAGGAGATATAAATAGATGTCGCAGGAGCACCCAAGACATTCGAGTTGTGAACCGCGATAAAGAAGGGCGATAGATGACAGTAGTGAAAAGTATAGAGAATATTGAATAAGAGAAGTGATTGTTTATTTAAAGTGATTAATTGTGAAAGTGAATTGTTGAATTAAATAAGTGAATTATTAGAATAATAATCAAGAAGTAAAAGACATTGAAAGAGAACTAATAAAGATTAATTAAATAGAATTACGTTTTATCTTTTCGAATCCTAGCCTGGATGCAACAGTATCATTATATAAAGCTTGCAGTTACAATCGAATAACGGGTAGCTTAACTGATTGCAAGACCAAAAAAACATAAAACGTCTATTCTCTATTAACTACAATGTGCAAGTGACATTGTATGTATTTAATAGAGAATAGACATGAAATAAAAGAGACCATTTAAAATAACATAAAATATCATGAGGTTCACTAATAGAACAAGCTCAGCGGCGGTTAACAAAAAGAGATCTAAATACATGATCGGACTTAACCGTAATGACAATTACGTACTAACGCGAGTCGTCACAGGGCACTGTGGGATTGCAAGCGGAATGACTAGGCATACTGCAACTGCACAACAATGACTACTGCAGAAGCTGTAGGGACGTTGAATAAATAGAGTATACACGATACCTACTCGTATTATGCGAATACCCACCCCTAATGAACACTTGAATGCAGATTCTAAGCAGTTGTTTCTTTGCGGATCGGCAGGACCTGGACAATACAGAGCTTTATAGCCTCCATGGTTTACGACAAGTGGAATTTCTGAGCTACGGTTTCTTTCGGTCTCATTTCAGGTACCGGAAATGGAAACAATAAATCCGATCTGGTGGTCTAAGTGAGCCGTGACAGACAGTCACAAGGGCATCCATCAACCTACCTACCTACCTTTTCACCTTTCAAAAGGAGGCATTTTTAGAAACCCCATCTTATCCCACGTCTTGGGCATATAGAGACGCACCCTGCTGCATTTCAAGAGCCCAGCTTTAATGGCTTAGGCTCAGCAATGAATATTCGATTTCTTTTCAACTTATTTTTGTAGAGTTAGATAAATTTAATCGTTTTATTAAAAGGCGCTGGTTACAAACACAACATCTTACAAAAAAAAAAAAACAAAACGTAAAACTAGGTTTATTTCTTTTAACATTATTAAATGAAAGAGGCAACAACACAACAATAAAGCGTGCCTACTCTTTATAGTTTTCTTTATATTTCTTGTTAAGGTAAATACTTGTATAATATATATTTCTCTTTCTCTCTCTCTCTCTCGTGTGCAAATATATTCGTTATTGAGTATCAGAGCTTTAAACAGTCATATATATATATTTTTATTTTTAAATAAGCACTTAATGGTTTTATTACGGCCGACTTTAGTGCGGCAATAACAATGTTTTCTCTGTTCGAGTATATTATATAAAAATTGTAAAAATTTAAAGAAAAATCGTTGTTAATTGCATTTACCTATTTTTGGAAAAAAATTATATAAAAAATGTTTTTTTTCTTTTTAAATAAATTAGAATACAAATAAAGTAAAAATAATTGCGGTTGCTTTTAAATGATTGTAAGGTTTCCTTCGGTTTTGGCAAATGTGGTCCTCTTCCATTTCAAACTTGATTTTTGATTTAATATTGATACCAAGGCTGACGTCGGACCCATTGTAATCGGTTGCTGGTCTGGTCGGAACGAATCTTTATGCTGGCACCTTCGGCAGCACGAACGGTTTCCTTGACCTGAAATTTGTTTGAAGAAAATGTGAGTTTGAATGGATTTTGGAAGGACCGCAAATTTAAATGAATCAAATTTGAGGCGCATACTTACACTTTGCATAAGATTCTGTGCGTTGCCCACCAACATCTCAGTCGCTTCCCGATCCTCGTCCGATCCCTGGGCACCCAGCATTGTTGCTTTTACGGTTGAGAGAATCTTTAGCTGCGTTCCTATTGTTGGAATACGTTCACAAACTTGCAGCAGATTCGTACGGATTCGACGATCTGTACATTGACGTGCCAAATCCTTGGCCAAGCGTGTCACATCCTCGGATGCTTCAGCAATTTGTTTGGCAGTGGCGATCAGTTCACGTTTGCTGCCCTTTGAATCGGCACGAACTAGTTCTGAAAGTCTTGCCATAAGAACTGCCATGCGCTTGGCAGCGGCAATAATTTCATTGTCCTTGGAGGACCATTGGCGTACCTCTTGATGGAGACCGCGAGCAGCAAGCTATGCAAACAAAAAAAAGGAAAATATAATTGATTGCGTCCAAGGCGCGCCCTCAAGCGGATTGTTACCAAAATAGGTTGATTAGCATGTGGCATTGTACGGAAGACTTCATCTTCGTCGTCGGTTTCTGGTGGTGGTGGACGAATTGGTGCCATACCATCGCGTGGTAGTGGTGGACGTGGTGGGGCACGTTCAACTAAAACAAAGATATACGATTAAACAGTTACACAACGCAATGGACCTAGTTTCTTACCCTTGACATTATTGGCCGACAAATGCAGAGCACTGAGTTCAGGCACTGGTGGTGGCAAATCAGCTGCTGCTGGTGCAATTGCCGATCGAACATCGCGCACATCATTAAGAAGCTTAAAAAAAGAAGAATAGAATGATGGAGTTGCCAACACAACAGCATCTGTCGATACTCACTCTCTTGTAGGAATCCCTCCACGCACTGGCGCGAGCACTGTCGTTTATATTGGTTGCGACCATCTTTGCGTCTCCAACCATGGCTGGTAGCGAGTTCTCCAAGCGGTTAGTGGCTGCATTTAACTTGGCCGTGAAGACGGGATCTTCCGAGTTGTCTGCTTCCTGCTTTGCCACAAGCAGCACACGATTCACCAATCGCGCAATGTTCCGGCTGAGAGGTGAATCCAAGTGAACGAGAAATGTGCACGCAAAATGTGACTTTAACACAGCTAAACATATTAATGTTATTTCTAAATTTAGTGTTGAACTCGATAGTAGGTAAATTGTTGTTGTGACAAAGCGGCACAAGAATTGTTTTGCTGTACAAGAACATTGAGTCACAGAAGTCATAGGACAATATTTGAAGATTAATTTAACAAGAAATGAATGAGCGATTTTAGATTAAATATGATACAAAACAACATTACAACTGATATTAGGAAAATTATGCAAATGGTATTTCTAAACAATATTTTTTCTATTACTGAACTCACATATGAGGTAATACTCCACTACAGCACTAAAATAAAAACATATATAATAAAACAAATATGAGAAGAGAAACCTTAAGAAAATACAATTTAAGTTCACAAAAACAATAATAATAACGATATCTCAGTAATACAAATTACATTAAATTAATTAAACACCCTTATTATCGTTGTCAAAAATCAATTATTAATAAACGACAAAATTTATTAATTGATCGATATTTTGGTACTATGAATATCAATCAACAAATTATTCATCCATTGTGAACACTGACAAGCAAAATGCGATAGAGCACGTGCGTAAAGCTATCTCTTTCTGAAGCGGCGCATTTCTTTCTTAAACGTCAAGAAAAAATTTCAGTAATTTGCAGAAATTGTATGAAAAATTATTGCGATTGTTAATAAAGTGTATATTTAGGTGAAATGAAAGGGAAATTTTCTCCTTATTGAGGAAAAACCTGAGAAAGTATGCCAGGGCAAACAAAATATATAAAAACAGTGAACATGTTGACCGAAATGACTTATGCAGCTCCTGATGCAGCAGTTTAAAGGCATTTTCATTTTTTTGTACAATTTTGTTATTAATTAATTGTTTTTGTTCGTTTATACTTAGTAGTATTAAAAATATGTATATAGCAAATTCGTCCAACCTAATTTGTTTCCAAAAAAAAAAAACATTTTTGCCAAAAGTTAATTTTAATTTCTCGTACACAATTCTACAATATTTTTTACGTTTTACTGTTCAAAAATAGTGTTTAGGTACTCCTTCTTAATTTTATAGCGCAAATAATTTGATTATTCAATTAATCAGCTGAGCACTACTATTGAGAAAACGTATTAAAATTTAATTTTATTTTGTTGTTAGTTGTTTTGTTTAAGCTCATGCTTTTGTGACTGCTTTTTGTACATAAGATTTATGGAAGTGAAGTTCCAGTGATTGTATCTATTAAATACATATTATTTTATTTGCCAAAAAAGCAATTCTACTCACATTTCGTTTTAAAAATGTTGTTTTACAAACAAAAACAGCGAATGAATTCTCTAAATTTATTTGTCAGTGACGAATTTGTGATTGACTGAACATTTTAAAGCTATCAATATTTTCGACAACCAAAACAATATGTAGCGGAAAACGACTTGTCCCTATTTAAGTCTCCACAGCTGCGTTTCTTAACGAAGTACACAATACAGTAATATACAACTTTCGCTCAGATAAAGCATAATATATTATTTATTACTAAGATATTGTTATTATTTGTATGAATAACATTATATTCTCGTGTTGTTATTATTGTTGCATGTTTGCTTGAACTGTGTCATTCAGCATTAATTAGTCAACTACGCCATCTAGTCGAAGGTGGCCATATTACCGATTTTGGCAGCATTGGAATAGCAGTTTGAGTAGCTGTGGTATAACTTGGTATGTTGTTCTCGAACCTTCTGAACTTAACGAACCTTCTCAACGAATCTTGAAATTTCGAGAGGTGTCACTAGGAGATATAAATAGATGTCGCAGGAGCACCCAAGACATTCGAGTTGTGAACCGCGATAAAGAAGGGCGATAGATGACAGTAGTGAAAAGTATAGAGAATATTGAATAAGAGAAGTGATTGTTTATTTAAAGTGATTAATTGTGAAAGTGAATTGTTGAATTAAATAAGTGAATTATTAGAATAATAATCAAGAAGTAAAAGACATTGAAAGAGAACTAATAAAGATTAATTAAATAGAATTACGTTTTATCTTTTCGAATCCTAGCCTGGATGCAACAGTATCATTATATAAAGCTTGCAGTTACAATCGAATAACGGGTAGCTTAACTGATTGCAAGACCAAAAAAACATAAAACGTCTATTCTCTATTAACTACAATGTGCAAGTGACATTGTATGTATTTAATAGAGAATAGACATGAAATAAAAGAGACCATTTAAAATAACATAAAATATCATGAGGTTCACTAATAGAACAAGCTCAGCGGCGGTTAACAAAAAGAGATCTAAATACATGATCGGACTTAACCGTAATGACAATTACGTACTAACGCGAGTCGTCACAGGGCACTGTGGGATTGCAAGCGGAATGACTAGGCATACTGCAACTGCACAACAATGACTACTGCAGAAGCTGTAGGGACGTTGAATAAATAGAGTATACACGATACCTACTCGTATTATGCGAATACCCACCCCTAATGAACACTTGAATGCAGATTCTAAGCAGTTGTTTCTTTGCGGATCGGCAGGACCTGGACAATACAGAGCTTTATAGCCTCCATGGTTTACGACAAGTGGAATTTCTGAGCTACGGTTTCTTTCGGTCTCATTTCAGGTACCGGAAATGGAAACAATAAATCCGATCTGGTGGTCTAAGTGAGCCGTGACAGACAGTCACAAGGGCATCCATCAACCTACCTACCTACCTTTTCACCTTTCAAAAGGAGGCATTTTTAGAAACCCCATCTTATCCCACGTCTTGGGCATATAGAGACGCACCCTGCTGCATTTCAAGAGCCCAGCTTTAATGGCTTAGGCTCAGCAATGAATATTCGATTTCTTTTCAACTTATTTTTGTAGAGTTAGATAAATTTAATCGTTTTATTAAAAGGCGCTGGTTACAAACACAACATCTTACAAAAAAAAAAAAACAAAACGTAAAACTAGGTTTATTTCTTTTAACATTATTAAATGAAAGAGGCAACAACACAACAATAAAGCGTGCCTACTCTTTATAGTTTTCTTTATATTTCTTGTTAAGGTAAATACTTGTATAATATATATTTCTCTTTCTCTCTCTCTCTCTCGTGTGCAAATATATTCGTTATTGAGTATCAGAGCTTTAAACAGTCATATATATATATTTTTATTTTTAAATAAGCACTTAATGGTTTTATTACGGCCGACTTTAGTGCGGCAATAACAATGTTTTCTCTGTTCGAGTATATTATATAAAAATTGTAAAAATTTAAAGAAAAATCGTTGTTAATTGCATTTACCTATTTTTGGAAAAAAATTATATAAAAAATGTTTTTTTTCTTTTTAAATAAATTAGAATACAAATAAAGTAAAAATAATTGCGGTTGCTTTTAAATGATTGTAAGGTTTCCTTCGGTTTTGGCAAATGTGGTCCTCTTCCATTTCAAACTTGATTTTTGATTTAATATTGATACCAAGGCTGACGTCGGACCCATTGTAATCGGTTGCTGGTCTGGTCGGAACGAATCTTTATGCTGGCACCTTCGGCAGCACGAACGGTTTCCTTGACCTGAAATTTGTTTGAAGAAAATGTGAGTTTGAATGGATTTTGGAAGGACCGCAAATTTAAATGAATCAAATTTGAGGCGCATACTTACACTTTGCATAAGATTCTGTGCGTTGCCCACCAACATCTCAGTCGCTTCCCGATCCTCGTCCGATCCCTGGGCACCCAGCATTGTTGCTTTTACGGTTGAGAGAATCTTTAGCTGCGTTCCTATTGTTGGAATACGTTCACAAACTTGCAGCAGATTCGTACGGATTCGACGATCTGTACATTGACGTGCCAAATCCTTGGCCAAGCGTGTCACATCCTCGGATGCTTCAGCAATTTGTTTGGCAGTGGCGATCAGTTCACGTTTGCTGCCCTTTGAATCGGCACGAACTAGTTCTGAAAGTCTTGCCATAAGAACTGCCATGCGCTTGGCAGCGGCAATAATTTCATTGTCCTTGGAGGACCATTGGCGTACCTCTTGATGGAGACCGCGAGCAGCAAGCTATGCAAACAAAAAAAAGGAAAATATAATTGATTGCGTCCAAGGCGCGCCCTCAAGCGGATTGTTACCAAAATAGGTTGATTAGCATGTGGCATTGTACGGAAGACTTCATCTTCGTCGTCGGTTTCTGGTGGTGGTGGACGAATTGGTGCCATACCATCGCGTGGTAGTGGTGGACGTGGTGGGGCACGTTCAACTAAAACAAAGATATACGATTAAACAGTTACACAACGCAATGGACCTAGTTTCTTACCCTTGACATTATTGGCCGACAAATGCAGAGCACTGAGTTCAGGCACTGGTGGTGGCAAATCAGCTGCTGCTGGTGCAATTGCCGATCGAACATCGCGCACATCATTAAGAAGCTTAAAAAAAGAAGAATAGAATGATGGAGTTGCCAACACAACAGCATCTGTCGATACTCACTCTCTTGTAGGAATCCCTCCACGCACTGGCGCGAGCACTGTCGTTTATATTGGTTGCGACCATCTTTGCGTCTCCAACCATGGCTGGTAGCGAGTTCTCCAAGCGGTTAGTGGCTGCATTTAACTTGGCCGTGAAGACGGGATCTTCCGAGTTGTCTGCTTCCTGCTTTGCCACAAGCAGCACACGATTCACCAATCGCGCAATGTTCGAGGTGTTGTCAACCATTTTTTGTGGTTGCTTTGTATGGATGGCATCTTCGCACAGCTTCACATACACCTGCATGTGATCCTCGGAAGTCTTTATGAAATCCGCTGGATTGGTGGCCTGATCGCAGAGTGTCCTCATCCGGAGGACAGTATCGGCGTACTGTTGCTTCAAGTTATTTAAATGCTCTTCGGCAGCACTGCTGCCTGGATAATTCATTCGAATGCGGCCAGCCGACACAAGTTGTGGTGTCAAACTGTCAACTTGAGTTGCAGAAGCCAACAGGATCTCAGCGATCTTCTTATTTCCTCCAGATCCGCCGGCAGCCACCATTCGACTTGTTTTGGACGCCCGATCGCTGAACGCTTGCAGGTTGTTTGACTTTTGGTTGAAGTTTTGTTCACGATTGGGAGTACCCTCGGGAACATTAACAGCTTCGCTGAATTGTTTTAATGGCGTCGATACGTCCATAAAGTCCTGGACAATCCTGTTGACAAGAGCATTCTGAATTGCTTCCTTGAGTTCATGCAGCTTGTGTGTAAGCTTCTTGGCGAACTCTTTAGCCTTTGGCGAGCTGCCCGCCGCATTCATTTTTAAGTACTCTACTTCGTCACAGAGTTGTAAAATCTCAGCCTTCTGGTATCCGGGACAGCCTTCGGCAACTTTCCTGCCTTCCTCGACTATCAAACCAATTGCACGCTCACCCAAGCCGTTGTCATTGATTTCTGGATTCTGTAACCATTTGCATGCCTGCTCCAATCGGCCTTGGATAGTGTGAGCCGTTTGTTGGACGCCGGCCTTGTTGACTCCCGCCACTGCATTCTGTAAAGCATGCTGCAGGCTTCCCAGCTTTTCGCGGATGTTCTTTGCTAAACTCTCCGCCTGAGGGCTAGTCCCCTTGCCATCTTGACGAAGTTCGCAAAGCGCATTCGCCATTGTTGTTATGTCGTCGGCCATTTTACGAATCGGTTGGGAGTCCTGTGGCAAACATCTGTCTGCTACCTCGTGGGCATTTTCAATTATCTGTCGCAAAGCCTTTTCGCCGACGCCACCCTTCAAAGCGTATGGATTGGCCAGCCAATCGTTAGCGAGTCCTGCCTTATTATGAATGGCATTACTGATCTTTTTCAGCACTGTGAGGTTGTCCAACTCACTGGTGTCCTCATCGTAGGTGGTCAACTGCAGTACACGAATGATCTCTTGGATTTCATCAGTCATGCGCGATGCCAAGTAGTTGCGATTCTCGGCTGCCTCATCAACTCCGACTCCATTTTGTTCGACAATGTGAATGTACACTTTCATGCTGCAGATGAGAATCGGTGCCAGAATCTTCACTTGCTCCAGACAGCGCACCAAAATTTCACTATGCACCTGATGGGTGAGCTCCTTCTCACGAGCACTCACCTCACGGGACACTTTACTAAGGCACGGACTCAAATCATTTAGGAATTGCACTAAATCCTCCATGGAACCGATCACTTCCGCAATGGCTAGGTAATCCAGTACACGCTTGCACTCTTGGATGATTTTACGCACCTCGGATTCATCGAAGCAGAGGAGGAGGGCGGAGGTTCCTTGCAAAATGCCACGACTTCCTTCAATGAGTTTTTTACGCGCCGGTCCAGAGTATGGATCACCTTTCAACATGTCAGACGCTTCTTCCAGCATTTGAGACGCGTTTTCGACACGCATCAAAGCGGACGGCATATCCTGCTTGAGAATATTATCATCGGAACTGTTGATTGTTTCCCGGCCGACCTTTATGAGATTGGTGACGGCCATCGAGACCACATGCACTGGACGGCTAAGATCTGGCATGGCGTTGCCATCTTCAGCTTCCTCATGGAGAATCACCAAACGGGATACCTTAAATGGGTCAAAAAATCAATAATACGTCTGTTGAACGGGTTCGAAGAGCGGCCAAAGCGACGAAAAGAAAGCAAGGGAGCAAGCATTGCAATAAATTTATGTATATTCGAACGTTTGAGTTTCTTGCGGTGTTCCACAAGGTTCGGTGTTGAGTAGTATTTTTATTTTTAAAAACAAATGTAATCTTCTCCTTATTGGATTTTGACGCATAGTTTGAAACATATGCCTGGTTTAGGGAAGACACCTAAAAGTTACTATATTTGTGATAAGTGATCGCCATCGAAAGTTATGTCGATCTGGACATGTCCTGTCGGTCCGCCTGTCACCAATTGTGAGGCCTTAAAAATTGAGCTAGGAAACTGAACAAAAATTGAGCTAGGAAACTGAACTTTGGAACACACATACTTTTTATGCGGCCCGAAATAAATCAAAGAATTTCTTAAAACCGCCCACAATTTAAAAAAAAAAACAAAGTTTGAGCTAGGGAGCTGAAATTTATAATATATCAACCAGGGGTCCTGGTTGGTTGGTTGGTTTTAGTGGCTGTATATCCCGTTAATTGACGAGGGAAAAACACAAATAACGCATTGAGCGACCGCATTACCACAACTAACGGAACCTGAAATTAAAAGGGGAGAAGTATGTTGAGGGAGCTCAAAACCAGCCTGTGGAGTTGAGAAATTTGATGATGTTATTGAAGTGAATGCTTTGGATGGCCGAAAGGTCGTTATAAAAGGGATGACCTAGTGCGCTGCGTCTGGTTTTTGGCCAGGACCGGACACTCACAGAGGAGATGGAACACTGTTTCACTCGTGTCTGTGTCAGCGCAGCTACGGCAGTGGGTGATATGGGTGATGAGAAGCTTGGCTGCGTGAGTTCCTAATGGCCAATGGAACGTACTAATTGCTGTTAGTCTGGCGGCATCTACACGCGTTCTGGCTAAGAGGTTGTTTGTTCTGGCAACATCGTAGGTTGGCCAGATCTTCTTTGAAATGACACAGTTCGTACGGTTCGTCCATCTAGTATCAGCCCTTGAGGTGAAGTGCAGGAGGATTTCTCCCTTTACATATCCCAGCGGAGGGAAGACTTCCTCTGCATGAGATACGCACAGAGCAGAGCCACGTCTGGCAATTTCATCGGTTTTCTCATTTCCTTCAATTTTCCGATGACAAGCCCTATTCAGAGTCTCCCTGCATTCCACAACAAGCTGGGACGTAGACTTAGTTGAACTATGCCTATTTTTTCTGGGTGTCAATATGTTGAGCAGCAGTCTACACGCCTCCTTAATTGCAAGTACTTCTGCTTGAAAGACGCTGGCTGCGTTGGGAAGGCGAAGGGTTTTAGAGATATCTAGCTCTGTCGAGAAAATGCCAGCTCCTACTCCACAGTTCATCTTGGAACCATCTGTGAGGATAGGTATATCGAATTCATTTACGACCGCATTCTCCTCCCATTCTGATCTAGAGGGGAATCTCACAGAGAAGTTTTTATTGAAGATTGGTATGGGTGCAATGTAGTCTGTAGATATTCGACTTATGCCGTCGGGTGGGGAAAGTAGGATGCTGGTATGGCCATATGGCCTTTCCGATCAACATTTAGATACCTTCAATCTAACAGCGCTACACGCTGCAGTGTTTTTTATATGCAAATCCACTGGCAGAAAATTGAGAATCACATTGAGCGCCTCGGTCTGACTTGATCATCGAAGGGCCCCTGTGATTCCAATTCCAGCTGTTCTTTGGACTCTACTTAAATTAATGACGCTTAAGGCTGGCCACCATACCAGTGATCCGTAGGTGAGGATGGGACGCACCACCGCTGTGTACCTGTACATCCAACGAACCATCTTTGGCTGAAGCCCCCACTTCTTGCCGAAAGTTTTTCTACAGGCGTAGAAAGCAATGCTTGCCTTCCGCACTCGGTGTTCGATATTGGACTTCCACTTGAGTTTGGGCCCAGGGGCCCTTGATGCTCATGTGTAAATATTTTCAAAATCCGACCACTGACACGCCCAGAATTAAAAAAAAAAAAAAAAACAAACTTTGAGCTAGGGAGCTGAAATTTATAATATAGGTACTCTCCGGGGGCCCTTGATGAAAACAAATATTAGGCATTAACGGCCCAAAGAGGGCCTTAAACCTAGCTTCTCCAACCACTTTCTTTGCGAAGTGGAAGGGACCTACAATTTTACACCGAACCCGAAAGGCAAACTTGAAAAGCTTCTCATGACAATTGATACCCTTGGATGTTTGTCAGACGTTCGCAAGAGGTGGGGCAGTGGAAAAAAACTCAAGATGTTACTTGGCCCCGGCGGGAATTGAACCGGGGACCTTTCGATTAGTAGTCCGACAGACTAACCATTGAGCCACTGCGCCCGACAGGGGCCCATTTACAAAAATTCGCCCACTGACATGCCCACAATTAAAAAAAACAAGTTTGAGCTAGGGAGTTGAAATTTATGATATAGACTCTCAAGGTGGCCTTTATACTTATATTCAAATATTTTTTAAATCCGCCTACTGACACGCCCACAATTAAATAAAACAATTTTATTGAAAAACCAAACTTTGAGCTAGGGAGGGTTTTTTTTGCAAAAGCTTCGTTTTTTTCGATTAAATCCTTTAAATTTTATATAACAAAATACGTAGAGCGGTCTTAACAATTCAACCATACTTAGATTTTTGTCACGCACACTTGAGGGAAGGGAATAAGAATAGGGTATCCAACAGTTCACCCAAGCGAACTGTAGCCCATCCCTATGTTTTTTTTTTATATTTGCAGTCCTGTTAGATACATTTTTGGATTTTTTTTAATCTTCCGTTTGCGAGATACAAATTAATATTGTTGAACTAGGAATTTAAAGAAGATTTGTTTTGATATCAACTTGATGCTTGTCAGTAGCAATTTCCAAGTTATGAATAATTTCCGCAAGGCATTGAACTTAAATGTATCTCCGTTCTGAGAGCACATTCCACATCTGAGTATCTACGTAAGGAGGCCCATTCCGCAATGATGATTGAACTCAAGTAAGAGAAAATGAACGTCCATCGAATATACGCAACGATTCAACGTCCTTCATTTGCATTTTACCTAAAATACGCTGCAGCAACAACGAGCAGTATCAAGTTATCTTTGATATATGGATACTCGTAAATCCAATATGCACAGAAGGTCCATCCATGAGCTACATACTCGGTGGAGCGAGCAGGAAAAATAAATTAAGTAGAAGCACGTTCGAAACCAATAACTGCAGCGATTCATCGATAAAACGTTTGCCAACTGCAGGCCAAATAATCCAACGAATGTGGTAGTTGGTCCCAATTGAAATACAATCAAATAAACCACAGGACAACTACAAAAGCAACTATGGAAAATGCAACATCTCGATTCGAGGTTAAATTATTCTCCCGTGGAGAGGGAAGTAACAACGAAATGCCCACCTACTTAAAAATGTTGTGTTTACATTCGAACGGGACGACTGCCAGCTGACCCACCTCAGTGGCAGCAAGGTGGTAACATTGATTCCCCCATTCAGAGCAATTTGTCCGCTCCATTTATAGTGCCGGGGAGCGACAATTTACATAAAACTATGGCGCAGCGATCGTTGAAAATCTTCACACTATACCATAAGAGGGTGCACATAAAAACAAAAATATTTGCCCACCCAGTAGGTCATCCGACACTACAACTACACACACGAATGTTGGAAGCAGGTGCTGTCTGACATAATTTTAGAATCAATAATCAAGACTCTGAAATATGAACCTGTTTTCCACCTTAAATGGAGCACCATGATGACACTGTGGTGGTGTTTTTTTTTTTATTTATTTTTGTTGGTTGTTGTTTTTTTTTTTTTTTTTTGTGGGCGAAGTTGTAGCGAAACGAACTTGGTAACAGCTAAAAATAAAATATGAATATCTTGAATGGGTTGTAAGTGAGATTTACAATTCCAGGTGTGGGCAGACGGTACACTTCATCGGTTTGAGCATATACGGTGCTGTTGGAAGTGTACGACAGCGACATTGACCTAGGTAACAAAATCTTGAGTGAGAGATCCTAGATGGATTTTATTTTGATAGAGGAAAAAAGAAAACCATGGATCGATTAAGAAATGTATTTTACTAACACATGTTGGTAACAATCAAAATAAAATCCATCTAGGATCTGTCACTCAAGATTTTGTTACCTAGGTCAATGTCGCTGTCGTACACTTCCAACGGCACCGCATATGCTCAAACCGATGAAGTGTACCGTCTGCCCACACCTGGAATTGTAAATCTCACTTACAACCCATTCAAGGCTAACAAACGCTGCAGCAGCCTACAAAGGGAGCTATTGCTGGAGTCGAATAAAAATCTGCATAGAAAGTCAAAAGCCTACACAGTCTATTACTCACAGAGAACTGAGGGTAAAGGGAAATGTAAAAAAAGGTCATTTGATCATGCAACCAAATCAATCGATGATTTATGTTGGGTTGGTGTCGAAATTCTGTTTCACAACATCTCACTGATACATTTGGCTGCATAGGAGCCTCTGACTTCTTCAATTTTCTTCTGGGGCACAGGGCAGGTGGGACTATTTTTTTGTTTTCATTCCAAACTTTGTTTCAAAAGAATCTTAAAGCAAACATCTACATATTACAATGAAAAAAATAGAAATAAAGATACATATTTAATAAAAAGAAAGAGCTTGAAAGTAAAAGTGAAACAGTTAAATAATAAAACTTAGGGATGGCCTACAGTCCGCTTGGGCAAATTGTTAGATACTCTATTCTTATTCCCATCTCTCAGAAGTGAGCGTGACAAAAGTCTAAGTATGGCTGAATTGTTAAGAATGCTCTACATATTTTGTAATATAACATTTAAAGGATTTAATCGAAAAAAACGCTTCTTAGCTCAAACTTTGGTTTTTCAATAAAATTCTTTTATTTAATTGTGGGCGGATTTTAGAAATTTTACTGTATATAGCTGTCAGTTTCCAGAGCAGTGGAAGTGCTCCAAAAACATTCCTATTCCGAAAAAATCAAACCCCACTGAGTTTAGATCCATAAGTGTACTTCCCTTTTTTTCAAAAGCTTTTGAAAAGATTTTGTCGCAGCAAATCCAAGAAGATTTGGATAGGCGGAATAAGTTCTCTAAGTTCCAATCCGGTTTTCGAAGGAAGCACCGCTGTGAATCAGCCGTAATTAAGGTCAAAACCGATTTAAGGACAGCATTGGACTTAAATGAAATAAGTGTAATGGTGACGACTCTAGATTTTTCTAAAGCGTTTGATTCAATTAATCATTCAATACTAATAAATAAGCTTAAGAATAACTTTCAGTTCTCTCGTTCTGCCATTAAACTGATTCTCAACTATCTATGCGATCGCTTACTGACAGTTCAAACCGATCGGGGAAGCTCCAGTCCATATACGGTTAACGTAGGTGTTCCTCAAGGGTCAGTGCTAGGACCACTTCTTTTTTCTGTCTTTATAAATGACCTTCCTGATATTCTCGAAAACTGCCATGTTCACCTTTATGCAGATTACGTCATTATATACATGTCCAGAAAACTAGGGCTGATGGAAGATTGCGTGGCTAGAGTAAATGAAGATTTGTCGCATATTCAGATGTGGTCTCATCTAAATACTCTAAAACTAAATCCTGCTAGATCGTTGGGTATGGTCCTGAAGTCAAATCTCATTAATTGATGTACCTCCTCTTGTTGTGAACGATGTCACTATTCCCTACGTGAAGCAGGTCAAATACCTTGGATTTAGAATTAACAGAAAACTAAGTTGTTGTGATGCCACATCTGATACGATCAGAAAAGTCTACGGTGGGCTACGAAGCTTGAAAACATCCGCGCATATGCTCCTTCCGAAGATGAAAATGCATCTGATAAAAAGCTTGGTGCTCTCATTTTGGTTCTACAATTGTACAGTGTACCCCAGTTTGGATTATGAATGCAGGCGTAAGATGAACGTTGCCTTTAACGATTGCATTCGGTATATTTATGATATTCCAAGATATGTTAGTGTTGCGCAACAGAAAAGGCCTCAGTTAGGAATGAGTTTTGATGAGTATTATGATTTTAGAACCATCCTTAAGCTACATGTATGTGCATAAGCGGAGCACTCCGAACCACCCCCTCCACAGTACTAGATATTCTGCTACATCTGTTACCCCTCGACATTTTTAGCAGGAAAACAGCGGCCTGTTCTGGTGTCCGCCTTAAAGCTCCATCATTTTGGACTCATTTGAGTCTCTACCAGGAAACATAGACTACACCATACCCCAATTACAGTTCGGAAAGAACTTTCGAGTCACTATTCCTTTTAGAATCTAGATCATTCTGGGATGACGCTGAATTTGCGGAAGATAAATAGATCCACTTCTACACCGATGGATCACAAACTAGTGACGGGATTGGTGGAGGCGTTTTCTCCGAAAGGCTAAATCTTAGTCTCTCTTTCCGTCTTCATAATCATTGTAGCGTATTCCAGGAGGAAATTATGGCGATAAAAGAAGCCCTGACGTGGCTGAAGGGAAATGTGATATCCACAAAGGACATCCGAATCATCTCGGACAGTCAAGCCGCGATCAAATCCGTGGATTCAGTCTCTTCCATCTTCCATCGCAGTCCTTAACTGCCGTTCATCTCTTACGGGGATGACGGAGCAGTTTAACATTCACCTCTGTTGGGTGACGGGCATAGAGATATTCCAGGAAACTGCAGGACAGATGAACTCGCCAAAAAGGGAACCAACCTACTTTCTCTGGGTATACCAATGAATCGCTACTTGTAAACTTTTATTCAAGCTATCCGCAATCGAGAGAACAAACCATAGGTGGACACGTAGTAATACGTGTCTAGCGACTAAGCACATCTGGCCAAAGCTGGACTTGCGACGCTCTAATTTCACTAAACCGACTGCATATTAGCTCCACTATAGGGCACTGTCTAATAGGCAGGCACACATCGAGGCTTGGCGTTTATTCAAACGACTTCTGCAGAAGTTGCATGAACGAGAAGGAGGAGGAGACTACACCTCACCTTCTCTGCACATGTCCTGCTCTCTCCCATAAAAGAAATCTTCATCTGGGAAATTTCTTGCTTAATGATCTTAATGACTTGGCTAACGCTGACGTTAGAAGTCTATCGCGCTTCATAAGAAGCTCCAAAAAATGGTTTAACGAGTAGTGAAAGAAACCACTAGATCCGTGTGGTAACACAATGGACCTAACATTGGTCTAAGTGTGTTGGCCTTAGGCTGACAGCCACCATAACCTAACCTAACCTCACCTTCCTAACTCCACGAATGACACCTTACTGGAGATGTGACGAAGCATTACCCTAAGAAACCGTTGGGTTCAAAACACCTAACCGGGAAGAATAAGTGTTAGCTCTACAAAACACTGATACACTGCCAGTTTTACTTTAGGGCACCGAGTGCTGGACAATAACAATAGCCAGTTGCATTCCTCCCCTTGAACATTTCAACCGCAATACCCGCCATGCAGGGAATGCTCATCAGTTCACCCTCAAGCCTGTGTTCGGACGTACAGTGAAGTTCAAAGAATCTTTCCTCAGCCGTACAACACGAATGTGGAATGCTCTTCCCCGCTCCATTTTTCCTACACATTATAACCTACAGACATTCAAAACCAACGTGCATCGGCATCTCTCCTTTTCCTCTCACCCTAATTTCCTTAACGCCCGCGCTGTGTAGCTAATACATTATAAGGGTCCCAACAAATCCCTTTAGTGCGCGCTAATTATAAAAAAAAAAAAAAAAAAAAAATAAGCAGGAAAGGAGAGCTAATATTGGGATCCTTCGAAAGAAAAATACTCCGTCGGATATTTGGTTCTGTGTGCGAGGAGGGCGAATGGAGGAGAAGATACAACCGCGAACTCTATGAGATAAACCAAGATTTAGATGTTCTCCAAGAAGCTAAAACATGTCGACTACATTGGCACGGTCACATCGAGCGAAAGGAAAAAGAAAAAAAAACAATGCTCTAGCCAAGAGTATCTAAGACTTCCAGCCTCCAAGCTCAAGAAGGCAAGGAACACCGAACCTCCGTTTGAAATACCAAGCCATCGCGGATGACAGAGCGGTAAGTCTGGACAACTTACCGCTTACTGCAGTGTTTCAGGCAAGGACTCTCCACGGGCCGGGAGTACTACTTTACTTTAAAGTAGTTAATGCAAAAAATATTCAAAAACGATTGTTCCTTATCGAAGTTCTGCGTGGGCGCACAACGAAAGCACATGCACAAACACAAACAAAGAGAGAGAATATAGTTTACAGTTGCCTCTTTTGGAAGCCAGCTTGACGGAAGAAGAACTTTGTAGATGCTGTGGCGACGAGGAAGCTCTTGAGAATACAACTCACTTCCTATGTCACTGCCCGGGTCTCCAACACATCAGGTACCGTTTCCTGGGGAGACATTTCTTCAATGACATAGACGGGCTCTCCAGCACACCGATAGATAGGATAATGAAATTCGCCGAATCCACAGGATGATTTGTATCGAACAATACGATGAGTAATTAATCTCAGCTTTTGTAGACAGGGTTAAAAAAATTGAGTAAGGGACCACCTTCCTCGGCCGATGGGCATCACAATGGGTCAGTATTGACCTGAGTGTGGCACTAAGCCAGCCCGCCTACCTAACCTAACCTAACCTTATCGCATAATATTGCGTTATTGACGATGTTAAATGCCTTTAAAAAGTCAATAATCCCCAAAAACGTTACTTGACTATTATCTAAGCTGCCTTATATCGTCAACCACAGTTAAGAGTGCTGTGGTGCAGCTATTCTTTCCACGGAAACCAGATTTATGAGAATTTGCATTGAGATACCTATTTATTTACCTTTGCATAATTCGTTCGCATACTTCAGAGAGAAAAGAAAGTATAACAATTGGAAGAACGTCTTTATCCGTCCGACTCTATGAAACTGGTAAGATTTCAGATGTGTCTCTATAGTTCGAGCCTATCAAAGAAATTTTGTGTTTGAGGATCTTGTGTTTGGGGATTTTGGTTTGTGGTTTTTGAATGTGGATCTAAGTTTGCGGACTTTAGATTTTTTTCTAGATTTTGCTCATTTTTTTCTAGATATCGTGATAAACCCAATAAATGGTCAATCAATGGCAGACAGAAAAGCCATTCTTAAAGTGTACTTATTGTAAAACTTTGTCAACCTATTTTGGAGAAGAAATAAAGTACTACGATCTATCTATCTATCTACACAAACACTCTGTCAATTTTCCTTACGTAGAATAAAGAGAAAATGAATATGTGTATCGGCAGATGACGACGATGAGTAAAATTGACAGATTTTTGTAAAATAGATTTCGATTTTTAAGAGTTTATTTGAGGACATTGTAATGAGCTATCAAATAAACACTAACAACTAATTTAAACTATTTTTCAACAATTTTAACCAAAAATGCTTATACAAGGTGGCGCAAAAGTTGTCATCTGTTTACTTCACAATTGTCAAAGTAAAATTGACATTTGCCGCTATTTGCAAAAATTATAGCATCTTCCGATGGGTTTTCAGCCCTTGGGTGTGCCTTAGGCAATTCTGTGTGCCAATGTTCTAAATTATCCACGACGTTTGACATCTATCCTATGTAGTTTTCAGTCGGATTGGTGAACGCCACTGGGTGATGACTTTTGCGCCACCTTGTAGGAGCAATTCGTTTATTTGGGGAGAGTATGATAACAAGAGCGCCAAAAATTAATAACGGTTTTTTATAGAAAATATAGTCAAAAACAAGCATTTTTTACTATGGGAGGGGGGGGGGGTCTATCTCCCCCCTTTAGGAGGTAGGGGCAATTTTAGAAAAAAGGACTTTAATTAAAAAAAAAAATATCTAAAAAACAACGGCAACACTTACAATAAAATACTATAGATACCGGTTTTGAAAGCCAGAAATCTGTTCTTTAATCCTAAATTTAAATTAAGTTAGTAGAGAGTCAATAGTTTTTGAAAACTTTGCATGCACACTCAAAATTTTGATAAAAATTTTTTTTTAAAAAAAGTTTAGACCAATGTTTTCCAAAATTGTGAAGTGCAGTGCTAAATTGGCTTTTGTGGTCAATGTTACTATCAATTCTTAATCGAAAACAAAAAACCAAAAGGTTTTATGTCTTCTAGTTTTTGAGAAAATTGAAAATTACTAAAACTACATTTTTATGAGAATATTGTGTTGCCGTTGTTCTTTAATAATTTTTTTTTTTCAATTTAAGCATTTTTTTTTTTTTTATAAAATTGACCCTACTTCCCAAACGGGGCGGGATTGGTCCTTAGAACCTCGAACCTTCCTAAAAACGAGAAAAAAAATCGAAATTCTAAAATCTTCATTGAAACCGTAAAGAATCTCTGTTTGGCAAGGTTATTTTACCAAGATGTTCTTAAAACCCGAAAAATAGAATAATTTTTTACAAAATGTCCTTCGAAACGCGGCAGTATTTTATCATTTTTTTTTTCATCTCACTCCTGTTATTTTATTGGTTTACATTTCCGAAACTTAGATTATGCAAATATTAATTTACCATATCCTATTTGGAGTTACAAGGGCCTCTTGGTAAAAAAAGGTAACGTCATAAAAAAAGTCTTTTTAAATGCAATATAAAGTGGAATCTCGCATTACGGACAGCTCTCTTAGGCGGACAATTTCAAGCTAACACTCCCTCGACGTGATCAAAAAAGTGTCAGCAAGTCATTTGTACTGAACAAAGTTTGCTGTTTATCTTTTTAACTACAAATTGAGCTGTGAACTTATTCTGAAACAGCCCATTCACATCTCGCTATTGGACAAAGTTGGTCGTTAGCTACCTAACTTTTTACCTATCTAATTTTCATCATAATTTTCTTTTCTTTCTTATAATTAACCTGCACTTAAGGGAATTTTATTGCCCTATAGTATAGTTACATTGAAATGGGGGGATAAATATGACAGATGAGAAACCCATGCACGTTGGTTTTAAATGTTTGTAAATTATGATGGGTAGGAAAAACAGAGCGGGGAAGAGCATTCCACATTCGTGTTTTACGGCTAAGGCTAAGATTCTTTGTATTGCACTGTACGTCCGACCGAAAATAGGCTTAAGGGTGAACTGATGCGCATTGCTGTCATGGTGGTTGAAATGTCATAACCAAATAACTAATCGTTAAAAATGCAATTGATTTAGTTGTAAGGTGAGATAATGGCGCGTTCAATTCGCAAGACATATACTAGTCCCTACTAGTTTACCCGTCCTCATTGATCTAACACCTCCCGTGAGTTTGGCAAGTGATAGAGGCTTAACTTGCTGCTGCCTTGCAAATTGAACGCTTCCAATGGCTTGCAAAAGTAATGATGCATTGACAACTAAAAGTTGAATAAGAAAAAAATTAGAACAAAGCGGAGGTTAGTTCAAAAGTTTTTCCAAATTATTGAATGACCGAAAGTATCTATTGAACAGTATTCAAGAAATACATGCCAGACCAGGGACTTAAACAGGTGGTGCATAGTATACCTCAAAGCGTCGCCAAGGCGGTTTACACTTTAGGATGAGCATGAGATAAAAATGGGCATTACAGATGTAAAGAATTTGTGAAATTTGAATAATAAACACCATAAAGGGTGGGTGGCCATCTACGGTGTTAACATATCTACAATTAACGCTTTGTTAACGGCAAATAAACAGTTAATAAATTAACAAGACAGTAATTCAATTACTTTGTTTTTTATGAAGATAGTTTCTCAAAAGACGCATTAACATGCAAACTGTAGATAAATCCCCGGATATTTGTCACGCCTGTCATTTACTATGACGACAACGCCATCATTTCTGCTCAATTCGATTTATGCAATCAATTTGTCCGAATTCCATCATAAAATCTGAATCACGACGAGATGACTCACTTCACTAAGTCATCACACACACTGTATATCTTTGCCTGGCACTTTGAACAAAAATCTGCTCCCTCAAAGGCACAAACATTTGCGCGACAATGTAAACAAAACAAAAATAACTATCCAACAAGAATAATAAAAAATAAAACTGCAAGTATTATCCGGGCAGGAAACTCGAAATGGATTTTAAAAATATAAAAATATCGCGCAGTAATTTATTGCTTTGCTTGGTCCCCTATCTTCCTTTAATCTTGTCGTTTTCGTACAGCACAAACGAATAAAACATAATGTCATATGCCTACACGCCGCGCCGCGCCACCACGCCGAGCCGCAGAGTGATAGCAGATAAATTTCTTTGATCATAAAATAGAACTTACCTGTTGGGCAACAGGATCCAAAATACTTTCGATGGTTTTTGTATGGAAGACAGGCATGGTGTTGTTGTTGTCGTCTGTTTAACTTAATAAATTTTGTAATCAAATAACGGCGCGTACGAAAATATAAATAAATTCATACAAAATGTATCCGCGCGTAAATTAAATAAATAAAAAAAAAATAATAATAAATAAAAACAACAAGTGATTCTGCAAAATGAAAAAAACAATTTCACTTTTCAAATTTCGCCCACCCTTTCAAAATTCACGTTTTCAAACACAGATTGAACAGGAGGAACAAAGGGTAAAGCGGATGCAAGGGCTCTGAATATGTAACGGAACTGACGGGTGTGTGTGGCACGGAAAATTATAAACTATCTATTTGTTGATTGATGGAGCTAAAAATACTATCGAGACGACTTCGTCATGTTTAGGAGCACAGAACAGAACTAATAAGTTTTAGTCTAGTTTCCGCCCAAGCGTTTTTAGCAAAAAGAAACTTTTTTTTTTCTTACTTGATGCCCACTCAATTTGGTCGTCGGTTTGTGTTAAAAAATTAACCATTTCGATATGGCATTTTCCGTATACGGGTTAAGTTCTATTGATTCCAATCAGACAGCTGCCAAGACCAGCATTTGGTGAACTAAATTCTGATTTATCGTAGAAGGGCTCGGCTTATGTCTGTATAGCGAAATAAATTGAAACTGAATCAGGAGGGAAAGAACGCACCCTAACGAGGGTATTAGTCGTACCGCGCAAAGGATATAATAAATCCTTTCGATAACCATCATTTTTGTGTTGGAAATCCCTCGCATGGTTGCGTCATATTTATTGGTTCATGAATGCTTTTCCGGTGGAGCTAGGTGTCACGAAGTCAATGTGATTTTGGTTCTTCTTCAAGCAACTGCTGAGCAATATATCTGGATATTGTCGGGGATACAGTTAAACAGAAAATGTCTGGCATTGGGAACTATACATACCCGACACCTGGTGCGAGATAAAAGTGGTATTTATACCATCGCATACAAGTTCCAAAGATATCTCAGGTCAATAGCCTTACGTCTTTTATGCTCAAAACTCTCTAGAGAACCTTAGACCTCTTAACGCATACGCAAAGCCAGGCGGATATACGCAGCTATATATGGCTACAATCACTGGCACGCAAAAACGTAACCAAGCAAGTAAAAAATACTGGAACGTGAGAGAAAAGAATCCAAAAGGACTAACACGAATCCAGATGACACTTAAGTCAGAAACCCGGCTGTGATGAAAGAAAGAAGCGGTTAGTGTTACTGAGTACGGGAACAGTATCGTTTTTGAAAGATTACCACCTCCCAGCAAAAAATATACCCCCTATAAAAAGGGCAAATCAGTTGAGACAGCCCTTCACTCCATAATATACCCCATCGAAAAATGTCTCTGTATAGAGCCTTCAACAACGTTGAAACAAGTTGGATTATTCATGCCGGGGAGAGTACGATAATTCAGGCGACAAAGTTTAACGACAGATTTGTGTAGAACAGTTATTCACAAGCATTTTTTACAATGGGAGGACGATTTTCTAAAAAAAAAAAAACCTTTAAATTTAAAAAAAAAAAATATTTAAAAATAACGGTAATACTTACAATTAAGTATTGCACATTTTTTTAAAGATAAAAGTCGGTTCTATCATCTTGTTTTTGAATCAAGTGATTTTCATTAATAGTTTTTGAAAAAATATAATTTAAAACTCAAAATTTTGGGAAAAAAAATTTAAAAAAAAAACAAGTTAATAATACTCGTATTTTTATTCCAAATTGTGAGACTACACACTAAAATTTTTCCTGTTATTAGTTTTTAATCGAATACTAAAAACTAGATGGTTTTAGGTCTACTAGTTTTCGAGAAAAAAACCTAGGTTGATGGACTTTTTTTCCTTGACGTCAATGAATAAATAATGATGTCCTTCTAATAAGTAGAGAACAGTAAGTTATTTGGCGTTACCTAGAATGCAAGCATTACGGTACAGCGTATAAACAGTGAGGCAACAACAACCCCCTGCTTGGGCTAACTATGGGATTTGGGGTAGGTAAAAGGTTGAGTGTATGCAAAGTTTCTTTTGCATTTATGGAATCTGGATTTAAAGAAACTTTGAGTTTGAAATTAGTTTTTGTAAAAACTATTCATGGAAATCACCTGATTTAAAATAAAAAACATAGGGGCGGGCTACAGTCCGCTTGGGCGAACTGTTGGATACCCTATTCTTATTCCTATATCTCATAAGTGGGCGTGACAAAAATTTAAAGGATTTTATCGAAAAAACTAAGCTTTTGTAAATAAAAACGCTCCCTAGCTCAAACTTTGGTTTTTCAATAAAATTGTTTTATTTAATTGTGGGCGTGTCAGTAGGCGGATTTAAAAAAAAATTTAAGTATGAGCATAAAGGGCACCTAGAGAGTATATACTATAAATTTCAGCTCCCTAGCTCAAACTTTGGACTTTCAAAAATAAAAAAAAATAATTGTGGGCGTGTCAGTAGGCGGATTTTGAAAATATTTACACATGAGCATAAAGGGCCCCTAGAGAGTACATATTAAAAATTTCAGCTCCCTAGCTCAAATTTTGGTTTTTCAAAAAAAATATTTTATTTAATTGTGGGCGTGTCAGTGGGCGGATTTTGAAAATTTTATGTCCCAAGCAGTTTTATGGGCCAAAGATCATATATAAAAAATTTCAGCTTTCTAGCTCAAAATTCAATTTTTCCCAAAATTTGTTTTATTTAATTGTGGGCGTGTCAGTGGGCGGATTTTGAAAATTCTTAAATTTGATTATTTCGGGACCCTAGAGAGTATATGGTTAAAATTTCAGCTCTCTAGGTCCAGTTTAAAGGCCTAATTTTTGCCGACGGACGGACGGACGGACGGACGGACGGACGGACGGACATGGCTAGATCGACATTACTATCGATGCTGATCATAAATATAGTAACTTTTAGGGGTCTACGGGCAATATTAAGGTATGTTACAAACTATGCGTCAAAATTAATATACCCCTAGAATAGGGTATAACAAGATGATAGAACCGACTTTTATCTTTAAAAAAATGTGCAATACTTAATTGTAAGTATTGCCGTTATTTTTAAATATTTTTTCCCCCATTTGAAGTGTTTTTGAAGTAAAACTTCTTTACGCACGCTTGACTTGGGGAGTAAGCTGGTGAATGCGACACGGAAGTGTAGACCAATGTAGACTTCCGGCGTAACGGAAGTGTAGACAAACGTACACTCTTTTGTTACAACCCATACAATTTGGTCGGCGGAAATATTTACACATGAGCATAAAGGGCCCCAGGAGATTAATTGAAAGTTATTACACCTTATTGACCGCAAAAATCGTAATAAAAAGAAGTAAAAACTAAAAACAAAACCGAAAAACTTTTATGTTTGAAATTTTAATTCTTTTTTATTAGCACGTATGCATTTCGGTTCTCAGCTGCGGAACCATCATCAGCGAGCGACAATTAAACAATTACAAAAGAGGCCCCAGGAGAGACTATATTATGAATTTCATCACTCAAGCTCAAAGTTTGGTTATTTGCCGTCCGACCTAAAAATCTGACGATGACGGTGACGCTCTATATTTCCAACTAATGAACTGCGATTAATGGACAGAATGACTTTACTCACTTCCGGTAAATTCCATCTGTCGGCAACTGTTTTAGATATAGCTTTCTCCTTTGGATCGGTTTGGATAGATGATGAGCTTAGTATTGCCCTCTATTTTTTTTATACCCTATTCTAAGGGTATATATTAATTTTGACGCATAGTTTTTTAACATACCTTAATATTGCCCGTAGACCCCTAAAAGTTACTATATTTATGATCAGCATAGATAGTAATGTCGATCTAGCCATGTCCGTCCGTCCGTCCGTCGGCAAAAATTAGGCCTTTAAACTGAACCTAGAGAGCTGAAATTTTAACCATATGAGTATAGGGTCCCGAAATAATCAAGTTTACGAATATTTGAAATCCGCCCACAGACACGCCCATAAACTCAAAAAAAAAACAAAATTTTGGAAAAAATTGAATTTTGAGGTAGAAAGCTGAAATTTTTTATATATGATCTATGACACCTAAAACTGCTCGGGATAAAAAATTTTCAAAATCCGCCCACTGACACGCCCACAAATAAATAAAACAATTTTTTTGAAAATCCAAAGTTTGAGCTAGGGAGCTGAAATTTATAATATATACTCTCTATGGGCCCTTTATGCTCATGTGTAAATATTTTCAAAATCCGCCCACTGGCACGCCCACAATTATTATTATTTTTTTTTTTTTTTTGAAAATTCAAAGTGAGCTAGGGAGCTGAAATTTATAATATACTCGTATACTATTTAGGGGCCCTTTATGCTCATGTGTTAATTTTTTTTAAATCCGCCTACTGACACGCCCACAATTAAATAAAACAATTTTATTGAAACACCCAAGTTTGAGCTAGGGAGTGGATAAAATCCTTTAAATGTTATATAACAAAATATGTAGAGCGTTCTTAACAATTCAACCATACTTAGACTTTTGTCACGCCCACTTATGAGGGATAGGAATAAGAATAGGGTATCCAACAGTTCGCCCAAGCGGACTGTAGCCCGTCCCTATGTTTCTTTCATCTTTTCTTTTTTATTTATATACTACATACATTATATATTCTTCAAAACCCCTACATAGTTTTCTACGTCAATTCAATTTTGTTTTTGTTTTTTTTCTCTCATTTTTCTTATTTCTTAAATCATATGAATTGTTATATTTATAAGCAAAATCCTTGAATATTGAACTTTGTAAATCCATAAACTATCACTAGATTATAAGATTTATCTTACTGTGTGTTAGATATGTAAGAAAACTTAGTATTGACAAATGTAAACAGCAAAAGTATTGTTCTTTGAATTATCGAAGCACGAGGTAGTTTTTCTTCCAACATTCGAGTATTCCGGCAATCGAATACCAGGTGGATATTCATTAATGGCGACGAGGATAATTAAGATTAAGGAAAATCTTTACGATGCCTGAATCTGCGCAAGAAATTTTGCAAGCATTAACAACCGCTCTATAGAGCCTACGTACATCGCCCAGTTCACCTAACCTACATTTCGAGCAGTTCAACGAGAACGAAGAAGCATTCCCCAACTACATCAAAAGATTGGAGAATTACTTGGCACTGAAGGAAATTACGGATGATACAAAAAAAAGGCAAGTTTGGATAAATTGTGTTGGAGGTAAATACTACCAGCTTCTCTCGAATTTGACAGCACCAGAAGAACCTGAGATGAAATCCTACGAGGAACTAATTAAAACACTAAAAGGTCACCTTAGTCCCAAACCAAACGAGATTACGGAGCAGCACAAGTTCCTACTTAGGCTGCAACATGAAGGGGAGACCATCGCCAATTATTTGGCGGATTTGAAGAAATTGAGCGTGTACTGTAATTTTTCATGTGAGTCATGCAAGAAATCGACGTTGAACACACACCTCCGGTCTCAATTTATTCGAGGTATTAGAGACTCAGATATCAAGGAGCAACTACTGCAAGAGACAAGTACTCGTATTACTTTGGAGAAAACAATTGAAAGTGCTTTAGCGATGGAGGCATCGAAATTGGAAAGCCGTTGCACAACATTCATCAACTACATTTGAAAGCCGGCGCATACAGGAAGGCAGCTTCAAACTACTCGTACAAATTCTTACAAATCAAATTTTTCCAAAAATACAAAAACAACAAAATTTAATTGTTACTGTTAAGATAATACATTTTTATTCTGTTTTAAATACTTTTATATCACCCTGTACGATAAATTACTTTTCATGCTTTTCTCTGAAAACATGGAAAAAATATACAACATTAAAACTATCCTAAACATAGTGGTTAAAATTGAACCGATGCGCCAAAGGACTCGTCAGATTCCTCAGTGTAAGCGTTGCCAAGGCTACAATCACACGCACACGTATTGCCAAAAAGAGCCGCGTTGCGTAAAATGTGCCGGTAAACATTTATCGAAGGAATGCGCTCTAAGTAGACAAGATCTACCAACATGCATAAATTGCAATGGAAAACATCCGGCAAATTATGGCGGATGCGAAGTGGCTAAGGAACTTCAAAATAGGCGCGACAAAATAAAGAAAACTACGCTACCAATCGCAAATAAAACCAATAACAAACCAGAAAGGGGCAACAATAAAACCAATGAAGGACGAAAAAAGGCTAAAGAAATGGTCAAAACACAACACCCAAGAGAAGGAAAATTGTTTAGAAAAAAGTCACCGAAAGCTGTTCCACAAACATACGCTGAAGCTGCGTTGCAAGGACGCGAACAAACAAATAAAACATCTGATCCAGTCTCCCAAGTTTTCTCTGCAATTCTTGCCAGGCTAGAAGAACAGAGCCAAATTAATAAACGTATGTTTGAAAAACTCGACAAGCTCGAAAATCAATTTCGAAGTACACGTGCAATAATATAAATATGACGGATTTAGTTAAATTAGTGACATGGAATGCGAACGGCCTTCTGCATAAGATGGACGAGCTCGAGATATTCATTCATAAATATGAAATTGATATTTGTTTGATTTCGGAAACTCATCTGACGAAAGAAACCAGCACAAACATTCGAGGATACATTGCCTATCACGCATATCACCCTTCGGAAAGGGCGAGAGGCGGGGCATCCTTGTTGATCAAAAATACCATTGAACACTCAGTCAGTGGAACAATCGAGCTTGACAAACTGCAATTATGCACGGTGAGCGTAAAAATTAAACACATAAAATATGATTTTGCAGCTATCTATTGCCCCCCACGTGCAACGATGGAAAGAAGCGATTTTATAAGTATCTTTGACTCACTTGGACGAAATTTCGTCATCGGAGGTGACTTTAACGCAAAACATACCCTCTGGGGATCGAGATGCATTTCAGTAAAAGGTAGAGTTCTTTACGAAGCCGGTATGGAATTGGGGGTAGACTTTCATTCCTCAGGTAAACCGACATACTGGCCCTCGGATACGGCAAAAACACCAGACCTCATGGATTTCTTCATCACGAAAGGTTTGTCGGGAAACTCTATTGTAGTTGAGGAATGCTTCGATCTTTCTTCTGATCATTCACCGGTCATTTTGACAATTAACGGCTGTCTACGAAAAAAATAAGGTCCGCCCAGACTAACTAACATGAAAACAAACTGGGAATCCTTTAAAAAATACTGTGAAAGTAAAATCGATCTCAAAGTGTCTCTTCGAACACCCCACGAACTTGAAGACGAAGTCGATCAATTTATTAACGTCATACAATGCTCAGCCTGGAAAAATACTCCCCATAAACGGAAAATAACCACAAATTGCGAAATAAACCTATCCCTTGGAAATCACGCAATTGTTAAAGGAGAAAAGGGGAGCGCGCAAAAGATGGCAACAATCTCGCGCTCCACAGGATAAAACCACTCTTAACTACCTTTGTAGTAAACTTAAGAGAGAAATTCGAGACTTTAAAAATCGTCAAATTTCTACATATCTTGGAAGCCTAACTGCGGATAAAAGTACAAATTACTCGCTCTGGAAAGCCATGAAAGGCATTAAAAAACCAAAAACGCAAGCGCCACCCATCAGGAAAATCAATGGAGAATGGGCGAAGAGTGACAAGGAAAAAGCCGAAATATTTGCAGAACATTTGGAAGAAACATTTAAACCATTTGATGGTCAAGCGTTGCTCGAATTTCCTGTCCTAACCGTGGCACCTGACAATTATAGAATAAAAAGTGTATCGCTAGCCGAACTACGCTTCGAAATAGAGAAACTAAAATTAAACAAAGCTCCTGGATATGACTTAATCACAGGACAGGTCCTTAAAGAGTTACCTAGGAAAGCTTTAATAAAGTTTGCATATCTTATAAATGCATCGTTCAGGTTATTGTACGTTCCACGACAATGGAAGGTAGCTGAAGTTATAATGGTTCCAAAGCCCGGTAAACCACTGAATGACAAAAAAATCATATAGGCCAATATCTCTCTTACCGATAATGTCGAAGGTATTCGAAAAACTTTTGTTAAGGCGCCTACATCCGATTATCGAAGAACGTCGATTAATACCTGACCACCAATTCGGATTCAGGATTAAGCACTCTACAATCGACCAGGTTTACAGAATAACCAATGTAATTGAAAAAGCCCTAGAGGAGAAATATATTCTAGTGTTTTTCTCGACGTCTCTCAGGCCTTTGATAAAGTATGGCATACAGGGTTGAAACATAAGCTAAGACAAGCTTTTCCGAAACAGTTATCTGATATCCTTAGTTGTTACTTATCAGACAGACTCTTTCGTGTAAAACACGGAAATGATTACTCTGAATTTAAAGAAATCGCGGCAGGAGTTCCCCAAGGAAGCGTTCTTGGACCGATCCTATTTCTAATATACACTAGTGATATTCCTCAAGAAGAAGGCACAACAGTAGCCACATTTGCAGACGATACAGCTATATTAGCGGTCATTAATACCGTTGAATCAGCAACTAATAAACTCCAACGTTCTATTGACAAAATTTGTGATTGGACAAAGACTTGGCGTATTGCTCTCAACGAGGCCAAATCAACGCACGTGAATTTTACTTATAAAAAGGTAGACAACTTACCCATTTTCATTGATTCGGTACGAATTCCGTACGCAAACGAGGCAAAATATTTGGGTATGACACTCGATGCGAAATTAAAATGGAAACCGCACGTCAAGAAGAAACGCGAAGAGCTCGCCATTCGATGTAAACAAATGCACTGGCTGCTTGGTAGATTTTCCCAACTCAGCATGCAGAACAAGCTGCTTTTATACAAGCAAGTACTAAAACCGGTTTGGACATACGGTAAAACCTATAATCACGAAATATTTCCTGCATATGGAAAATCGGAAGTAACAGTTCAGTACAAGAACCAGGAGGAAACTTGCAATTTACATCTAGTGAAGGGGCCATTGGACACGATAATGGGACGCGAATGGGTTCATCGATTTAACCTTTTAGAGGTGAATTCAATTGAATTGTATACTGAGGGATATAGGCAGCTTAAAGCAGCGAATATTCGAGAAGTATGCGAACGTTTTTAGAGAGGAAATCGGGAGCATACCGAATATTAAAGGGCCACTAAAACTACGAGACGGGGCCACGCCAACCTACATAAAGCCCAGGCCTGTACCATATGCAATTCGACCTTTAGTTACGAATGAGTTAGATAGATTGGAGAAGTGTGGAATTATTGAGAAGATCGCTCATTCAGATTGGGAAACTCCCGTAGTACCCGTCATTAAAGCCGACGAATCTATTCGGTTATGTGCTGACTATAAAGCTACACTAAACAAATATCTTGTGAACGATGGGTACCCAAATCATAAAATAGAGGATTTATTCCAAAAATGAAAGGGGGGGGGGGGATACTACTGTACGTTTGATATTTATAAGGCGTATTTGCACCTAAACATGACAGAGGATAGTTCGCGGTAACAGACCATAAGTACGATTAAGGGCCTCTACAGGGTAAACAAATTAATGTTCGGTTTAAAAACTGCACCCAACATCTGGCAGAGGTTTATGGATGAGAATATCACCAATGACCTGGAAGGTACGGCTTGTTTCATTGATGATATTATTGTGGTGGGTAATTCAATATCGGAACTTTTTCAAAGAAGCATGCGATTACTCGATAAGCTACGGAAGTTTGATTTGCATCTGAATAAGTCAAAGTGCAGATTCTGCGAGAGTAGTGTTGCATACCTTGGCCATTAGATTGACAAAGAAGGTTTACATAAGACTACTGAGAAGGTAGAAGCAATTTCCAAATTACAACCTCCGTTAGATCTAAACAAATTACGTCACTTCTTGGGAATGGTAAATTATTACCATAAGTTCATTCCGGACCTATCCACTAAACTGCATCCGCTTTACCATCTTCTGCGGAAAGATCAAAAATTTGCTTGGACCAAGGAGTGTCAAAGTATAAAAAAGGAGATGATGAGCGATAACGTCTTAATACCATTCAATGGGGATCTTCCACTGGTTTTAGCTACGGATGCATCCCCTGTTGGATTATCCGCCATTTTATCGCATAAAACGAGCGATGGGGAACGTCCAATTGCTTACGCGTCAAGGAGCCTGACAAAAGCAGAGACAAATTACAGTCAGTTAGATAAAGAGGCAACGGCAATTTACTGGGCATTGCATACATTTTTTAACTACTGCTATGGGCGAGAGTTTAAGCTGATCACAGATAATAGGCCGTTGACTGCAATATTTCATCCCAACAAACATTTACCTTTACTTACAGCCCAACGTTTGTTACATTGATTATGCACAGTTTCTGAGTGGATTTAACTATAACATCCAATACAAAGATTCAAAGGATAATATTAATGCTGATTTTCTTTCTAGAAATCCACTTACTTCTGAAGATCCTAGGAATTGCGGGGAAACGTGCGAAATTTGTCAGCTTTGGGATGAATATCTACCGGTCACAAATTCAGAGATAGCTAAAGAAACCCGACGTGACAAGGAGCTATCGACACTTTGGTACCTTGAAGAGTACGCCCTATAAGCAAATGGAAAGTGAACTCATGATAAATGACGGATGTATTTATAGGGGGCTACGAATTTTAATTCCGTATATTTTACGCATCCGAGTTCTGAAGGAGTTACATGCGGCGCATATCGGCATCATAAAAATGAAAGCTTTGGCCAGAAGCTACTGCTATTGGACGGGAATTGATCGCGATATCGAGGAGTGGGTCAGAAGCTGTAGAGATTGCGCAGAAGTCTTAAAGGAGCCAGCAAGGACGGCAACACACCCGTGGGAGGTTCCATCCCAACCGTGGCAGCGGTTACATGTAGATTTTGCGGGACCCTTCATGGAGCGATTCTTTCTAATTGTGGTCGACGCAAAGACAAAGTGGTTGGAAGTTTTCCCAATGAATCGGATAACGAGTTTCTACACCATACGAGCAATGAGGGAACTTTTCGCAAGATTCGGGTTTCCTCAAATTATTGTATCCGATAATGGAACCAGTTTCACGTCAAATGAGTTCCACGATTTCCTGAAGACTAACAACATTTCACATAAGCTCACTTCGATTCGTTCAGATCGTGAAAAATGGATTGCGATCTTCTAGGAATGACCCAAGAGACCTACATACAAAATTACAACGGTTACTACTACAGTATCGTAAAACGGAGAGTTCAACTACAGGCAAGAGTCCGGCGGAGATGATGCTGAAATTTAATCTGCGCACTAGAATGGACTTATTGCGATACACTAGTCCAGTTTAGGCAAGAGGAAGCGAGGAGTGTAAGCGAAGTTTTAAAATTGGAGACTCTGTTCAAGTCCGCTATTACCAGAATAAGGACTGCAAATGGAAGTTTGGGAGAGTTGCGGATAGAGTCGGTCATCTGCATTACATTGTGGATGTAGAGGGAACTCCATACCGAAGACATATAGACCAAATAAGATCCACTTCCGTTGAAGGTAATTCCCCGCATTGTGTTCTAACATATCTTCCTACAGATTCAAGGACAGAACAAGCCCATGAAATTTCGGGGGAGAGGTTATCACCGCCACCAATGACTTCGGCAGCCATTTCCAAGGAAGTTGTAGCAAGGCATGAAAATAGGAATGGACAGTACCGAGGGACCTTTGCTTAGCAGCCTAGAGTTCCGCCAACATGTAGCTCGAAGTTTGATAAGTGATTTCACCTGCAGACAACGATTTAGACCCACTGTTGTAGCGATGACGAAAAACCACATAGATTTGAAGATAAGTCTACACATAATATGCAAAAGAGGAACAAGCTTAAAAGATGCGTAAATTGTGCTAAGAAACGCATAGAAAATCGTACACACAATATAATATGAGTTATGTGTAATGTTCACCTTTGTTTTACAAGCAATCGAAATTGTTTTGCTGAATATCATGTTTAAACATAGGGACGGGCTACAGTCCGCTTGGGCGAACTGTTGGATACCCTATTCTTATTCCTATCCCTCATAAGTGGGCGTGACAAAAGTCTAAGTATGGTTAAATTGTTAAGAACGCTCTACATATTTTGTTATATAACATTTAAAGGATTTTATCAAAAAAAACGCTCCCTAGCTCAAACTTGGGTGTTTCAATAAAATTGTTTTATTTAATTGTGGGCGTGTCAGTAGGCGGATTTAAAAAAAAATTAACACATGAACATAAAGGGCCCCTAGAGAGTATATATTATAAATTTCAGCTCCCTAGCTCAAACTTTGGATTTTCAAAAAAATTGTTTTATTTATTTGTGGGCGTGTCAGTGGGCGGATTTTGAAAATATTTATACATGAGCTTAAAGTGCCCCTAGAGAGTATATATTAAAAATTTCAGCTCCCTAGCTCAAATTTTGGTTTTTCAATAAAATTGTTTTATTTTTTTGTGGGCGTGGCAGTGGGCGGATTTTGAAAATTTTATATCCCGAGCAGTTTTAGGAGTCATAGATCATATATAAAAAATTTCAGCTTCCTAGCTCAAAATTCGATTTTTTCCAAAATTTTGTTTTTTTGAGTTTGTGGGCGTGTCTGTTGGCGGATTTCAAAAATTCGTAAACTTGATTATTTCGGGACCCTAGAGAGTATATGGTTAAAATTTCAGCTCTCTAGGTCCAGTTTAAAGGCCTAATTTTTGCCGACGGACGGACGGACGGACGGACGGACGGACGGACGGACGGACATGGCTAGATCGACATTACTATCGATGCTGATCATAAATATAGTAACTTTTAGGGGTCTACGGGCAATATTAAGGTATGTTACAAACTATGCGTCAAAATTAATATACCCCTAGAATAGGGTATAAAAATTAAAGGTTACCTATAACGACTATAGGGAAAAATATTTCCCAAAAAAATTCTAAGAAACTACTAAATTTTGTGCTATTTTTTTTGTATTATATTATATATTTTTTTCATGTTCAAATAAGCTATTTAAACTAACTAAATGCTTTCATTTGTCTTTGGTAACCCTATGGACCTGTAAGGGTTAATGATACAAACGACTTAGCCAACACTGGCGTTAGAAATCTTTCGCGCTTCATAAGAAGCTCCTATTGGTTCAACGAGCAGTGAGGGAATCCCCAGATCTGTGTGGTACCACAATGAACCTAATATTGGTCTAAGTGTGTTGGCCTTAGCTGACAGCAACGTCAACCTAACCTAACCTAACCTGTATTCGAAAATGGTTCACGTAACTTGCGTCGCTCACGGTGTACGTATACAGTCTGTGAAAGCATACGCAGTCACTATTCAAAAGTTGACGCCTTTGTGTCGAACTTGAAAAAAATATTTCTAAAGATTGCTGTTTTTAAGGAGATGGAACCTGAACTGCCGCTACCGCCTCAACCTGTAAGTTTGTTTAAAACTGAATTTGAATTCATATTTTTGAATTTACATTTAAACTAGGTTTTAACTCGCTGGTGTACTTGGTTAGAGGCAGCAACATATTATGCGGATTATTTTGCTCGGATCAAAAAAATCGTCAGTGCTCTTGAATGATGATGCAAGCTGTGTTGCATTTGCGATGACATTGAGTGAAGAAGAAGAATTGCAAGCGCAGCTGGCGTACATCAAAGTCAATTTTGGGTTTTTAGTCGACCCGAAAAAACATATTTTTCAAGACTTACAAAAAACAGGTATTTTTTAAGCTAACAATATTCATATCAAGGAACATCAATTGGAGAAGTATTGCCGGTCTTAAAAGACATTGAGGAAAATTAAAAAAAAAAAAAAACAAAAGGGCCCATTGCAAAGGAAGTCCTGAACAAGTTTACTGCCGTTTTCAATGCAAACTCGGGGCTAAAAACAATTGAGCAGATAAATTCTGTAATAAACGGCGAAGTGGATTCCAAACTTCCAGGAAACATTGAAGTTAATAATATTGAAAGCTTTAGATGGGCTCCACTCGTTTCAGCTGAAGTGGAAAGATCATTTAGCTCCTTCAAGGCGCTTTTAAGGGACAACCGTAGAAGATTGCTACCAGAAAATCTCTTGGTAGTGCAATGCTATTATAATTAAATGTGTTTTTGTTTCTTTTTCTTGTGTTTTTTAATAAATGCCTTTTTTGCCTTTTTATTTATTTTTATTTATTTACACGTAATTGCTTAATGACTGTAAGATACAATATCTTATAAGTCAGTCTTAAGCTAATTAACAGAATAGAGCTAATAGACGTTTAAGTTTAATACAATTTTGATTATTTCAGGAAATATAGATAAATGGATAAAGATGGATAGATTAATTCTTCAATTACAATTTAAAAAAAAAAAATGCATTTACTAGCTAACTGAAAAATGATTTCTTAATACTTTTTTTATACTCGTTGTGTTCTGTATTTCTTTTATATATTGCGGTAAAGAATTCCACAGACGGATGGCATGGACAAAAAATTGACGCTCAGATGTTAAGGACGAACAGCGGGGATAAATTAATTGACGAGATCTTAACGAGTCTATCGAAACAGTATTGTGGTTGGCGAGTTAGCAAAATATCGGATAGTAAGGTTAAACTGCGTAGTTGAAGATAATTTTGAAAAGTCATTCCAAGCAAACGAGTAGAAAAACCAGACAATCTGTCGTATCTTCTTAACCCATAAACGTAGCGGACGGTGCTGTTGAAAGCGACATTGAGCTTTCTTTTACTTACAGAATTGCAGTTGCAAAAGAGTTCGCATCCATAAACTAGTATCGGTATTATTAGAGTCTTTGCAAGTAGTGAACGGGTTCTTACAGGTGTGAATGACTGAGTTACCCACAACGTACGCAGTACACCATAAACTTTTCCGACAAGTGAATTAATATGGTTATCCCAAGTTAGATAGCGATTAAATGTAACCCCGAGATTTTTCGCAGTTTCGACATATTCGATGGGAGAATTGCTCAACATAATCGAAGGAAAGTAAGACAGATCTAGTCTTTTTCTTGAAATAACCAAACATTTGGACTTTGTTGGGTTTAAAATAAGACCATTTGAATGAGACCAGTGTACTATTTTCCCTAAGTCTTCATTGACACTTAAAGCACCATGCTCAATAAGCCCGAGAGGGCAGCTTAAGTACAATTGTACGTCATCTGCATACATATGAGTAGAGCAGTTCTCAGGTACAGTTGGAATTTCATTAACGTAGGTTGAAAATAATAGGGGACCAAGAATGGAGCCTTGAGGACGCCAGAAATATTAGGGAGAAAATCTGATAAGTTGTCACCAACCAGTAGGTACTGCTTGCTTTCGGTTTGTTAAGGAGGAATAAATTAACTTAGTTGCAGCTGATGAAAAGTTATATTGCTGCATAAGCTTTTTACATAAGTTTTTTTTTTTTTTTTTTTTTTTTAATTTCTGGCTCGCCAAGGCGATTTATAAGGGGGGGTACTTCGACCTAAAAGATCTTTTGTACCGTATGGGCCAGAAAAGTTTAAACTAGTAGAATTTCCACTTTCCGTGTAAAGCGGACAATTTTACCAGTAGAAGAATTCTTTATGTCCTCGGGGCTCATTTGCTCCCTGAAAAAGATCTTCTTTCTAATTTCATTAAGGGCTGGACATTCACATAAAATGTGTTCAGCTGACTCGTCCTCTTCAAGACAGAGTCGGCACACAGGAGAGTCTGATATTCTCATTTTGTGTAGATGATATCTTAAACCATGGTGACCAGTAAGGTAACCTACTAGGTTTTTGATATCGTGCCTGCTTAGTTTTAGACATTTGCTGGCATTTTTATTGAAGGGCCGAATGGCTCGTTTGGCCTGTCTTAGACCTGGGATGCTTTCCCAAAGATAGATACATTTTCTATGTTCCCAGCTTTTAATTGCTGCTGTTGCTGCTGATCTAGGAGTGCAGCAGAAAGGTTCGGGACCTATGAAAGGTGTTTCTGAACCTTTTCTGGCCAGTTCGTCGGCCTTTTCGTTACCTTCTACCCCTACATGACCCGGAACCCACCATAATTTGGTCTTGTTTCTTATTCCGAGTGTTTGTAGGGTATTGAAGCAGTGCATGACTGATTTGGAGTCAATGGTATACGAGCTAAGGGCGTTTATAGCTGCTTGACTATCCGTGAAAATATGGATGGTTGCACCTTTTATGCCAGACAAAATAATATGGCTGGCGCATTCTTGAATGGCGTGGAGCTCTGCTTGAAATACGCTGGGACTTTTTCCCATGGGTATCGTAAAGCGTTTGTGTGGTCCGTATATTCCCGCTCCTACCCCCGTTTCCATTTTAGAACCATCCGTATACCACTTTATGCCGTTGTGGCTGTTTGGTGGGTTATTGCTAACCCATGCTTCTCTCTTGGGGATCTCCGTGGAGAACCGTTTGTTGAAGCATAGTGTTTTTTGAATGCGGTCTGTGACCGCGCAGTTCATGTTAAGTTCTGGTAGTTCATCGAGAAGGGTCTTTAGATCCGGGTGATCATTAAGACTTATCTCGTTTAACTGTATTAGACTTATTGCACTGCGGATCGCCACTTTTTGAATGTATATGTGGAGAGGTGTGATTCCTGTTATTGCCTCTATGGCAGCTGTTGGACAGGTTCGCATGGCTCCGGAGATACCAAGGCACGCAAGCCGTTGTACCTTTTTGAGCTTCTCTATTGCGACCTTTTGTGTGGATTTTGTCCACCATACTATGGAGGCGTATGTTATAATGGGTCTTATCATCACTGTGTAGATCCAGTGGACGATCTTTGGAGATATTCCCCAGGTTCTGCCATATGTGCGACGACAGGCCCATAAAGCTCTATTAGCTTTAGTGATTTTTTTTATATAAGTTAGAATGATTGACTGTGTCAAAAGCTTTCGAAAAGTCAAGCAACACCAAAAAAGTAATTTCATCCCTATCCAGCGCTTGCCTAATATCGTCAGTTACGTTTAATAGTGCCGTGATACAACTGTGCTTGGAGCGAAATCCGGATTGCTTTGGAGTAAGCATATTATTTGCAGCGAGATAATCACTGATTTGCTTTTGTAAAACTCTTTCAAATACTTTTGACAAAAAGGGTAAAATTGAAATAGGTCTAAATTCTACACCCTTTGCACTTTTAGGAAGAGGTACAATTTTTGCAAGCTTCCACAGATCAGAATATTCACCAGACATTAAAATTGTGTTGAACATGAAAGTTATGTACGGCAATACAATCGGCAAAATCATTTTTAAAAACAAGGGATGCATTTCATCCAGCCCAACAGCAGTCGACTTGATGGAAAGAACACTTTCGACAACATTAGCACTATCCACAGCTCGAAAGCCAAAACTGGGACGGTCTCCGTGATTCACAAACAAAATTGGAGTTTCACTACTCAAGAGGCGTGGTGATGGTAATGAAACAAATTTTTTGTTAAGGATATTACCATCCACATCCATGGTTCGTTCGACCCTTGACTTACCTAAGCCTATGTTGCGTAAGTTATTCCACAATCGACGACTACTTAAAGAACTACTGAGCTGATTGGAGTATGTTTGGGATTTAACTAAACGTATTTCCGCAACGACCTTGTTTCGAAGTTCACAATAACATCGTCTGAATGCATTTAACCGGTAGCGCTTCCAGGAGTTATAAGCATTATCGCGTTGCTGCATTAATAATCGTATATTGCGGGTGAACCATGGTTTGTTTTTCGGTTGTATGAGTTTACTTTTTAAAGACACATTAGCATTTATTTCATTTATTGAACATCATGTACAAGTAAGACTTAGTCTTTTATAGTACTTAACAATAGAGGATAACATTTCATGGTTAGACCTACACTATACCTAACAATAAGAAAATAAGAAAAAAAAAAATAAAAAATTATAAAGAAAACACTGTTGCAGGAAGGAAGAAAGGGGGAAAGGAGTAGAAGAAAAAGAGTAGAAGAAATTTAAGGAAATTTGAGAGTTGTTGCTTCTTTTTTTTTGTTTTTTGTTTTTTCAAGAAAAGTACTCCAACGCAGATTTTTTGAATTCAGTTGCTCCAGTTATTTGTTTTGTTGCATTGGGCAAAGAGTTCCAAAGTCTAGTGGCATGAACGAAGAAATGACGAGACGTGGTTAAATAAAATAGTCTATTCATATTTTCAGTAAAGAATTGCAACTGACCATTTGCCGAGGGTATATAGAAAATGCCTCCCCAGTTTGTTCCTCTTGTTTCTTCTTCTAAAGGCTGGATGTCAATATTATAAAAATCACGATATTTGACTATTTTGTTAACGTGAACAAGACTGAACTCCATCGTTAAAAAAATTAAGTCATGCTTTGAAAAAGCAGGTGCAGAAGGCTGGTCATATAAAGCCACTTTGCTTATGTCGCTCACAAAGAATAAGTCTAATAGTGTTGCATCACCACCAAAGAAGTGAGTTGGAGTGCAAGTATTCACTGGTTCCAAATTAAAAGTACCCATGCTTTGTGTTAGCAGATTCGAACTCAGCAGGTTACAATTGAAATCACCACATAAGATAACATTAGGGGAACCCAATGAGATTTCCTCTAGTAGTTTTAGCAAAGGTGAAAGATTTATATACCTATTTGGCCTGTATATTGCCCCTAAAAGAAGTCCACCCTCATTCCCTGCTATATCAATGAATAAATACTCAATACTACTGCCAGCATTAGATGACAGTGTTTTGTTTTGCCTTTTTTATTTTTTTTTAGGTCAACGAAATCCTAACCCTGTTTATGACCCTTGTGCTGAACTATGGTTTCTTTTTATTCAAAGCCAAGCATTCTTTTTTCACAAATGCATTCTTCATTTAGAGTCACAAAACATGTCAATGACTGAAGCGTCTCTTGTTTCAGACAATTTTTTACCATTTACGGTAAAAAATGCTCTTTCAAAGCTCCAGGTAGAAGGAAATATTGATGCAATCAATTTTAAAGCCCAAGTTGATTCCTTTTATCAAGCATGTATTGATAGTTTAAGCCTTTCCATTGTTTGGAATTTAGAAAAAATACAAAAATAAATTATGAATTATTTGACGAGGTTTCTTGCGTCAAGCGATTCGCAAGTAAGGAACAAATTGAAAAATGGAAAACGGACAATTTGTCACCAAGTGAGAAATGGGTTGAAATTTGCAAACACTTTGATGAAGAAAATGTGAATGACGAAAGTATACTAAGACTCGTAAAGTTTTCGCTTTCGCTTCCAGCTTCAAGCAGGTGGCAATGGTGCGATGGTAGTGTATTCGCAAAGTAATTGGCAGGTCGTTTGTTCGAATCCCGACCAGAGTCATGCTTTGTAAAATTAAAAACACACAACAATTCAAATCTCCATTAAGCGGTTAAGGCGCCACCTGTGGAGAAAAAAAAAAAACCATCGCACCAAAAACTTCTTTCCTATCCTCCTATTCTTTCAGTTGTAAGCAGCACCCAAAAATAGGCAATGAATTATGTGCTGAGTGCAACGAAAATGCCTGCGCTGTGGCAACACTATAAGGGTACTGTATCAATTACATAAAAAATAAATAAAAAAAACCCTTTAGCGCACGCTAGTTATTAAAAAAAAAAATGCCCCTACGGAATGAGTATTTTCAATTATTTCTAACAACATTTGGACACCTGAAAAAGCGCGATTAAAAGTTGATACACTAGAGGGCAATGTTGATAACCAAATGCAATTATGACTATGACTGTGAAAATTTTAAGACTTTTTTAAGAAGTCGGGATGACATCTTAAAAAAAAAACTTCGAAGAAAAATACAAAAACTAACAGTTCCTTTGAGTTAAACTTTTAAATTAAGTACTCGTACTTATTTTGAATTTAATATTTTTTGTTTTGTTTTAAAAACTGAACTGGTTGATGTAATCTGAAGTACAAATGTTTTGAATAAATATCGTTTGTTTCAAAACTTGTTTACGTTAATTAAAGATTGTAATCTTTTTTGCATCTGCAAAAATGGTCAGCGTAGGTTTGGGTAGGTGCTAACCTTTAATTTGGTGATGGTTTGCTCATTTCATTTTATGGTCAATCGAAAAAGAAACAGGATCACTTGACATAGGGTTGTCGGCTGGTGACTGTCCCAATAACTTTGAATAGTACTCAATGCCCTCTATCGAATCTCTATCATGCTTTTATCCTACTGTTGTATACCTCTGAAAATCACCAAAAAATCGTACCGGAAGTGGCGCCTTAATTCCACCCCTTTCCAAAAATACCCGACAACCCTTGGCGTTCTCTCTTAGTTTACTACCAAGCTTTCAGTTTTTACTAAACTCATCTGATTGTTTTATCATTATCATTATCAAGTGAGTAGAGTCTTATTCTTAAGCGTTAGTTAAAGATCCCGTTATGTTCACTTGGGTTACTTTGGGTTTTTCAATAAATATTACGCGCGTAGTGTGACTTTCTTTGAAAACAAGTGACACTTGAAGTTGTGTCACCAAAACGCTGTGAAAGTAACAGAGTGGTTTTAGATTTCTTATAATAATTACCACTTAGAAGTTGTTTTATTCATTTAATTAGTATGAAATACATGTCAGAGTAAGTAATAAGGAACAATACCTATAGTTAATTATTTATAACTCAAATAAAACTATGGTCATATAAATATGACTGTACTCGGTTGAGTTCAGTGACAACATACGTAAAGAGAAACACGGTTTTTTTTCAGAATCTTGCAATGAAAAAAACATCATTTTACAGCTTAAAATAGCTACAAGGGGGGCTTGACGAAGCTATTGAAGCCATTTTAGAAGAAAGCGATGATGAAGAATTTGACTTGGCTTTCATACCACCTAATCCATGTGCGTTGATTGATGAAGAGGAAGGTGCCGATGAGGATATGGCGACGCGTTTCATACCGCAGGACGTACCTGGTCCTCTTGAGGTTTTTTTTAAACCGAAATGATAGTGGTAGCGAAGACAGTCAGTTCGACGACAGTGATGATGAACCGCTGGAGTCAAAAAGAAGGAGACAAGATACTAACCGCCAAACCAATCCAACCCCAAACTGGCGGAAATGTATCCCCTCATACTTTTCAACTGCTGGAAGTACCAACGAAGGCTGTGACAGAAGGAATGATATTTATGAAGAGCTGAAGGGTCTCAACCCCGTAAAAATTTTTGAATGATGTTATTGGTATGATCGTATCCAATAGCAAACTATACACTAATCAAAACAATAGACATGAGTTCCAACTGGATTCCTGTGAGTTATAAAGTTCTTAGGAGTTTTAACACTTTCTGGATACCATAAGCTACCTCGAGAACCAATGTACTGGTCTGTAGATGAAGATATAGGAGTCGAATTGGTACTCAAAGCCATGCCGAGACATAGGTTTCGAGATATGAGAAGAAACCTTCATCTTTTAGACAACGACTTAGCAGCAACGTCGACTGACAAAATGTTCAAACTAAGACCACTTATGCAGAAGTTTTTACAGTGGGGAGTTTTTCATGACAGTATCAATACTACAGCCACCATCCCCCCAAATAATTCATTCTTGGAAAACCGGTCCGTTTTGGATATAAGAATTGAGTAGCGGCCAGTTCAACAGGATACTGTTACTCATTCGACTTTTACTGTGGAAAATCCCAAACACCGACTTCTGATCCTTTGGGTTCCCGCGTAGTCAAAGCAAATCATGAAGTTTTTTTTGACTACTTTTTCACAAGCTACGATTTTTTACTGCAATTGAAAAGCCTAGGCTACGGTGCTAATAGGACAAAGAAATGTCCACTGACTAGTATACAAAGAAAATGAAAAAGAAAGAACGTGCAACTTATGACCTTAGGTTTGACAAGAAAGGTGAATTTTTGTTGGTAAGGTGGAAAGATAACAGTGTGTGTACCATGGCAACCACTTACGACTACAATTGAACCGCTAGGGACAGGCAAACGATGGTGTCCAATAAAAAATCGGCCAAGTGCGAGTCGGAGTCGCCCATGAAGGGTTTAGCGGGAATTATAATTATTATTTACTTAGGCACCTATTACAGATTTATTATTAGAAAATAATGGTTCACGGTTTACGCATAAGGTTTATGTTTATGAAATTAAATGTTTATACCCTATTCTAAGGGTATATTAATTTTGACGCATAGTTTGTAACATACCTTAATATTGCCCGTAGACCCCTAAAAGTATGATCAGCATCGTTAGTAATGTCGATCTAGCCATGTCCGTCCGTCCGTCCATCGGCAAAAATTAGGCCTTTAAACTGGGCCTAGAGAGCTGAAATTGTAACCATATACTCTCTAGGGTCCCGAGAGTAAATCAAGTTTACGAATTTTTGAAATCCGCCCAAAGACACGCCCACAAACTCAAAAAAACAAAATTTTGGAAAACATCGAATTTTGAGCTAGAAAGCTGAAATTTTTTTTATATGATCTATGACTCCTAAAACTGCTTGGGATATAAAATTTTCAAAATCCGCCCACTGACACGCCCACAAAAAAATAAAACAATTATATTGGAAAACCAAAATTTGAGCTAGGGAGCTGAAATTTATGATATATTCTCTATAGGGGGCCCTTTATGCTCATGTGTTATTTTTTTTTTAAATCCGACTACTGACACGCCCACAATTAAATAAAACAATTTTATTGAAACACCCAAGTTTGAGCTAGGGAGCGTTTTTTTCGATAAAATCCTTTAAATGTTATATAACAAAATATGTAGAAAGTTCTTAACAATTCAACCATACTTAGACCTTTGTCACGCCCACTTATGAGGGATAGGAATAAGAATAGGGTATCCAACAGTTCGCCTAAGCGGACTGTAGCCCGTCCCTATGTTTTTTTTTATATTTGAGTTGATTGCATGAAAGGTAAATTGCGGTTTACGATTTATGACGTAGTAAAAAAAAAAAAAACTACTTACTAGATCTCGTTCAAACCAATTTTCGGTGGAAGTTGGCATGGCATACATCATACATCATACATTTTTTTAGTTTTATCATTCCCTTATTTTAGAAGTTATAGGGGGGGGGCACACAACTCGCGCACACTATTCAGTTTAGAAAAAAATGATATTAGAAACCTCAATATCATTTTTAAAGACCTATCCATGGATACCCTACACGTATGGGTTTGATGAAAAAAAATGTTTGAGTTTCAGTTCTAAGTATGGGGAGCCCCCAAAATTTATTGTTTTTTTTCTATTTTTATGTGAACATCTTAATGCGGTTTACAGAATACATCTACTTACCAAGTTTCAACAGTATAGCTCTAATAGTTTCAGAGAAAAGTGGCTGTGACATTCCCGGACAGACAGACAGACAGACATGACGAATCCATAAGGGTTCCGTTTTTTTCCATTTGGCTACGAAACCCTAACAAGTGATTGATTTAATAATGGACAAAGGGGACTTTAATTTCTTAAGCCCAACAATATTTTAAGATTCACTTAACATTACTGCAGAACCTTGGAAACATATATTTAACCTTTCATTTAGTGAAGGTATATTTCCCAATTGCTAGAAAGAGCCGCAAATAACGCCCATTATAAAAGTTAAAGGTTCAAGAAAGTGTGAGGAGTTTAGACCTGTTAATGCCCTGCCTCCATACGAGAAGATCTTAGAAAATATAGTGCAAGTGCAATTGGAATCGTTTTTTTTAATGAAAATTAGTTGATTATTGAAAACCAGTCGGGCTTCAGAAAGCAACATTCTTGTGACTGTGCTCTTAACATGGTGGTGGTTGGAATCTGGAAGCAGGAATTAGATTTAAAGAGCAATGTTATTTGTGTGTTTGTTGACTTTAAAAGAGCTTTTGAAACAGTTGATAGAGCGATCCTGATTTACAAGTTGGAAAAATATGGATCAGAACATATCTGGAAAATCAAATGCAAAGAACAAACGTGAATGGAGTTGTTTCGGAAATAAATAAGTGTTAATATAGGTGCCCCCAGGGTTCGGTTCTGGGAACGTTGTTATTTAATGTCTACATAAATGATATTGTTAAAGTGGTCAAACATAGTCAAATTGCCTTATTTGCCGATGATGCAATTTTATTCATTACAGGCCAAGGCCTACATGAAATTGTCCCAAGAATGCAAGAAGATTCACTGAACTTGAGTGTTTGGCTGAAAGCATATAAGCTTGAACTAAACGTTGCAAAAACGAAACTAATTGAATTTGGCGGTAATAGTGATGGAACAGAAGTAAACACCTCTATTAACGACGAATCAATAGAAACAGTGTCGGAAATAAAATATTTAGGACTTTTGATAGACAATAAATTAAAGTTTAATAATCACGCTTATTACATAGCAAAGAAAATTGCAAAGAAAATAGGTTTCTTGAAACGAATAAGAAAACATATTTCAACAGATAGTGCAATCAAAAATTACAGTTCAATAATAACGCCCCACTTTGAGTACTGTTCGTCGATTCTGTTTTTGTGTAATCAAACTGTGTTAAACAGGCTTCAATTGTTGCAAAACAGGAGTATGCGAACAATTCGTATGTGCAACATTTATACGCCTATCTCCTCATCGTTAAATACGTTAATGTGGTTAAGTGTCATTCAATGAATTAAAATGAATGTTTTGATGTTTGTTTTTAAAATTAAATAAAATCGTTTGCCCAATTATTTAGCACAACATGTAAAATATGTAATTGATGTTCATCCTGAAAAACAGGCAAGATTTTCGTCTCCCCACTTTGCGAACGAGTGCAGCACAAAACTGTTTGTTCTATAAAGGATTTCGGCTTTTTAACTCCCTCCCAGGAATAATAAAAGACTATAGGTATATGTTGGTACTGTAAATCGTGCAAATGTACTAAATAAACTACTACTAATACAAATTGAACACCGGAGCCTAGTCCCTTCTAGGGCAGGTTAAAAGTATCCTACTTATATGTAGAGATAATGCGTAGTAAATCTAGTATTATTATAAATCTATGGGTAGGTTCTAACCTTTTATTTGGTGATGGTTTGCTCATTTCGTCTTATGGTCAATCAAAAAAAAAAAACAGGATCACTTAAGACAAGGTTGTCGGTTGACGACTGCCCCAATAACTTGGAATAGTATTCAATGGCCTTTATCGAATGGATTATGCTATTATCCCCTCTGAAAACCACCAAAAAATCGTAGCGGAAGTGGCGCCTTTGTTGCACCCCTGGAAAAAAATAACCGAGAGACAACCCTTGGCTTTTTCACTTAGTCTACTACCGAGCTTCCAGTTTTTACTTAACTCATCTGATTGTTTTATCCCTTAGCACATCACGCAGTCGGTTCTTATACTATAAGTCCGTAAGACGTCTCTTGTCTGAATTGAATTATGATTCCCTGCGTTTTGACTCACACAAAATCAATAAGATTTTGAGCTGATTACCAGTCGACCTCGACATCAAGAGAATGACGGGTACTTGATGAAAAACCAACACTTCGTAGATGGAACAGACAAAGTAGGCCACACCGCAATTAGGGAAGAATTAAAAAAAAAAAAAAAAGAAGTTTCCCCCCTTTAAAAACATTTCCAGATAAATTTGTTTACCCTTAAAAATCAATCACACTTATCTCAGAAAGAAAACATTCCCAGTGCCCACTTTAAAGGCTATAAATAGGTAAATATTATTACATAGTCTTTTCAGAGCGGCAGTTAACTAGGGTACCCGTCTTATCGCTCAGTCTTTCCCTTCTGTTTGCTAAACTTCGGCAAAGGCAAAAAATAAACACCAATAAAGATGATTATTCAGTTCGTGGAAACCCCTTTGATTCATAGGCGTACCGAGGTAATGACTATCGTTACTCCTGCATGAAAATGACTATTTGAATTCCAGGCAAGTCATTTCGAATACCAAACCCGCCTATCTGAGAAAAGCTAAACTTTGAAGTATAAAGTCCGCCGGTAACCTCAAAACCAATTATCGAATATCGTTCGAAACTAATTGAAAAACCATTTATTTATTAATTAATTTTAAATGTGCACCCATTTGTCTGTCGGTGTCTGGAATTGGGACAGGCATCACCACCCTAATTCCATTAGCTAAACGGCAATGCTTTGACAGTAGGGTGGGGGCAGTCGCAATTGGTAGCAGTAAAATGAAAACAAATCGTTGGACAAAAATGTTTGTTTACGGATCGCCAATGATGTAAAAATAAATGTTGCCTCATAACTTTTTGAGTGTTTTTTTTTTGCTTATAAATTTTGAAGTGATATGTTTACAATTTCCTCCGCGCACACACACACGCAGCACAAAAAAAAGGCCCCTCCGATGCAGTGTCAAATTTCACATGCGTTGCCTTTCAAAACAATAAAAATAAAATAAAATAAATAAATTCACAGTTCACGCAATAAAATCACTTTTGGGGAAAAATAAATGCTAATTAATCCAGCACATACACACACAAACCGTACGATAAAAATTAAATTAACAAAAATTAAAAGAAACCAAAAAAACGCAGCGATTTACTATGAACCACCAGCTGGCCAAACCAAAGATCAACTACCGAAGAAGATTTGTATTAACATGAAACACCCAACCAAGTTGACTGCTATTAGAATAAACAAACAGAAAAAAGGCAGAAAAAAACACACACGAAGCGGCTACAGTTTGTCTGAAGTGGATCCGGCGTTTCCCTATCTATGGCTGGCCAGACAATGGGGCTTTGTACTTGTGGAACAAGTTCTTTGCGTTTGAAAGGGCAGAAGCATTTTAATTGTTTTATATTATAAATTTTACAAGTAATTTACTTATAGAGTGTCAAATAAAATTGAAGCTCCTTTTTTGACCAAATGCGTGGAGTTGCTGAACACGACTTGACCTATCTAATTTTTAAAGTTGAAGTTGATTGTGTAACCCAAGTGGATTTCTGATTTTTAGGGATTTCGAAAATGTAAATTGGGATGAAATTTTGAGTGACAAATGTCAAATATTGACAGGCAGTATTTCAGGAATGTAAGCTCAGATGATAAAGGCTGTAGGATCCATATGGGGCTACAGTCAAAAATTATGCATTGGTTATACATGTCGGTAGTTAAACCGATTCTCCTTGGAGAAGAAGTCCAACCTAACCTTGCTGGACAAAACTCAACGAGTTGCATGCCTCAGCATCACCGGTGCACTGAGAACCTCTCCCACTGCGGCGCTCCAAGCCATGATCCACCTTCTCCCGACTGACATCGTCAGCAAACAGTTGGCTGCCAGCTCAGCAATGAGAATGAGAAGCTCCAAACAATGGAAAGAGCAACACACTGGACATGCCAAAATACTATCGATGTATCGACATCTTCCTAAGGTCACCGACCACCTGCCCACTGAATACAATTTCAACCTGGGCTACCAACATCTAATCCCAAACAGAACCGAGTGGACACAACGTCACGTCCTACACCACGAATAGCTGTCGATTTGTACGGATGGGTTCAAAACGGAGGACGGAGTCGGTGCCGGAGTCTTCTATGAACACCTGGACATTCACCTCTCCTTTAACCTTCCAGAACACTGCAGCGTTTTTCAGGCCGAAGTCACCACCGTCCGTCAAGCAGCTGACTGGCTGTCGGTTAATACGATATCGAAATCAGATATTGTAATATACATCGACAGTCAGGCGGCCATCAAATCCCTTGCATCCAGCACTACGAGATCCAAGGCAGTGAAATACTGCCGCGCATCTCTTAACGAGATAGCTGGTCAGTATAGCCTCACCCGTTGCTGGGTGACGGGTCACTGTGACATACCAGGGAATTGTGAAGCTGACGAAGTGGCTCAACGAGGCTCTTCTGGTTTAAACAGCATAAGTGTCACCGACATCGAGGCGCCAAATTCTTATGTTAAACCTCTCATAGACACCAATGCGGTGAGCGAAGCCAACCGTCGTCGGTCGTTGGCACCAACTCGACCAGTGCAACACCGCAAGGCTACTCTGGCCGACATTAAATAAATCCAGGTCCATTGGACTTCTGAGGCATAAGAGAGGAACCCTCTCCGAAGTAGTAAATGCCCTTACCGGGCACTGTGCTAGAAGACATGCTCAAAGGCTGGGCATTCCCTAAAATGACTTCTGCAGAAGCTGTAGGGAAGAGGAGGAAGAGGAGACTATCAGTCACTTCCTTTGCACGTGTCCTGCATTCACCAACATTAGGAAGGCTACACTGGGTGAATACCTTTGCAATGATCTAAACGATCTCCACAACGCCTGCACAGCAAAGATTAGCTCCTTCATTCAGAGGAGCAAATGGTTCCCTGAGCAAGAGGGTGACCCACCCACCTTACACCCACCCACCTCACACATCGGCAGCACAATGTCTAAGTGCATCCTCATCGAGGGCCGGTTCCAACCAACCAACCAAGCTCTGTTGATTTTTAAACTGGAATATTTAATTAATCTTCTTAAAAATCTATTTATCTATAAGTTCGTACTGTTGAAAAGATATATCCCCCGCAAAAGTTGTCGATGGCGGAGGTAGGTAGGAGTAGGACCAGTACCCCAGGACGCAACTAGCGCGAAGGCACCGTTTTGATGCCACCTTGATGCCAAGGGTGTCAATTTATGTTTCGAATCCAGCCTATGGAAATCAATGATATTGCAGGATTTTATATTACTTAATTCTGATTGGTCGTCAAAGAATGTTTTGCCGAGTATGCAATGTCCAGCGCCTTCTAGTTTAACGACTGTTAAATCATCGGGGAGTTTTGCTTTATGTAGTTTGTGTCGTCAAGCCCTCAAATAGTCGATCCGTAGACCCTGGGTTCTTGTAGTATGACAATGTCGATGTTTTCCACAAGGCAAACTAGTAGGGGGTTCGATGCACACTTCGAGGGCAGGAGGGTGAATTGGATGACATTGAGCATAGTATTGTTTTTGTTGTTGATGTTGTTGGGTAGCTTCCCTTTCAATCGACAGGCTCTCCAATAGTTTGTCGGCTACGTCGATTTCAACAAAATCGTCGTCAGCGCCCGCCCAATGGAAAATGTCTAGTTTGGCTTGCCTTGCGCCGAACCTCATTTTCATGTCTGCCTCCGTCAATGCCCCTTCTCATTGATTGAGAACCGATATGTTTGGGAGTTGTTATGGGGTTCTTCGGCCTTTATGATGAACCAGTCATCAGTGGGGACGTGAGGGTCTTGCAGCTTAACCCATTAGAGAATCTTTCCCTGCCTGCCTCTCTTTCAAGTTTGTATGGAAACGTTGATATTGCCTCTTTGACAGGGCTCGTAGGATCTCTCCTTTGAACATGACAGTACCAAGTGAGCCGGTCGCGCTTCATTTTTTTCGAGATAGATTCTTTGACGTTAAGGCTTCCTCAGATCTTGGAACTTTTTATTCGATCAATCTTCGTTACTTCTGCTATCATGCGAAGTATCTTCATCTCAGCTTACGTAAATTCCCCGTAATACTTTTTGGACACGTCATGAGAAGCAACATTGTGGATCGTATATGGCCGCCGGCCGAACAGCTGCCGAGTAGAGCCTTCCTTTCAGCTTAGGGGACATTTCTCGGCCACAGAAGGTGGCTGAGTTTTTCCGCCACTTACGCGATGTTTAATGTCGTCATCACAGCTTGCTTCGCTATTGATCGCAGATCCCAGTAATTTGAACTTTTCGCACTTAAGAATCACTCTTCCATTCATATAAATGTCTGGAGTAGGTAGGAGTGGATCGGAGAACGGGCAGCAGTAATTCTAATACAATAGCCATTCCGCACCAAAACATCCAGTGCTCGTTGCAGGGACGTTGGATCCTCTCTAATGATGCCTCCATCGTCAGCAAAAAATAACTGATGCCCTTTGGAGTCCGTCAAACATCTTCGCACATACATTTTTAATTTAAACCTCCTCGGTTAAATTTAAAGGCCTTCAAATTCATAGCAGACAGACAGGCGTACATGGCTTTCTCGAAGTTGATCGCAAACATTTTAAATAGGAACAAATTATTTCTCTGTGCTTGAAACCAAGTCTCAAACGAATGACACCCTCATTTGGAAAAGAAAACATCACTGACACAGGCAGAGACAGACATGTCATCGTCATGTACCGTCGTGTGTTACATTATGTCATCTTATGAGTCACGGTGCTAGAAAGAGTGAGATGTTTGATGTTAAGGAAAACCGACGGGGTAAAAAGAACCACGGCTGTACACTCGATTTTTACAAATTAAATTTGGCGATTGGAGGTGAAACTATTTCATGGTGGATTAGACGGCAGCTAATTGTTGAGGTGGATAATCAAATAAAAAAAAAATGTTTGTTCTTTGCGTGAGCGTTGTGATTATCGAATAGAATACACTGACAGTTGAGACAATATACATAGATACGAGTACATGTAAATACGGATGGCATATTGATGCAAAAAATGCTAATATAAACTAGGATTGGTTGGTGGTTTTTAAATATTCTGATGAACTGGTTTCAAGACGACTCTAGAGGGAAATGTTTCGATTAAACCCGTTATGCCGGCTGCCCATGCGATGTATGGCACAATGTAATTGGGGCTTATAACGATGGGACTGTAGACTGCTGAGTACCCGTATAGTTTCAATTGTGTTGCTGTATACAAGGGGTGAGTTCAGAACAACACCCTTATGTTCAAAATTAACGTCAAAATAAACACCGAAATTTTAATTCCATTGCCCCAACAGGTCTTGTGAAAGGCTGAGAAACACATAAGAGTATCAATTGTCATCAATTGTTTGGTACATCGCCTAAACATACAGAAAGCACCCGGTGTAGACGGTATTAGAGTATCTGACATTAAACTTAATACCGATATCTTTGTCCCCATTTTAACCAAACTAATTAACCTAAGCTTTAATACGCGAAAAATTCCTAAAAAACTAAAAGAGGCAGTGGTGGGACCAATATATAAAGGAGGGATTAAAAAGCAAGTCACAAACTATAGGCCAATTACAATCTTACCTGCCATCGAAAGTCATGGAGTAAAAAAGCATAATTTGATCTGCAAAAGCCAATACGGGTTCCAAAAGGGAAAAAGCACAAACGAACTGCTTGGTGACTTCGCGAATGTAGTCAATACGGCCCTCAGCATGAGACAACATGTCCTCGTTCTGTTTTTGGATTTCAGCAAGGCATTTGCTACGTTCGACCACACTAAACTCATCGATGCTTTATACAGATTAGGGATTAGAGGAGGGCTGGCGGATTGGTTAACTAACTACCTTACAGACAGAACCTTCCGAGTAAAAATCATGAATTGCTGTAGTGTTGCACATAAAGTTCAATATGGAGTACCGCAAGGCTCGAAGCTTGGCCCTCTACTTTTCATTTTGTACACAAACGAAATGCTTAAATGCTTCAACAAAATTGGTTCTTTCGCATATGCCGATGATATGGCTATTGTTGTGTGTCGTAAGTCATTGGAAGACGCTACAAATGTGATGCAGAAGGAGTTCGGCGAAGTTTCAAAATGGTATCACGATAACGGGCTTGTACAGAATGAAAAAAAAAAAAAACTTATGCACATTCGAAGCCCGATGTATAAAGCGTCACAAATCGTCCTTAAAACTTTTGAATGTGATGGTGTGTCTGACTCTGAGCAAATTGAAGTCGTGAATATGTACATACCAGTACCATGGTATCATCATTGACTGCAACTTCCGCTGGGAGCCACACATTAATTATTATCTACGAAAGAAGCTAAGAGGGTATCAGAGTCGAAATTGTAGGTATAGTCGGTCCAAACTCAGTTGACACCGCTTTCCATGTAGAAAACTGGACTTCTTATGGGACTTTGTGTCAACTCAGCTTGGACAGACTATACCTTCCACTTCGCACTAGCAAATGGATGGAGAAGCTTTGTTCAAGGCAATATATGAGCCGTTAATGCGTAATTTAAGAGAATATCATACTGCAGAAACCATACTGCTTGCGCTAGGGGAAGCGAGGAAAAGGAAACGGGTAACCACAACATAGAGAAGTTTTTTTTTCGATCTTCAAAATTTCGATTTAATCCTCAACCTCAAAATTACAATATAGAAGTTGGGGAAAACCACCGTCTAGACGAGAAGGAACTACGGCGCCTTCAAGTTGCTTTTGACGTTATTTAAAGTCAGTATTTGCATTGTAACCAGAGCTCTGACGCTCCACCGAAGATCACTTTCCCTGAAATGTCAAACGAATGGGACCTTATAAACCAAATATTAGGAATTCACGATCCATTTAGGCCCTGGAAGGATGCAGTGTCTGAGGCAGAGACTCTTCACGGGTCGGGAGCAATAAAGCATTAAAAACTGTCCGATCATTACGATTGCTCCGAGAGCTCTACAAGTCGTCTAAGATCTGCCATGCCACAGCTCAATTGTGTCAGATTTGCAAAGACATAATGAAAACTGAAGATGCAAGGAAAGGAGCAGGCGGAATTTGATCGAAATAAATATATTTAAGTAGATAAACTTATTTTGTCAAAGAAAATGGATATAAGAAAAAAGAACTCACTTGGACTGTTGAAAAAACTGCATAAAGTGTCACTGCAGAGACACTCTGAAGAGAAGAAATACTGGATGCATGCTGGAACTGGAACACACACACTCGCGAAAATTATTTAAAACGCGGAACTATAGTCGTATGGTTTTTTTTTAAATTGTTGAAAAAACGGTAAGAGATTCAATGGAATAAAACGAAAATGTCTTTTCCAAATCGTTGTCGCACTCGCGTATCCTGAGATAGTATTTTTGAATGGCGAAAAAATGGTAGATAAATACGAACAAAGGACGAAGAACCTGAAATGAAAAGAAGAGAGTTAAGATGGGATTACGATTTTAAATTGGTTATAGGTAAGCAATGGGCAAACGCCAACAAAGTGCATTATATCTTCTCTATATAACTAAGCGGTAGTAGATTTATCGACAGCGGCAAAATAGCTTGACATGCTCGTACAGGCCGCTGTGGGCTGTGCATGCTTAACACATTGGGGGAATTACTGCGTAAAGCAATCGCAGGACAGAGATGGTTGGGTGGTAGAAATAGGTGCTGTGCCGTCGTAACACTCAAAACGCATTTAACGCAGCCGACTGGAGCTGCATAAAGAGAGCGTTAGGCAACCTACCTGCTGGAAATTATATGCCACTGCCTAAGCGACAGAACCCTACACTATGACACGCCCAAAGTATGGGGAGAAGTTAAAGTGGTTTTCATACCCAAAGCTGGAAAACCCAGTCACACTACCGCTAAAGACTTTAGGCCAATCAGCTTAACCTCATTTGTTTTAAAAACTTTTGAGAGACTGATTGACATTTATATTCGTAGTAAACTGAGTCCAGAGGTCTCATTCCCGGTTCAGCATGCGTATACGAAAGGCATAGGTGTAGAGAAGCACTCCATAGTGTCGTCAGCACCATAGAAAAGACATTAAGGGATAAGGAATATACTGTAGCCGCTTTCCTGCACATTGAAGGTGCTTTTAACAATGTCCAAGTAGGGGAAGCGGTAGAAAGAGCCCTAGTAAACCTAAATGTGGAGAATACCATTATTAAATGGATAATGTGCATGCTTAAAAGAAGCTGCATCAACTCAGAGTTAGGTGGTGGAATAATTAAGGTGTCAGCATCTAGAGGAACTCCTCAAGGCGGAGTCCTATCACTCCTTCTATGGGTACTTGTTTTAAACGAGATTCTGATTGAACTTAGCTTAGTGGAGGCAAGGCAGTAGCATATGCAGACGACTGAGCACTGCTAGTGGTAGTGACAGGGAAATTCCCATCCACTCTAAGCGAACAAATACAGAACGCTTTATCTATGGTTGGTAACTGGACCAGAAACTGCGGACTTGCGGTTAACCCACAGAAGACAGAACTGGTCCTCTTCAACAATAAAAGGATTATACCGCAATTTAATCAGCCAACAATTGAGGGTACTCCACTACAAACATCAGAATACGCGAAGTATATTGGCGTGATTCTGGATAGAAAATTAAACTGGAGCCTCAATATAAAAGAAAGAGCAAAGAAGGCAATGATAGCCCTATATGCCTGCAATAGAATCTTGGGCAAAACCTGGGGTCCTAGTCCCAAAATTATCATGTTGTTGTATACGGCAGTGGTAAGACCTATACTCACATATGGTAACTTAGCCTGGTGGCAGGGGTTGTGCAAGGTCACCAACCTTAAGACTATGACTAGAGTCCAAAGAATTGCCTGTATTGGTACTACTGGGGCTATGAGAACCACCCCTAGAGCGCAGCGAGGTTGGAGGTAATTCTCAATCTTAAACCCTTGCCTTGCGGCTAAGCCAAACAGAAAACTGAAAACCCAGTACAAGAGGACATGCACGGATTCTAGAGAAATTTATGGAAGATAATGTAGGCACAGACTACATTTCTCCCCAACCAGATTTTATAAGACCATTTACTGTCTCTTTTCCCTGCAGGGAAGAATGGCACGAGAATCAAATACCAATTCATGCAGCAACGATTCCCATGTATACAGATGGATCCAAGATGGATACTGGCGTTGGCGCGGGTTTCTATTCCGAAATACTCGAAATATCTGGCTCGATCAGACTCCCCGACTACAGGGTACTGTAACAACAGAAAAAAAATCCCTTTAGCGTAAGCAAATTATAAAAAAAAAAAAAAACAGCAGCGTCTTCCAAGCTGAGGTTCTGGCGGTGACAACAGCCGCTAAACAGGCTGCAATGACGGCAATACCACAGGCTGATATTACCTTCTTCATTGACAGCCAAGCGGCAATAAAATCGATTTCCGCCACAGAAATAAAATCGAGGCTTGCAAGTCGCTGTCGCGAAGAGCTGTGGGCTCTTGGCGCGCAGCACATTGTAAGACTCTGTTGGGTCCCCGGACACAGTGGTGTCCCAGGAAATGAAAGAGCCGATGAACTGGCAAGAAAAGGATCTTTAAGGGTGACACTACAGTAAAAACCCCACCCTGTTAACTTAAACAGGTGATTGGTGATAAAACACTGTTTTTTTTTGCTCGTTATACAATGATGGCAGCAAACGAAAGATGGAGTGCCCTTGACTCCTGTGTAATTACCAGGAAAATGTGGACACTAAATGACAAACGAAAGACCGAGAGAATCCTTCAAATGAATAAAAAAAAACGTCGTCCTCTCTCACAGGTATTGTCACCGGACACAACATGCTGGGGTTTTTTTTTTTTTTTTTTTTTTTTTTAAAAAAAGGAAATCCAAATCCCAGAGCACTCAGACTCGGTGTAACGGTCCATTGTACTACCAGGCAGAAATCCTTCTTTTGCTGTAGAGGCATGTGAATGGGTGGCGTATGTTGTTGTTCCCCGTGGGGATTGAACCTGCACCGCACGGGTCACAAGCCAACACACTAACCTCTACACCGTCGCCACCCTTCAACCAGCGACGCAGAGGAGAACGTACATGAGAAGGATAAACTCGGCGCATAGAATCGCATCGATCACAGTATGCTGCGCCTTCAGAACCGTGTCAGAGGAAGCTGTAGAAACAAAAAAGGCAGGAGAATTATCAATGAGGCGCTAAACACAGAATGGCAACACAGGGGGAACAATTCACCCAAAGAAAGATGGACGTATACGCTGATCCACATCATAGACGAATGGACCTGTAGATAAAACCCCCAAACTTATATACTTACAGACAGATATTCATCACCCCCTCGTGATGAAAGGCCTAACGGCGGTACCATGGAGAATAAGGGTTCGCAGCAGAGATTTATACAAATTTTTAAAAGCTGAATCATACAATTGGCGAACTCTTCGTTGCAGCGCTTATAGAACTCATGTCGTACGAGATCCTATCCAGGTGCTTTGGCATCTTTCAATTCATTTAGGACTGTTTTTAGTTCTGTTGCAGTAAATGGTTGAATGCCTGGAAGGGGCCAGTCGCCCTCCCCAAATTCAAAAGAAGGTAAAAAATAGTTTCAAGGCCTTTTGCACGAATGGTTAACCCAATTCTTAGCTTCGTTCCGTCAATATATCGAACTGCTTTTCAAAATACAACGACCTGCAATTCTTCTTCAATTCAAGTTGGGTAAGGTTAGCTTACGGGAAAGGAATACATGCACACGACACATTGAGGTCAATGTCAATTTTGGGGATTGGTAAAGATCTTCTGCGTAGTTGGTGGCGAACATAATAAACAAATATGACGTCGTGAGCTGTTAACCTCCATAGAGAATTCATCTGCGGTACATAATGACGAACACCACACTGCAATATATAGAGGACGTAAAGATAATAAACTTCCAATCCTCAATGTTGGATTGGCAAAGTTCTTCTGCGGTACCTGGTGGCGAACATTATCAACAAATAGAGCACGTTCTGAGTTATCAATTTACATAGCAAATTCATCTGCGATACCTGATGGCAAAGGGTTGGGGACACAATCTCGAAAACCCAAAATCCAGAAAATCCCAAATCCCGAAAAGCCAGAATCCCCAAAAGCCAAATTTGCGCAAATTTTTCATTTTATATATTATTTTTCGGGATCTCGTTTTCGGGATTCTTTATTTAATTTTGAATGTAAAATAGACAAGTGTTTGTCCATTCCATTTACCATAATAATTTTGCAATTGTTTGCGTTGTAATGTTTTGGAATTCGCAATGTGCATTCAGTTGAGCTGATCTCAAATAGTGTGATAGCTGACCGACTAGATTTTTGTTAGACAGTGAACATCGTAATACAAAGTGAGTATCGTACATGCCTTTATAATTAAAAACTTCATGTATTATCAGTGACATTTTGTGTTTGAAGTCTTAAGTAGAAATGAAGGGTCCATCGTGAGAAACTGCTTATAGGGCTTGTCACGACAATGTCAGTGTCAAAAGAGAGAACAAAAACATATAGAAAGATAATTATGTCCCTATAAAATACTAACACAGACACAAATCAAATATTTTTAAGCTTAAGTTTCTTTATTTCATAATTATTTTCTTATGAGTATTTTATTTAATTGTGGGCGTACCAGTGGGCGGATTTCAAAAATTTTAACTAGCGAGCATTTGAAGGCGTAAAGATAATAAATAAACATAGAGACAGGCTACAGTCCGCTTGGGCGAACTGTTGGATACCCTATTCTTATTCCTATCCCTCATAAGTGGGCGTGACAAAAGTCTAAGTATGGTTGAATTGTTAAGAACGCTCTACATATTTTGTTATATAACATTTAAAGGATTTAATCGAAAAAAAACGCTCTATAGCTCAAACTTGGGTGTTTCAATAAAATTGTTTTATTTAATTGTGGGCGTGTCAGTAGTCGGATTTAAAAAAAAATAACACATGAGCATAAAGGGCCCCCTAGAGAGTATATACTATAAATTTCAGCTCCCTAGCTCAAATTTTGGTTTTTCAATAAAATTGTTTTATTTATTTGTGGGCGTGTCAGTGGGCGGATTTTGAAAATTTTATATCCCGAGCAGTTTTAGGAGGAGGAGATCATAGAAAAAAATTTCAGCTTTCTAGCTCAAAATTCGATTTTTTCCAAAATTTAGTTTTTTTGAGTTTGTGGGCGGATTTCAAAAATTCGTAAACTTGATTATTTCGGGACCCTAGAGAGTATATGGTTAAAATTTCAGCTCTCTAGGCCCAGTTTAAAGGCCTAATTTTTGCTGACGGACGGACGGACGGACGGACATGGCTAGATCGATATTACTATCGATGCTGATCATAAATATAGTAACTTTTAGGGGTCTACGGGCAATATTAAGGTATGTTACAAACTATGCGTCAAAATTAATATACGAGTACCCTTAAAATAGGGTATAAAAACGACAATGTCAGTGTCAAAAGAGAAAAAAAAAAACAAACAAACAGCTGAATGAAATGAATGAAAACAATGGCGAATTTGCATGGCGGGAAATAAGTGCTTCGCGAATAGTTACTAAAAGTTTATAACAAAGCCAATTTTAACAAAAAAAATAATTACGGAACTAAGAAGTAGTATCCAAACCACGTTTTGGATAATTAAAAAGTTAACATTATAATGTGATTGTGTTCAAAAAATAAAAGTGAACAAGTGAGAATATCGTAGTTGTGGCAAAAAATGTTTTTGTTGCAAAGATCTCGTAATAATTTTATATTAAAGTGAATTATAACAAAAACAAATTTCCAGAACTAAAAAGGAGTATCCAAACACTATTTTGGAATACTCAAAAGATAACAATACATTAAGATTCTGTACAAAAAATAAAAGTGAAACCGTGACAATAGCCTTGTGGCAAAAAAATATTTCTGTTTCGAAGCAACTTTTTACTTTAATTTACTTTCTCACGTTTTTTCTCTATAACTTTTTAATCTTCAATTGCTTCTGTTTTCACTTAAATATACACTTTATTAACAATCACAATGATTATTCATTTCATTCAGCTGTTTGTTTGTTTTTATTTTTGCTCTTTTGACACTGACATTGTTTTCATTCAATTTGCTTTTGACGTTTGACGAAAGGGATGCGGCACTTCAGAAAGAGATAGCTTGGTGAAAAGCCCTATTGACGGCTACAAAAAATACAAGGATACATTTTACTACACTCCCAGTAAAATGTATCCTTGTATTTTTTGTAGCCGTCAATAGCAGCGAAAGCCTTCTGAAATAAGTTATCTCAGAATACTCGTAGTTGCGTACAATATGAAGTAGAACTTGTATTATAATTATTTTGTCATTGATCGTTTTTGATATGTTTTTGTAAGACTTGAACTGTTTTTGTTATGTTTTATTTATTTGAAGTTTTTTATTTTGTTTATTTTGTTAAATAAATTTGCCAAATTTTTTTGTTGGTACAATAAAATTTTTTGTTTCATTTTCGGGATTTTGGTCTTTCGGAATTTTGGATTTTCGGGATTGTGGCTTTTCGGGATTTTGGATTTTCGGGATTTTGGGCTTTCGGGATTCTGTCCGACTCCCGATGGCAAAAACACTGCAACTGTGCCATTTTTTGAAATAAAAATAAAGAACCTCCAATCCTCAGTTGGGGATTGGTAAACTTCTTCTGCGAAACCTGGTGGCGAACATAATCAACAAATAGAGGACGTTGTAAGCTCTCAATCTCCATAGACAGTTCATTTGCACTGCAACACATAGAGGGTGCAAAAAATAATGAATTTACAATCCTCAATAGGTACATAATGAAATTTCAACTCAAAGATACTTTGCCAGCTTAATTTAAAATTGTACTAGATTCCGAACACCTAAAAACACACATCCCAAGTAGAAATGACAGCCGACGTTTACAATTATCAAAATAGAAAAACGAAACAGACAGTGTTGAACGATTAGTTCCCCACTCTTCATCACCATCAGAACAGTATTCCCACAGATTCATTCATTTTCGTGGATTTGCTTTCGTAGTGCAAAAAGAAAAAAAGGAAGTTTATATTTTTTTTTTCGCCTCCTCAACTTTTCTAATTCAACTACGCATCTCAGCGACAATTCTTCATTTATAAAATTGCCCCAAAGAAACAAAAGTGAACTCTCCCAACAACGGAATTTAATCACCTTATTGTGTGCGTGTGAGCGGCCGGAAAGTTATTTCTTTCGTATCTCGCAGTCACTAAGTGGACATAGGAAAAAGTAAATAAATCATGGGCTTGACTATTTCCAGCCTCCTCACTCGCCTATTTGGCAAAAAGCAAATGCGGATACTAATGGGTAAGTCCTGTGATATTCGAACAAATAAATCCAAAGTGACCCCAAAAGTAGCCAACTGCCGCCTGCTGGATGTTCCTTTATCTAAATTTGATAAACTCCCACCCCGCTAACGTCCCTCTTCCGTGTGGGTATCGCAGCTGAACAATAACAACAAGAACACTTACGTGGTACATATAAGTACGTACAGTGTAACGAGAAAAAAAAATGATGACTGGTCGCCTCGGCTCATGGCGGAGCAAAGGGGGGCGGTGTCTGGTAAAGTGAAAAATTTGTTAAATTAAAAACCATAGTTTTCCTCCGATTGGAATTCATGTTCTATTTTTTATCTCGTTAATTGCTGTTTCACAATTTCTTCTCTTTTTCCACCTCACACCGCGATATTTGACTAGAGATTTTTTTCTACGTTTTGGCTTTGGCCTATGGCAAAGTTTCCAACTTACAGTCGCAGACTAACTGGAGGTCTGACTGTCGATAGAATCTCTCTAAGCATGGGGTTAATATATTTAAGAATCTGATCTGTTGCGTGCCGTAAATGGTTCTAAAAATACAGCAAGTGTATTGGAAGCCTCTTCATTCCCATCTCGTGCTATTCCTCAGCTTCATAGAATCAAGGAAATATTTTTGGTTTTTCTTCTTGCAAATACGCCGACCGAATGTTACTATCAGGCTGCGTCGCTTTGTCAAAATTAAATACACAGTTCAGTTGAACATAGTCTTGTTTTTTGTTTGCGAAATAGTCACAGAGGCAAGATCGAATGGATGGCAGCCCACCCCATCCAGCTGCAACGTCTCGGGCACTTGTCCTTCACATCAAAGTGTGAATCGCATGAATGTTTAGGTGACACTATTCGGGGCTGTACGGGTTTTCCTATCCCTGGCGTTTCTAAGAATATTCTGAATGGAGATGAATTGGGAAAAGCACAACTGCTGCAGTTGCTGGCGGCCGCAGTTGCAGTAGATGTTCCAAACGAATCAGGTAATTGAGAGTTACTCAGTGTTAGACCTTTTCGCTTGAAGTACTCGACGATGTTGGCTATTTGCGCTGATCTGGTGTTGGGCAGCGCTAAAAATGACCTCGAGTCCGCACCGGCAATCCGAGCGGTTGGTGTAAATCGACAAGGTGTGGTTTTTACTGTATAGCAGTCGATTAGTGAACGGCGATTTTTGAATGAGTGAATTGATTTCCGGGTCCAATGCTAAGCGATTGATGAGACCCATGTCAATAGAGGTGATATCAATGGTGCTCAGCAGTTGGTGGTGGCATGGGTAGTGAACAGTGTATTCGTACGATTGATGATTATCCATTGTATTTGGCATTGTGGATTCCCCATAGCTGCAAGACTCCCCATCGGTACAATTGCCGCTGGATCCGTTTACCTGATCATCGAAACGCCTCAAGTTTATTCTTCGCTGTCGGTGAGAGCTTTTTTCACATTAAGCGGGCAAACTGAAAGGCTATGCCGCTCTTCTGCAGAGCAGCCAATTCCTTGAAAAAAGGAGCCGTCATCTCATTGCAAGGGCTGAACCCGCCGCATAGGTCATTGGATCCGCGCCCGATATTTTCTTGACACCCCTAAGCTGAACTAATGCAGTAAATGGATTCGACTTGACGCTATAATGATGGGCGATTCCGGTATTGGGGTGTAGTAAGACTTCTGTCTCTGCATTTGGTGACATCGCACTTTGTCACTGGGCGTCGTATGCAACGGAATGTTTGTGATATTCTCGCAAAGTGATCGCCCGTGCTGATGCTCGGCCGCTCGTGTTTTGAGATTTCTAGTCTCGAACTCATGGTAACCATGGATGCCGTATTCCTTCGAGCTGTGGATTCAAACAACTGACACCATTCGCCTCAATGCCCTACAGATTGCCATAGCTGACATCGAATTCATTCGAACACCCATTCATGAGGGTGGAACAGCTGCCACTCGCAATTGTAATCTGACTTCCGGACTGCAATTCATGTTTAATGACATGACGCAAAAGTTCTCAGATAGGATGTTTAGCTTCTTCGCGACTCTTTGGGTGATATATACACAACAATAAAATGCCAGTATTAGAAAAGCTGGTGGTGAGTCCATCGGACACAGTTCAACGAAAGCCAAATAGTTCAGACCAAAGCAGTCGGTGCGCGGCATCACATTCGGATCGACTTCAATGCCGGCGAAAAAGTATTCAAAAACTTTTAAGGGATATCGCACCGTTCTTTTCAGTCTTATTTTGGTGTTTCTTACGTTCAGACGAGCAAGCGTAGACTTCAAATCGAAGAATAAGTAGGTTCAACAAAATTAATAAAAATCTTTCAGCAACCCAGTAGGGAGTTAAGTGGAAGGGTTATGATCCCTTTGATTCTGATCATAGCTTCACCGTTAGGAGCAGACGAATCTTTCGGTAAAGCATTCAGTGAGAAAAAAGTCCTGTCAGATGCCCTATTCCCAGTCCATAAAAAGGGGGCGTGGCAAAACAAACCGAGTATGAGCGAATTGGTAAGGAATTTACCCATTTATTTTGTTCTACAAATCTGTTTTTGCGATTTTTAAGGAAAAAATATGGTTAGACCCGCCAAATCGGCATCAGGAGAAACGCTACAATTAAATCTTATTCAGAACTCACCAAGTAGGTATGTTGCAATTTGGGAACACTTTGCCAGTGCATTTCGAGCACTTTTGGCAGCATTTCCACATAAAAACGCTCGTACGCGAATCAAAAATTGAGAATATTGAAGCACGCATAACGGAACTCTTGATCGAGTCTTGTTGACGAAAAAAAATCACCGCCATTTTTTGCAAGGAACATTTTTCAAAAAAAAACACTTTTCAAGCAAATATATCATTTCAAATCAAAGTCCACATTAACTGCACATTTTTATCTATAAATTGAAATGAATTTCACATTTGACGACTTCAAATTAATTGCAAAAGCAAATTTTATTCTGTGAGCGACCGCCAAACCGAACCGAACTTTACCGTGACAAAAGCGAATAGCGAACTAAATCATGATCAGAAAAGTGATGCCAAATTTAGAAAACTTTCTTAAGGTGTGTGTATTTCCTAAAACTAAACTAAAACTGGTGGAATTTGTTTGGTATGAGTAGAAATATTGACTTAAACAACTTTCTAGTATGTGTTCTTTCAATAGAGTACTCCGCGACGTCAAATGCAAAAAAAACATTATCTGAATAACTTGAAGGAATAAAATGGTGAATTTCTACGGCGGGAGACGAGATCTGCGCGAATATTTCCTAACAAGTTTATCATAAAGCGAATTACAACAAAAAAAAGATCTAAAATTAACAAAGAGTTTGCAAACACAATTTTTGAATATTCAAAAGTTAACTATAATAGGAATGGTGAATTCCTATGGCGGGAGACCAGATCTGCGCGAATATTTCCTTGAATGTTTATAATAAAGCGAATTACAACAAAAATAAGATCTAAAATAAAGGAGTTAGTGGGAGAAGTAAACTATAATAGGATTTTGTACAACAAAGAAAAAAGGGGGTTACCCCGAGAACCGCGTTGTTGTGGCAAACAATTATTTTTGTTTGGAAACAAATTAAGTTAAAAAACTTCCAAACATGCATTTTTTACCTTTTTTAACACAAACGAACAAAAACAATTAATTAATAGAAAAATTATACAAAAAAAAATGAAAATGCCTGTAAATGGCTGCATCAAAAGCTGCAGAACCCCATTCGGTAAACATGTCCGCTGTTTTCATTGGTTTTTTTTTTGCCTTTACATACCTTCTCAGGTTTTTTGCCTTCAATAGCTTTTAATTTTATGTTAAGTTAGGTAACTAGATTGACGGGCAAAAGAATCCAACACGATTTGTCTCAGATATGAATATACTTATTAATAATCACATTTATTTGTCCGTCCGATTTCTGCAATTTACTGAAATATTATCCCTCAGTTTTTTTGTTTGACGTTTAAGAAAGAGATTTGGCACTTAGAAAGAGATGGCGAAGTCGGTGCAGGGCAAGTACAATTCCTTGGAGAACGACGCAACAGTACAATGTGTGGTACTGTGGGTCGAAAACACGAAAGAGGTTGCATACTTGAGGACCATGTCGGGATTGTCAGCAGTGAAATATCCACCGTATATTTTGTGGCTTTTTTTTTCTTTCTGTCTTTCTATGAAAAGTGACAGATGGTTAGGAATTGCTCGTGAAGACGCGGTGTTACATCGAGGTTATTATCAGAATTAATGTGATCATAGCTAACGTGACCATATTTTTTTTATGTCAAAGCGGGACGCTTGTGGAATTAAGTAAAAATGTTTGTTTCTATTGCAGTAAAATAGACTCATTTAGTCTGTTTCGCACAATTTAAGTTTTCTTAAATCCTCTCTCTGAGCAGACGACCGTTGATTTGAAATCGGTTATACACATGCAGAATATGTTTTCTACCAAATCCACATACAACTTCAATCGTAAGATACAATTTTTTTTTTTCATAATGATTTTATAAAGGAGTCCGGACTTGGACAGTATAATTTTGTTGTAATGCTGATTAACTTTTTGTGACCAGCTTTTCTTTTTCTTGATAATGACTTACTTTGTTACGTTTGATTCTATTTTAAATCGTATCGTATGTCATCGTATTCCGACTTTGATGGAATATATAGGTAAGTCGAGGTTCATCTCTTATAACATATTTTGGTCTATTTGCTAAAGCGGGACATTTTGGGACGGGCTGGGGACAGCGGGACAGACTGCTTAAAAGCTGGACGTATGGTCACCTTAATCATAGCCCTCCCACTTTACTGCATTCTTTCTGGTTCGCCGGCCTCTCGATGTTGATTTACTTCATCGGCTGCGGCCAATCAAATGTTGGTGTTGCTGCATTTATGTGATCGCGGAGTTTTCTAGCCTGCCTCTCTTTTGCGTTTCTATGGAAACGTTCATTGATATTGCTTTTTTGACAGGGTTCTCAGGATTTCTCATTTGAACATGATAGTACCAACTGAGTCAGTCACGCTGCATTTTTTGTCGAAATAGGGTCTTTGACTTGAAGACTTCCTCGGATTTTGGAATTTCTTATTCGATCAATCTTTGTTACTCCTGCTGTCATGCGAAGCATCTTCATCTTAGCTGCCGTTAATTTGGACTCGTCATTTTTGTACGCTGTCCAACATTGTGAACCGTGTGTGAGCGCCGGGCGCACAATTGCGGTGTAGAGCCTTCATTTCTGCTTAGGGGTTTCGGAACACTTCATCAATGAGGCGAATCAAATGCTAGTATTGTTGCATTTGTATGATCAAGGAGCCTCATTTTTACGATTTCGACACATGCATGTTCCCAGATATACTTATCAGTTATATCATTTGAAAACAGTATTGGTGACCATTCTAACCCCACGTCTCCACGAGCAATATTTCATAGCTTACCACCTGTCACTTTTCATAGAAAGAATGAAATACAAAATGCCATAAAATGTATGGTGGGAATTTCATAGCTTACTATTTCAATGGTGGAAATGTCGCAGATTGAAGCACTTCTTAAAAATGACAGCCCCTAGAACACTATATAGAGAATGCTATGAACTGAGCAATATATAGAATGAAATTTTTCATAGAATACTTTTTGTAGTCTCCCCGAGCAACTTTCATAGAGTGCTATATTGCATTCTATAAAATATTTCTCGTGTAGACGCCGTGTAAAAGATAGAACAGGGGAGCATTAAATATTTGTTGTGCCTGTTCGCATACTTAAAAATTCATCCAAATTTTTATGAAAAACGTTTTAAAAAATCCTGTTTCTTAACCCATTGTTTGTGAAGATTGTAAGCGAGCAGATCTAATGACTTAAAACTACCAGTCTGCGCCATTAAGCAGGGCTATGCCTTAATTGTTCTTGCAAGACCAAGGATCGGATTTTTTGTAGATATGGCATATGCAACTGATAATAAAGTTCCTCTCTAATTTTTCAATGTATAAGGCGAATACAACCAAGAATCGGTTGAAAAGCTCCGCTGCTAGACCATCCGAGCCACCCTGGCTTTGTTGTTTTTCAGCTTTTTAATGGCTTTCCCCCGTATTAATAATAAATCCCAATCCGGTCGTTAACTCATGTGTTAGCCAGCACGTAGTTAAATTTTCTTATTAATAATAAAAAGTTCGCCTATAATAACTAACTTTCGTTGAATAAGAAATGGTATAAACATGGAGATCGTTAAGTAGTAAATTTTATGGAATATCGTTCAGTTACTGTTGGTTCTATACCAGCGGATAAATTCCAAATATCATTATTAATAAGAATTTGAGCTTAAACAAAGAGTAAGGGTTTTAGTTCAGCACTCGATTTGGTCTTTTGCGAACGTCTGACAAACATCGAAGAGTATCAATTGTCATGAGAAGCTTCTCAAATTTGCCGTTCGGATTCGTCTAAAATTGTAGGTCCGTTCCACTTCGTAAAGAAAGTGGTTGGATAAGCTAGGTTTTAGGTGCTGTATGGGCCGTCAATGCCTAATATATATATATATATACTCATTTTGGTTATCAGTTCCTCTACATGATGCCCTGAAAATGCTGCTCAAAGACATTAAGTAAATTCGGAAACGTGTACCTGGACAGTTTTTTTTTTTTTTTTTTTTTTTTTTTTTTTTTTTTTTTTTTTTTATAATTTGCTTACGCTAAAGGGATTTTTTTTCTGTTGTTACAGTACCCTTATAATGCTAAGAACACAGTGTAAGCTAGTTGGTATTAGAAAGAATAGAGAGATAGGAAAGAAGTGTTTGGGTGCAGTTGTATGATTTTTCTCCACGGGTGGTGTCTAAGTTACTTAGGGAGATTACGATTTCATGTATTCGGTATAAAGTAATGGACTTGGCCGGGATTCGAACGCACGACCTTCCATTCCGTAAGCGAATACACTACCACTGCACCATTGCCACCCGCAAAGTTGATGCTCAATCAGCCCTGTCACACGTTCTTAACGCAAACATGAATCACTGGAAAGGCATAACGTAATTTTTGTAAAGTCGTGTAAAATGATGCGCAAATGTCAACGGAAAAAGCATCAAAACAATTGCAGATGCTTTCGATTCACCAGCCCTCAGCTGTGTTGCGCATCGGCATCGTAATTTATGCAGTGATGCCGGTGTTTTCTGAATTCGCTCATTTATTCGCTGTGGAAAACTTCCCATTTTCAAGCCAAATCCTTGGCCTACAAATTATCAATTCAATTCAATTTATTAATCTAAAATGTAAGCGGGCTGTACAGTCTGTACTAATATTTTTATATTTACAGTTGGCTTAGATGCGGCTGGCAAGACTACGATCCTATATAAACTGAAGCTCGGTGAAATCGTTACAACTATACCAACAATTGGCTTCAATGTCGAGACCGTTGAATACAAAAACATATCCTTTACCGTCTGGGATGTCGGTGGACAGGATAAAATTCGTCCATTATGGCGTCACTACTTCCAAAACACTCAGGGACTTATATTTGTTGTTGATTCAAACGATAGAGACAGAATAAACGAGGCTGAAAAGGAACTGCAAAATATGGTAATTCAAAACAACAAGAAAAAATCCTCAAACTCCTCATTAATTTGGTATTTCCAGCTTCAAGAGGACGAACTGCGAGATGCGGTTTTGTTAGTATTCGCCAACAAACAAGATCTACCGAATGCGATGAGTGCAGCTGAGCTAACAGATAAATTGCATTTGAATCAACTCCGTCAAAGACACGTAAGTTGACTTAAGGTTAGGTTTGTGAAGGTCAGAAATTCAATCAAACTTTTATCTCATTTCAGTGGTACATTCAGGCTACTTGTGCCACACAGGGACATGGACTGTATGAAGGTCTCGATTGGCTGTCGAATGAACTCGCTAAGAAATGATGTAAATCAAAAGAAATTTTAAAGTAATTTTTACCAAGGATCTTTATATAATAAACATAAGAAAAAAAAAAAGAAACAGAAAAGTAATGATGGAGGGAAACACATACATTCGATAGAAATATAAAAAAAAATCAGTTTAGCGATTCATTATGAAATATCCAATAAAAATTATGTAACAGCTGAAGAGGATCTTATTTTTGTATTAAATTTATGGGAGCTCCTGAAGGGCTGCGAGTCTGAAAACTTTGGAGGGAGTTAACTATACTGGATCATTAAGATCCATATATCGATTTTTGCCAACAGCCACAATCTAACCTGAGGAGTCTGGTCTGGTCGGGCAGAAGATATGTCCTATTCGATGTCGATAACTGGAGTCGATTGGTTTTCAAAGGAGCATTCTTAATAAAAATATTCATTTGAAGGCACAAATCGCGTTGGACATGTTGTGGAATTGGGAAATACACAGCTCGGACAAGAAGTCTCCTTGCTTTGGCAACTCTCGCGGTAGTTTCCGAGCACGGATACAGCCGAAATTCAAGACTGTTGACACTTTGTACAGATTTTTTGTTTTTAAAAACACTGCAAGTCTCCTTTCCTTGCTTGAAAGACCATTCTCGTGATCCTCTCCGAGCAGGGAGAACGAGATATAATACCCGTTAAGTGAAAAAAGGCGTGTTAAGGATGCAGTAAGGAATTGGTGCACGTTTACTTTTAGTCGAATTAAATGTACACTGGTCAACCAGCTGCCTGACTAAACTCTGCCTTTTCCAGGCTGTAGTTCAGGCAATTATAGAGCTGACCAATACGGAATTATTGACGGTAGTATTAAAAAATGATGTTGTCAAGTAGTCCTAACTAATCGGTTCATGATTGTTTTCCAAGCTTAGGTTAGGTTAGGTTTACGGGCTGATGGAACAGAGCGAATCTGCTGCACCACACTTAGGTCCATGTGGTCCCATTGTGATACCCTTTGTTGGGAGTGTTGGCCTCGCTGTTCTGGCCTTGGTCCTTGGTCCTTCGTCCTTGGTTCCTTCCTACTCCAGTTTGTCCAGCCATTTGGATGTCCGTATAAACCTGTAAAGATTTGATAGTGAGACATCAGAAAGTTCTTAAATGTCTTGGAAGAAGTATCTTCCAAGTGTTCTGTTCCTCAGGTGACAAAGGCTTGGACAGTGACAGAGAAAGTGAGGTGTGTCCTCATGGGTTTCCTCATTACCGCAGCCTCTACAGATGTCGTCATCCTTGAGATTTAGTTTCATTGTGTGATTCCTTAGCAGGTTGTGGCCAGTAAGAGTACCGATCAACTTTGACAGCGATGTCCTGTCGTAACGTAAAAGTGGTTCGGCCCTTATCATATTTTGGCCACAGCTTGCGTGATATGTCACAAGTGATTAGTGACCACCACCTGTTGTTGGCTTTCATTCGTGTTTTGTATTCCACTCTTTCTCTGAGGTTGCAGAGTGGTGGTTTAACCGACTGAAGTGCCTGTTCATGGTCCATCGCAGACCCCTTTCTTGCCAGTTCGTCAGCTCGCTCGTTACCGGATATGTCCTTGTGTCCAGGGACCCAGCAGAGACTCGTTTTGTGCTTCGCGCCAGTTTTCCAAGCTTAGAAAAGAAAGAAGCTCCAACGCCTGCACCGGAAATAACCCTTTGCTTACTGCACTTCAGCGACTTACTGCAGTTTGGTAGGCGAGACGGACAGTTACCGTTCAATCAAGCTGCTGTCTCACACCATGAAGATCGTTGAGCGTGTATAAAATAGCCGAATGGGGAAAATTATACGGCTATCTGAAGACCAGTGCGGGTCTGTCGCAGGTAAATCAACCACGGATGCAATCCAAAGTAAAAGGATCATGATGGAAAAATCTGTGTACACCAGGGAAACGTCTTAAGTCCCTTCGTATTTATTACAGTCCTTCGTTATCTGCTTGAAGGAAAAGTGACAGACCCCAAAGTGCATCACTTATTCTTTGCTGACGATGGAGCAGTCATTAGCTAGGATCAAGCGTCCCTGCAATTACTACTTGGTATATGGGTGGAATTTTTGGAGCGGAATGGGTATCGTATTAGGCCGAAGAAAATAGATACTTGGACTCCCCATTCTTTGATCCACTCCGACCTATTCCAGACGTTTACATGTGTAATGAATCCGATAGCAAGTAAAACGCACGCTAGTTGACTTTCGTTGCACAGTTTAATTCATGCAAGAGCTTAAGTCTAAATATTGTACAAGCGGATTTTATGGTGGAGGACGAACAACTAACTGCCTGACTCTCTGACAAAATGCATTTCCCCATAGCTATGGAGTCTACTGAGCTTAAAGCGCCATTTGAGTACAGTGAGTCACTTCTACTCCCGTAGTCACATGAATGGAAGAGTGGTTCCCAACTTGGATCTATGATTAACAGCGAAGCAAGCTATGATGATGACATTAAGCATCGGGTAAGCGTAGGGTGGATGAAGTTTCAGGAAACTCCTTAGCTGAAAGGAAGGCTCTACACAATGTTGGACAACGTACAAAAAGAATAAGGGAAAATTAACGGCAGCTGACATGAAGATGCTTCTCATGACAGCAGGAGTAACAAAGATTGATCGAATAAGAAGTTACAAGACCCACGGAAGCCTTCACGTCAAAGAACCTATCTCGAAAAAAATGGGGTGCGAGCGGCTCAGATCCTACGAACCTTATCAATATCAATCTACGTTCCAATACAATCGCAAAAGAGGGGCAGGCGTAAAAACTCCTGGATGCAGCAACAGCAGCATTTGATTGGCCTCAGCGACTAAGTGATTCAACATCGAGAGGCCTGCCGTTATTTTCTGAGGTCGTACGGACGAACCCGCAGGCGGACCAGTAGGGATGCAGCTAAGTGGGAGGGTTACGATCATAATAATCTGATCATGAGGAAGAAGAAGACTGCAATGTGGCAAACGCGAAATGTTTAAGAGATTGCCGCCTGCCACTAAGAGCAATAATTATCATTCGGTACTGCGTTCCTAGTCACATGCGTTCAAGTGGAAGGCAACGGAAGGCGCATGAAAACTAGCAAGAGAGCAGCATCTTAAATTTAGGATTTAGTCATACTACTACTTTTTGCTAATGAACGATTGGCTATTATTATTGGTCCGGGACAAGTTAATCAAACTTATTGCAAGTTACCAAAACCTTATTTGACGCTTAAAAACTAACAATATGTATACGTAAAAATAGTGGTCGGCCGGGGTAGGTACGACGACAAAGGGGATCAAGGATTAGGAGCGAAGTGTGCTACGAGGGCTTGTTTGAGTGGGAGCTTGGTGCTATTAAGGTCAAATGCCTGGGCGTAGTTGTTGGTGATACGCAGACTCTGGATATTGGTTCGTAATGACCATACTTGGTGCGGTTAGTAACAAGTCGGAATAGGGGTACACTCCTGACCTTACGTGGGTTAGATGAAAAGGAAATCATTTGAAGTAATTGTGGGCTATCAATGTTTCCCAGCAAAAGTTGGTGGACGAAAAGGATATCAGCAACTTCCCGTGGTTTTTTTTTAAAGTCAATTTATTTCGAACGGGGTTTTGTTTGTTCAACCAAAAATGCGATTGGCGAACCGAAGGGATAGCTTCGATTCTTTTGATGTGGATTTGTTGGTAAGGTGGCCATACCTGGTTGGCATACTCAAGGAGCGGTCTTACAAATGTGATATATGTATAACGACTTTGCGATGCAGGCGTATCGGAGAATTCTTTGGACCACCGTGGAGCCAAGTATGTAGTTAGTGCGGTTTATTATGCTATCACGAACTTTGGTTGTTGTTGAAGGTACTAACTCATCACAAATGAAGAAAGTTCTCGAAGGTTAAGGAAGAAGTTATGTTCTGGCATTTACTGACATTAAGATGCAGAAAGTTGTTTTCGCACCAATCTGGAAAATTGCTTAGGTCTTCTTGCAAGCTGAGGGATTACGCGGGCAATCAAATAATTTTAGAAATTCTCATATCATCGGCGAAGGCGGATAAATCTGAATTCTTTATCACCATGTTTATATCATTTGTTGTAAGGATAAGGATGGGGGTGGTGACGGGGTAGAGGTTATTGTGTTGGCTTGTGACCCGTGCGATGCAGGTTCGATCCACATGGGGAGCAACAACATACGCCATCCATTAATGGAGAGAAACGAATGACACCTAGCGGTTTTAACAACTGCCAGACGTTCTCAGTCAGGTTAGGTTAGGTTGAGGTGGTTGTCAGCTTTATCCAGCACACCAAGACCATTGTTATGTTCATTGTGATACCACGCGGATCTAGGGAGTTTCTCCCACTACTTGTAAAACCAGTTGGAGGTTCTATGAAGCGCGTGTTTGCTAAGTCACTTAGATCATTAAGCAATAAGGCTCCTAGATAGAGATTTTTTTGATTGGAAGAGAGCAGGACATGTATAATGAAGGTGAGGTGTAGTCTCCTCCTACTTTTCGTCCATGCATCTTCTGCAGAAGACATTTAAATAAGCGCCAAGTCTTGATGCGTACTTGCCTATTAGACACTTAGACAGTGTACATAAAAGAAGCGGAGTGGCGGAGTAGAATTTTTTTCTTTCTTCAAACTGGAATAAATTTACTCCGATTGGAATAAGACTCAAACGCTGACCATAACCATTCACCTGCCAGATTTACGCTCGCTCCGAGTTCCGCCGTCAATCTATCTCTTAAAGCTTTTTTTTACTCTCACTAAAGGGATTTTTGGATACCCTTATAATGTAATAGCTACACAGCGCGGGCGTTAAGGAAATTAGGGTTGGAAAATAGGGAGACGCCGATGCACGTTGGTTTTAAATGTTTGCAGATTATAATGTGTAGGAAAAATGGAGCGGGGAAGAGCATTCCACATTCGTGTTGTACGGCTAAGGAAAGATTCCTTGTATTTCACTCTACGCCCGAATGCAGGTTTAAGAGTAAACTGATGCGCATTCCTTGCACAGCGGGTATTGCGGTTGAAATGTACTAGCGGTGGAATGCAACTGGCTATTTCATTTGAGCACTTGTGGTGGAAATATCGATAAAATAACGAGAGACAGGAGACATTGCAACGATGACTAAAAGAGTCAATCGATCTCGCGATGTTACAGTCACCAAGTAGCTTCAAATAAGTAATTGGTGCACCAGAACTACGCCTGAAAAATAGTAACCAGACCAGAGGGAGTGAAATATTTCTTGCAGCACTTAAGGAAGCCTAGGCATTTCGCAGCGTTCTTGGCGACATCGAATATGTGGTCATTGCAACGTAAGTTCTCATTATTAGCACACACCGAGAATGGAAAGCCGTTCGGTTTGAACGATGCAAGTGCCATTCATGGACAATTTCATGGTATTAGGGTTTTGCTTTTATGACAGAAGACAGCATTGCGTTTTGGAAGCATTAAATTCCACTCTATTAGTTACACCCCACTGAGTTATGCTGTCGAGATCGGAATTCAACGAGCTTAACATACCTTGCCGTTCCAGTTCCATACCCGAAGATGAGGGACGTGAACCAAGAAACGAATATGAGAAGCTGGGGGTACTGTCATCAGCAAAGGAGTAGATTGGATTAGAGGTAATAGACAGGAGATTAATTATAAAAATGAGAAAGAGAGTCGGGGACAGAACAAAGCCTTGGGGAACACTAGCATTTATTTGGTGAGTTGCAGACTTGAAACCGTCCAAAACAACTTGAATTGAACGGTCCGAAAGGTAATTTCTAATCCATTGAAGAAGAGTATCATCGATTCCAAAAGCACGCATTTTCGACAAGAGAGCTTGGTGCCAAACTCTGTAAAATGCCTTTGAAATATCAAGCGCAACGACCTCACTTTCACCACCTTGGTGAAGTCACAAGTGGACCTGTTGCTGCGAAAACCATACTGCCGGTCATAAAGAAGTTTTCGGGGTCCAAGATATTTCATGATCTGACGGTTTATCATGGTTTCCATGACCTTGGAAAGAAGGTCGGCAGGAGGAGGGAGATGAAGATTCGCCTTTTTTGGGGACAGGCTGGACAAATACTGTTTTCCATCTTCTCGGGAAGAGCCCTGAAGAAAAGGATAGATAGAAACGCTTGCGCAATGGTTTTCTCGGCGAGGAAGAACACCTCTTCAGAACGATAGGGGAAACACCATCTGGACCAGCGGATTTGTGAACGTCAAGATCTTGAAGTACTCTAGTCACTGTTCGAGTGCGGAAGTGGATTGGTCCCATGGAGTATTCCACGCGCTCGAGTACAGGGGTTGATAAAGCACAATCTGGGAGCGTTGAGCTGACTGCAAAGTGAGCAGCAAGCAGATTATCTTTAGAGCTGACCGCTGGAATGTCATTGTAAATGAGTCTCGGTATATGCGTGATGAGGCTAAATTCTTGATGTTTTTAACAAATGACCAAACGTTTTTACTACCCGTGGGACTTTGTAGTATTTTTTGCCTCAACTTTTGGTCATAGGAGAATTTGACACGATTAATGTGGGCATTGCAGTCATTCTGGATCGTTTAAACTTTTCCGGCTGTGGTCATCTGTGGTCTTACCAAGAAAAAGAACTTGGCTCAACGGTAAATTGAGGACGATTCCGATTATATAAATACTCACCTCAAAAATCTAAAAAAAATATTCCAAACAATAAAAACACATTTTTAATTATTTTTAGTTCCATTTTATTAGAATTGTTCTCTTTTGTTATGTTTATAAACTAATGACAAAAATGCTATTATATTTATTTTCTGAAATTGTTCGGATTTTTTTTTATCTATTTTATGTCTTCATTCTTAACACAAAAATGTAATTTCAAATAAATTATATTTAATAATCTTTTGTTCCTATTTTTGTTTCTTCTTTTTAAATATTTTAATTTGATGATTTTTATTATTTTTTATATTTCATTAGATGTCTACTTTTATATATTGGTGTAGTAGTTTTTTTTTGTATTTTTGTTGAATGCATTAAACACAATCCCTATTGTTAGTATTAATTTTTTGTTATCTAAATAATTTTCAAAATTGGTGTAATATTTATTTGTTAAACACAATATTTTTTTTTCTTTGATTCTTCTTTATAATATACATATATATATTTTTTAATTGTCTTAACCTTTTTTTAGTTTTTCTGCTGTCATGTTTTTGAATTACACTATTGCAGGGTTTTTTTATTTTATTTTATTTAATGTGAGGCATTAAAATCACAGATAGCAAAAAAAAGCAAAATCATTTTGAGTTTTCTTTGGAGTTTTTGATTGAAATCAGATTTTATTTTGAATTCGTTTGTGCCGCAGCGATTTTTAATTTGAATTTTTATCAACACTCTTTTTTGAATACATATGTTGTAAGCACTTTGATTTTAGTAAAAATGCATTCTTGACATTTGGAAAATCATTAAATTGGCGTAAAGTACGTGCGACACTCAGTAAAAAAAACTTGGGTCAATATGACGTCAAATTGAGAAAAGCCGCGGTCAACGCAACATCCAAAGGTTTTATAAGAAAGCCAAGCAACCAGCCCTTAAGTCCGGAATCCGGAATGATATTTGCGTTTGAGCGAATGCTTTTTGCATACGAACCATTCCGACCCGATATTGAAGATTAAAGCCGCCAGTTTTAACGAAAGTGCTGCTCCGTTAAGGCAAAATAAACTGAGCTATCGCCTTGGGAACATCTTGGCAAAGAACCATTTTTCAAGTCGAGATAGATTTTTTTTTTTTCATAAATTCGGTAAATGATTGCTTTCGTAAGGAACTCTATTCAGCGATGGCCGAATTCGGATTTGTGACAGACTGATCCAACTGTATCGCGTGATGGTGGAAAACACTGGCTAACTCTTTCGAAATCGTACCGGATGAAATGATAGTGCGCAGAGCAGGTGAAAACACGTAAACTCGGTATGGGATGTGCTCCTTTGCCACTTGCAGGGTGCAGCGATAAATGCTTTTATTGAAAAACATACGGAATCAGTTGGTAGTAAAGTCAGTGAAGACAAAAAGAAAGAAATGCTGTCAACAAACAAACAAGCATCTGTCTAGCAACTAGAACAAAACATCACTCTTGATAGCACCAACCTTGTGGCAGTTTACCAGTTCATATACCTCGAACTAAGGCCTGAAATACAATCACGCTTTGTCGCATGCGTTACTTTCGTTACGTCCAAAGGCATTACGTGCGGTTTGACCTTTGACTCGACCCAACAATTCAAACATTACGAAGACTCGTATCGTATACCAAGAAAAAGCTTGACAGTCCATACTCTTCCCTAGCTTCGCGTTGAAAAACGGCGCTTTACAGCAACGTTACGAAACATTACGATCCGTTTTAATGCCTGAAACACAATCACTCTTGGAGCTTCCGATTGACAAACGCATCCAATTGAGCCATAGAAAACCAAAGAAACCTATCACAAAGCTGCGTTGCGTTTCAACTTCAAAATGAGACACGTAGAAACAAAACGTAATGTTTCGTAACATTGCTGTAAAGCGCCCTTTGACAAGGCGGAGGTAGGGAAAAGTATGGATTTTTTTCTGCGTTTGAGTCTCTGGTAATATTTGAATCTTTCCGTTGAGCCTTTGGACGTAACGAAATCAAATAGTGGTTGAGACGCTAATCTGTTCGATCCCCATAAAAACCAATGGTTCTAAAACATGCGACTTGCTTCTCAAAATCGACGCCGGAGTTGTAGTGTTGATCAAGCAAATTCATTTTCTATGTTTCCCAACGGCTTAATTATTTTTTTTTTTTATAATATTTCTTTGTTCATAATTTAATTTTGAATAGGCACTAGATATAATTTAATTTCTTAATTCAATATATATATATGTTTTTTTAATCAAATTGCAAGAAAGGCAGAAAAACTACACGTTTTTCCTACATTTTTTGTTTTTAAATATTTTGCTTAACAATGAAAATTTATTATGCTTAGCAACAAATCACTTGGGGAGGTGCAAAATACAATAAATAAATTCAACTATTATTTTATACGTATGTACGAAGTTATTGTTATTGTTTTTTTTTTTATATTAGGGATTGCATAGAACAAGTTACTAGATTTCTTTTAGAAAAATACTACCTAACCGTTAGATTTTATTCAACAATCAAAGTTTCTTAGAACATTTTTTTTCTTGTATTTATTATTATTATTTTCTTTTAATTTAAAAGATGTTAAGTCTTAATATTTTAGTAGAATTTTGGTTTTACTAATTTTTTTTCCCTTGTGGGACATGTTTTATTTATGATTTTATCCAAAGCACTAGAGATTTTGAAAGCGTCATTTATGAATTTATACATCACTTGTTGGGGAATGTGCAGGAGAAAAAAATAAAATAAAAACAAAAACAAACAAAATGTCGCTGTCTATTTAAATTGTTTATTATATTCATTTGTTTTTTTAATTCATTATAGTGTTAATCATTTTTTTTTTCCAAAGGCAGTGGCACAAAAGTGTGGACAGTTCTGTGTTATTTTTTTGACTGGGTGTATGTGTGTGTATTTGCTAGAAATCAATTGTTTGTGACATTTTATGATGAAAAGCCTGGCTGGAGGGTAGCTATGTATAAAGTACAAACAGAGTTCCGCACGGGGACACACGGGAACGTTTTATTTGATTTTAATACTACTTCTTTTTTTTAAGAATTTATAGCCACTTTTGTGTATGAAATAGTTACAGAACTTTTTTGTTTTTTAATCGTCGTATCGAGAAATAATTTACTTTTTCAATGTATTGGAGTTATTTCTTCTGACATTATCGTTTACCTTTTTTTGCAACAATAATATAACTAATTCTCGATACACATACATATACGTATATAAATATATTTATTTATATTCAAATATATACATACATGGTACCTTTATGTAGCTATATTATTATATTTTTAATTATTTGTTTAATTATTTCGTTAACATTTAAAGAAGCTCAATTGGTTTGTTTTATTATATACATAAAATATTATGATGTATTTTTGGTTTTTGTCATATACTATTGGTTGACTTGCTATGTATACATACACACACATCAGTTTATTTATATATGTTTATAAATAATTTTAAATGCTTTACCCTATACTACGTTTTTAATAAAATGTATTTTTCAAATTTAATTAGATTGTTTTATGAACATCTATTAGCGCATCCATACCAGATCTTTTAGTTTGAAATTCAGTTTAAAAACACACGCACATATGTATATACTTATATATATATATATATATATATATTTATATAGCACAACTCCAAATTTATTTATCTAGTTCTAAAATATTTTTATTTATTTTTTTAAGTTTTGTTTATGGAACTATGCAAGGCTTTTTTTTAGACTTTTTTATTAGTATTTCAACGATCAATACCAAAGCACTTTTATTTAATTTGCGTTTTGGAAGAACGAAATTAACAGAAAAAGAAAATTCACAATGAGCACTGCGAATCCTGATAGGGTAGGAAGGGTCATAAAATTTTATGCTACCGCGCCTATCGTTTATTGAAAATTCACTGGAGAAACTTAAGAAAATACGCTGGGAGGATTCATGACTTTATGACGTTGTGGAGAAATTAAGAAGGCGCTTTGCAACGTTTTAAAGGCTGAAGCAACAAGAAATATGTTGTACCAACCAAATTTGAAAGAACAACCTGTCTTATGCACGATTCGAACGAGTTCGATCAAACAGGGACGTAGGAGTAGATCGCATTAGCCTGAAAAAGCGACATATTTTTTTACTATGCATGCGATATCTATGTACTCTATTATCTGTAGTTCTGTCGTTCCGGACATGTCCACCTTGCCAAAACTGCCTTTTATAAAATGTTTGTATGACATAAACATGAACTTCGTAGCTTGCAGAGGGTGTCGGAGAGGTCCGATATATGTTGTGAGGATAAAAAGGGATCATTGAAGCGAATGAAACTGCTTTAATCCTTGAGGAGACCACCCACTAAGCTATGGAGGAACTACTTAATCTCACAACCCTGGACATATGCCGCACAGGAGCAATGCGGTTGAAACGGCCGTCAGACTCAGACAGCCGGGACTGCGGTCTTTCAAACCATGAAGGACACGCATCCGTTTAGGTACGATAGAGTGCCTCGAAAAAGAAAACAGCTACTGTCTATTTACCATCCGCCTTCGTTTTCAAAATGACATTCGTTACTAGAATCACCTGGTTCAAACGTTTATTCTAGCTGCAGCTTAATAGTGCATCTAGCAACCTAATGAAGCCCACTAAAAACCGCTAGTGCTACCTTTGGGCAGATGCATATGACACCTGTAATGCCGAGACAGGTAATACGCTGTAGGTCTGGAGCTTGGTTGCCGTTGTCCCTTCAAGAGAACGTTCGGCCACCAGACGATGGCCTTGTATGTTATTAAAGGTCTGACCATCATGATATACGGCCAGTCTACTATTTTAGGACTAAGACCCCGAGTTCTACCGTACGGGACTAGTGGCACGCTCCGTGACAGTCATGATTTGCGCGTTCCAGGTAATTTTTTTATCGAGGAGGAAGCCGAGATATTTGACCTTACTAGAGTAGCTTATGGCGGTGCCTTAAATGGTGAAAGGTTCAAAACCACAGATAACCCATATGAGATAGTCAGCTTCGAGGGTCTCTCAATTTGGCCCAAGCAAAAGAAAAGCTGTCAAAAACTCTTAAAAGTTTGCGTATTGTTTTTTGCATAGAAGTCAAAAAGAGGCTCTAGCACACATTCTCAGTTAGTGTACCCTTCCATAGGCAGCGCCATCTTTTCCAATGTGAAATTTGACGCAATTTTAAAAAAATCGGTTTATACAGGACCCAAGATCTAGCTTCTTCAACCATTTGCTTGTGCGATGTGGAAGGGACCTACGATTTTAGGCCGAATCCGAACGGCAAATATGAGAAGCTTCTTATGACAGTTGATACTCTTGGATGTTTGTCAGACGTTCACAAGAAGTGGGGAGGTGGAATAAGCGTTTGGATGTTACTTGGCCCCGGCGGAATTTGAACCTGAGACCTTTCGATAAGCAGTACAACACACTAACCTCTGCACCCACAAATTTAAATTAAAAGTAAAAAAGCAGAGGTGGCAGAGTAATCTACGAGTACGTAAGCACCAGAGACTATAGCAGATGTTTTTTTTTTCTTCTTCTTCTTAATTTAATGGCAGTGAGGTTATGATCGGGATTAAAGGGATGATAACCCTCACACTTAACTACATCCCTACTGGTCCGCCTGTGGTGTTCGCCGGTTAAATGTTTTTTTTTGCTCCCCGCAAAAATGGAATTTCTGCCATCTCTGGAAAACTTTGGCATTAGACGTCAGGTAATGTCATGAATTCACTCATAGGGATTTCGAGAGAGGATTAGGTACCACCCGTCTGCGGATAAGAGTGATGTAGAATATCTCTTATAGCTTATCTCTGTGCGTGTTTTTATGGCACGGAAACGTGAGTCATTGTCTAAGGACGCTCATTCATTTGTCGATGCGGTATCGTTTCTCTCGGTTTGCTCGGTACGCATTCGGTATCGATTGTATCCGGAACGGGGACGTCATACCACGTCATACCGAAGTGGCTCAGTATTTACCGCGGACAGTGCGAACAAAACGCAAAAGAGGACAAAATGGAGTACATGCTGTCAAGATGCGCCCAACATCGAAGAATCGAGCAGAGCGTCACAACAGACAGTTACGTGCTCGAGGTATAGTAATGCAATTTTTTTTACCTCAGCTCTGCTTTGCCGATTCTCCCAAATCTCACTGTGACCTCACAAGTCACAAAAACTACACCAGGCGAGGTAAACATGACTTTGTGAGGTATTCTCCCGCACCCTCAGTTTGTGATGCTCGCAAATCGAAATTGTGGCATCCTTATGAGTAGGGCAGCAAGCCCAAGTTCACAACCTGTCTCCACTTATGATAAATTCATAGCAGAAAGCAGAAGCAAAAGAATAAAAGTATAATCAGACTAACTGTCAAATTTCGTTTGCTGGGCGTTTCATATCATACTTTATTCGTTTAAGAGAGAGAGAGGGGCAACGATTTTCACAGAGAGCATCACTTCACAAAAGGCATTTAGTATGCGATATAAAGTATGCGATAATAACATGCTGTCCATGCAAACTATAGAAATATAGTTGTTTTAATGGTCTCCACTTGAGATAATGAAAACACGCATTATCGTATACTATCAAGTTATCGCAAATGAAGACTGAGTCTCACACATTCTCGCATTGCATACTAAGCCGCTGTCACAAATCACACTTGACAATTCACCTTTCTTTGGTGAATTTGATTTGAGTTTTATTGTGTGGAATTCGAGAGAACACGGAAAATATTATAGAATCACAACAAACCTCACAAGAAATCAGACTCACAATAGTTGGGGTTTGTGAGGCCTCAGAACGGGAGATTCGGGATGGATATGTCTTCTTCAATAGGACTTTATTTCGACTGAGGAGGCAACTGTGTAGTACACCTAAGCATACTCTATACACGATCTTAATAATGTTAGTCCTGCTTGACGGATCTAAAGCGGATTCGAAAGCTGATGAAAATATCTCAAACGGTTTCGAGCGAAAACAGCTTTGCAAGATATTCTGTCCCATTTGCGTTGACGGGTTTTAGGGGAGACGATTCAACGACGAACTTAACGAACCTTACACAAGCTCGACTTGATGATTACATTGCATATGGTCCTGGTAGACATATTTTCACATCAAAAACGCTGAAAGTAAGAGCAAGAGGCAAGCCAAGGATAAAGAAAATTAATTAAGTTCAAAACTGAAGAAAAGTTGCATTCATCAAAATAGAATGACTTGTCGCATGCCGTGCAGGTTAAATAAGTTAATCCTACCTAAGTATATAACAAAGAAGAAGAATATCATGTATTTCTGCACCCGAGACCAAAGGCATGTATTTCACGTTCTCAATTATTAAATTAAACAAGGCAGAAGTTAAATTTCAAATTAATAAAAATTATGTTTGCAAAAAAATGTCAGCGCACCCTTCCTCAATGAACAACACCTCGATATGTAAACCTAGTCTGATGAAAGGCGCAAAATACTCCCTCACAGTCAACGAATATTTAAAACGCGTTAACATTCTGAAGTCAAAATCACTCGACTTGACCTTCTGAGGCAAATTTAAGTCACCGCGCTGACCACTTAAAAAAACGCAATCCAAGAACTAAACATATGACTTACCCGAATACTTTCTTCAAGATTATTTTTTAACTGCCGATGGTTTAAAATAAAAATGACAACTTGGACACTTTGATTCAAAAAAATTTCCAACATTTGGTGTCATGGAAGAAAATAAATAATTTATTTCGCAAAATTTTACAGGATTTTTTTTAAATGATTTTTTTTTTCTTTTACTTTTTTTTTTTTTTTAAATTAGATTTAAATCAGATTTTATTCTAAACATAAACATTTTGAAAATGAATTGTTTTTTTTTTGAATATATTTATCCCTTATCCATTCCATTTTGGGTTCTAATATTGTCTTTACAAGAAAACATCAAAATAAATAATACTTCAAACTGTCGATGTATTTGTTTCGTTAATATACAAAAAGTTTGCAAGCAAACAAAACTGTCAAGTTTTAAGCAGGTTTCGATAAACAAAAACTCCAACTTACTTTAATTTTTTTTTCGAGCTGGAAAAAAAGTGTACCAGAATTACGAGTGTTGCCGTGTCTAATGTTTTTTTTTTACACTTTTAATTGCTGGCACAAGGCAGGTGCTTTTGATATTTTTTTTTCTTAAATAAGAAAATCAGTTAAAACTCTGCGAAAATTTTGTACACCTACGAGTAAGGTTTCGTTAATTTGCTAAAACTAAAGAATCAAAATTTTAATAATTATTAGCTGCTAACATTTTTGTTTTGAATTTTCCGATCTCCTGATATGATATGGCGCAACGTTTTTGCTTACTAACAGTTCTTAAACTAATAAATTAAACAGACTAAAATAACAGTAACAATTTTTTGTTTTTCTTTAAATTTATTTTGAACTAACAATTTGTTTGTTTAGTGTTTAAATGTATATGAATATATATAACTACTTTATGTATATATAACAAATCCATTAATTTTTTCACAGCAGTATGTATATATACTTTAATCATAATTTGAACCAATTTATCAAATATATATTTATTTAGATTAAAAAGAAAAGGACATGGAAAAACTTTTATCGACGTATGGCAGAGATTGGTGCTCGAAGTACTTAAAAAAAACACAGTACACCTCGCTGGGGGAATGCAGAACCAGTTGACTGGTTAATTCGAGTTGAACATAGTCCTTGGAAAAAATTGTTCTCTTAGAAATGGTGGATTGTTGCAAAACCGACTTCTTGGAATAAATAAAGGTCTTTCCGATTTATTTTGTCAACATCATTTGCAAACAGTTTGCATCATCAAATGTTATATTACGGCACAAGGTTTTGAAAAAATGGACAACGTAGCTTAGAAAATGTTTGTGCTTATTCAGTTGAAGCGGAGTGTACTTCAAACGGTTCTCCCGATTTCGCTCTTCCGTCAAAAGAGGAAAGCACGGCGAAAATCGGTTATTACAAACTTGACAACCTAGCGGTTAAATTATTTAATAAAAAATGTAACCAGAAGGTTAAAAGAGCACTCCAGTGCTAAAAAGCCTGCAGAGACGTTAAACAGGCACTTGTAGCAGATCCACCAGTCAGTGGTGAGCATTTCAAAACAGACATTTCTGCAGAATGTTTAGCGGCAACACTTTAATCTGGACGATGCCAATGCAAATGTCCGTGCATCCAACCAAAAAAAATTAATATCAAAGCTAGACGACAAAGCAGTCTTTCAATTGGAATACTCAACAAGAACAATATGAAGATCAACATCAGCCATAGCAGAAGAAGCACCCAATAGGAAAACATGGCCAGACATGCAGAGATGAAAGGGCTCAGATCCCCGTACCTATATATTACAGGTGCGATGAGAACAACTTCCATTGCTTTTATGGAAGCGCTGCTCTGTTAACCACCTTTGCAGTTCTTTGCTGACAGTGAGGCCAGAAAATATCTATACTGTTTGCGTGTAGTACTTAAACGGCAGGTCAGCTTCGGCGGTGAAATCAGAGGTGCTAGGTACAGAGCTGCCTTTGACAGCCTATCTGGCTATAGGCGGAGGAGCACTAGACCAATCCGGGTAAGGATTCGTCCAAACCTGAGATAAATCCAGTATGTTCCAAAAGAGGTCGACATAACGACACCGTCTGGCTTCAGGCAGGTAGGCAAAAAAGGCCAAAACAACGGCAAAGATCGAGCTGAATCTCCGTGTCGCATTCGTCGACAATGGTTATTCAGAGCGAAGATTTTCCGAAGACCAATGGAAGCTCGTGTCGTGTTTTTGCACAAGGACCATACTTGCCCACAGAATGGATTGAATGGAACCTGCAAATCCTTAACCCGAGGTTGCAAAGCAGGAAATGGAAACTCCTAGAAGGAAAATGGCAGGGAAGTCTTCAAACGCTCCGCAAGCAGTGGTTTAAGGTCCGCGCAGGAATAACGAGATGCAAACTCCAAAAAATGAGAGCGGGTAAGCGGGGATGGGGGGGGGGGTGGTAAAACAAGTAAATCACAGTAAGGGCACCAGTGGTAACTTTGTTCTTATTAAGAAGATCAAACAATTTTAAGCACAGACCGGACGACGAATTCGAGAAGCTTCTACAGACAACTAGCTTCTCCAACCATTTGCTTGTACAAAGTGGAAAGGAAGTACAATTTTAAGCCCAGTCCGAACGACGAATTCCAGAAGCTTCTAGAGACAACTAGCTTCTCCAACCATTTGCTTGTTCAAAGTGGAAAGGACCTACAATTTTAAGCCCAGTCCGAACGACGAATTCGAGAAGATTCTAAGGACAACTAGCTTCTCCCACCGTTTGCTTGTACAAAGTGGAAAGGACCTACAATTTTAAGCCCAGTCCGAACGACGAATTCGAGAAGCTTCCCCAACCATTTGCTTGTACAAAGTAGAAAGGACCTACAATTTTAAGCCCAGTCCGAACGACGAATTCGAGAAGATTCTAAGGACAACTAGCTTCTCCCACCGTTTGCTTGTGCAAAGTGGAAAGGACCTACAATTTTAAGCCCAGTCCGAACGACGAATTCAAGAAGCTGCTAAAGACACCTACCTTCTCCAACCATTTGCTTGTGCAAAGTGGAAAGGACCTACAATTTTAGGCCCAGTCCGAACGACGAATTCGAGAAGCTTCCCCAACCATTTGCTTGTACAAAGTGGAAAGGACCTACAATTTTAAGCCCAGTCCGAACGACGAATTCGAGAAGATTCTAAGGACAACTTGCTTCTCCCACCGTTTGCTTGTGCAAAGTGGAAAGGACCTACAATTTTAAGCCCAGTCCGAACGACGAATTCAAGAAGCTGCTAAAGACACCTACCTTCTCCAACCATTTGCTTGTGCAAAGTGGAAAGGACCTACAATTTTAAGCCCAGTCCGAACGACGAATTCGAGAAGTTTCTAAAGACAACTTGCTTCTCCAACATTTTGCTTGTGCAAAGTGGAAAGGACCTACAATTTTAAACTCAGTCCGAACGACGAATTCGAGAAGCTTCCCCAACCACTTGCGTGTACAAAGTGGAAAGGACCTACAATTTTAAGCCCAGTCCAAACGACGAATTCGAGAACCTTCTAACGACAATTTATACTCTTGGATGTTTCTCGGACGTTCATAAGAGATGGGCAGTGGAAAAAAACTTTCAGGGGTTATTTGGCCTCAGCGAGATTTGAACCTGTAGCCACTGCGCCCCACATTATATAAATTGACATTGTGAGGCATTCAACCAAATCAAGCATATGCGAGAAAAAGATTTCCCAATCCTATAACAATTTAATAAATTCTTTTAATTCATAATAATAATAATAATAAAAAAAAACCTAAAGAAAAATATTTTGATATTTTCAACAAATAACGATGTCACACACGGCAAACTATACAAATTGTGTTATATGATTATACCTAAAAAATAACAAATTTTAAATTATATGTGAGCTTATTTTTATATAAGATATATTTTTTTTAATGTTTTTCTGGCTTGAGTAAATTATTACTTTTTTTTTCATTTGGGCAGCAGGCATTTCTTTAGTAATGTCATTCTCTCTGACAGTCGGCTCTCGATAGCCCTGTCTCTTTTATCATTTATTATAATTTGTTTAATTTTTTTGGGCGAAATATGATTCATGAGAGCGCGTTGTAATTAAATCTCTATTTGCTCTAAGATATCTAAGTTTTTTGTTGTTGTTTTTTTTTTGTTATTTTTATTAAATCTGAAATCCCTTTTTTCCACAATTTAATTAGTTGATTTTTGTTTTTATTTCTTAGAAGTTTTTTTTGTGATTTGTTTTTGTTATAGGAGAACTAATTTTGTGTGTTGAATATGTTCATATTCCTAAATTTTTTCTTGTATCATTTGATTAATAAAAAGTGGACAAAGTGGGTGATAAATGGTGATTGGGATTTGTTTTGTTTGCTTTGTTGAACGTTTACTTATATCTTATAGAATAAAATTTTGGAATGATTTTTATGTTTAAACTTAAAATTAAGAAATAACAAAAAATAATCCTTGTTGGTTGAAGATAAATTGAATTTCAAGTTATTTATGTTGTTATTTTTGTTTTGTTTTATTGTCAGTTATAATTTAAATCAACAAAAGATTTTCGAATTGAAATTATTTTAACAGTGCTTGAAAAAAATATACAATATTTTTTTTTTATATAAAACCTAAAAAAATTGAGTGCTGATGGTTAACTGTTTTCCTTTTTTGTTGGATTTAGGTGTTCTCCCTTGAAGTTTGATATTTGTCGATATATATATTTTATATATACTCGTATATATATATAAATATATATATATATGTCTATTAAGCAGTTTGTCGTTTTGGTTTTTGATTTTAATTTTTCGTATTTAATAAATTTATTTGTCTACAAAGGTGAATTTATAAATTTTGAAAAAACTCAATATGACTCGTAGCAATAGCTAACAAAGTTGTAATAAATATTAAGGGCAGTGGACGTAAGAAGAAATATCTATTGAATTTGGAAATAGATTCGGCATTATTGCACAAATCAGTTGTACAGGCGCAGTAGATGGCTTGTACTTCGTGAGTTCCTAGTCGTTTCGTGCATTCGTGGTCGTCACGTTGATCTGGAATGTATCCACAACCACGGACAACACGAACTTTGCCATAGGCTGCAAAAAAAAATTACGAAAAAGAGCATAATGGCAGTTTTGTTGTTTTTTAATCTTTCTATTTGTAGATAGTCAGCAATGGAGGTTGCATCACTGAAAAATTAGAACCCAATAGAAGGCTTGGCAATGGAACATAGAATGTACGCCAAATTTGACTAAGGAATTTTAATTTAATTGCACAACTTCATCATCCAGAACATTTATGGTGCAGGGAAATAAGTCCACGGGAACTAAGTCCACTGAGGGACTTAGTTCCCACTTAATGGGAAATAAAACCACTTTCGCGAAGTGGACTTAGTTCCCATGTTAAGTGGGAACTAAGTCCATTTTTTTATGGGAACTTAGTCCACATTCAAATATAAGAAGAGGCAACTAACATCCAACATTTAGAATTAAACAAAAAAATGTAAAGTGCAGTTAGTTATCACACTCTTTAAGCAAAGTCTTAAGCTTATCATGGTGACATAAAGCCAAGGTTTCAAAACCGTACCTCGCACCTACTCGAAATCAAACAGTGACCCCAACCAGGGGGTTGCAGGGGGGCAGCATGCCCCCAATATGCATTACACTATTTATGGAATCTACTTGCGATTTCGTAACTAATCTCTAAACAGTGCAATGCATATGGGGGGGGGGGCATGCTGCCCCCCTGCAACCCCCCTGCTTGGGGTCACTGTTTGATTTGGAGTAGGTGTGAGGTCACGGTACCTATATTACTCTGTCTCAGTTAGAAGTTAATTTCTATTTTGTTAATAAAAATTGCAAAGTACCTACTTGACTCTTTAATTTTATTTGTATTCTGTCGACAGTGTGAGAATCTACTTCACATTAAAAGGGAACTAAAACCACTCAGAGTTTTGGGAATTTATTTCCCACCTTACATGGGAACTAAGTGGGAACTAAGTCCCTCAGTGGACTTAGTTCCCGTGGACTTATTTCCCTGCACCAACATTTATATGGTTAGGTTGGGTAGGCTCACTAAGACCGTTGCGTAGGTCAATTGTAATAAAACAGGGGGCGTCTGCCGGCGTGAGGTAATGATTGCGTGGATGTGTCTCCAAATAGAGGAGTTGGAATGCAGAGCAAATGCAGTGCACACATCGTGGAGGGAAGACAAGTGAGGCGACTGTCACAGTCTGCTCGGCCGGAGCATAACATACGAGGGGTGACTGCTTCAGCTGAACCCCTTATATCCAATCTAACCCTCAGAGTGGAGTGCTGATTGAGGTGACTAATCTAACCTCAAGCAGTTTTCAATTCTTTGGCAGAAGTACAGGTTGCGATGGGTACGGTGACATAAGCTCAAGCGTCATAAGGCCAAATCTCGAAATATGTCGCTTTTTGAAAGTGACATAAGGCCAAATTCTAGCATTTGGTATTATGACACCTTGAAAAAGCGTCATAAGGCCAATTTGGCTTTATGACACTTTCGCTTGGTGCTGTTTTCAATAATTTGCCCTTGCACCTACTCCAAATCAAACAGTGACCCCAAGCAGGGGGGTTGCATTGCACTGTTTATGGGATTAGTTATGAAATCGCAAGTAGATTCCATGAAAATTTCGCTTTATGTCACTTTCCGGATTTGGCCTTATGACGCGTTTTCAAGGTGTCATAATACCAAATGCTACAATTTGACCTTATGTCACTTTCAAAAAGCGACATAAGGCCAAATTTCGAGATTTGGCCTTATGACGCTTGGCCTTATGTCACGGCACCGTTGCGATGACTAACGTCAGTCGAACCCGAGCCTGTCGCTGGCGAGAGATCGGTGTGCGGCCATTATAGCTGCAATGTAAGGACTGACTAGTGCAGGTGAGCTCAGCTAGACTCCAAAACCATGGGTATGGATCCGGATGGGGTAACTGATATAGTCAAAACCCAGACTGAACAACAAACCTACCCTTCATTCTCATACAGGCAATACTAAGTAGATTCAGTCGTTATTTGATTCCAAAGAAATGGTTTCGGGATGACACTGCTGCACAGTCGAATGTTGGTTGAAAATCGGTTCTTGAGAAAAGTGACTGAAGCATGCGAACACCTCAATGCTTAGGTTGATCTGATCCACAGAAAAGGAGCAGGGCAGGTGGCAATGGTGCGATGGTAGTGTATTCACTAAGTGATTGGCAGGTCGTGCGTTCGAATCCCGACCAGGGCCATGATTTTTATAAATGGAATACACACAACAAAAACAGATCTCCCTAAAGCAATTTAGGCGCCACCTGTGGAGAAAAAAATCCCTTCGCACCAAACTTCTTTTCTATCCTTCTATTCTTTCATGCAGTAACTAGCACTCGAAAATAGGCAATGAATCTTTTGCTGGGAGCTACTTACAGCAACAAACAAAATGCCTCCGCTGTGGTTTCCATTATAAGGGTACTGTGTCACAGAAAAAAGAAATCCCTTTAGCGCACGCAAATTATAAAAAAAAGGAGGGGTGAGTGCCACAGTTCTTCCTCAAGTTTGTTCAACCATTTTGATTTTGTGACGAATTGGCTTACGTAGAAAACACCTGCCTCGCTAAGATCGCTCAGATCTTCAAAGAAATAGTTCGCAAGAAATTGTTTCCTTGTATTAGCTAATGCGGGGCAGTTACACAGGAGGTGTGTGATAGTTTCCTACGTCTCTGCAGCTGCAGCACAAATTCAAATTTGACCTTACCAGACCAAGTTGCGCATTCTACGATTTAATAAGACTATTTGCGCGAATATGAAACTGACGAGCAAACGCGATGCAACTCATTGTGCTGGCATAGGCCATGGCCATAGAAATAATCAAGTAAGTCATTTTTCGACAGTCGCGACTTTGCCAATATTAAGTTGGCCTTTTGTGAAGGGTTCTGAGATGTAACAGTTTTCCATTGCTGCCCTTCACACACGGATAAATCCAATTGTACTCGTATCTTATACACTAGCAATTTTAAATACTAATTAATATTCATGGGAACAATCTTACTTTTTTGTGTTGTTTTACGGCACAATGATGGCTTATATTTATCCTTAAGATGTTCCAGAGGTTCTTGTTTACTGCAGTTGACTTCACCTATGGAGTATGGCTCAAAGGGATCGCCGCACCGTGGGTCGTATTCACTATTGCAATCATAGCAAATAAGGGCAGTTGTTTCTGAAAAAAAAAATAATAATTAAATATGATAAAATCGGCGCAACAATATAAAACCCCCACTATACATTCAAACACGCATTTACACATAATACTGATACTCCATCCATACATTTACTGTGGCTCTTTTTCGGTGAGTTTACCCCCTGCAACCGCCTGTAGGCAGGTTTAGATCTGTTCGGATCAAGTGTTAGCACTGACGACCCCCATTGAAGCAGGCTAACACCAGGCAACCTCAAAAACATCTGTATTGTTTCTCGACCTTACTGCGGTCTGGAGGGACGAATTAATTCTGAAGCTTCTTTAAGCCGTTCCATGCATTACGTTAGCCACAATTCTGAACAATATGCTTAGCGACAGACCATGCCAAGTCTTCCTGCACGATGTGCACAGTTCACGCAGAAAACTGAACAACGGACTCGGTCAAGGATCGGTGCTGGCACCACTGCTTTTCAACTTGTACACCCATGACCTTCCTTGTACGTTATCAAGATTTTTTTTACATACGCGGATGACCTCGCAATAGCCACCCAACACCGGTCCATGTTTAAAACGAAAGCAATACTGCCAAACTAGGTTCCTCCTTCAAAAAGTGGGGCCTGTGTCCAATCATGAGCTTGTTTCCATCTTAACAATAAACTTGCCAATACCAAACTGTTTGTCAAATTTCAAGATGCTCTGCTGAACCACTACTCTACATCAAAATATCTAGAAACTACTCTGGATCGCTCTCAGTCGTTCGAACAACACCTCACTAAACACTACACCGAAACCCGCAACAACATCATTCAACACCTGGCATCATCTTCATGGGGTGCTCCAGTAAAAACACTACGCTCCGCCTCTCTGGGGTTGGTGTTTTCCACTGCCGAATATTGCGCTGCACTCTGGCTTCATAGCGCTCACATCAACAAAATAGACTCAGTTGGAAGATGGTGCAATGGGCAATTCGGTCATTTGCACCCTATAAATCCGCTGGCCCGGATGACATCAGGACTATTATGCTGCAGAAAGCACCATTGCAGGCTTTTAAAGATATATAGGCACTGCCTTAAACTGGGGCACATACCACGGGCATGGAGGGTCATATTCTTTCCTAAAGCGGGTAGCCAGGGCCATACGACACCGATGGATCAGACCCATAAGACTCTCCTCCTTCCTGGAATTAGTAGTTATATTCACCAGAAAGTATAAAATACCATCTTTTAAAATGTCACGAATTGCTGGGGTTGAACTGGTCCTATCAGACCAAGCTTAATACCTCAGCATAATTCTGGACAGGAAATTGAAATGGAACTTCAATATTCAGGAGAGAATGATGAAAGCCAACAACACGCTCTTTACGAACCAAAGGGCAGTAGGAACAAAGTGGGGCATTAAACCAAGAATGATACACTGTCTGCACATAATGGTAGTCAGACCCATCCTCACTTATGGGCCATTGTCTGGTGGAAAGCCACAAGTAAGAAGAATATACACGGAAAATTGACAAAGGTACAAAGAACAGCTAGTGATTCTATCACTGGTGCCTTGCGTACACCGCCCACTGGAAATGTTTCTGCACCTACTTCCTACCAGCCGATACGTCTCACCAATTTCGGTCTGTTGAAAAGCGGTCCAATTGGACACTGCTCTTTTTTGGCCATTTTCAATATAGGAAATTTAGGAAAATCGGATGATATCCCCTCTAAGGTGGATTTCGAGACGCCCTGGTGGTGTATCCCGATAGAATGGAGTGGCAGAATAACACAGTCATTAATCCATGTGACATTGCAGTTTTCAAGGATGGCTTCAAAACCAACGATGGCAAGGGGTCCGGAATTTATAGCGCTGAGGGAATCTCTGCTGCTTCCAAACAGTTGCAGTGTCTTCCAGTCGGAGGTTATGGCAGAACTAACTGCTTAGGAAGCCGATATTAGCTTTAAAATTGACAGTCAGCCCCCCTCCCTCCCTCCCCCTAAGGCACTCGAATCATGTATCATCAGATCCGAAATATTCTGGTATTGTCGTACAATGATTAACGCATTATGCGCCTACAGTACCGGGTTAGACTGTGCTGTTCGCATAATGCATAGTTTTAGGCGCCCGGGCAATGCGACATAGTGGGAAATGAGCTCGCAGATCAGCTAGCAAGAAAAGGAGGAGAAATGCGTCTGCCAAGCACATAAAACCCCCTGTATGTAGTAAAAAAAAGGGCAGTTATCGGCAGCGGACGCCGATATTATTGGATATTATCCTGGGATATTTTGACCATGGATATCATGAAAAAGGATATAAACAGAAGTTATGTTCGGGACAGGATGCTTTGAAGGTGGGATATTTTGACAGAGGATATTTTGATCTTGGATATCATAAAAAAGAATTTAAAGAGAAGTTATCTTCTTTACAGCTCATCGACTCACAAACAAAGGATGTTTAGAAGGTGGGATATTTTTCGGGGATATTTTGACCGTGGATATCATACAAAATGATATAAACAGATGTAATCTTCTGCACACCGGTTCCACTCACACAAAAAAATGTTTTGAAGGTGGTATATTTTCCGGGGATATTTCGACCGAGGATATTATAAAAGTCGGGTGCAGTGGCTCAATGGTTAGTGTGTCGGATAACTAATCGAAAGGTCCCCGGTTCAAACATCCAAGAGTATCAATTGTCATGAGAAGCTTCTCGAATTTGCCGTTCGAATTCAGCTTTGAATTGTAGGTCCCTTCCACTTCGCACAAGCAAATGGTTGGAGAAGATAGGTTTTAGGCCATGTTTGGTCCTTAAATGAAGTGTAGGGTGTAGGCTGTAAATATCCTTTTTTATAATATCCACGGTCACAACATATCCCCCGAAAATATCCTCGGTCAAAATATCATTTTTTTGTTAGTCGAAGAGGTGTCCAGAGTTTTAATTTTTGTGAGTCGAAGAGGTGTCCAGAGTTTTAAAAAATTTTACCCGCGAAGTGGGCCACCCAGGGATTATTTCGGGATCAGAGAAATTTGGATATTATCCTGGGATATTTTGACCGTGGATATCATTAAAAAAGGATATAAACAGAAGTAATCTTCTGAACACTGGTTCGACTTACACAAAAAGGATGTTTTGAAGTTGGGATATTTTCTGGGGATATTTTGACCGAGGATATTATAAAAGTCGGCCGCAGTGGCTCAGTGGTTAGTGTGTCGGATTACAAATCGACTAATCCCCGGTTCAAATCCCGCCGGGGCCAATTAACATCTAGAATTTGTTCCACTGACCCACCTCTTGCGAACGTCTGACAAACCTCCAAGAGTATCAATTGTCATGAGAACCTTCTCAAATTTGCCGTTCGGATTCGGCTTAAAATAGTGTGTCCCTTTCACTTCGCACAAAAAAAGAGGTTGGAGAAGCTGGGTTTTAGGCCCTGTATGGGCCGTTAAAGCCTCAAATTTTATATTAAATTAGATTAGATTCTTTATTTCATGAAATATATGTACAATAGTTTGTGTTTGAGAACACAATTTATATTATAAAAAGGGATATAAACAGAGGTAATCTTTTTTAGATGTCAGCTAAGAATGAAAATCGGCATCCTTTCCGGACATTGTCTTCTGTGGTAGTCATGCCAAAAAATTAGGGCTTTCGGAAACAGACACATGCAGATACTGCATGATATTTGCGTCACGGAGGATATTAGGCACATACTTTGTGCATGCGGTATCGCTCGACATGGAAGAAGACGCCTGGGCAACTTTTTCTTTAATAGTCTAGAAGAGGTAACGTCGATTGACTACAACAGACTGGTGAGATTTTGTAGGGAAATAACATGCTTTGAGGAAAAGGTTTAGGATGATGACTGATGTTATAGTTGGTTCCCCCAGGGATCGCATTATGGTTCCTAGTGTTTCTATGGCAGCAATGTCAATGACTTACCTAACCTAGCCTAGATTCTGAATAGTTCAGTAAATCAAATAGCGCAGGGTATGTTTTTAATTACAAGAAAAGAAGCAGGCCTAACAACTATTTTATTTATTTATTATTATTTTATTATTTCAGCAATGGCTTGTACAGAGCTTACTAAGGACTTTTAATCTATAAAATTAATTAAACAATAAAGTTTAAAAAAAAGCAGATTTACAGACAGATTAAAGTTAAGTGTTTTTCATAAAAATATAAAACATAGGGACGGGCTACAGTCCGCTTGGGCGAACTGTTGGATACCCTATTCTTATTCCTATCCCTCATAAGTGGCCGTGACAAAAGTCTAAGTATGGTTGAATTGTTGAGAACGCTCTACATATTTTGTTATAAAACATTTAAAGCAGTGGTTGCCAATCTTTTTAACAGCATGACCCCCTTATGGCGAATTGGAGAATCGCATGCCCAAATAAAAATTCCAAATTTCCATTGAAAAATATATTTAATGCATCGAGAATTTTAAATATTCTTGCTTGTATACATGTTTGTTTATAAATTTTTGTAAATTAATTTTGAAAAACGTATTTTTATTTATTAGTAATGTAAGATGTTCAATGCGACTTCCGGGGTTTCATTGTCTTCACCAGCTCTGAGATTCTGGGTGCAATTTTCGTCAGTGCAATTCTCATGTCAGCTGAAGCGTACAGTTATAAATATTGAAGTCTTCAATATTGTATTCTTTGCATCAAAAATTTACAATTCAAATTGTGTCCACGCCTCCCTTTTACAATCCCCATGCCCCCCCCCCCCCCCCCCCCCCAGCGAGCCGTGCCCCACCGGTTGGGAACCACTGATTTAAAGGATATAATAGAAAAAAACGAAGCTTTTGTAAAAAAAACGCTTCTTAGCTCAAACTTTGAATTTTCAAAAAAAGTTTTTTTTTTAATTGTGGGCGTGTCAGTAGGCGGATTTTGAAAAATTTATCTCTCGAGCAGATTTAGGAGTCATAGATCATATATAAAAAATTTCAGCTTTGTAGCTCAAAATTAGATTTTTTTCGAAAATTTTGTTTTTTTGAGTTTGTGGGCGGATTTCAAAAATTCGTAAACTTGATTATTTCGGGACCCTAGAGAGTATATGGTTAAAATTTCAGCTCTCTAGGACCAGTTTAAAGGCCTAATTTTTGCCGACGGACGGACGGACGGACGGACATGGCTAGATCGACATTACTATCGATGCTGATCATAAATATAGTAACTTTTAGGGGTCTCTATTAGGTATATTAAGCAAATCTTTGCTGGCAGCTACTTACAGCAACAATACAAAAATGCCTGCGCTGTCGTTTCCACTATAAGCGTACTGTGTCACTACAGAAAAAAAAGAAATCCCTTAGCGCACGCAAATTATAAAAAAAAAATATTCTTGGAAAAGCGGAAAAGTATGTTCTCGACGCCTTTTTTCCATATAATTCGGAGAGCATGTTTTTGTGATATGAACAAAGGGTGCAAATTATAGTTGTAAGTGCCACCCCAGCACTCCAGACCATATTGCAATTTTGATTGTATTAAGGCATAATATACGGTTTGAAGGAGTTATTATTTTTATTATATAATTAGCTCTCAACATATAATTTTTCAACAGCAAGGTATGTGAGTTCCAATTCATTTGAGAGTCAAAAAGAAGACCTACATATTTAAAAGTAGATACACCTTCTATTAGGAAACAATTTGGCGAACAAGCTTCGTCAATATCAAAAGAAGTTGTTTTATTTGGACTTGTAACACAGGTTTCTGTACTTAACAACATATTCTTGCAGTCACAACTGCGGAATATTAAAGGTGGAGGGCAACTATTTAGCTGTGGGAGTTTAAAATACATAACTTTTGTTTTAGCACTGATAACCAGCTTATGTGTTTTAAACCAGTGTCTTAATAGCTCTAGATCATGATTGATGTCGGCAACCAGATTTAAAACTGAAACAGTTGAATACGAGCAGGCAATGTCAGCAGCGAAACCGGTTTTCTTACCTTTTATTGGGAGGCTAAAAATAGAATTAATAAAAATTAGAAAAAGGATGGGTCCCAGGACCGATCCTTGTGGGACCCCCGTTTCAATATTACGGTAGTCACTAAAAGATTGACCTATTTTCACAACTTGCTTTCTGTTTTGAAGAAATAAGGAAAACCAATCCAGAATGAAACCACGAAAGCCAGCTTTCCTTAATTTTGAGACTAACAGAGTATGATCTACTGTGTCGAAAGCCTTCGTAATGTCTATAAACAACGCAGCAGTGGTCTTTTTTTGTCCAAGCTTGTATAAACTTGTTCACAGAAGTCTAAAAGAGCATCTTCTGTTGACTAACCAGCTCTAAAACCAAACTGATTTGAGCTGAAAAAGGAATGTTTTTCCAGAAAACCCACCACCCTGTTTTTGATAATTTTCTCAAATAATTTGGAGAAAACGGGAAGCAGGAATATGGGTCGATAATTATTAACATCTTTGCAATCACCTTTTTTTAGGATTGGAATAACTTCCGCGATTTTCAAGCTCTTAGGAAAAATGCCATTGTAAACACTTTTATTAAAAATGTGTGCCAGGACATCGACAATGTTATAAGCTATGTTTTTAATAAAAGCATTATTAGAGTAACTATTTCGAGTGAAAGATTTTGATTTGTTTAGGAGCATAATCTGCTTGTGCAATTCAAAAGATGAAATTGGCTCAAAATAAAAGTTTGGCTCAAAAAGAGGTTACTCTCACATTTCAGGCAGCAATCTTGACAATGCAAATTCTTATATTTAAAACCTGCATTTGAAAGCGTGTTTGAGGCAACCTCAGCTAAAAAATCATTGAAGCTGGAGGCTATCAAAGCTTGATTGGTGATTTTCTTATTATTAATTTTAATACACGCCGGTGCATTAGAATGAACAGTATTATTAAATAATTCATTTAAGATTTCCCACCCCTGCTTTGAGTCGCCTTTAGCTCCATTGAATTTATTTACATAATCAGCCCTATTGTGAGTTTCGCGTGAACAAGATTCCACCTGAAAAATCTCCCTTTTTTCTTTTCGCCTATTGTGAATTTCGGGCGAAAAAAAATTTCATGTTCGAAAGATTCCCCTTATTGGCAGCTCTCAATTCGGGCGGAATTAAACGTCATTCAGAGCTAAAATGTTCAGTTATTATTTTTTTGGGGCGAACAGGAGAACGTACGTGCGAAAAAAGGCGGCTACAAATAAAATAAATGGACAGATATTTGTTTGTTTGTTGATAGCATGTATTTAGTCTCGTCCTCATTTACTTTAAGACCAACCAATTTTTCCTGTCATTCAATCGCCGGTCTCGACTTGAAATTTGTTGGTCCTTTTTGATATCCACCATCTGCAAAAACAACGTAAACAAGCTGCGAGTTTCACGATGGGTGGAATCGCTTATTTTTGTTTGGACTGGTAAGCATATCCAGCAAATATTGGAATGCTATTTTATAAACTCTAAAAATATGCACAGTATTTATTAAAAAAAAAAACACTAAACAATTGGATCTTAATTCAAAGCGACTGATGTCCCTGCGCCGTTAAATGTTTTTTTTCGAATAACTAGTTCTTAAGTATTTTATTTTTATAAATATATATACGCAATGCAATTTAATACAAAATATTTTTAACTTCCCTATTTCTTTTCTGCATTTAATTTATTTGGCACTTTATACTTTAAAGCTGTCAAAACACAAATTAGGTGTGTTCGTCTGTGTTCGAAATGTCACTGTCGATTCGAGGTGAAATATCATTCGGGCGAAACTCACAATAGCTTTTAAAATTCCGGGCGGACAGAATTTCACCAGGCGAAATATTTTCCGGGCGAAACTCACAATAAGGCTGAATAGCTTTCTTTGTACAAAGGAATTCAAATTAATTTTAATATTCTTGCACATGTTTAGATACTTCTTCCGAAGTCTAGTGTCACTTGGATGTTTTCTGCATTTAATACGTAATTTATTTTTAATTACAATTTTTTTCAAAAGAAGTTTGGTAATCCAGGGTTTGAGTCTCCTAGCAGCAGAGCTTCGGCGTGTTTCAGTTTCCGTACACATTTCTACATGGGTCTTTAAAATGTCAACGAAATAGTCGAAGGCAGAAGAGGGATCATTTTCACTATAAACAAGAGTCCAGGTTTCATAAAGCAAGCGTGCATTTAACTTAACAAAGTCTACACAATTGTTGATTTTGATAGGAGTCTACAGCAGGTGATTTAACTACATTCGAAATAAAGAGGCATGTCATGCAATGACTGAAAATGCAACAACACCAGCATTTAATCGGCCTTAATGATCAACTGATCTGAAACCAGGAGACCTACCGACGTCTATTGTTTTCGAACTGCCGAACCCCCCAAGCGGACCAGTAAGGATGCAGTTAAGTGGAAGGGTTGTGATCCCCTAAATTTGGTCATAACCTCGCCGTAAAGGAAGAAAATGTTTTTAACCTTAGTCGATATGACCATGTTTCAATATATGCTAAACGAAAAAATGCATGTTCCCTTAATGCGCCAATTTTGAACATTCCAATGACATTCGTTTTGTGTTTAGATTCAACTAAATCATATAATCCTTGTGTAAGATTTCGCATGCAACTGATTTTAGCCCTATTAGCATTTTACCAACTCTATCAAAGGTCTTGGAGAGGGTTCCTGTTAACCAAATATCAGTTTATCTGGATCACCATAGTTTGATGTCCTCTGTCCAGTCTGGTTTTCAAGCACGTCACAGTTGTGCTACAGCTATGATAAAAATTCTCGATGACATACGAATTAAGTTTGACATGGATCACTTCACCGTTCTTTGTTTGTTTGACTTCTCCAAAGCTTTTGATAGAGTGAACCATCAGGTACTGTTTCAGAAGCTCAGAATGTATTTTGGCTTTAGTGAAAAATCAAATAGTAGTCCATAATGGGAAATCGTCCGAATTTAGAGCAATACCATTCTGTTTATATATAAATGATCTACCCAGTGTCTGTTGGAATATCTCTTTTCATCTTTATGCTGATGATGGCCAGATTTATTTGTCACGTCCAATTGGACTGGTGGAGGATCTCGTTGCTAGAATTAATTCGAAAATTTATAGCTGGTCCCTTTCCAATGAACTAAGCAATCCAGAAAAAGCTCAACTGATTTTGATATCAAAAAAATGCCGTGATACTATTGAACTACCAACTACCACCCGTGTTACTAAACAATAGGCAAATTAAGTTTGTCGAAACTGTCACGAATCTTGGCTTCAAGATAATTCGCTCGCTCTCCGCTGTAGACCAAACAAATTACATAGTCGGTCGAATATATGCCGGATTGCGAAAACTTTGGAAGTCTTCTAATTTCACCCCAGTGGATACAAAACTAAGGCTTGTCAAGACTTTATTTGTTCCAATGTTTGACTATTTAACAACTGTATACTGCAAACTTAACTCTCACTGTCAACACAAGTTGCTTGTCGCGTTCAACGGTGCCATTAGATATGTACAGTCACTGTCAAAATTATTTACACATTGCATTGCTCGCACTTTAACCAACCTATAAAGCTGGAGAACTTTAGAAATAAGAACAAATTGTTTATTAACTGTTCTCATTTTTAATGTTTGCAGTTTTATTCAAAGAGTAAACAAAAAAAAATTAGCAAATTCCAACTGCTAAAATCATACAAAACTAAGTGCCACAATTATTTACACATTCATCGAACACAGGCAAAATTATTTACACAAGTGCAAATAACTGCATTGGGAAAGTAACGGTTCTAAGTTTCTTTAGTTAAATGATATTTTGGGTTGTGTTCAAATATTGCGCTCAGTTTTGCTAGGTCTATACTAGAGAAAGAATGTTCGAGGTGGAAAAAACTATTGAGCTTTCCCTTGAAAAAAGAGCGGCCATTATTGTAGAATTTCAGGGGGGGTGTTTCGGCAGTGGAACTCTCTAAAAAATATGGTTGTACCCGGAAAACAATTTATAATATAAATTCTAATTTTAACGAAGGTGGAGGTTTAAAAAATAAAATTGGTAGAGGCAGAAAAAGGGTAACATCAAAAAGAGAAGATGCTAAAATTGTTCGCTCCTTCAAAAGTAACCCACGTGAAAGTGTTAAAACTGTACTCATGGACATAAACAAAGATCGCGAAAATATTATTATAAGTGGGGGAACATTGCGACGAAGATTAAAAGAAAACGAAATAAATGCTTACGTTATCCAGGAAAAGCCGCATATAACACTCAAAAACAAGCAAGTTAGGCTACAATTTGCAAGGGACCACAACAACAAACCGCCAGAGTTTTGGAGAAGCATTCTTTGGACAGGTGAAACAGCTTGTTCCTTGGACGGTACCTATGGGCGTAAGTTTTATTATTCCAACCATGAATTGAAGGCCATCAAACCGTCACTCAACCCATACGACATTCCAAAGGAGGCAAGATAATGATATGGGGTTGCATATCAAATAGCGGAGTGGGTCCGCTTGTAAGGTGCTCCGATCACATGAAACAGTCACATTATTTGAACATTTTAAATGATATTGCACTGGTTGCTGGTTCAAGATATATTGGGAGCGATTTTACCCTTCAACATGACAATGCGCCGATAAACACAGCCTGAAACATTAAAAAGTAGTTGGCTGTGGGTCAAGAAGTTTTAAAATGGTCCCGAAAAGTCCTGACCTTAATGTTATAGAAAATCTTTGGCACATAGTAAAATCCAAAATTCCTGAAAACATTCGCAGAACTGAAGACCAAACTTGGGAGGAACTCATAACGGCTTGCAGTACCATTCTAGTAGAGCAAGTTCAAGGCTTAATAGACTCAATGTTGCCAGTTTATGCACAGTCTGAATAAAACTTGATCTCCTGCATATCTCTTCGAGAAACTTCAACTTGTTCAATCCTCCAGGACACAAAATCTTATAATGCCCTCGTTTAATTATTTGAACTCTATGCGTCTCCTCTTCATCCATGCGACCAGACTTTGGAACTCCCTCCCGACCACAACTAAGCAAATAATTGGAGCTAATAAGTTTAAAAACGCCGCAAAAGAGTATCTACAACAACAACAATAACTACTTTTCCTTAACCCATTAAAGCCTGCCCACAGATTCCGTCTTGCAAAATTTCAGATTTTTACGTTTTACCATGACCGAGATATGAAATGGGTATTTAAATACCCAACCGGCTTTAACGAGTTCCTATTTTACTTGCATTTTTGTGTGCATATCTGCTCGGGAATGCGGCGTTTTTAAGCTACTAGCAACCAGCGATACTACTTTGCTTCAATTGGAGTACATCTACTTCGCTTTTTCTAAAATTCTCAAAATCTGCTTCCTACTTCGCACTTTTGCTTTATTCTTCATATCTGCTTCATTTTTAAAACTCTTACTTCAATTATTTTGAAAACTCTCTAAATCTACTACATTTATAAAAAAAAAACTTTGTACACTCCCTGCTTGTAAGCCCAGATCAGTCATCTGAAAATTATTGTGAACCAGATCAAATTTCACTGCAAAAAAAATGTCATTTAAATAATATTGTTAACCCTTTCACTCTTCCTTGAGTTCGATAATGTTTTCATGCACTCTCACCACTCACATAGTGCATAAACCAGTTAAAATTTCTTAACGGTTCGTCGTTCTCGTTTGTCGTCTGTTTTGTTTACAATTTAATATGTCTACACTACAAGTGAAACTGTGCTTTTTATTTGGCTACACAAATTATTATCGTGCAACTTAAATCTTATTTAAAAATACAAATCAAGTCAAAGTAAAAGTATTTGCGATGAAAAGATATTTTGATGTAGTAAGCAAAGATAGGTATGCCGAAAGAATTTTTTTTTTATACATACTGTTGCATCCAGGCTAGGATTCGAAAAGATAAAACGTAATTCTATTTAATTAATCTTTATTAGTTCTCTTTCAATGTCTTTTACTTCTTGATTATTATTCTAATAATTCACTTATTTAATTCAACAATTCACTTTCACAATTAATCACTTTAAATAAACAATCACTTCTCTTATTCAATATTCTCTATACTTTTCACTACTGTCATCTATCGCCCTTCTTTATCGCGGTTCACAACTCGAATGTCTTGGGTGCTCCTGCGACATCTATTTATATCTCCTAGTGACACCTCTCGAAATTTCCAGATTCGTTGAGAAGGTTCGTTAAGTTCAGAAGGTTCGAGAACAACATACCAAGTTATACCACAGCCACTCAAACTGCTATTCCAATGCTGCCAAAATCGGTAATATGGCCACTTTCTACTAGATGGCGTAGTTGACTAATTAATGACATAGTTCAAGCAAACATGCAACAATATCCCCCTCTTAAACTTGTTCGTCCCGAACAAGCACGTCAATATTTTCCCCATGGTAGCGATGGAGACGATCCACATGGACAACTTTCAGCTTGCCTCTTCCTCGCTGGATCCGGTAGACAACATCGTTGATGCGCTTCACTATCTTATAGGGTCCTTCCCAATCCTGCTGTAGTTTAGGTGACATACCTTTTCGGCGATGAGGGTTGTATAGCCATACCAGATCTCCTTCCTGGAATCCTGTGGTGGTCGCTTTTGTATCGTACCTCGTCTTCATGCGGTCGCTGGATATCCGAATCTTATCTCTAGTTTTCCGATGAATGTTTCTGATGATTTCTCTGAGATCCGCCACATAATCATCTTCATTCGTTGCTTCATCAGTCGGAGATCCAAACATCAATTCACTAGGTAACCGGATGGTTCGACCAAAAAGGATTTCGGATGGAGTATGTCCTGTTGTGTTATGAACTGCGCTTCGATAAGCTAATAGGAACATGGGGATGTGCTTGTCCCAGTCCCGCTGGCAGTCGCCAACAACCTTAGAAAGGTGTTCGTTTAAGGTTCTATTGAAGCGTTCCACCATTCCGTCCGATTGTGGATGAAGCGGGGTTGTTCTTGTCTTCTTAATCCCTAGTAGCTGGCATACTCCTTGAAAGATCTTCGACTCGAAGTTGCGACCTTGGTCCGAGTGCAATTCCATTGGTACGCCAAATCTGCTTACCCAGTTGTGGACAATCTGCTCTACCACGGTTTTAGCTTCTTGGTTAGGTATAGCAAAGGCTTCAGGCCATTTAGTGAAGTAGTCCATCACTACGAGGATATAGCGGTTTCCACTGTTGGTTTCTGGAAACGGTCCTGCGATGTCAACTGCAATCCTTTCAAAGGGCGCTCCAACGTTGTATTGATGCATCTTGCCTTGCATTTTTACTCTCGGGCCTTTACTGGCTGCGCAAGCGGCGCATTTTCGGCACCAGTTTTCGACATCGTCTCTTGCGTGGATCCAGTAAAAGTGTTCTCGCACTTTTTCGAGTGTCTTATTTACTCCCAAGTGACCTCCGGACACTCCATCATGTAGTTCCCTAAGTACTTCGTTGACTTTCGATCTGGGTACCACAAGTTGCATCACGGCTGATGTTCCATCCGAACTTTCCCATTTTCTTTTCAAAATGCCATCCTGGACATGAAGTGAGTCCCATTGTGCCAAGTATGCCTTCAATTCCGGACTCCTATTGGAGATCTGCTGCCAGTCCGGCTTGCCCTCATGTTCCTTCCAGGCGAGAATCGGCTCGATATCCGGATCTTCCTGTTGAGCATTCCGGATCTCCCGTGCACTCCAGCCGCTAATGGGCTCAGCTCTCAACCGTTGGACTGATAATTTATCTTTTTCCTCCTGGCGTACGCAATGTTTACAATCAGCCTTGCAGGGTCGCCGGGAGAGGGCATCTGCGTTGGAGTGAAGAGTTCCCTTTCGGTGCTGTATCTCGTAGTCATACATCTGCAGCCGCTCAATCCACCTCGCGACTTGTCCTTCAGGGTTCTTAAACTGCAGCAGCCACTTTAGAGACGCATGATCTGTACGCAGGATGAATTTCTGCCCATATAAGTACTTGTGGAAGTGCTTTGTTGCCAGGATTAAAGCCAGGAGTTCCCGCCTGGTTACGCAATAGTTCCTCTCCGGCTTGGATAGCACTTTACTGAAGTAGGAAACTACTCTCTCTTGGCCATCATGGATCTGCGAAAGAACGGCTCCGATCCCAACATTACTAGCGTCGGCATCTACAATAAATGTCTTTCCTGGAGTAGGGTACGCTAGAATTGAAGCATCACACAGTTGGTGTTTGAGACTCTTGAAACTCGCTTCGCATTCACCTGACCATTTAAATGGTTTTCCCTTTTCCGTCAGTTGATGCAAGCTCTTTGCGATCCTTGCGAAGTCCTTCACAAACCGTCTGTAGTAAGTTGCAAGTCCCAGGAAGCTTCTCAGTTGGTGTTTGTCTTTGGGAACGGGCCAATTTTTCACCGCATCGACCTTCTCTGGGTCAGTCCTTACTCCTTCGGACGAGATGATGTGCCCCAGATATTTTACCTCAGATCTAAAGAGATCACACTTTTTCCTCCAGCTGTGGAGAGATTCCGCTTTTCTAGCTCAGCTTTTAACTGCGGTATACTGAGCTGTAGTAATTTCAATATGCGGCCCATTTTTCTTTCCTTTTTTTTCACTAAATACGTTTTTTTTTTTTTTTTTTTTTAACTAATTCACTTCACTTTAATTTCACACTGAATACGTTTTATCCCACTTCTGACACCAATGTTGCATCCAGGCTAGGATTCGAAAAGATAAAACGTAATTCTATTTAATTAATCTTTATTAGTTCTCTTTCAATGTCTTTTACTTCTTGATTATTATTCTAATAATTCACTTATTTAATTCAACAATTCACTTTCACAATTAATCACTTTAAATAAACAATCACTTCTCTTATTCAATATTCTCTATACTTTTCACTACTGTCATCTATCGCCCTTCTTTATCGCGGTTCACAACTCGAATGTCTTGGGTGCTCCTGCGACATCTATTTATATCTCCTAGTGACACCTCTCGAAATTTCCAGATTCGTTGAGAAGGTTCGTTAAGTTCAGAAGGTTCGAGAACAACATACCAAGTTATACCACAGCCACTCAAACTGCTATTCCAATGCTGCCAAAATCGGTAATATGGCCACTTTCTACTAGATGGCGTAGTTGACTAATTAATGACATAGTTCAAGCAAACATGCAACAATACGTACAACTGTAAATATTGTTGCATGTTTGCTTGAACTGTGTCATTCAGCATTAATTAGTCAACTACGCCATCTAGTAGAAAGTGGCCATATTACCGATTTTGGCAGCATTGGAATAGCAGTTTGAGTAGCTGTGGTATAACTTGGTATGTTGTTCTCGAACCTTCTGAACTTAACGAACCTTCTCAACGAATCTGGAAATTTCGAGAGGTGTCACTAGGAGATATAAATAGATGTCGCAGGAGCACCCAAGACATTCGAGTTGTGAACCGCGATAAAGAAGGGCGATAGATGACAGTAGTGAAAAGTATAGAGAATATTGAATAAGAGAAGTGATTGTTTATTTAAAGTGATTAATTGTGAAAGTGAATTGTTGAATTAAAGTAAAGTGAATTATTAGAATAATAATCAAGAAGTAAAAGACATTGAAAGAGAACTAATAAAGATTAATTAAATAGAATTACGTTTTATCTTTTCGAATCCTAGCCTGGATGCAACAATATATATTTTTTTTAAAGCCCTGGTGCTGCTGCACAAACAAATGCGGTTAAAACTCCCAGGAATGATTTGGTGAACATTTTAGAAATCCAAGAACTACAGCAAGATGTAGTTATTTCGGAAAGGTAATTAACTTCATTATTCTATAAAATGTTCTATGGCTAGCAAAGTGATAAATGCATTTTTTCTACATGTCAGTGATGAAAATAACTATTTAACTTACTCTGATTGTTTCTCTGAGTCAAGCAGTGAATCTGAATCTTCTGACTTCCGTTCCGAAGTCCAAGTTGACTCAAAGGAAAATACATTAAGTCGTTTGAAAAAAAACTACGATCAAAAATACAAACCGGAGTGGGAGGTAAAACTAGATTGGCTAAGCCAAATAGAAGGCAGAGCTTACTGTAAGGCTTGTCATGATTCACTATCAAATAACATAACTAATTTAAACCGTCATGCTAAGACGCGGTTGCATATTCAAAACATAAAAGAAGCCCTGAATCAACCTGTAACAAATGTTTTATACGTTTATAAATATAAAATATAATTTATAAATAAACATTACATTGAAAACAAAACAAAAACTGTAATTTTTAATCTGCTTCACTTTTTTTCAAACTGCTTCAATTTTTATCTCAATTCTGCTTCGATGATTTTCTATGAAGTGGTAACGCTGCTAGCAACCTTATGAGCGTGTATTATAGTGAGTGATAAAAAAAGTAAAATTTTAATTTGATCTAAAGTAGATATTCGTTCGTGGACCCGGTAACTTTAATGTGCTAAATTAATAGTCTTTAGAGCATTATGAGTTTTCCGAGTTAGTTCGTAATTTTGCTGTTGTTCGCCATTTTTGTTTAGTTTTCTCAGTGGCTGTGCGTAAATATTTTAAAATGTATTTCTTCTCTGAAGAATGACTATTCATCAGGTCCTGATGGCATTGCACCGATTGTTCTTAAAAAATGCAGTCATGCAATTGCTCTATATCTTAAATATCTGTTTGAATTGTCCATTAGTACAGGTAAATTCCCTAATCTATGGAAAAGTGCTTTTATCACACCTGTATTTAAAAAAGGCGAACGTGGTGATATCACTAATTATAGGCCCATTTCCAAGCTTTCGTGTATCCCTAAGCTTTTTGAACAAATTGTTTGTGAAAAGCTAATACTTCTTTGTCGCAATATAATTTGTAATGAACAGCATGGATTTGTAAGAAACAGATCCACTGTCACTAATCTATTAAGTTTCTTGCATGATTGTTCTAATGCCTTGGAGAATAAGGGCGAAATGGATTGCATATACACTGACTTCTCTAAGGCTTTCGACCAGCTGTCCCATGAAATAATCGAATTTAAGCTCAGGGCTTTTGGTTTCCCACCATGTTTCATAAAATGGGTTAATTCATACCTTAGATCAAGGGTTTATCAAGTGAAATTTAGAGGATCGCTATCTGTATCTTTCACAGCTCAGTCTGAAGTTCCCCAAGGAAGTCACCTCGGACCAATTTTATTTATACTTCCCATTAATGATGTTAAAGCATGTATAAATCACAGTAATATCCTGATCTACGCTGATGATATGAAAATATTTAAATCTATCACTAGTCAGCAAGATAGAATTTTTCTTCAATCTGACATTAATAGCTTCCCCAATTGGTGCGATAAAAACGGTTTATCCCTGAACCCAACTAAATATCAATATATGACATTCTCTAGAAAGACTATCCCTTCCATCATTCAATATTCTCTGTCTCAACATATTCCTTGTAATGTTGATAATTTTAAGGATCTTGGGGTTTATTTCGACCCCAAACTGGTTTTTGCTAAGCATATTAATTCTTTATTAATAAATCTAATTCCGTGCTGGGCTTCGTAAAAAGGTGGGCCAAAGAATTTAATGACCCTTACGTTTCTATGTCATTGTACAATTGTTTTCTCCGTCCGATTCTAGAGTATGCCTCTCAAGTTTGGACACCGTTCTACAACATTCAATCAAATCGAATAGAGGCCATTCAACGTAAATTTATTCGATTTGCACTTAGAGCACTTCCATGGGATGATCCTTTTAACCTTCATCCTTACAGTCAGCGTATTAAGCTTCTCCAAATGTTACCCCTTTCTCAACGAAGGCTTAATAGCGATATTATTTTTTTACAGCAGCTTATATCCGGTCAAATAGATGCACCTGACTTGCTGTCGTCTATTGGCTTTAATTTTCGTGGTGTGCCCATAATTTACGCAGTGTTGAATTATTGTTTAGCCCCCATCATAGAACGAATTATGGGAGGCATGAGCCTATTAGTCGCATGAGTAGAATCTATAATCTAAATGATCATGTGATTGACTTGCATGTTAGTAAAATTAAGCTAAAAAATATTTTGCGTAATAATGCTTTAATGTCTTAAATTGTTTGCATTATTTTGTGTCTGTGTTAGTATTTTATAGGTACATAATTATTGTATTTTTAATTGTTTTGTCCTTACTAACACCTGCACTACATGATGATTAGCCTGTGAGAGCACTTTTAGTGCCGGCAATTTCTGCTCGTGATAGTTGCTTGCTTTAAGCACTCCACGACACAGAGCTGATAAAAAAAAAAAAAAAAAAAAAAAAAAAAAAATTGTTAAGATGACGAAAAGTTCTGATGTTATTCAAGGATGCTATTAGCAGAGACAGGTTCAAGAAAATTAATCAGAATGTGCATGTTTGTGATAATAAGAACCTTAACAAAGATGACAAATTTTCGAAAGTATCTCCATTGAATCAGATTATGAACCGCAATTTTATACAATTCGGCGTGTTTTCACATAATCTTTCGATCGACGAGCAAATGATTGCGTATTACCATTCCTGTAAAATGTACATCAAAGGCAAGCCAATTAGATTTGGCTATAATCGAGGGATACTGCTACCAATTCATGCCATATGCTGGTGCATCAACAAATAAGGATGGCAATTATGGCCTTGGCGAAAACGTTGTGTTGCAGTTGCTGTCACATCTGGAGACTCCAAAAAATCATAACTTTACATTCGAAAACTTCTTTACCAGCCATAAGATAATGTGCCTGCTGAATGCTCTTGGCTACTTTGCATCGGGAACCGTGCGTGACAATCGTACCAACCATGCTCCTCTAATGAAAATAAAGGAAATCAAGAAACAACAGAATGATAATTCGGTAGTTATTCAATCGTTCAATTGATTCACTACTTTTTCAGGTTGTCACTATGATGCCAAACTTCTTGAGACATGCGCCACTGTACCGTGCCAAACGCTATGATCGGAAGATGCGCAAGATGGTAACGATCGATCAGCCATTGCTCATTCATGAGTATAATCAACGGATGGGTGGCGTTGACCTTTTTGACAACGCAATGAGTAACTACCGCATAAGAGTCCGAGGCCAGAAGTGGTATTGGCCACTGCTTACGAATGCGCTCGATGCAGCTATGGACAACGCATGGAAGTTGCATGTCTTGTGTGCGAAGTATGAACGAGCAAAACCAATGAGCTAATTTGATTTCCGCGTGAATGTGGTGGAAGCTCTAGTAACAAGGCGAGAGCTTCATCCTCCAGGTGGCCGAGCTGTTAGTAACACTCTCAAAAAGACCAGGCGCGTAAATCGCATCGATCATATTGTCGATAAAATGCCAAAACGCGCACGTTGTAGCCAATGCGGTACTAAAACAGAGTTTGGTTGCAAAAAATGTAAGGTGACTTTGCATCCCTAGTGCTTCGCGGACTACCATAATGACGTCCCACGTGATATGGCAAAGGTCAAAAAGGCCAAATAATGTAGAAGCTTCTTTATTTTCATTCAATAAAAGTCGACAAATACACGTATCCAGTTGTTTACATACAAAACTTTTTTTTTCAATTTCAATGAATATTTTGTTCACACTGTGGCCGGTTGGGTATTTAAATACCCAACAGGGTTTTTTTTTTTTATCTCTAAAGACCTAATTAGTAATGCAAAAGTGCTGATTCATTTTTACTAGATATATGATATTGAAGGCTAACTACCCCTGGCAGGTTTTCCCGGACTTTCTATTTGTCCATCTTCCACAGCAAATTTTATGTAACTTTTTCAGTTTTCGAAAATCCATGATTTTCCACTGCAAAAAAGTGCAAGTAAACAGAAGAATTTCGACTTCTTTTTCAAGAATTGTTTACAGCTCCATCCTTCTTTTATCTTATGAAAAAAGAATTAACTCGATATCTCCTACCCGCTGTTAGATTTTTGTGTTTTTAAGCACCCCTGTTTTGGTGTATTTAAATACCAAATAGGCATTAATTTTTTTCTCGCCTTTTATAACTTTTTCTTCTACTGTTTCTACCTCTCCTATATTTCATTATGTTTATACCTATTAGTTTTATTTAAGTTCATTGTTTATTATTTCCATAACATTTACTATAAAAGACTCTGTCTTTCTTGTACTTACCTTCACGAATAAATTGAATTGAATTGAATTGAAGACCCACCGATTTATGTTTCCGGTTGTATTTATAACAATTATTGCAGTAAATAAAATCCAACTTATGTCTTTTAACAAACAACCCCAAAGCTACAAGTTTAATACCGATGATGTTGCAATTTAATGTCATTGAGCAGCACCCCTCTTATATAAAATCATGCAAGGGTTACAAGAATATTATGTAAAACTTATTTGTTACCAACGGTAACTGGGAGTAGTTTGCCATTACCTAGCAAATAAAATTTATCGATTTATGCTAATTTTCCTCTGGGGGTTTTTCTTTTTTGCTTCTCCTTCTGTTATTGTCATTATTACAACAATACAATGGTGTTAGCCAAGACAAAAGTGAAAGAACCTTTGAACAGGTCTTCTAGTGAATTGCGAGATAATACTCCCCAAGAAAATGACCTACATTCCTTTAGCTAATCACAAAATTAATTGATACAAGTCTCCTTCTAACACACACACTTGCACACAATCCTTCTTCACACAAAAAATCGGTCAAGTTACGTAAAAAATGCAAAACACACATCACACAAAAACAGACACACATCTTACAACTATTACACAACTTAACACTACCTTTGACACGGGCTATAAATTTAAATTCAAACTTACCTTGCAATTGAAGGCAAAAGGCAATCCCGAGTAAGATAAGAATCCTTTGAAGAATAGCTGACATGATGTTCGTTGTATATATATGTATGTGTCCTTTTTCTCACTTAATTTATTGTAGCTATTGTTTTTTTATTCTTAACTTTTTGGTTCACTTAAACTGAACTTGTCATATTAGTTTAACTTTGGATAAGTCTATTTTAAGTCGGAAGCAACTAATAAAAAATATATTACGAGAAGACTTCGTTGTTATATGTATTTGGAATGTTAGATTATGTAACAAACAAAAGAAAAACGGTATTTATTTAACACAAAGGACGAGCAGCACACAGCCTACCCCGACAACGGTTAACGATGAACTTGGTTTGCACTCCGTTTTGGTTTAATTTAACTCGTATGAAATGGTTAAGAATTTTCCACATCCGCATATATTGCTTATTTAAATGTTTATTCGATAAAATTATAGAAATACTTTTTTTTTTACACGGAACTCGATATATATTTACGTAAGTGTTCTTTTCGGAAGTGAGAAGTTGTCCTTTCTGGTGGTAAGCACACCGCAAGCTACCACAAATCTGACACCAGTAAAATCGAAGGCAGACAACAATAATGTCAAACTAAGGAAATTAAGGGGCTACCAGAAAAAAGTAATGGAAAGAGCAAGCGAGATGGAAACATAGTTGAATGATGGAATAGCGCCGGCGCTTGCCAGCTTGCCACAAAATATATAGGCAGCAAGAAAGGGAAAGAAAATGGAAATGTTAAAAGTTGTTCTTTGTTCAGTCCTTAGAAAAGTTCATGGGGGGGTTCCCCTTTTGCACACCCCACCACGCATTTTGAATTGAATTGATGTTAAATCCACATTCACCCGCAACATCATCATCATTTTTGCATTGGTCTCATTTTTCCTACTACATCATTGCGCTGAGTAGCGAAGTGATGCCATTGTTGTTATTTCTTTTTTCCTCCAAGGACCCTTACCACCCTACAAATACACACACACACAATTATTTGGGTCTTTCTATGCTCTGACACCGAGCTATTATAGTTTCCCGATTGAGTCACCTAATGACAAAAAAGTTCTTTCACAGATGAATGTATAAAATTAATTCAATGTGTGCTTTTAATTGGTTTATTCGACACGCACACACAGACACACTTATAGTAGAATAGTTAACCGCGCACTGTATCGTGGGGAAACCACCACGATTATATGCTAAACTTGTAGACAATATCGAGTGCTTAATTTGCTCTATTTATATAGCAGGTTTGCAATTCCTGTTTGTATCGGTTTAACATAGTTTAGGAAGATGAGTGTTGGGTGGATTTAAATCAGTCGGTCATGCTATTATGTCACAAATGGGGGAAAGCTTAAAGATGAACTTGTCTCTGACGTTTATAAGGGGATATATAATTTTGTTTTTAAAGTTAAGTTTTTGCAAATTGCGAATAGGTGTCGTCCCTTGTATGTTTTTTTGTCGACTTGAAAAGGGCTATCTTTGACGCTCTTAAAATAGTTATTTTGATGCTTTCATTTTATTCATTGAAAAGTCACTTGCAAAGTAAGACAAGAGTCTTATAATTTATGGTAAACCTTTTACCGCATTATTTTACTTAAAATTACAAGATTTAAACAGTTAAGTGGAAAGCATTGCGGGCGCAAAGGCGCAGAGGTTAGTGTATTGCATTGCGGGCGCAAAGGCGCAGAGGTTAGTTTATTGCATTGCGGGCTCAAAGGCGCAGAGGTTAGCGTATTGCACTACTTATCTAATGGTCTCAGGTTCAAATCCCGCCGGGCCAAGCAACATCTAAAGGCTTTTTCTACTGCCCTAGCTCTTGCGAACGTCTGACAAACATCCAAGAGTACCACTTGTTTTGAGAAGCTTCTCAAATTTGGCGTTCGGATTCGGCTTTAAAATTGTAGATCCCTTCCACTTTGCACGGCAAATGGTTGGAGAAGAAGGTCCTGTATAGGGCGTGCGTGCCTAATCTTTATTTTTTTTAGTTAGATACCTAAAATAGGATTACCTCTGTTTATATTCTTTTTTTATAATATCCACGGTCGAAATGTCCCAGGAAAATATTTAAATTTCTCTGGAAAAAATCTCTCCTGATTTCATAATTTTTTTTTTAACTTCTATAAGATCTTTTGTACCATAGGGACCTACCTACCTACTGACAGTCAAGCAGTCACGAAGGCTCTTGACGCCTACGTCATCAAGTCAAAAGTCGTGTGGGAATGCCTACACGGACTGAACAGACTAGGCAAGAACAAGAGAATTTCCATCTGCTAGGTAACTGGCCATGTTGGCATTACAGGCAATGAGGCAGCGGACTCTCTAGGAGAACACACTCTACGCGAAGAGTTCAGGAGACTGGAGGAAGAAACAAGGGCCAAAACCTTTCTCAACCTCCAAGGTCTGAGGTAAGCAAAGAAACTCTTAGGGAATTATAACCAAACGAGATTCAAAGCTTGTATCAGCCTTAAAAAAAAACCTAAGAGTCCTAACAGTCCTCCTCTCGGGCACTGTAGACTCAAGAAGCACGTGAGGAAAATGGGTATAGCAGAGGATGGGCACTGCAGATTCTGCAGTGAAACCGCCGAAACTCCAGACCACATACTGGAATCCTGTGGGGCCACAAAAGGATAAGATATTTGGGCAGGCACCATATAACAGACAAGGACATACAAACCATGGACCCACAGCTCATTCTCAGCAGATTCATCAAGGAAACTGGACTGGACGCTGTGCTCTACGGAGTGTGACTTGCCAAGGATAAATCAGAGCAATACCCCTATACGCATCCGAGGTACAAGCAGGGGACACAATAGACCAAAAGGTCGCAGTGTTACACAACCTAACTAATTACTACTATTAGTATTATAGGGACCTACCTAGTTTCTACTTCCGTATAAAGCAGACAATTTTACCAGCAGACGAATTCTTGACGTCTTCGGAACTCAGTTGTTCCCTGAAGAAGAGAAGTTAAGGCCTTTGCAGATGATTTGGGTATCGCCTATAGATCAGTTAGCCCCTTGGACTTAGTATCTGATATAAATCATGACGTTCATTTGCTAAGAATTTGGTTTGCTGGACATAAACTTTTAGTAAGTAATAAAACTAAGCTTATGTTTTTTAGCCTTAATACGGAAGTCATCCCAGATATTGATGTTATATTTCATGCACCAACCTGTCCAAAATATAACTTGCATAATAATACCTGTTCTGTTGACAATCCTAGGTTTTCTTTTGATGCGAATGCCGCTTGTAACGTCAAGTGCTTTAAAATTGAAATTGTGGATTGCTTTAAATACTTAGGCGTTATAATTGACAGAAATTTCAGCTGGTCTGAGCATATCCTAAGTCTGAAGCAATATCTTCTTTCCACTATTCGTTGTTTTTATCGTCTAAGAATGTTTTGTTCTAACAGTTTGTTAAAAATAATATATTATGGGATTTTCCATTCTAAATTGCAATATGGAATAAGCTGTTGGGGGGGTGCATACCAGAATAAACTTCAGCAACTGGGGTGGGTACTCGCAAAGTCCAACATCTGACGCTTATACAAGGTGGCGCAAAAGTAATCCTCCTATCAGAAAATGCTATAAATTTTGCGATTGGCCCCTAATGTCAGTTCTGTTTTGACATTTGTGTAGTAAACACATGCGAAATACACGTTAATAAACAATGTTACGCTACACTGCTCCAGAACGCGGAATATTGGTGACTATTTATTTGAGCAATAATCGGTCGGTGACCAAAAAACATCGGAAGGTTATTTTTGCGCCACCTTGTACTTTACGAAGCAATTCTCAGTATTATGTCCCTGTTCCTCCTTTTCGCACCACAAGCTTTAGAAATTCATTTTCCATTGTCTCATGCAAATTATTTAACAATCTCACTCTTGACATACGAACCATTGTAACTCTATCCTCATTTTTGAAAAAAGTTAAACTTTGGCTTCTTGATTTCGATCATAATGAAATTGAAGTTTTTTTGTTATATAATTTACTTGCGCTAAAGGGATTTTTTTCTGTTGTTACAGTACCCTTATAGTGCTAAGAACACAGCGTAAGCATTTGTGTTTTAATAGCAAGCAGCACCCTGTAATATCAAATTTCATTGCATGCTTTTCGGTGCTACTTACTATTAGAAAGAATAGATAGATAGGAAAAAAGTGTTTGGGTGCAGTTGTAGGGTTTTTCTCCACGGGTGGTGTCTAAGTTGCTTAGGGAGATTACGATTTCAGGTATTCGATATATAGTAATGAACTTGGCCGGGATTCGAATGCACGACCTTCCATTCAGTAAGCGAATACACTACTACTGCACCTATGCCACCCGCCCTTTTGCTGCGCTATACGGTTTAATTATTTAATTATTTATTTGTTAGTTATTTTGTGTTGTCATGAATTTACTCTAAATGATTTTTTTTTGTGCTTTATTAACTTTCCTATTTACTTATAATCATAATTTGTTATAATTTGCTCACCCCACATTGAAATTTTACATTAGTTACATTTTTCTTTTCTTCTTGAAATACAAATGCCACTATCTATTCTCATTTATTTGTAAATTAAATTTAGTGTAAAATTATAATAATAATAAAAAAAAAAAAAAAAAAAAATAAAAAAAATAAAAAAAAAAAAATCTTTCTAATCCATTGAGGGCTGAACCTTCACATAATATGTATTCAGCTGTTTCGTATTCATCAATATACGAGTATAGTCAACACTCAGGAGAGTCTACTATTTTCATTTTGTTAAGGTCATATCGTTATCATACCAGTAAGGTAACCTACGCAGTTTTTGATATCATGCCTTCTTAGATTTAGACTTTTTCCGGCATTTTTATTGAAGGGCCGTATGACCTGTCTTAGACCTGGTATGTTCTCCCAATATAAGATACATTTTGTGTGTTCCTAGCTTTTTATTGCTGTGATTGCCGCCGATCAAGGAGTGCAGCAGAAGGGTTCAGGACCTGTGAATAGTGTTTCTGAACCCTTTCTGGCCAATTCATCGGCCTTTTCATTACCCTAAAACCCTTCATGGCCCGGAGCCCATCATAGTTTGGTCTTGTTTAACTGATTTGAAGTCTGTGAAGGTGGTCGCCAGTTCATATAAAGTTCTGGGAGTTCATCGAGAAGGGTCAGAAGTTCCAGGTGGTCGTTAACCCTTATCTCATTTAACTGTATTAAACTTGTTGTAATGCGGATCGCATATGTTAAGCGGTGTTAATCAAGTTAGTGCCTCTATGGCAGCTTTTGGGCAGGTTCCCATGGCCCCGGAGACACCTAGGCACGCAAGTCGTTGTATCTTTTTGAGCTTCTCTATTTCGATCTTTTGTGTGGATTTTGTCCACCATACTATGGAGGCGTATGCAACTATGGGTCTTATCATCACTGTGTAGATCCAGTGGACGACTTTTGGAGATATTGCCCAGGCCCATAAAGCCCTAGTAGCTTTTGTAGTTTTGTTATTTGATTCCATAATGGTACCATAATAGTACTTGGGTAGCAAGATTCCCGGGTAACAAGGTTTAAACCTCTGCAGACTTCTTCGACTCACGAAAATTAAAACTCTGGAAATCTCTTCGACTCATAGACCCCATGATAGTACCTGACTGTCCCGGCGTGCGGGTAAAAGGGTTTAAAACTCTGAACATATCTTCGATTCACAAAAATAAAACTCTGGACACCTCTTCGACTCGCAGATCCCATAATAGTACCTGGGTGGCCGTCTCGCGGGTAAAGGGGTGTTAAACTCTTTTAAAGGCTTTTATTTTGAGGGGCACCTGTTTATCAAAGAGCAGGACCCAGATCACGTAAAACCCTGATCGTTTTGACGGTAGATGTCTGTATCATTTTTACAGAGATAGACAGAGACTGGTATGGTCGAAACGGTGTCGAAACGATCGATTTGATTTTACGTGATCTACCCCAGATTTACATTATGCTTAAAGAAGCCAACTTGCTCGTCAACTCCTTGCACATAAAACAGTGAGTTCAAATCTATAGAGTAAAAAAGTCGTTTACTAAGTTTGAGGGAATCATATTTTTAAAGTCTCTTAAAGTCGCTATATTGAAAGCTTTTTTCATGTACCATCGGGACAACGTTTAGACATACAAATATCAGATCATGCTTGGAGAAACCAGGTGCAGACAGCTGGTCAAAGAGTACAACTATGCCGATATCGCTGGTAATCAAAAGATCTAACAGAGTTATTGACGCTACAGGGGTGTTAATGGGAAACCAATTAAACGCTTTAAGTATATCGGCGAAGTGAAAAGATTTAAGTTGGTCGAAAAGACTGCAGTTGAAATCATGAAATTAACCAAAATAAATCCTAAAGGACAATTAGGAATTCCAACTGATGTATAAACAGGAGTACAACGCCGCCCATCGCGCACATAGACAGCAGCACCTTCAGCAACTCGAAATTTCCCGTTCAAACGAAAAAGCCTATAGCCTTCCAAACTGTAAACATCAGATCAATCGATGGAACCAGTGAGAGGACGATGTCCGGGACATCTCTCGTTTTTCTGGGTCTGAAGGGGTGGAAGGATAAGGTGATCATTCCAGTGGAGCCCACTAATAGCGAAACGGAGAAATCGACGATGAATGGTTTCGATTCTAGAAATGTGGACCCGGTAGTATGGTGCCCAAACTTGGCTAGGGTACTCTAGAATAGGTCGCTCATAGGTTATGTAAAGAGATTCGTTCGCGTAGGGATTGGTGAATTTTAAGACCGCCGTTTCATCAATATGTGACCGAAAGTTAAGAACACCTAGTTCGCGGATGGTTAAGCCGGGAGCAATGGGTTGGTTGTTCAAAAGGTATAGTCTCTGGGGAGACTAACAAAGTAAATTCACGTTAACCAGTATTCAGCTTTATAAAGTTTTTTTTTGCACCAAACCGAAAAACTATTGAGGTCTTGTTTGAAAAGATCAGAGTCGTGGGGTGGAAGAAATGATTTTAAAGAAAGAATTTAGCGTTGCTAGCGCCGTAATGGGAGATGGAGAAGAACTAAACGATGTTGTCAAGATCATTTATTGCGAGAATAAAAATCCGATTGCCAAGATGGCTACCTTGGGGAACATCAGGGGTGACTTTGAAAGGCACTGAGAGAACAGGGCGAAAGTGAGGGATATAAGATCGGTTCTCGATTTAAGATACAACCGATGACGGGACGAGATCTGGAATTCACTTTGCGAAAATAGAACTTATTGAATCCTTCCAAACAGTTGCAGTGTCTTCCAATCGGAGATCTGACAGAACTTAAGGCAACAGAAAGACTGCTAACGAAGCCCGATATCTAACAGGGATATTAGTATCGCATGTACAGTCAGGTTATGGTACCATCTGAGCCGGTCGCACTCAATTTTCTTTGAAATAGGTTTTTTGGCGTGAAGGGTTTTGATATTCCAGCTCGTATTCTCGCACAATGATTAAGGCATCAGAAATGTGGTTGCGAAACTCGGTAGTGGTAATCAGGATGGTATCAGAGCTGCTAGGTAACCACAATCACGCTTTGGCGGGTGCTTTGGTTTCGTTTCATCCAAAGGCTTGACGTGTGCTTTGACCTTTGACTCAAACCAAAAATGCAAGTTTTATCAAAGACACGAATCCTAAAGCAAGAAATAGTTTGACAGTCCATAGGTTAGGTAGTATCAGTCGACCGACGAATTGCAAAGCCGTCTCCGCGAGAGTTGATCGGCAGTCTAGGACTACGATCGAGGTTGTAGAGATAGAATCCAGGGATTTAATCCCGGCTTGACTGTCTGAGAAGATTCTGATATCATTAATGGAAACCACGTTCTTCTTCAGCCATAGGACCGATTGGACTTCCTTAATCGCCATGACTTCTGCCTGGAACACACTGCAGTTATTAGGGAAACGAAAAGTGAGGCCGAAGTTAAACCTGTCAGAACACAGAACACCTGTCAAAACGCACCTCCACCAACCCCGTCGTCGGTTTTGGATTAATCGTTATAAAAGTTGATCGATTTATCTTCGGCAAGGGGGCCTTCCTCCCAGAATGATCTAGTGGGATGGTGGCTGGGAAGTTTTTGTCAAAACGTCCCTGAGTGGCGGTGTAGTCTATGTTTCTAGGGAGGATTTTAATTTTTTTTTTAGAACAGAGGATAAACCGATTTTCTTCTCGGTCCACTGGAAAGTTGCTTTAGGCAGCCATTTGCTTACCAAAGATTTCAAGGGGTAAGTCCATACTTGTCCCTACCTTGACGGCGCTTTACAGCAATGTAACGAAACATAACGTTCTTTTTTAAAGTTGAATTGAATGAAAAGCTTTGCAATAGGTTTAATTGATTTCCTATGATTCAACTTGGTGCGTTAGTCAATGCGAAACTCGTGATTGTGATTTATTGAGTTCGTCAATTAGTCGGTGTACATGCCGGCATTTTGTTCAATAAGAAAAACTTTACCAAAAACCAACATACAAAGGCCGCGCATAACAAGGGACTACGGATGCAGTTATATGGATCATAACCTCTTCGATTAAGAAATAAGAAACAGAAGACTCTTGAAGAAAGTATGTTCGAATGAAAATGTACAGGAAGCGCCATCTTTTAAGTCGATATGTAAACAATAAAAAACTTTGACATTTAACAACCGATTGACTTGAATGGACATGTTAATGATACGTCAATCCAGTACAATTTCAGCCATGAATCGCTTCACTCGCGCCAAAAACGGCCAACCAGCTGGAATGGTTGACACTGAACCTGATTTTTTAAGTAAATTTTGATGACCGACGAGGTCACACTTTATGGCGCCGTTAACAAGCGAAATTGCCGCGTGTAGGTAATGGAGAGTCCATCCGAGATCCACGAAACACGATTGCATCACCAAAAAGTGACTGTTAGAGCCGGCGTTTGCGCCAAACCATCATTAAGCCATTTTTTGCTTAGATAAGGCGAAAAGGTCGACTTTTTTTTAGATAGGGCGAAAAGGTCGGAAGTTGGCTCGTTATGTCTGCCCCAAACTGTGTAAAAAAAGGTCTGGACGGTTACTGGCTTCAAGAAGACGGCGCGCTACGGCACACTGAAAATCAAACAATGCAATTTCTGCAGAGAAAATTCCCTGGACGTGTGCTGTCAAATAATAGCGACATCGACTGGCCACCTAGATCTCCAAATTCGAACCCTCCGGGCTTCTTTTTGTGGGGTTATTGGAAAAACGGCGTTTACGCCAGTAATATTCAGACCATTGACGAGCTCAAGGCACACATTCGTCCCGAAATCATCGGTATACCGCCCGAGATGCTAGAAAAATTGATGGAAAACACATTTCGCTTTGGTCAATAGAGGCCGCCACTTGATTGATGTTGTAATCTAAAACTAGCCCGAATAAATTCTAGAGGACTAACATAAATAAAAATACCGGAAATGTTTTTTTTTAAAGTTATTTAATATTCACATAAGGACATACAAGATGGCGCGCCCTATATTGATTTGCAAACCCAATCCAGGGGCCTGTAACACAATAATACAAGTCTTGTTAAACGAGTAATGTAGTTGTTCTATTGTGTCACAGGCCCCAGGTGTCAAAAATCAATATTTAAAGTGTCTTCGCACCCTTGCTGCACACACATTGCAATAGAAGTCCTTTCTTCTTTCACAAAGCTAATAGGAATGGACTACATATACGAATAGATGCATAATAAAGCGGAAGCAGTGAAACTGGAGCAGCAAGTCAACCATTTATGTAATGCCTGAACAAAGAAACATTTGAAAGAAAAAAACATTCGTCTGGATTATAATGAACTGCAAATTATGTCGTCTGACCCACAAGTCTATTTTCTGTGTTATTATTCTCTTATGGACCTTTGAGTTAAGCACAAAAGGCGACTCTTCAAACATGACAAACATAAACGTTCTGTTCATTGTGTCCTCAACGTGTAAATGGTGAAAATGAAAATGAAAATGTGATGTAACTGCATGCTTAATATGTAGAATGTGTTAAATTAGGTTAGACGCTATCTAAGGCCAATGAATTCCTGCCAATTTGATTTTCTTCCTTGCAAAAACTGATGGGAGTTTTTCTACCCCTTACATGCCTAACGTAAATAAAGGTTTTAACGATTTTTTTTTTGTGTTCTTGCGACAATAAGGCACACGCAATCAATCCGAAACTAGGTTTGTGTGTGTTTCTTTCTTTCAACAATACAGGTACACCACATACGAATATGTAACGTGTCGTGTGTTATCCTTTTCACTGGTTTCTTGCTGCAGACACCAAGTACGTGCCATCTATTGGATGATTCATGAACTTATAACACCCAAGGTTTTGGATTTTCGAATTATTTTGTTTAACCCTAGTGTTGCGTAAACAGATATATTCTTTTCAGATACTTTCACTTTTTTTTTTTGTTAACTTGTCAACTTGTTTTTTGTATAAAAAAAAGATATATATTTTTAATAAATTAATTATATTTGCTCATACTTTGTGGAAATAAATTTATTTTGTTTGTTGGAGTAAACAACACGAACTACTGTCAGTAAGAATAAATGAAAACTATTTCTGTTCGATAGTCCGGTATACACAATTCAACACTTTAGCCCGAACTGAAACTGAAGGAAGAATGTTCTGCGGAAGGTCTATTCCTCAATTTAAGTTATCCATTCCACTATCACTATACCATTACCATAGATATTTTGTGCTCGATTTTTTCGATGACTTTCCATACTTATATTTTGTTGTTTTAATTTGTATGTGGTATTTCCTTAAAAGTTTGAACAAAAAAAAAACACCTCATATTGTGGAATGCTTTTCAGCGGTCTTGGGGGGTGTTTGGAACCCCTGCATGGGGTAGTAAAGCTTTCTTTTTTATTGGAAATGCACAGTGATGGCATGAACTTGATAGACTTACGAGTAAGTTTACCGAATGCAATTGAGGGCTTACAACTGTAGTTACTTGGCTTAAGCTAAAATGTTTGAAGGCAGAACGAGGATACATTTATTTCAGCGACAAACATCACCAGAGAAAGAGATGAAGGCCCGCCTCTCGCCAAGAGACTTTGCTTAATACAAGCAATAACTATCTTAGGGCTAACATGGGATTATTTATTTGCACTTGAGTATTATTGGAAATAAGGCAGAAGGTCTAGGAAGTGTGCTAGTGTCTGTGAAGTTTTGAGACTAACTTAGCTTAAAGGGAAGTCGAAACGGGTCAGAGGTTCGTTCCTTACATAACTTGTGCTATATTTTTTTTGGATAATGTATAAGGATTTTTTAGTATCCTTATCATGTAATAGCTACATAGCGCGGGCGTTAAGGAAATTAGGATTAAAAGAAAAGGAGAGATGCCGATGCACGTTGATTTTGAATGTTTGTAGGTTATGATGTGTAAAAAAAACTATTAGACTTGCTAACCGCTGTTTCTTTGGCCTAAGACGGCAATCGATTAGTAAGGCCATGTCAAGAAAAACTAAGGAGACTCTATATAAGACCCTCATCATCCCAGTACTGCTCTACGGCGCATAAGCGTGGACATTATCAAAAGCGGATGAAGATCTTCTTGGTCGTTTGGAACTCAAAATTCTTCGAGTGAATTTCGGTCCCGTTTGCGTTGACGGGCTTTAGGGGGAGGAGATTTAACAGCGAACTCTACGAGCTGTACAGCGACATCGACCTGGTCAAAAAAGTGCGAATCAGTCGACTAAGATGGTTAGGACATGTAGAGCGAATGGACACCAACGCTCCGGCCCGAAGAGTCTTCGATTCCAACCCGGAAGGACAATGCAGTAGAGGAAGACCTCACCTTAGGTGGCGCGCGCAAGTGGAAGGGGATATCAACCAATTTAACTCGAGGCAGTTAGCCAAAGATCGTGCTAACTGGAGAGGCGTATTGGTTGAGGCCCAGGTCCACCCCGGACTGTAGCGCCACCTAAGTAAGTAAGTAAGTAGGTTATGATGTGAAGGAAAAATAGAGCGTGGAAAAGTATTCCAAGTTCGTGTTGTATGGCTGAGGAAAGACTCTTTGAACTTCACTGTGCGTCTGAAAACAGGCTTGAGTTTGAACTGATGAGCATTCCTTGCATGGCGAGTATTGCGGTTGAAATGTTCTAGGCGTGGAATGCAACTGGCTATTTATTTTGAGCACTTATGGAGAAATGTAGGATGCGCGACCAGCTTTACAGAAAATGGAAGAATAACAGACTTTGTGCAATGTATGAAGCAGAGTACAAGCAGTTTCGTAACAATCTAAATAAAGAAATTCAATTTAGCAAAAGTAGCTTTTACAAAAGAACTTTTGCAACCGTTAGAGGGGATCCACGTAAGACCTGGAAACTTGTCAACGAAATAATTGGAAGAAGCAAAATGTCCTTGGATCAGCAGGTCCTTAAAAATGTCAAAAATAAAAACATCGATTAGGTCATCTGTCAGTTCTTTAATTACTTCTCTAAGGAAACAACGCAAATAATCCACAAATGCGGGAACACAACATCAAACCATTTGAACAGCAGCATCGCGAACTCAATATATATACAGCACACCAACGATATAATAAAATTAGGAATATATTACGTGACTTAAATGCGAGTAAGGCATCAGGCATAATGCCAGCTGATCTAAAAGCAAATGCAGACATTCTTACGCCAATAATCACAAAAATTATAAATAGTAGTTTGGAACAATGTGTAGTACCAGCAACACTCAAAACATCCATTGTACGTCCGATATATAAGGGAGGTGCAAACAGTAACATTGAAAACTAAAGGCCTATATCAATCCGGCCTGTCATCGAAAATTGTTTTGACTAAGTGGTTGTGAAAAGAATCAACGAATTTGTTGACAGGTGTTCCCTGATTGGAGCAAACCAATACGCTTTTCAAAAAAAAAAAAATAGAAGCACGAACAAGCTCTTAGGAGAATTTACAAATACGGTCAATGAGAACCTCAACAAAAATCTTCACATCCCGCTGATGTTCATCGACTTCAATAAAGCTTTTGACACCCTAAATCATCATAGGCTATTGCAGGCTGCTGCCAGGGCTGGAACTAGGGGATCCTTGGCCAGCTGGTTACAAGATTACCTCACTGCTCGCCATTTCAAAGTCAAAATCTCTGGGAACTATAGTGAACCGAAGGGGATTAAATACGGTGTACCACAGGGATCAAAACTGGGTCCATTATTATTCATTATATACACGAACGAGCTGCTGCGAGTCTTCACAAAAAGCATTCCGTTTGCGTACGCTGATGATACAGCCATTGTAGTAAGACATCGATCGCTAGATACCGCGAAGCAAATTATGCAATCTGAATTTAACAAGGCTGTAAGATGGTGCCACGACAATGCCCTTGTTATAAATGTGTCAAAAACGAAATTGATGCACATCCGTGGACCTCACTGTCAACCGGTACATTTAGGTATCACCTATCAAAACATCGATTGTCCAGCCGTATCAACAGCTTTATGTATCGAGGAAGTAAGGTCCTATAACTACTTAGGGATCATTGATTTTGATTGGCTGCAACTTCAGATGGGATGAATACATAACAAATCTTCGTGGTAAATTAAAGAGTGCCTTGTTTGCACTACTCTACTTGAAAAAATGCACACTAAAACCGGTACTACAACAAGCGTACTATTCGTTGATAGAACACAGCTTCGCTATGGCATTTTAGCGTTGGGTGGCGCAGCAAAAACATACATACAATCACTTTAGAAACTTCAAAACAGAGCCTTGAAAATAAAAGCTAACGACGATTTCAGAACTGTCAGCGTTTCAAATATATTTTAGATGGCAGTTGTATTAGAATATTATGAAGACAATCGTTTTCAACCTCCACTACAACATGATGTCAACACAAGAAGGCAAGCCCAACGTCTATTAAACATTCCACGAACATACAACGTGTATGGAAAACGTCAACTAAAACATATATTCCCTACGTTCCTCAATGAATTACCCTAGAAGTTTCACTAACATCCCGAGGTCAGCAAAGGAAGCTTCTTATAAAACAACATTTTCTTTCATTGAATCAAAGTCCAAACTAATAAAATTTCTGCTACCTTGAAAACAATGTACATATATAGAATTTAAAAATCATAAAAATCACAATTAAATAAAAGTAAAATACCTAATATCAGTTATTTGAAATTTTGACACAATGTATCTCAACTCTTAGCATTCTTATACTATTAGCAAAAAAACCCCTGCAGATAAGCCATAAGCTTTGCGGGAAAACTATGTAAACTACTGTTATTTTTTGATATGTGTATACAGGTAAAATCGGTTACAACGACTTTCAAGGGACTATAACCGATATCAAGCTACCTATATATATAAAAATCAATCCAAATTTGTGTTTGTTGCCGGTGTTTGGACAAACGCGTTAACCGATTCCAATGAAATTTTTTCCATGAAAGTCGATGCCTGTATGAAGGTTTTTATGTATGTGCGATGTCTGTATCTGCATCGGTGTGTGAATTATAGGAATTTGAGTGAGTACACATGTATATGTGCGTATGAAAAGTGATTCTATCGAGGTTTTTTTACTTTCGCTTTGTTGTTTTATTTGCACAATTAAGCTGACATAAGCGCCTGCCAGACAAGAAGCACCTACCCTTAGCGGAACAACGAAGTTGCGTGAGCGGCTTAAGCCATGTGGAGAAAAACGTGCAGTCCCTTTCACTGGTTGAGCTCAAATCAGGCAATCTTCGGTATTGGCCTGAGAGTGTTTCTGTGAAGTTTGGTCAAAATCGGTCTTTTTGACTTATTTTCCGATATGAAGGTAGAACTTTTCGCTTTACAAAATTAAATTAAACTTCTACAACCACTTGTCACACTGAAAAATTTGCACTGAGTAAAACTTCCCCAACGCAGAACAAACTCAATAAACGCAAAAGCCAAAAAATAACGTCTACAAACGGTAACTGTAACATATCCCAGATTCTACGAACTTAGATACATCGCATCTACAGAGAATCAGTTTACCGTTCTAGAAAAAAAATCAGTTGCGCCAACAGCTGCGTCGATTTTAGTCGTTATAACCGATATTTCATTTAAAAAAAGGGTAAAATAGGTCGTTGTAAGCGATATGTCGTTATAATCGATTGTCGTTCAATGGAATTACAATGGCGCTGATTCGGGACCTAAGAATTTGGTCGTTGTAACCGATGTCGTTATAAGCGATTTTGACTGTATATATAAATAAATAAATAATAAATAACGATAAAATAACGAAAGACATGAGTCATTGCGACGATGGCTAAGAGAGTCAATCGATCTCGCGATGTCGCGGTCGCCAATGAGTTTTATCGCGCCTTTTCGTACCCTGTCAAGTAGCTCCAAATAAGTTATTGATGCCCCAGACCAGATATAAGTTTCGGGCGGATAAACTCCTTATAAATTGTAGAAGGGGTGAAATATTTCTTGCATCGCTTAAGGACGCCTAGACAGCGTTCTTCGAGACATCGAATATGTGGCCATTCCAACGAAGGTTATCATTAACACACATACCGAGAATGGAGAGTCTTTCGGTTTCATATGGGCTTTGCTTCAATGACAGAAGACAACATTGCGTTTAAGAAGCCTTAAATTCCACTTTGTTGGTTATACCAAATTTCGAATCTTCGAATCCCCACCGGGAAGGACGGCGCAGTAGAGGAAGACGCGACTCAGGTGGCGCACGCAAGTGGAAGGGGACCTTAACCAACTTAGCGTTCGAAACTGGAGACAGCTGCCCAAAGATCGTGCTGGCTGGAGACGCTTGTTGGTTCAGGTCCACCCCGGACTGTAGCGTCACCCTAAGTAAATAAGTAAGGTTATACCAAACTGAGTTATGCTGTTAAGATCGGAGTTCAATGAGCTAATCAAACGTTGCTGTTCCAGTTCGACACCCAAAGATGACCCAGGAAACGACTATGAGAAGCTGAGGATACTGTCATCAGCGAAGGAATGGATTGGGTTAGAAGAAGCAGACAGGAGATCATTTATAAAAATGAATGAGAAAAAGAGTCGGACACAGACCAGAACCTTGGGGAACACCAGCATTTGTTTGGTTAGGTGCAGACTTGATACCGTCCAAAGAAACTTGAATTGAAAGGTGATTTCTAGTCCATTGAAGAAGAGTATCATCGATGCCAAATGCACGCATTTTCAACAAAAAAGCTTGATGCCAAACTCAGTCAAATGCCTTTGAAATATCAAGCGCCGCGATTTTACTTTTACCACCGTGATGAAGAAATTGGTTCCACTTTTCGGTTATATAAATCATCAAATCGCAGGTGGACCTGTTGCTGTGAAAACCTTACTGCCGGTCATTAAGAAGTTCTCGAGATTCAAGAAGATTCATTAGCTGACGGTTGATCTGCGTTTCCATGGCATGGGAAAGAAGGGACGTAATTGCAATTGGTCGGTACGAGGAGGGAGATGAAGATTCGCCTTTTTGGGTACAGGCTGGACAAATGTTGTTTTCTTCTCGGAAGGACCCCTGAAGAATAGAACAGATAGATAGAAGCTTTTTGGCCAGCGTAGAAACACCTCTTACGAAGGATAAGGGAAATACTATCTGGACCAGCGGATATATGTGTACGTCAATAGTTGAGTTTAAAGAGAGGAATCAATCGAAGGTTGTTGGGGTTTGTGTTGAGAGAGAATTATCGGAGCATCCATATTTCCGCATAGAAGCTGATGTATCAGAACAATATCGGCCATTAGACGACCTTGTTCAAGGGATTCCATGTCGATAAGCTGAAGGCAGTCATCACAGGGAGTGAGGTTTTACCTATCAGACGTGATAAGGTGGCCACATTTGGCTACCATATTCAAGGATGGGTGTAACAAATGTGGCATTGGGATTAGAAATTCCTTAGACCAACGTTTCACAAAGCCAAGAGTGGAGTAAGCCTTGCTGAAAGAGGGTAGCGACGGTGTAGAAGTTAGTGTGTTGGCTTGTGACCCGTGCGGTTCAGGTTCAATCCCATGGGGAACAACAACATACGCCACCCATTCTCCAGCCTCTACACCAAAAGGAGGATTTCTGCCTGGTAGTACAAGGACCGTTACCGAGTCTGAGTGCTCTTGGATTTGGATTTCCTTTCTTCAGCCTTGCTGATGGACGCATCTATGTCAGATAGAAAGTTCAATTGTTCATCACAGATGACTCCGAGGTCGCGCATTGAATCAACTTGGAAAACAGGTGATGAAATACATCCTTTAGGCACTTAATTTTTTATTGGCAAAAAAACACAAGTTGGTCGTTTGGAGGTCGGTCAAAGACTGACTCTTTCTTTATTCCTTCTTTTACTTTTTCGCTAGGGAAACTTACATTCTTCCTTTTACTTATTCGCTAGGGAATTTTACACAAGAGGGAACATTTATACAGGGGATACAGTATATTACTACATTAATAGGATAGGTAATGGCTTGGCACTTATTCGCGTTAAGTTCAAGAAAGTTTTTAAGGCACCATGTTGAAAATCTATTAGTATCATTTTGGAGTAGGTAAGAGTCGGAGAGAGAGAAT